>NC_051173.1:74631945-75231945 GCF_013339725.1 Rhipicephalus microplus | reverse complement strand
AAGCTTTGGAGAGCATGCAAAGAGGCAAAGCTGCTGGTGAGGATCAGGTAACATCAGATCTGCTGAAAGATGGAGGACAGATTGTGTTAGATAATTTAGCCACCCTGTTCACGAGGTGTCTCCTGACGGGAAGAGTACCAGAGTCTTGGAAGAACGCTAACATCATCTTAATACATAAGAAAGGAGATGACAAGGACTTGAAGAATTACAGGCCGATCAGCTTCCTCTCTGTAGTATACAAGCTATTTACAAAGGTAATTGCTAACAGAGTAAAGAAAACATTGGAATTCAATCAACCAAAGGAACAAGCAGGATTTCGAACAGGCTACTCAACAATTGACCACATTCATACTATCAATCAGGTAATAGAGAAATGCTCAGAGTATAACCAACCACTATACATAGCCTTCATAGATTACGAGAAGGCATTTGATTCAGTAGAAATATCAGCCGTCATGCAAACACTGCGGAATCAGGGCGTAGATGAAGTATATATAAACATTCTGGAAGAAATCTACAGGGGATCAACTGCTACCATAGTGCTTCATAAAGAAAGCAACAGAATACCAATCAAGAAGGGTGTAAGGCAGAGAGACACAATTTCCCTAGTGCTATTTACCGCGTGCTTACAGGAGGTTTTCAGAAGCATAGGATGGGAACAGTTAGGGATAAGAGTCAATGGAGAATACCTTAGTAACCTGCGCTTAGCCGATGACATTGCATTGTTGAGTAACTCAGGGGACGAATTGCAACTCATGATTACGGAGTTAGACCAGGAGAGCAGAAAGGTGGGTCTTAAAATTAATCTGCAGAAAACGAAAGTAATGTACAACAACCTCGACAAGGAGCAGCGCTTCGAGATAGGTAATAGTGCACTTGAAGTTGTAAAAAACAATTTCTACTTAGGGCAGGTAATAACCGCAGAGCCGAACCACGAGATTGAAGTAACTAGAAGAATAAGAATGGGGTGGAGCACATTCGGCAAGCACTCTCAAATTATGACAGGTAGATTGCCACAATCGCTCAAGAGGAAGGTATATAACAGCTGTATCTTGCCGGTACTTAGCTACGGAGCAGAAACCTGGAGACTTACAAAGAGGGTTCAGCTTAAATTGAGGACGACGCAGCGAGCAATGGAAAGAAAAATGGTAGGTGTAACCTTAAGAGACAAGAAGAGAGCAGAATGGATTAGGGAACAAACGGGGGTTAAGGATATCATAGCTGAAATCAAGAAGAAGAAATGGACATGGGCAGGGCATGTAGCGCGTAGACAGGATAACCGCTGGTCATTAAGGGTAACTGACTGGATTCCCAGAGAAGGGAAGCGGGTTAGGGGAAGACAGAAGATTAGGTGGGCAGATGAGATTAAAAAGTTTGCGGGTATAAATTGGCAGCAGCAAGCACAGGACCGGGTTAACTGGCGGAACATGGGAGAGGCCTTTGTCCTGCAGTGGACGTGGTCAGGCTGATGATGATGATGATGATGACCACCCGCAGTCCAACGGGGTGGTGGAGCGGGCGGTACAAACAACTAAGACGGCCCTGTTTAAACAGTTGTTGGAGGACAAAGAAAAAGGCAGTGCAAGAACACTTCAGCACAGAATAGATAACTTTCTGTTGTGCTATCGCACAACGCCGCATACCTTCACTGGAAAGACACCGGCTGAACTGTTTTTGAGAAGACAGTTGCGTACCAGGTTGTCTTTGGTGCGGCCGCATCTGACAAAGGCCATGACCGAGAAAGTAGAAAGGATGACACAGTCAGCCGATAAGCGCAGAGCGAAGACGCGATATTTTGGGGTTGATGACCGTGTGTTGGTTCGTTGCGTGCGAGGAGAATCGGTAAAATGGCTGCCGGGAAAAGTTACGCGAGTGAAGTCTCCAACTACGTATTTGGTTGTTATTGGAAACCAAGTGCGTTTTGTACGTGCTGATCATTTACGGCATTCTGTGCTCGACGACCGAACCCCACGTCGTGAAATATGCCTGCCACACGCCTCCGATGTCGCCTCTCCTCCACTGCCTGTGGTGCAACCGGACCCTCAGGTTGAACAAAGGCCGCCGGACCCGGGGTTAACCAATAATAACAATGCAATTCCTCTGAGACGGAGCAACCGGGAAAGGCGGCCTCCTGAGCGTTGGTGTTACGACCTTTTTTGATCTAGTGATGAAGGAAGTGTTGTGTTGTTATCTGTATTACGGCGCGTGAGAGGCATTGCCGATGAACAGTGTTAGTGACGTCACCATGTTATCGTACATGCGCGAGTGGCTGGTGGGCGTATATATTCTGGCTCTTGTTCTGTTGCTGTGTGAATCGTTGCTTTGTGCTACAAGCATGCAGTGCCGTAAATAAAGGTGTTCTGTAAGGCCTTGGTCATTATCTTCCGGTGGATGCAACAGTCTGTCCGTCCGTCCGTCTGTTTGTACGTCCGTCCACACCTGCTGAGTGAGTCACCGAACTAGGCGGTTACGTACCACGAGCTAGGAGGCACAGACCAACGGTTTTAGGAGCGTCACCTTTACTATAGCTGATTAACCGGCCACACATGCTCGTGTGCTAGTTGGCGATGACAACAAAGATGACGCGTGCCAGCCGATCAGCGCTCTAGAAAGTACATGCTAGCTGCGGTTGCGATGTTGTAAGACGCTCGTCCGGTACTGATCTCAAAGGCTACCATGCTGATTATTCTAAAACGACTTAGGGCAGGCAAGAAAAGCTTCAAAAATAAATTAAACACCATGTGCCTCTAAAGAAATACTATCACGAAATGTTTCCGACGGTTTTATTTCATGGGTGCACTTCTGCACTCAGTGCAGCGACAAACAAACGAAAGAAGATGCACCTGGTTTGAAAACACCATCCAACTTAGTTGACCATCCTTAACGCGATGACTGGTTCTATCGTAGCCAATGAAGCGCAGCGTGCTGAGGGGTGGATTCGACTTTTTCCTACTATTTATTGGCTCGTACATAAGGTGGTTTCGCCAGAGCTCGGGAATATCCCGAGTTCCGCGAACACGGGCGAATCTCGGCCGATCCTGCACAGCGCCGTATGACTAAACTACCGTTCTCCAACTACGATTCCACGCTGATCCCCACAGTGGGTGTAAGCCACAGTAGAATATGAACAAAAACAAAAGAAGTTCGGCAGATCTCACATGTCTGCGAATTGACGTGACCGTGTTGCATTTTTTTTTTAGCAACATGTCATGAAATGACGCTAAAGATATGTACAAAATTTGCATGCACAGACATATGTTGAAGAGTAGCAGATGTTTATATAACCAGTTGTTTGCACTTGCGCAACAATGCCAACTGAAACACGCGTATCAGCCACACCAGAAGCTGATATGAAGGGCTGATGCTCGCGAGGATGCTGGCCCTGGACACTGTTACATGAATCAACTTCAGCGCATGCCAACCAACCATAATTGACGTTAACCCGACGTTACGGCTGTATTAAAGGAGTACATATGTAATGTTCATAAAGATGGGTAGTCAGCACAGCAACCACTGTTGGCGTTTCATGAAAATGAACGTATATTTGAAAAGTATTTCCGAAACCTGGCGTAGCTGTGTGGTAAAGTGCTTCATTGCCTCGCAGAATGATTGGGTTTGATATCCAGCTGGGACACTTACATTTATTCTATGCATTGTTAAGGTCGACGCTACCAATGTCGGGTATTTCTTAACGCTTGCGCGTTAAAATTGCCGATGTTTGATATCGTCGTTCCTAATCAATTGATATGTGGAGTTTAACGTCTCAAAACCACCATATAATTTTGAGAGACGCCCTAGTGAAGGGCTCCGGAAATTTAGACCACCTACGGTTATTTAGCCTGCACCCAAATCTGAGCACACAAACCTACAATCTCCACGTTCCTAGGTAGATACTAACCCCCGTATTCACAAACACTCCTCGACTCGATTTCCACCCTTAACTTGAAAGAGTTGAGAACTGCGCCACCGCTCGGCTGAAAATGACGCTGAAAATGACTCAATAATCGCAGCAGATTATCGCTGATATGCAGTGACTTGCGGTGCCAAGCGACGGCGCTCCCATCGGCTTTTTCAAGTCAAGGCGAAGCGTTGAGTGAAGGGACGTTCTAGAATGCGGGGTTAAGTGTCCATCACCTGTGCCACATACCCACATACCAGCGGCACATACCCACCTAGGTGCATGTGCCAGTGTCTGGCGGGAAGTGTTTGACAACATACGCGACGGGATTGTGACATTAATAATGTCTTGGCCAGCGCGTCGTAATCGTCAAACCACCTTACCCTCCCATGCTAATTTTGGTTCACGTCACATTAAGGGGGTGACCACAAGAGCACCCAAACTTAAGCAGCTGGATAGATAGATAGATAGATAGATAGATAGATAGATAGATAGATAGATAGATAGATAGATAGATAGATAGATAGATAGATAGATAGATAGATAGATAGATAGATAGATAGATAGATAGATAGATAGATAGATAGATAGATAGACAGACAGACAGACAGACAGACAGACAGACAGACAGACAGACAGACAGACAGACAGACAGACAGACAGACAGACAGACAGACAGACAGACAGACAGACAGACAGACAGACAGATAGATAGATAGATAGATAGATAGATAGATAGATAGATAGATAGATAGATAGATAGATAGATAGATAGATAGATAGATAGATAGATAGATAGATAGATAGATAGATAGATAGATAGATAGATAGATAGATAGATAGATAGATAGATAGATAGATAGATAGATAGATAGATAGATAGATAGATAGATAGATAGATAGATAGATAGATAGATAGATAGATAGATAGATAGATAGATAGATAGATAGATAGATACGCTCAAAGTCGCCGAAGCTCGCTAAGAAATCCTTTGCATTTAAAAAGCAGGAAAGCATTACTTTCTATCTTGTTTCTTTCAGGCAAGTCCACAATTCAGGTGAAATTGACAAGATTTCAATCACTGAAAGTATCACTCCAATCTAAGAACAGTCTGATTAATGCGAAATGGCCCTGCAATTTTTTTCTACATCTGTATGCTGCGCCTGAACATTAATCGTACATTTCTCATTAACCGCACGTTCCCGAGGCAAAGTCACCAATGTGCCAATGCCTCTCAACTCACTTGTGTTGTATAAACTAATAAGTTTACGGCACAAAGCGTTCTTTCTGGATGACGCATCAAAGAAATGAAAAAAATTACATGTTCTACTGACCTAAACAGCATATTCAAGTCTAGTACGTTTTAGTAATGCTCATTCTTGACTAAGCAGGTATTTTCGCTCAGGTGTAAATGGTAATGTAAATACACACCAAAAAGTACTAAAATGTAATTACTTTTTGAAATTTCATTGCTTCATAGAAGTAGCTTTGTCATCTTTGTTGCAAGTTTCGTTAATGAAAAACTATACTTCAGTATTGAAGGGCGAAAATTGTAGATTCATCAGTACGGTGATCTGCTGGGTCAGTCTCATAAAATTAAGCCGCACTATTTCCTGGGCAGACGTATACCACCATTCCTCAAACGAAGAAGAGACCATGAGCTATAAAGAAGCGACAGCACCTTCATGTAGGTTGCTAGGCAACTTGCTCGCGAAGACGTCATTGTCAGAACAGTCGGCAGCAATGCTATGTAATTTGTCTACACTGAACAAGTGCTCCAGACTTGCGCATTACCTGTAAGTAAAACGGCCCGTTCTTTGTACGGGTTCCTTTTTCGGCAAACAAACATATCACAGCGGTTGCACTTCTGCTTCGCGCAATACGGATGAAACAGCTGCGCAAGCACTCAATAGATACACCTTAGGCTCCGTTGACTCGCGCGCAGTGAAGACCAAAGCTTTACGTAGGGTGCCGCGTCATACAGGTAAACTAGGTGGTGTTTTCTCCAATAAAATGTTGCAATAAAGGGATATGACTGCGTCCTATGCAAAACAGTGCCAACAAAGGCCTATCAGGTTTAATGAGACCTTCCTTTACTCAGTGTTGCAAAGTGGTGCGACAATGGGTAATGAAGATAAACATAACTAAGATGGCATGCCTGTCAATAGGGTGGGGATAGCCACAACTACTCAATTACGACCATATGAGATACAACATTTGACGGAGAAAATCATGCGAATATATATAGTTATTACGAATAAGTACATTGAACGGGTACGCCAACATTATTATTACGTCTCAAAAATTGTTCAGGAAGCAAATGTTTCTACGCAGAACACTTGCAACAGCACTGTCGAATGTTAAGCTATCAGGCTAAAAACTCCCAAGCATTTCCCCGAGGGTGAACATGGTTAATTGCGAATGCACGGGGTTATGCTATGAGGGGTATTTATTAATTCTCACTATTATATTTATTAATCACACTATGGTGCCTTTATGGTGTAATGGTTCCTGGGAATCGCAATTTGATCACACGGGGGAGTTTACGTTAACTCACTGGGGAATGCCAACGGATTTTAACTTTACTCCCCCTCATAGCATGCGAGCCCCGGACGAGCAAAGTCTAGGGCTTGCACCCTCTCCCACGCGGCACGTTCACTGGCTCGAACGGCTTCGGGAACATCCACTCGCCGTTGACGATTGCGAGCGGCGTCTTGACGCCGGCCTTCAACGCCCTTCTCAGCCTGACGCTTGCGTTATCGTTCCGCTTCTTGGGCCGCGTTCGCGGCTCGATGCTGACGCCTCATCTCGGCCTCGCGAGCGCGCAGTTCCCCATCCGCTGCACGCTTCGCCCGCTTGTCCTCGGCCTCGCGAGCGCGAAGTTCGGCATCCTCTGCACGCTCCGCCCGCTTGTCCTCGGCCTCGCGAGCGCGCAGTTCGGCATCCGCTGCACGCTTCGCCCGCTTGCACTCGGCCTCGCGAGCACGCAGTTCGGCATCCGCTGCACGCTTCGCCCGCTTACGTTCGGTCTCACGAGCCCTTCGCAGCGCCGCCTTGTCTTCCAACGTCGGCGAAACCACCGCGGTACCGTCACCTCCAACGACGGGTGCAGTGCTGGCATTCGGTTGTACTGCATTCGTTGTTGATGGTAGCGTTGCCTCCGGGACATCCATCGCACGACCCGCTCTCGACTGGAGACTGAGAGAGAAGGCGAGCGCGCGAGAGAGAGGGGTGCGCGCGCAGCTGCAGCGAGTGAGGAGAGCGGAGGAGCGAGCGAAGGGGGATATCAGCGTCGCGTCCGTGGCTTATTCGGTAGAGCGTCGCGCTGCGGCCCGCCAAGTCCTCTTTCTTTTAAAGATAGAGAGAAGACTGCGGACGCCGCCAACGGCGGTGGATGGTTTGGGGTCGCTTATAAAGTGTATTCACACTCAAAATCTCAGTTGTGCCCCGTTCTAGATTACGGCACCACTGAATAGCATTAGCATAAAATGTACCGTATCAATGGTTAAGATGCGATCCAAAATATGTCAGTTGTTTTCAGGAGCGAATCCAGCCAAGGACGTTGAGATATGGCGGTGCGTTGTATTTTTGATATTTATGTAGCTGTTGTATTTCGATCTACTTGTTCTTAGTAAGAACGACAATCTCAAGCCAACCTTTCTTGGTATTTTTCAAGAGTCATTCATGCATACTCTAAATAACCACAAATAACACGCTGCTACATATCCGAGTGTTCTTTCTTCCTACCTATTATGAAAAAATGGAATGCTGCGCCACGTGCTTGCATGAGCGTTGAAACCTTCCGAGGCGTTCACTGTTAAAATCGAACAACGGAAACAGAAAACATCGGGCGGAGGTGCGCCGCAAAGATAGGCCAAGCTTCTCCGCCGCGTACAGCAGATGTGAGCGTTAAACGAAACGAACACGTGAAAGAGGGAGAGATCAGAGCTGCAGCCAGTTCGTGAAAAAGAGATCTTACAACACTTTACCACGCTACAGAGCACAGAGGAAAATCGACTTAATGGCGATCGGGCAATCGTTAATTCCAACATCGATTAGTGCCCTTATTGCAACTGGCGTCAACTGAATCCCATAATCTGTAGACGCTTTCTCATAATTGTAAACGTGAGCATGTCCTCGTGAGCGTGAATCAGTTGGCCGCACTGCAGAAAATCGCGGCGGCACACACAGTGAATGGTCGTGCTGATAAATGAAGAAGCCTTAATGAAGCTCACGTTGTTATCTAGCGGCAATTGACTAGACAAGCGGTATGAGTCAACGTTACCACAGATCTTGTAACGTTGGCATGCGTTAACAAAGAGCTTTATTGCGATATCATGTTAGTTCAATAACAGAGGGTTCAAATTGAAAAAAACACCAAACAAAAACTGCAATCAGAAAAGAAGATTTGACTTTTTTCAATAGATAACTGTCACTCGGGCAGCGCGTTGCAATCGGCTAGCGTGTCGAAAACGGCGCCGGATACGTCAAACATCGCGCGGCTGGCATTTTGACACCGCGCTGTTCGTGTACGCTGTGTGTGCTGGCGCCACGATGAACCACTGTCTCGATGCCTGTTCGGCACGGCGGTGACTGCATCGACGGCAACTTTTCGCTGTCTCTCGGAGTGTGCTGCAAAGAGTTTAAGGAAGTTACCAAGACACGGAACGGGACTACGGTACCGCTCCTCCTCTCTCGCTCGTTGTGCTTTCGCCACTCCATACTCTAGTAAAATCACCCAAACACCACAAAGGCCTTTTAAAAAAATTACCGTGCAAAGTTTCACGCCTTATTGTTGCCTGTCAGCCTACGCAGTGTTTACAATGTACCTGTCGATCGCGGTAAGTACTTTCATAAAATACTATATAAGTGCTCGTGTAGTCACCTTCTACTCACGTAACTTATTATTTTGCGCTCAGACCTATTCGAGGATGCACTCCTAGCACAACGAGCTGGAGAGGAGGAGCGCTACCCCAGTCCCGTGCCGTATTTGCATAACGCGCAGTGGCGTAGCCACGGTGTAGCACACCTGGCCCGAGCTCTTTGTGCCTTCTCCCCGCGAATTTTTTTTTCGCCATAATATACGGAAAAAAAAGGACAATTTTAAAGGTTGCCCCCCTCCCCCCGAAAAAAAAAAAAGATGTCCACCTCTGCGGTTAACGTGCTTTAACTCTCTTATGTGCGCACCTTCGGTACCGATCGTGCTATATTGTTGGCGGAGGCTTGGTGTTCGAAGTGACGCTTGTAGGCCGGCATGTACATGGAGCTGCAGACACAAACATAGTGTGCCTAGAATTTTATTTATATAGTTTTTTTATTCTTTTAGACATACTGCCCACAATCATTTCGGTCTAAGCAGGAGGGGCAAAAGAAACATGAATTGATATGTAACACCAATAACAAAAAAGCTTAAATTCGTTGCAAAAAACATGCATCTATACGCTAACAGAAGTCACATGCCTGTGAAACATCAACGAGATTTGAAACACATTTGAACGCTAAACACGAAATAGATAACATTCCGGTTATGTAGCAAAATTGTCAGCCGAAAAAAAATATCCTGGGGCAGTTATTTCTACTTATTAGCTGTTTTGGGGAGCTATGTTTGTAAGCATTAGTTCACGCAAATATTGGTGCCAAACATTATTCATGTTTACGGCGGACTTTTCTAGCAGCGGCTGTTTGGACACAACCAGACACATTCCGGTCAACTTCCCCGGACATGATTTGGAATAAAAACGTTAAAAGAGTAATCTCTCTTCTTGTTGCTGACAAAAGAATTTTGTGTAATTTCATTGCTGTGCTGGGTAAGTCGAGTCCTCAATACTTGTAAAAAGAATGCTAACTGCCTATTGTTGTATTTTTTCATGAAGCCTAATAAAAAGGATTCCGTATGACTGCAGCATTTTCTAGTTCAGATAGAATGAAAGTTTTATAAGCCAAAAGCTTCATGTTAGAAGGAGCATCCTTTAAATTTCTTTTTAGAAAGCCAGAATTTACGAAGTGTCTTTTTGTTCAACAATCTGTTATTTGCGGTGTCCAGGTAAGGCTGCGGCTGAGAGTAATTCCAAATTTTTTTATAAATATTTACTTGCATTACTGGGACTACCTCGAAGGATATAGGGTAAAGCAACTGTAAGTTATTTTCCCGTAACACGTGATGGAGGAGGAGGGGGAATAAAAGTTTATATTTCGAAACGGTGCAGTGGTGTAGGTTCCGCGTACACCTTAGGTGGGAGGTCTCCTCATTCCAGGAATCCTTTGGCCTTCGCTGCCTCCTTGGCCCTGGCGACGAGACGTCATTGTTGGTACAGGTCCTCCAAAGCGAGCTTGGCCTCCCACGCACGTGACGTAACAATTGGGGGGGGGGGGGGGATTTAGCGCCGTATTCTATTTACTACACCAGTCATCAATGACTATCTGCAGATCTGTCTGGAAAAAAAAGCTGTCTGCAATAAATTTTGATCACTTGTATATGATATTTTTTCGAATAAAGTACAGTCCTCTGCTACAACAGCCCATCTACTTGTCCTGCCAAGTCCAAAACACTTGAAAACTCGTGCAGAGTTCTTGTAAGCTGAGTGATTGTGAGTAGACCTCTACACAAACCAAGATGACGGCATGTTAAAATTTTTTCTACGTTACAAGTTATTTATATTGTGAAAACGATGCGCCTACCGCGAGTATCATTGCCAACTTCACATGCATTACAAAAATTCGTTGCTGAATTCCGCTTGGTAATTTTTATTTATACGGGTCTGATCAAGTGCTATTTCCGCTCTGCTTTTACTGTCAAGAGCCTGAAAACATTGATCACTTTTCATTCACATGCCGACTTTTCACTAGCAATAGGAAAAAATATTTAGAAATATATTAAGCAAATTAAGCATTACTCCTAATTCTGAAAACATTCTTTCCCTTGGAGCTTCTTCTCTGGGCCACAGCAACAGGAACGTCTGCATAGCAGTCTGTGAATTTCTTAGAAATACGAAAATATATTCTTGTTAGGTTATCCCTAATGAAGTGTACTTCTTTTTTTCCAAGTCAGTTAATAATTTCTATCGTAGTTCTGTATTTAGTTTAATCGTACGTGACTATACGACTGCTAAACTTCATATTCCTAAGTTATCCGTTTCATTCATTTTCCTTGATCGAATTTCAAAACTTTTATCCTCAATATATTAACCGCCGGTTTAATGGCCAATCCCCCGTAGTGCGTACGAGCCAAAGATAAGGACAAGCAAGCAAGCGTTGCCAACACCCGGCTTACTCAGCTCGTGCTTCGGTTCGCTGCTGTGCTGGCCTCTGAACGGTCCTTCACGCTGCCTCGCCACGGACAACAATAAGCTCCCTAACGACTAATAAACCTCTTCACATTTGGTGGAGGGTGCTGTTCATCCCAGTGATCTCTACTAAGGGGAGCTGGACGGTGCATCGAGCGCGCGGTTGAAGCCACCGGAAGCCGCCGCTGTGTTCCGGAAGCCCACCTGATACCAACAGTCACCTGATACCGGCACGAGGACTTTTCTCTTCTTTCTAAATAAATGCTGGCCTGTAGCGCAGTAAGCTGTACGAATTGACGCCAAATGTCGTCGGGAAGACATTTGACGCATAAGAACCTCTAAATTACAGTAATTTTTACGCATTCTGGAAGGATATCGCGGTACTTGATCGCTTTTTTTCCTTTAACGAGGCAAGTTGAAGATGATTGATTTTCTTTATATGCAGGTTTTCCCGCTCAAGGCCTTAAATATACGAGAAGTGGGTCAGGAAGTCAAATGGGGACAACTGGACGCCATCTCTTGAAAGCAGACTTCGCAGTGACCAATCTTCTAAGCCATGTATTGACCGCTCGGTTCCGAATATTCATGTTCGAAACAATGTCAATCCCATGTTGTTTTCTGTCGCGGATCACTACAAAAGACGAACCTTTGCGCTCCTGGCTACAATTGATTGATTGATATGAGAGGTTTAACGTCCCAAAACCACCTTATAATTATGAGAGACACCGTAGTGGAGGGCTCGGAAATTTCGACCACCTGGGGTTCTTTAACGTGCACCCAAATCTGAGCACACGGGCCTACAACATTTCCGCCTCCATCGGAAATGCAACCGCCGAAGCCGAGATTTGATCCCGCGACCTGCGGGTCAGCAGCCGAATACCTTAGCCACTAGACCACCGCGGCGGGGCTCCTGGCTACAATTGCTCTCACTCCCTGTTTTTTTTTTTGTTTTTTTTTTAGGGGCGAAGCTCCTTATGGCGTGGCTTGTGCGTCCCTCGTAGTACGTAACCACCAGTAACACATACTCGAAATAAGTATAACATTTGACCTCCAAGGTGGTGCCGGTGAGAGATTTCTTCTGTGCGTTGTTTAACAATAAAAAATAGTGCTCAATGTATATGCCAATGGCTGCTAATGGGGAATGAGAGACAGGAGCATCCGACTTTTAGTCAACGCGCACGCTGCGAACCCCATTAGCAGCCATTGGCATGTACATTGAGCACTATCGGACAAGAAAGGGTTGCTACATTGTACTCGCTGGGTGTAACCTCCTTAGTTTTAGAAAGGTTTAGCAAGCGTTGAGCCGCAGGGCCATGAGTACAATGAACTAGTATATACCATGAATGAATTCGAGGTGGTTAAAGGAGGGAAGCAGATACGAAGCGCAAGCCGTAAGAAATTAAAAGCTGAATCCTCCTGTCTCTCATTTCACATTAGCAGCCACTGGCATGTACATTGAGCACTATCAGACAAAAAAAGGTTGCTACGTTATACTCGCTGGGCGTAACCTCCTTGGTTTTAGAAAGGTTTAGCGAGCATTGGGCCGCAGTGCCATGAATACAGTGAACTAGTATATACCATGAACTCAAGGTGGTTGAAGGTGGGAAGTAGACCCGAAGCGCAAGCCGTAAGAAAGTGTGCGTGTGCCACCTCTCGTTTAGTCCTTGGAATGTCCACTGAATGGCGGTGCTTCTATATGGGGAATATATGATAAAAAGATGCGAGATGGTGGGACTTGGAGTGTTGAATAGATGGACAAACGGACACACAGACAGATGCAAGGATGGGCGCATGAACGGACGCAGGGGCGGATGCATGAACGAACGCAGGGACGGACGCACGAACAGACACATGGATGGTCACACAGACAGACGCATGGACGGACGAATGTTTCGCCCCACTCTCCAGCATTCACTCCGTGGATATGCTGCCAATTTTTTTTTTTGTAAAAAGAACTCCGTGACCACTTCTTTTTTCTGTTACCTGACTGATGACTGATTGTAAGGTTTTAGATTACAGCACTCCGCTGTATTCGGACGACGTCGCTACAGCGTTTGTCATTTTTCATGTAGCGTTAGTCAGTGTACCAAGTTATGCCTAATTGCAGGGCCTGTTGTATGCACTAGTTGTAGACTACAGCACTCCGCCGTATTTGGACAGCGTCGCAACGGCGTCTGTCATTTATTGTGTAGCGTTGGATGATTAAGAGAACCTTGAGAAATCACGCGTATACGACGACTGGTGGCGTCGTATATTATAACAGACACAGATAATACGATCATAGCAACAACTTCAACGAGATTATATTTGAATTACGTGTTGGAAACACCCAGAATACACCGGCGTCCGGGACACTGAAGGAATTCTTCAGTGGCTTCCCAAGCGCCCGTATGGGAGAGCTGAGACGCGTCGTCCAGCGTTTTTAATGGAGGTCAGTGGTTCATCTCCGTCGTTACACCCTGGGGCTGCGAAGCCGGACGCTCCGCCCGTGATGTCTGACAACGCCAACCCATCGGCTGCCATAAATAAAAAAACATTCCGCGCATAAAGAGACGTAATATGATGGCCCTTGTCCGATTTTGTTTAATTTATAGAAAAAAGAACATCCCGACCTTACACTGAGGAAAGGCGCCAGTGGTTCAAAAGTTCCATTTTCGCCTGGTTAAACTGGACAGGTAATGCTGTCTAGCAGGCCTTTGTATGAGCATAGAACGCCTGCCATCTCCGAGGCCATGGCATAAAATTGTTCAATGAATGTTGTTACTGCTTTAGCTCCCGTTCCTTTGGTTCTGCTGCTACTGGTGTCAGCGGCTGCGCCGTATAGACGGGCAACAACAAGCATGGTAAGAGTGACGTGAAAGTTTTTACTTTGAGGCGGGGGTAATTTGAAGTGCGCTATCACGATGCTGACCACTAAAACGGTATTTTATTTCAAACTAAGCCCGTTCTTGGCACAAAAGTAGCACTACGAGGTTTCTGGAGTGTCATTTCAGCAGTCAACATCGCCTTAACATTTACCTTTAGTGTTCCTTTAGGCGTCCTACCGCCCGGTTCTCCCATTGTGAGTGAAGGCCATCCATACGAGGTCATCATCATCTCCTTCATACACTATGAATTAGAGCTCGAATAAGGGGAGTGCCCGGACCGCGCTCCTAAAATTGAAGCCCAAACAGGGTCACTCCACTTGTGGCGCTGCGATCGGTAGTATGCAATGTGTCGTCGTTTTAAGAGTTGTGCGCAGCTCCACTGAAGTGGTCGAGAGGTCACTCCACTTTCGGCTTCGGTGGGAGACGGACGTGTGATGGCTCGCTTCCGTGCGAGGTGCTTCGGCGGCCGCTGCTGGCCGCGGTGTTAGGTTCCTTCTGCGCCATCGGATTACCGGTTTTTGTTGCCTACATTGCCGTCGGGTGACAGTATGGAAGAGTGTGTGTTTCTGCACGGTGATTTGGAAAAAAGACCATACCGGTTGGAAGAAGTGGGACTCATCAAGGCGATCACTGGCATTGGAGCCTTCCAGATGGATCCCATTTGGCTGGTGAAGATGCGAAGCAAGGCTGACAAAGATCCAATACTCAAAACAGGTGGACTCCAAGTCAAGGGTGGCTTCTGTGCTATCATCGACCCTATTCAACATGATGTAATCGTGAAAATCCACTGGGTTGGCTTTGCCGTCTCTAATGAGAGCATTCGACAAGTGTTGAGTGAGTTTGGTGAAGATCTGGAGGTTTCCAACGACAAGTGGACCGTCGCGGGCTTTGAACACGCGACATCGACGACAAGGGTGGTGCGACTGA
This sequence comes from Rhipicephalus microplus, assembly GCF_013339725.1. NCBI lineage: Eukaryota > Metazoa > Arthropoda > Arachnida > Ixodida > Ixodidae > Rhipicephalus > Rhipicephalus microplus. The sequence continues at coordinate 75,216,969 of NC_051173.1, read as the reverse complement.
AACTGAAGGAAGGCGTGGTGCTAGAAGACTTGCCGCACCTTTTTAAATATGGAGGGGGCACGTCCTTCTTATGGCCCCGGGTCGGGCACCGCTTTGCCTAAGGTGTCACATGCAAGGACATATACGACGAGACTGCCAGACTCCCCGCTGTGGTGTATGGCGAGCAAGCACTGCACCTTTATAAAGTTGCAGTGCTTTATAAAGGTGGTGACAAAAATGAAATGAGTAATTACCGGCCAATATCGGTATTACCTATATTTTCAAAGGCTCTAGAAAAAATCATTTTCACTAGATTGTATAAATTTTTGGACTCGCACTCTGTGATTACAACAGCACAATATGGGTTCAGGTCTGGCGTATCGACGGAGACAGCGCTGTTGCATCAAAAAGAGTTGATACTGGGCAATATTGAAGCAAGAAAGCTAACATTAGGCGTATTCATAGACTTTACGAAGGCGTTCGACAGAATTGATCACCAAACCTTGTTAGAAAAATTGTTTTATTACGGGATTAGAGGCATCGCGCTCGATTTAATAGAAAGCTACCTTAGTGATCGGTACCAGTGTGTGTCTATAAATAGGCAAACATCTATGCCCAAAAAAATCAAACGCGGTGTACCACAGGGAAGCATATTAGGACCTCTTCTATTTAACCTTTATATCAATGATATTGTAAATGTGGATCACTCAATAACGTACATTATTTATGCAGATGATACAAGCTTATTCTTTACGGGAACAAATATAGACGATTTGATAAAAGCAGCTAATAAAACGTTAGTCAATTTTTCGAAATGGTCCTGCCAAAATTCGTTACAGATCAACAGCTCTAAAACCAAGGCCGTTCTTTTCCGTGCGAAAGGAATGACATGTACGTACACACAAAACTGATGCTAAATAATTTCAATATCGAACTTTCAGAGACTGTCAAAACTTTGGGCGTCATCTTTCATCAACATATGTTCTGGAATTCTCACACTGAACAATTGTGTATTAAGCTAAGAAAAGCCCTTGGCGTGCTGAGAAGGTGTCAGTCGTTTCTACCGCTCCCCCAGAAACTTCTTATCTTTAATACGCTTTTTTGTTCTCATCTACGCTATTGTCAGTTGGTATGGGCTTCTGGAACTGAAAAATCAAAACAAAAGTTGTATACACTTCAAAAAAGCGCTTTACGGGCTGTTGCAAATATAGGTTACAGAGAACACACATCCCAGTTATTTGTCAAGTTTAAAGTTTTAAAATTTTGTGTTGCATATGAACATAACTTGTTGTTGTCTTTAAGGTCTGAAATTCGAAAGAATTGCGCAAACCTGAGAGGTTTAGCACATTTACAGCCGAAAATCTTGTTGCGTCCGATGCGGAGTTCTGAACACTGGCACATCCCCCGACCGCGAACAAATTACGGACTCCAAATGCTAAAGCACTCTGTTCCCCATATACTAAATAAGTTCAAGCTCACAGAACAGCAATTGCGTCTCCTTTTAAGTAGTGATATATTAAACCTGTTTGTATAAGGAGCTATAAACCCAGAAAAATTGCACCCAGTACTTGTAAATGCATGAACTTTTAAGTGTACCCCTTTCTGTTATAGCGTCTTATTTTGGTTGCCTTTTTTCCCAATAATTGTTTGTTTGTAAACACCCAAGTGTGCATCTATTCTGTACTTCATAAACAACCACTAGAATGCTATTTTCTTTTCTTTTTTCTTTCAATCATACGTGAGCACCGCATGAAGTTTGGTGTGCCATTGTTTCTGTTGCCTTGTACAAATGGGAGGTGGGGCTAGTCAGGCTGCTATAGCGCAGCTTTTTTCCTACTTTCCATGCCACAATTGTTTCTTGTTTGTGTAAATCACGGTGTATCGTTGTGGTGAAATAAATTTCAACCTTTAACTTTCAACTTTCACTTGGACATGAAAGTCAAGATTGTGTCAGGAGTTATGCCAGAGTTACGAAGACCGCGCTGCCAACAGACGATGCCCAAGATAATCTAATGGACGCTGAAGAGGCTGAGAAAATGGCCCCTGGCAGTAATGACATGGGACCCGACGCCACGGTTCAGGCAACTGGAGAAGAGACAGCCAACGCGACAACGCAAGACGGCAAAGACTCAACGAAGGAATCGGAGGAGTTGGCCGCAACAGGCGGCCAGCGGGATATTCAAGAATCGATGGAGGAAGACATGGGTGCCAGTGGCGAGATCGCTACGCCAGAAGCCAGCACAAAGTCTCCGGAAGCGACCACGGAATGCGGCAAGCGTAACCGAGTGGAAAGCACGGAACGCCACCTGAAACACCCGGAGCGTCTGTGTCAACGCGTAACGGTCGCTAAGAGTAAAAAATATGCCCTCGCAACCCGGTCGGCGTCATCGTCGCCGGTTCGGGGACAGGATCGAGACGCGTAAGACCCCGGTTTTCCTACTGCACGGTATACGAGACACGGTGAGCGCAGCATTGTAGTTTCATCTTTGTCATCAACATGGCTAGCATGACTGCACCTTTACGCGTTGGTACGCTGAATGTACGTGGTCTAGGAACGCGTCACAAACAGTACCAGTTGAAACGCTTGATGCAAGAAAAAGACCTTGACTTGCTCGCGGTCCAGGAGACTAAACTTAGTACTGAGGACGCGACTGATAGCTTGGTAGCAGGATTTTCATTGCGGTACAATGCGTGTGTGAGCTATGCAGTGGGAGCATTAGTCGGATGTATTAATTTTGTCAATAACTCTCTTGGTATTGTAGTAGAAGAGGTCACAAGTTGCCTACATAGGCGTTTTGTTTTGTGTGACTTTTGTTACGGGAATACTAAGTTTAGAGTTATCTGTGTATACGCACCTACAAATTCGAGAGACAGATGTTTGTTTTTTCGGGAAATGCAAGCGTACTTTGAATGTCAGAAATGTGTGATTCTGCTGGGTGACTTCAATTGTGTTCTGGCCCTGGAAGATTGCACGTATACTGCTAAATTAAGTGATGAAAACGTTGGTTTGCTTAGAGATAGCCTTAATAAGTACTATTTCCATGACGTAGCTCTGTTTTCGAAGTGCGGGAGTCGCCAACACTTCACACATTTTCAAGGTTCGGGTCGCGCACGACTAGATCGAGCATATGTTTGTTTCTGAGATAGTACCTTTATGTCAGAGCTATGACGTTTATGCTGCTTCCTTCAGTGATGATTGCTTAGTCTCGTTTGAGATAGGTAGAAAGTGCAAAAAAAAGGTCGTATGGGAAGCATGGAAACTGACTACTAAGATAATTACGCACAAAGGGTTTGTAGATAAGACAAAGAAGGAAATTGAGATTTTTTTCAAAAACGCGGAAAGGAGTGCCACGGAAAGATGGGAATTATTTAAGCAAAAGATAAAAATGAAGGCAATAGAGTGTGGTTGCTACATGCAGTATCAAGCTCGAAAACAGGAACGTGAGCTTCGGGCAGAGTTAAATGATTTGGTGAAAATTGAAGCAGAAAACCCGGGCTTATTTACACATCAATTGCAGGTTGTCAAAAACAAAATTGAATGTCTTGAAGAAGATAAATATAAAGGTGCAATTATACGAGCAAGAGCTGAGAGATACCTCGTGGGTGAAGCCCCGACAAAGCGAGCCCTGTCAGATGAAAAGGCATATGCGCGAGCTCACGACATACTAGAGATAGAATGGAATGGTAAAATCTTGAGAGAACATAAATATATCATGAAAGCTTTTGAAAGCTATTATTAGGACTTGTTTGCTTATCGCGAACCAAAGGAGCCGGGCTTTGTAGATGAGTTCTTGATAGAAATGCCGACACTTAATGCTGAGGACACAAATTTATTGGAAATGTGTATTAAAATAGGGGAAATTGAGAAGGCTATCGATGATCTTGGCATGGGCAAATCACCTTGTTCAGATGGCATTAGTGCCGCCTTTTACAAGGCGATCAAGGAGGATATGGCCGCCGCATTGCATGAGGTTTTTTCAGAGTCTTTAGACCGCGGAACTTTGCCTCCATCGTTTAATTGGGCGCACACTGTGCTAATTTTTAAAGGGAAAGAGCAATATGTTTTACGCAAAGTGGCAGGATACAGGCCAATCACGCTAACAAACGTAGACTATAAGGTGTTTATTAAAGTTCTGGCTAGGAGGTTGCAAGGAGTTATATACAAGTTGGTCGGGTCACAGCAGACTTGCGGCATCAAGCGTAGGAGCATATTCACGAATATTCACGTTGCCAGGAGCATTTTGGAGTATTGTGACGCTTCGCTTTTAAAAATAGCTATGTTGCAAATTTATCTAGCCAAGGCTTTCGATATGGTTCCATACAGTAAACTCTTCACGCTAGCTGAGTACGTTGGTCTTGGTGCGATCATAATTAAATATATTAAATTGGCATACAAAAGTTCAACCACAAATTTAATTGTAAATGGAGAACTCTCACAGCGCATGCAAGTATACTTTCCTCCGTGCGCCCGGGGTGTCCTTTAAGTCCTTTGCTTTTCGCTCTATTTTTGGAGCCACTGTGTCAGAAAGTTATTCACCACACAGGGATTAATGGTTTCAGGTTGCAGTCATGTGAAGTGCGTGTTTTGGCATACGCCGACGATATTGCCTTTTTTGCTGTTGATAGAGAGAGTGTCACTTCCTTATTAGAAATCACTCAAAGGTTTTGTGACACGAGTGGAAGTTTAATGAACAAAGAGAAAAGCATTGGTTTATGGCATGGTAATTGTGACCTCACGCCCAGTTCCTTTGGAAATATTCAGTGGCTCACGACACCTAATCATTACCTAGGGGCACCATTGCACAGGTATCAAGACAGTGAAGCATTTTGGCTTGGAAAGGCTGAAGAACTGCGCGCGACCGCCGAAGGATGGGGCGGTCGTGGCTTATCAATTTTCTCTCGGTCAGCTGTACGCAACGTGTTTCTGGCAGCTAAAATTATGTACCTTTTGCAAGTACTTAGTTGTACGCGTAAAAGCATTCATAAAATCCACAGTATATTTGCCACGATCATCTGGAGCTCTACATGGGAGCGAACATCTAGAACAAACTTGTTTCGGCGTGTTAGGCAAGGAGGGCTGTCTTTGTGCCATCTGTTTCTTAACCAAGTAATATCACGTTTCCTGCTCATCAGAGACCAGAGAGACTCCATTTTATGTTCTTTATTTCAAACAACGCTCTTACACCACATGTCTGACTTCTTTGTATCTTCAGATAGGGGAGAACGACACACCTTGTCACCGTTCTTGCGCGAAGTAGTGTTCTCATATCGTTTCTTAAGGGCAAGGTTTTCGATAGATTACCTAACTAATGTGAAAAGAAAGCGCCTTATGAAAGACTTAATACAGAATCTTTTTCCTGCGCCCCTGTACCGTTTAAAGTATGAAAAATCATAAGGACATGATGTACTAAAGCGAGTGAAAAACAGGTGTATACCACCCAATGTGAGAACCTTCTTTTTTAAACTTCATACGGGAACCTTGTCAGTAAAAACGTGGCTTGAAGAGAGATAGGATGTATGTACCATGGCGAAGCAGCTGTCTCCTGTGTAACAAAGCTGAGAGCATTGAACATGTGTTTATTGAGTGTAAGAACGCTATTTTCTTTTGGGACATTTTACAGAGGACTTTAAAAAGAGATTTACCTCTTACTCCATATGGAATTCGTTTTTTGCCTTGTGATAGTTCTGTGCAAAATTTAGATGTTATATTTTTACTTGGTCTTCATTCGGTTTGGCGTAGTATGCTATCGTACAGACGCTGTGATGTAAGAGTTCTATCCGTTAATGAGTGTTTCGTGGAAGCTATTATAAAGTGCGAGATGTGTATAATACTACCGACTGTGTTAAAAATGTAATATCTTTATTCGATGCGTTATCACATATGAAACACGTGTGATAGTGATTGTCACATTAGCTTGACCTGTAGTCAAGAAGGCGATAAAGAAATGAAAACTGAAGTGGTCGAGGGGTAGAATACTCGCTTCCCACTTAAAAGACCCAGGTTTGAATTGCAGCTGTGAATGAATGATTTTCTTTTCCGTTAGTTTTCCTTGCACCGGTGTATTGGTTGTTTTTTTTTAATCTGGCTTCAGTTGCTACATATTGCTACAAAAATCACGCGAAATATGAAGTAAAAAAAATGATAATGAGGGCATTTTTTGCAGCGCCACCACACGGGATTTAACGAAAACTTTAAAGCATGGCTTCCGAGAATTTGGCGATTAAGAGAGCCGGTGTGCTTTCACTCGCCTGCCATGAAAGCACACCTCATATTTCGCAAGATTTTTCGCAGCAATATGTAGCAACTGAAGCCAGGTTTTAAAAAAATACAATCAATACACCGGTGCAAATATAATTAAGGAAAAAGAAAATCTGACGCTTACAGCTACGACTCGAACCTGGGTCTTTTGAGTGCGAAGCGAGCATTCTACCCCTCGACCACTTCGGTGAAGCGGCGCGCAGTTTTAAAACGAGCATCTATTGCAGACTACCTATCACAGCGCACAAGCGGATTGATTCTGTTTAAGCTTCACTTTTAATGCATTAGTGCTGCGTCCGTTCCAGGCACTCCCCTTGTTCACTCTACTATAAATTGTCGGAAGTGAACGACCAAGATGTACCGTGCTCAATCAGTGGAATCCCCACCTCTGTGTTTCAAGAATGAGCCTTTTTTCGAAGCCCTGGCCGAAATTGTCCCACCCATGCCCTAGTGGATTCCGGATGCGAAGGCTTGCAGTGTAAGTGCATTCTCTTTCGGTTAAGCCCACAGCAGATTGCTGCTGTTTCCTCGTCATCACGGAGAACGCAGAATCGAGCCGAGATGACACTATGGAAGTACACCTTCGCTTTTGTTTGCTCGACACGAACAGTGAGCAGGACGATAGGTACCCTTCTGATCTGGCCGTAAATGTTAACGGTAAAACCGTGGAACTGCCGGCGCCTATTCCTTGCAAAGACTCCCATGGAATGACCGAATGGGTGCATCTGCCAATTACATCACCTCTTTATGTACTCAGGGCCCTTCCACGCTAAATAAGCTTTGGGTAACCTGGCAGCCCGCCAGTGGGCGACAGTACGCCGTCGGTCTGTTCTTGGTCAAGAAGCTCTCAGCAGCGACGATTCTGAGCGGACTGTATCAGTTGAACGCGGCAGTGACGAGAGCCATGATCAAGAAGAAAGCTAAGCGTCGAGCAACTATAGGCGAGGACGTGGCGATAACCAGGTTCCACGTTTCCCTCACGTGTCCGCTGAGCCGCACCCGCATGAAAGTTCCGTCTCGCGGACGCCTTTGCAAGCACCTGGACTGCTTCGATGGGTCGAGCTATCTGCAGGTCAACGAGCGGAGGCCCACGTGGACATGTCCAGTGTGTTGCAAGCCGGCCTCCTTGTCGTCTTTGGTCGTTGACCAGCTGTTTACAGACATCTTGGCGAACGCGCCCGGCGACTGCAACGGCGTCGTACTCCACGCGGATGGCTCCTGGACTCCGTCGCCGGCGACGCAGAGGGCCGACGGCGTCCCTACTTCCGCACTGCAGTCTAGAGCTCGCAGTTCGGCGTCACCTTCCGATTCCTTATCCAGCGAGCAGGTCGCGCGGCAGCAGCCAAAAATAGAAGTCATTGACTTGACCTATTCTAGCAGTGACGACGATCAGGACTGTCCTGCGCTGCGATAACCTTTTGCTCCGTCAAGTGCAGTCGACAGCAATGCTTGCTCGGAAGACAAGAACCCTCGTCTTGCGCTCGGTCCTTGTGAAATGTTCTGCAGATCTAATGAAATCAGTTTTTTTGTGTGTGTTCCTTGCCTCAAATTATGTAACGTGAATTATTCCGAATAGACTTCCACTATACAGTGGGTTGCCAATGCCACGTTTCAGGCGAACGAAGCCACAACATGTCCAGCAGCATCAGCATGTCTGCTGCTTTTATCCATGGACACACGGTTGCACCGCGTTATCTTCTAGTTCTATTCGATAGCACGACTTTCAGTAATTGAGTAGCGCAAATATTTTTGTGCTTTCTCAACGACCATACAGTGCCTTTAACTAAAGTGTTTTAAACTAATCGGCCATCGGTACAATGATCGGTCCTCGTAGCAAATATCTTCCGAACGAGTTGTTTTTCACTACATATGACAAAGTACGTGTTTTTGTGTACCTTCTGCTGGTTTTAGGATTGAAGCTCCTTAAGGCGTTGGCTGAGCGTCCCGTAGTAATCGTGTGTAGCCACCTCTGGTTAGTTCAGAGCAGGCCGTGGAAGGTGGTACTTGTACATTTAACGAAATGCTGATGATTGATATGTGGGGTTTAACGTCCCAAAACCACCATATGATTATGAGAGACGCCGTAGTGGATGGCTCCGGGAATTTCGATTACATGGGGTTCTTAACGTGCACCCAAATCTCAGCACACGGGCCTACAGCATTTTGGGCTCCATCGAAAATGCAGCCACTGCAGCGATGATTCGATTCTGTGACCTGCGGGTCAGCAGCCGAGTACCTTAGCCACTATACCACCGCGGCGGGGCATATAACGAAATGCTAGGAGGCCTTCATGTGCGCGCGTCTCCGTGTTTTACAGTGGTGACAAATTCGATCATGGTTGCTTACAAGTGGCTAAAACAGCCACCATACTTGACGGGCCGCCATGTTGGTTCTGAGCGGTCACTGGTTTGTATTGAAGGCAGTGTGAGTTTCAACGTGGAGGGTTTTTTTTATGTATAGCAAGTTCTGAAAGTTGAAGGGTTCTCTTCTGAACTTAGCCGCCGTGTTTAAAACAGAAAAAAAGGTGTTGGTGACTCGAGTTTGTATAAAATACCGTTAAAGCAGTTCGTCTCTCCCACATGGTAGATTCGCTGCATTGGTGGAGTGGAGACATTTAGGGGGCTTATATTTGCGAAGGAAACAACTTCGATGTCCCTGTAAACGTACTTCAACGTCTGTGCGGCATTCTTGAAACAAATTCACCTTATAATTGCTGACCCCTCAAAGACCCTCTAGAACAAGGCTAAAGACACTGCTGTTTTAGTGACGGTATCGATAACGACAGGGAAGGCAGATCAAACAACCGGGTAGCTTGCAGTGTTTTCTGTAAGCCGCATAACTCCACTAGCCTGCCTCTCATACCCTAAATAAAGCTTTTGTCCATAATATAATTTCCTGCAGCAAGTTTAGTACCCGCAAACAAATTAGTACACTTGACTGCTTAAAAAACTTACAAGCTGTAAGCATCGCCAGATAATAGTAGGACACTCAACCATATTACACCAACCCTCCCCCTCCCCCCACAGGCTTGTATATTAGGCTAGCAGAAAAGCAAACGGGAGCAACAAGGGACAAACCGAGATTTTCCAGGTGAGATTTTTTGCAAACAGAGTCCAAACAGCATCTGGCCCTAATTTATTCAATCCGTCCTGCCTCCTATGATGAAAGCTTGTGTCCTCGCTGTGGGCCTACAAAGGACCATTTTCTTAAATACGCCACCTGACGGTAACCTTTTCGTCAGTTTCGATATTGTAAAGGGAATCCGCCATACATATGGCAGGCGGTGTGTGCGCGCGCTTCGTACATGCATCCTATCGCCAGTGAAAGAAGTTCCACAATAGCGCCCGCATTTTCAACGCGAAATATAAAAATTCCTCCGTTATTTTTTTCGAGGAGCTATTTGACACAGAACGAAGCTCACACTAGTCTAGAATATTTGTATTTTTTTAATTTACTCGTTGTGACTTCGCGTTTTTGAGCGCGCGAAAAATTCCCACCTTCTGCGTCTGCATGAAGCGCTGTTGTTGTTGTCTGCTCCAGCGCCCTATACATGGCGGCAAGGAGTAGTTCGCGTAATGGGCGCATGGGGCGCCCTTTTACGAAAAGGGTCTTCTTACGAAAATAGTTTTTTTTCTTTTGCCGCCCCATGGGGGAGGTGCGCGTACATTGAACACGCAAATTTTTGTAGTAGAACTCAGACTTTTTTTTTTTTCGTAGTGCACGGCTCGAGTTTAGTAATTATCGAGTATGGGGACAATGGGTGTCAGAAAGACATGGTTAAAAAGACTGTAAAGTGTTCAGGATGTGGAGTGGGTTTGAAAGTGGACCCAAGCGTAGCAGCGGATGGAGAAGAGGCTGACGCGAAGTGTAGGCAATGTGAGGTCGAGGAAAAAATGGAGAAAATGATGGTTGCCCAAAGTGAACTGCTGGTGAGAATCGATGAGCTCGCGACTGCGTTGGCGACAGAGCAAGAGAAAACGAGGGCAATGGGAGAAAGACTGAAGTCCACCGAGGAAGCACTAGCGAAGCTGAACAAAGAAGCGGCCTACGGAGAGAACAGTAGAGAACCAGCAACCAGAACGGTGGAGAAGGAAGAGCAAGCAAGTTTGGAAAAAACAGGTTTAGATGGTTCAACTGTCGCAAGGCCCAGCTTCAGCGAGGTAGTGGTGGGGCTGGGAGGGGACAAAGCAGCCGGCGTCACAGGTGCAAGTAGCCCCCAGGTGCAGGACGCTCCAGCTGAAAAGTCACAGCATGTGATAATCGCCGGGGACTCGAATTTAAATCGATGCACAGAAGCCATCAAAGAGAGGGTAAGAGGTGACAAGAGGTTTGCAGTAGGGGTGTTCCCAGGACGCAAGCTTGAAGCAGTCATGAGGCAAGCGAGCGCAAAACTCAAAACTACAGCTGATAGACGAAACCTCGTGATAATTTCAGGCGGTTTAAACGATGTCTTAAATGAAGATACAGCAGGACTAGCAGCCACACTGGCGAAAGGCGTCGATGACATGCGCGCCACTTCACCTAAGGTACAGGTAGTGATATGCACGATACCGGAGGTACGGGTGCGTGATAGCAACCTTCAAAGAGCGGTTGTCAACGCAAAGCAAGAGATATGGCGGATGAGTCGAGAGAAAGGCTTTGAGGTGGTGGAAATAAACAGAGAGGTGCATAAGTGGGGTGGTTTTCAACGAGACAGAATTCACTTCGATGGGCGGCTAGGTCATGAGGTGGGTTGGCGACTTGCAGGACGCGCAGTAGCTTTTTTTGGGGGGCAAGCGAGCCCTTCGGGGTGCAGGATAGCTAGTAACGAGGAAAACAACCAGGGAGACTCTTCGACAGGTGTTATGGACAGAAACGATTCCAAAGTGGCACCAATGTCTAAGACAGGTAGAGTCCGGGGCATAAATAGACGTAGCCACGAGCGCCGAGCCCATTCAGACATAGGGTATATTAACATGCAGGGTGGTAGGAACAGGCTGAAGTGGGAAGAGATAGAAGAACAGCTAAAGGAAGAGAGGCCGATGGTATACGGTTTTGTAGAAACACATCTCAGGGACATGGAACAACCTCCGAACAATCCGGACTACGCGTGGGAATATTGTAATAAAACAGAAGGCAGCAGAAAGGGGGGTGGTATTGGGGCATTCATTCATAAAAGTACAGACTGTCAAAGGGTCAAGCAGGAGTGCAAGGAACATTTATGGCTAAAAGGGAAAGTGGCAGGTCAAATGACACTCCTTGGTTTCGTGTACTTGTGGACAGGAGCAAAGGCCAGAGAGGAAAACCAGGCAATGGTAGAGTGTATATCAAAGGACATTCAGGAAACAGGAAGAGAGTGCGAGATAATTATAATAGGAGACATGAATGCGCACATAGAAGATATAGATGGGTATACCGACCCGACAGGCAAAATGATCATGGATATGTGTGAAAGGCTTGATTTGATCATTTGCAACAGTACCGAGAAGTGTGAAGGGCAAATAACATGGGAGGTGGGAAGGCTGCAGTCGACGATAGATTATGCACTGATGTCACATAGGATGTATGATAAGCTCAGGGGAATGCACATAGATGAAGGTGGCTCCAGAAGTCTGGGTAGTGATCACAAACGTATCAAGCTAAGTTTTGGAAGAGCAGTGAAAGTGGGAAGGAGACAAGATGAGCAACTACAGGAAAATTTTTATTCAGAAAGGCAAATTGAAATAGCCTCTAAACAAATTGAGAAAGTAATCACGGAGGATAATAAGACAGTGTGGACATACACGAATCTAATTGGACTCTTTGAGCTAGAGCTTGCCAAGACGCGTAACAAGTCACCCCGGAAAAGAAGACACAAACCAGAAAGTTGGTGGGTGAGGAAGTTAAGAGGGCCATAGCAAAACGTCAGGAAGCCTCTAGGGAACACAGACATGCTAAGCAGCGGGGTGAACCGATAGATGATGTTGAAAGAAAATGGGAAACCTTTCTAAGCTGTAGAAGGGCTGCATCCCTTCTGATCAATGAAAAGATTAGAAGAAAGGGAGCTCAGTGGCTGGCAGAAGTACATAAGAAAGATAGAAAGGCAGCTGCGAAATTTTGGAACCATCTAAACTCCCTAAGAAATGAGACGAGCCTAGAGCAGAGTTTTATAACTACAGCCCAAGGTGCCAGGCTAGAAGGGGACGAAGCTATTGAATATATAAGAACAAGGGTGACATAAAAATTCCAACAAAGTACTTTATGCACCACAATAGACAAGGACGAATCAAATGGTGCAATGGCTCCATTTTCACAACGAGAGTGGGAAAGGGCTGAGAAAAAGGTTCCTAGTAGTACATCAACAGGCCCAGATGGCATTCCAATTAGGCTGATAAAGACATTAGGTCCAAAGTCTAAGCAGGCTTTGAGAGAGGCAGTGAGCAAAATAGTAATCGATGGTGAAGTTCCCGAATGGTGCGGCGATGGCGTAGTGGTTAGAGCATCCGCCTCGCATGCTAGAGGTCCGTGGTTCAAATCCCGGTGCCGCGCAGTTCCCAACCGGATTAAAAAAAATCCACGTGTTGATGGAACTGCATTAAGAGGCCTGGGGTGCGGCCTCACCGGTAAACACCACCGGAAACGCATTCCCTCACCAGAGAAGGATTGGCCACCCTGGTGCAGTATCTGGCCACTATCTCCCACATGCATACGTCAAATACCTCACGGCCCTCAGTCCCCAGCAGCTGCGAAGCAACTGACCACGGCGGCGGTCAGATCTGCAACGCAGCAGTGGGTGCTAAGAATCTCTGGATCCGGCCAGGTCGCCATTGGAACCTGAACTTGGCCACCCTGGTGCAGTATCTGGCCACTACCTCCCACATGCATACGTCAAAGAAGGCAAAATAACTACCAATATGGATAGGATAGTTAAAATAGCGGAGGAGTTTTACAAAGATGTGTACAGTAGCCGAGACAACCACGACCTTAATACTATAGGAACTAGCAGTAACCCAGATGACACCCCACCAGTAATGATAGAAGAAGTCAGAAAAACTTTGGAGAGCATGCAAAGAGGCAAAGCTGCTGGTGAGGATCAGGTAACATCACATCTGCTGAAAGATGGAGGACAGATTGTGTTAGAAAAACTAGCCACCCTGTTTACGAGGCGTCTCCTGACGGGAAGAGTACCAGAGTCTTGGAAGAACGCTAACATCATCTTAATACATAAGAAAGGAGATAACAAGGACTTGAAGAATTACAGGCCGATCAGCTTGCTCTCTGTAGTATACAAGCTATTTACAAAGGTAATTGCTAACAGAGTAAAGAAAACATTAGAATTCAATCAACCAAAGGAACAAGCAGGATTTCGAACAGGCTACTCAACAATCGACCACATTCATGCTATCAATCAGGTAATAGAGAAATTCTGAGAGTATAACCAACCACTATACATAGCCTTCATAGATTACGAGAAGGCGTTTGATTCAGTAGAAATACCAGCCGCCATGCAGACACTGCGGAATCAGGGCGTCGATAAAGCATATAAAAACATCCTGGAAGAAATCTACAGGGAATCAACTGCTACCATAGTGCTTCATAAAGAAAGCAACAGAATACCAATCAATAAGGGGGTAAGGCAGGGGGACACAATCTCCCCAATGCTATTTACCGCGTACTTACAGGAGGTTTTCAGAAGCCTAGAATGGGAACAGTTGGGGATAAGAGTTAATGGAGAGTACCTTAGTAACCTGCGCTTCGCCGATGACATTGCATTGCTGAGTAACTCAGGGGACGAATTGCAACTCATGATTACGGAATTAGACAAGGAGAGCAGAAAGGTGGGTCTTAAAATGAATCTGCAGAAAATGAAAGTAATGTACAACAACCTCGGAAAAGAGCAGCGCTTCGAGATAGGTAATAGTGCACTTCAAGTTGTAAAAGACTATGTCTACTTAGGGCAGGTAATAACTGCGGAGCCGAACCACGAGATTGAAGTGACTAGAAGAATAAGAATGGGGTGGAGCACATTTGGCAAGCACACTCAAATAATGACAGGTAGATTGCCCCTATCCCTCAAGAGGAAGGTATATAACAGCTGTATCTTGCCGGTACTTAGCTACGGAGCAGAAACCTGGAGACTTACTAAGAAGGTTCAGCTTAAATTGAGGACGACGCAGCGAGCAATGGAAAGAAAAATGGTAGGTGTAACCTTAAGAGACAAGAAGAGAGCAGAGTGTATTAGGGAACAAACGGGGGTTAAGGATATCACAGCTGAAATAAAGAAGAAGAAATGGACATGGGCCGGGCATGTAACGCGTAGACAGGATAACCGCTGGTCGTTAAGGGTAACTGACTGGATTCCCAGAGAAGGCAAGCGGGTTAGGGGGAGACAGAAGGTTAGCTGGGCAGATGAGATTAAGAAGTTTGCGGGTATAAATTGGCAGCAGCAGGCACAGGACCAGGTTAACTGGCGGAACATGGGAGAGGCCTTTGTCCTGCAGTGGACGTAGTCAGGCTGATGATGATGATGATGATGATGATGATGATGATGATGATGATGATGATGATGAAGTTCCCGATGGATGGAGACTAGAAGGATGAGCATGATCAATAAAGAAAAGGGGGACAAAGCAGACATAAACAACTACCGTCCTATAGCAGTGACATCAGTGGTCTGCAGGCTGGCGATGCAGATTATAAAGGAAAGACTGCAGGCATGGATAGAAGATGAGGGGGTGCTGGGGGAACTGCAGAATGGGTTTCGGAAAAACAGGAGGTTGGAAGACAATCTGTTCTCACTGACGCAGTGCATCGAAATAGCAGAAAAGGAACACAGGCCCCTGTGGCTAGCATTCTTGAATATCAAGGGAGCGTACGATAGCGTGGTTCAAGAGGAATTGTGTGGAATACTGGGCACACTAGGCGTGGAACATGTAGTCACTAACCTTTTAAAGGGTATCTATAAAGGTAACAAGGTAGTTATAAAGTGGGAAAAACAGGTATCCAAGCCTGCAGAGGTAAAACGGGGACTTAGACAGGGGTGCCCCCTGTCACCCTTATTATTCATGATGTACCTACAAGGATTAGAGGCAAAATTAGAGGGAAGTGGGTTGGGCTTCAACCTCTCTTTAGTCAAACAAGGAAAACTTATTGATCAGGCACTACTAGCATTAATGTACGCAGATGATATAGTGCTAAGGCCAACAAGGAAGATTTGCAGAGATTGATGGACATCTGCGGTAATGAGGGAGATAGGTTAGATTTTAGATTCAGTAAGGAAAAATCAGCAGTCATGATTTTTAATAACAACGAAGGTAGTGAGCTTAGGATACAGGAGGTCATGCTAGAGATAACAGATAAATACAAATATCTGGGCGTATGGATAAGCAATGGGACCGAGTACCTGAGGGAACACGAAATATACGTGACGACTAAAGGTAACAGGAATGCAGCAGTGATGAAAAATAGGGCACTGTGGAATTACAATAGGTACGATGTTGTGAGAGGAATATGGAAAGGGGTCATGGTTCCTGGGCTGACGTTCGGCAATGCGGTGTTGTGCATGAGATCAGAGGTTCAAGCAAGATTAGAAATTAAGCAACGTGGAATAGGTAGGCTTGCTTTAGGAGCTCTCGGGAATACACCAAATCAGGGATTACAAGGTGATATGGGATGGACATCATTTGAGGGCAGGGAAGCTAGCAGCAAGATAAAATTTGAGAAGCGATTGAGAGAAATGAAGGAGGAGCGTTGGGCTAGGAAGGTTTTCAGCTACTTGTACATGAAGAATGTCGATACAAAATGGACGAAGCGAACCAGGAAATTGATTGGTAAATACTTAGAAAACAGCAGGGGGCCAAACCAAAAATAATTATTGGTTAAGAAGAAGGTGAAGGATGCTGAGACTGATGTGTGGAGAATTGGCATGATTAAGAAGTCCGCACAAGAGATCCATCGAACTTTTAAGCAGGAAATTGCCAAGGAAAGGATCTATGATAATACTCGGGGTAGTTCTCTACTGTTTGAGGCAAGGACGGGAGTACTGCGAACCAAGACATATCGGGCCAAATACGAAGGGGTAGACACAGTATGCAGTGCGTGTGGAGAGGAAGAAGAAACTGCCGAACTCTTGATAATGTTCTGTAAAGGGCTTCACCCTATAGTTCAGGATGATGGCGCAGAGTTTTTCAAAGCACTGGGGTTTAGGGACCGGGAGGGCAAAATAGACTTTAAGCAAGTAGACTTAACTAGAAGGAGGTTATCTGATTGGTGGCTAAAGTCAAGGCACGAGTGAAAATTAAACTCTTCACTGCAAAGTACGAATCCTCAAACTCACTTTTTTAAGAAAAAAAATAAATATAGTTTTGGGTTCATTAAGTATTACGGCTTGGTGGCGCTAGCCACCATCCGATCTAAAGGGTACAGCCATATCCATCCTTCCATCCATCCATCGGTCTATAAAGCATTAAGGCGAAAAGTCATACAATGCGCCGACTACATACGGAGTCCATAAACAGTTTCTGTGCAAGCACTAAATAACAACTGACTTCCCAATTTCAAATCTTTATGGCTGGTTCTGAAACAGAAAGACATCGAAAATAACGACGCAGCACCTTTCTTCCATGGGCCCGATTTGAGTTGGGGGCCAAAAATCCACTTGCTTAGTGCACATATATAGCACCGTAGATGATCAACAGACAGACAAGACGACGGACGGGCACAAACAGTAAATCTCCCGCATTCTATATTATTAAATCGAAATCCTTTTTGCCATTGCTGAGCGAGTTTCGCTGCAGTTCCGCGTGTAATTGAAGGAAAGAACGCATACGCCATGGCAAGCCACACAAATTTTTTAGTTGTGTTGCAACTGTGCAAGACCACAAGAATATACAGTGAACGCGTTCTTCAGCTCGTATGTGTACCTCTCCAAAGGCCCTTCGTCTGCGACCGAGGTGAAAGTCCGACTAATTGAACTAGTTTTGTGACCTCACACTGTCGAACATGTGAAATTATAGTGTGCATTTGTACAGAGACATGCTATATTCAGCTTTGCCAACTGTAAACGTTTCGCGCATGGCCACCCAGGAATATTTTAAATTTTTGAGGAGGGAGGGGGGTGCAGCAGAACGACTAACTTTGGCGATTGGTGGTCGCTGTGAATTCGTGTAAATATTTTAGTATACCCTGAAAAGTTAAATTACAAAAATATTTCGTGATGTAGGGGCTTCAGATTTTCTTCTTCTCCCTTCTCTATACTTACGGCATTCTGGTTTTGCATTCCTTTGACACGTTATTTTTCCTTCATCTCACGGCTTTCTGAGCCCAGCAAACTTCCAATAAATCGGCTCAGTTATTCTGAATACTGTAGATACCTAACCAATGAAGAAAGAGTTAAGCCAGTAGAAATCAGAATAAGACACGCTCTTTCTAAATGGTTTTCGATATCTCACAAGAGCTTTTATGGAGCTCAAATTCAGTTGATTGGCATGTCGTATACTTCAAGCGTTATGTGTTACACATGAATCATGGGTAGGTACAAATAAATCTGAATGAAAAAATTGACAGATCCCACGTACAGTGGGAATCGATGATATGCGAAACACGAATGAGGACGCTTGATATGTCACTTTATTATCAGCACAACGTTACGAGATGCGTAAATTATTCCGTACATGACTTCCGTGTCATGGTTATTATGTTTGGATGTGTCATTTACCTTCGTCATCTATTCACGTCACGTGATACCAAATTTAGTATATGTGGAGCTACTTCATCATCAATTGACATCACATACACCAAATTTGGTATATGTGGAGCTAGCGAAACGGCCGCGAGTGCATCATGCAGGCCCCAATATATATACTCCTACGTAACGTTGACGCGTGCGCACGCTGGGTACCACGAGGCTACGTTAGCAAAACGTAAGCACTCTATAGTCTGACAAGATGCGCGACCAGCGTCTATCGGCGCGGCCCGACGGCAACCGGCGCGAAATGCAACATGCTGCATTTCGGCATTTCGCGCCGATACGTTACCGAGACAGCACTGCGTCTGCGTCTTTTTGTGACGGAGGAATGCTGGACACGCTGGAACGCGCATGCGTCAAAGCAACGCAGCACGGCGCGCCTGCTAGTATATTGTTACGATTGAAAGAGACCGGTAGAGGTTGAAAGGGGCCGTTTGTTAGGTCGTGAGGGGCAGCTCACAAGCGGCCGGCTAGTTAGAGATCCTCCTGATCCTCCTCTTCCTTTCTTACTGCGGGCGACAAGTGCGCTCACCGTATACGCTTCGTTGCCTTCGTGCATGTGCGCAACGTTCCTGTCCGCGCTTACGAAGGCCGCTAGACGAGTCAGTCAAGTTGTCGTGGCGTGTACAGTTTCAGGTGGGCAACATGAACCACTTGAGTTTTACCAGCTCATCGACCACTCGCCGTGAGACGAGCTATTGCATAGTTGACTCTGTAAGTCTGTGGACAGTGACAAAAGGTCCATTGTAAGTGGCCAAAAACGTTTGGCATAACCCGCGCTTGCGCATCGGAGTACACAACCACACCTGATCACCACGGCGACAAATCACTGATCGATGCTGAATGTCATAGCGTGCTTTCGCTTTGTCTTGCAGTGCCAATGTGCGTAGTCGAGCTTTTCGAGGCGCCTCTTCGGCGAGGCAGAGAGTCTCGGCGACAGTGACGTTGTCGTGATCACAGAAAGGTAAGATAGTGTCGATTGTGTGCCGGGGCGAACGTGCATGAAGCAAAAAGGAAGGACTATAACATGTAATTTCATGCTTCGCGGTGTTGAATGCATAAGTATTGAACGGGAGTACGTCATCCCAATTCTTGTGGTCGCATGAGACATACATAGACAACATGTTGCTAATGGTGCGGTTGGTACGTTCCGTCAGCCCATTAGTTTGGGGGTGGTATGGTGCCGAGTGGCGCAGGCGGGATTCACACAAACGAAGTAGCTCCTCCACGACATCCGCTGTGAATTTTCGTCCATGATCGCTGATAATCAGGCGAGGTGGGCCGTGTCAGAGAATGACGAACTGTAGCAAAAACAAAGAGACTTCACTGGCAGTTGCGTAGGGTACGGCCGCCGTCTCGTAGTAATCTGTGTGGTAGTCGACGCAAACAAATACCCATCGGTTGCCCTTAGCCGATTTTGGAAAGGGCCCTAGAAAGTCAATCCCCACTAGTTCGAAAGGTGCGCTTGGAGCTGGCATCGGCTGTAGAAGACCAGCTGTACCAGTTGATGGACGTTTGTGACGCTGACATTGCATGCAGCTTGCCACATAACTCTCAACGGACATCTGCATACCAGGCCAATAAAAGCGCTCTTTAGTTCGGTGAAGTGTCCGCGCCAAACCTGAATGTCCAGATGTAGAGTCGTTGTGCATGACACTCATAATAACTGTTCGCAGGCTCTCCGGGACCACTAGAAGTAAACGCGCGCCAATGCTGGAGAGGTTCCTCAGTTTTGAACAACAGTCCATCACGCATACAGAAACGGCGTGCAATAGTGGAAGCGGACGCAGCGGAGAATACTGATGCTAGTTTAGCGTCCTTCCGCTGTTCTGCTCTGAAATTGGGGTAGTCCGGGAATGTAGGCGACACAGACGCTACAAGCTGGTCAAGGTCATCGGATTCACAGTCCGTTGTGCTAATTGGCATACGTGAAAGACAATCTGCGTCAGCAGGTCGACGACCGCTCTTGTAAGCGACGGTATAATTGTATTCTTGTAGCCAGAGTGCCCAGCGCGCAAGGTGGCCACAAGGGTCACGAAGGTTGACGAGCCAACACAACGAGTGGAGGTCGGTTACGACTGTGAATGGGCGTCCATACAGGTAAGACCTTTACCGCTGAATTGCAAATATTACCCCCAGGCATTCTTGTTCCGTGACAGTGTAGTTTCTCTACGGCCTGCTTAGGGAGCGACTTGCGTATGAGATTACGTGTTCGCGGTCACTGTAACGCTGTACTAGGACGGCTCCAATACCTATGCCGCTAGCATTCGTATGAAGCTCTGTCGGAGCAGAAGGACTGAAGTGCCGAAGGTCGGATCGTGACGTCAGCAAAAACTTCAATTGACGGAATGAAGAATCGCACTCCGAAGTCCACTCAAATGAATTGTCATTTCGTAAGAGGCGTGTGAGAGGTTACGCAACGTCGGCAAACTTCGGACTAAAGCGGCGGAAGTACGTACAAAGCCACAGGAAACTACTAAGCTCATTGACGAAACGCGGCGCATTGAACGCCTCAACTGCTGCTGTGTTCTGGGGGGTCCGGGCGGATGCCATCCTTGTCAACGAGATGCCCGAGCATAAGCGTCTGGCGGTCTCCGAAGTGGTGTTTCTTCGAGTTTAAAACTAGGCCAGCGTTTCGGATGCCGTTCGAAACAGTATCCAGACGAGAGTTGTGTTCACTGAACGTGCGGCCAAAGTTGACTATGTCGCCGAGGTAGCACATGCAGATGTTCCACATCAAGCCACGCATAATTGTCTCATAAACCTCTCGAACGTTGCCGGTGCATTGCACAGTCCAAATGGCATTACGTTGAATTCAAAGAGCCCATCAGGGGTTACAACGGCAGTATTTTCCTTGTCCTCTGGGTGCATCGGAATTTGCCAATAACCAGATCGTAAGTCTACGGAAGAAAAATAAGAGGCCGAATGTAAGCAGTCTATTGCGTCCTCTAGACGGGGCAGCTGGAATACGTCCTTTTTAGTCACGGCATTCAGTCGGCGATAGTGGACGCAAAATTTCCAAGATCCATCTTTCTTCTTAACAAGGATTATCGGTGCTGCCCACGGACTGGCTGACTCTTGTACCACTCCCTTTTGCATCATTTCCTGCACTTGGTCGTTGATAATTTGTCTTTCTGACGGGGAAACACGATACGGTTTTTGGCGAATCGGACTTGCCGCGCCAGTGTTGATGGTATGACGCATTCGAGACAGGGGGATAGGGATTACTTTGTCCTTCTGCGCAAATTCAAATACCGAAACGTGCCTCAACAGCACGATCATTAAAGTTCGGCGCTCGCTTGAGCTAAGCGACTTATCGTTGCCGTAAGCGTCCCGTGCGAATTGCGACAACCAGTTCCGGCACGTTCTTCCGGCACGTCTGTGAGCTCGACCATTGATATTGCCGTAAGCGTCCCGTGCGAATTGCGACAACCAGTTCCGGCACGTTCTTCCGGCACGTCTGTGAGCTCGACCATTGATAAGGTCGCGTGTTCTTTGCTGACCGAAGCTAATTTCAAACCATTGGGTAGTGTCACGGGCTCAGAGGAACAGTTTACAGTCCATAGGCCAGTCCGTCCGCCATCTACCGACACTACACAATGGCGAAAACACATTCTTCTTCGCGCAGTTTATGTGCATTGGTTCTACACTCGCATCGCAGCTGTCAGAATCCGCATCGCGACAAACAACAGCAACACGTATGGTAGACAACGCAGGTATGAACGTATCGCCACAGACATACAGCGTAGTTTGGTCGTCTGCTGGAAGTTTCCAGAAGTTCTAACGGCATCTGGTCACTCACGACGACTTTCCGCGTGCGACAGTCTACATTGGCACCACATTCTCGAAAGAAGTCCATGCCGAGAATAACGTCATGTGTTGACCGAGGAATAATCGCAAACTCTGTCGTTATGATAAGGCCTCCGAAAAATACTTCAGCACTACACACACCAATAGGGCACAACGGCTCTCCACTCATTCCACAGAACCTCGAAGTTTCATCCCAGGTAAAAACAACTTTCCGCCCTAACACATTTTTAAAAGAAGCACTCATCACGGAAATCGTTGCACCTGTGTCCACCAAGGCCATCACAGGCACATAATCCACCAAAACACGCACTTTGTTTTTAAGCATACACACAGGAGGTATGTCTGTCAGTAGCACGTTTCCAGCGACCCCACCCCCATTGGCCACGCTGGATAGTTTTCCGGTGGCGAAGAGGGCACTGTGCGACGCAGCGGTGAAGGAGAACGATGAGCACGAGGTCGCGGTGGGGGCGTTCAACTCCTGTCAGATGCCGGGGAGTGGTTGCGGAAGTTACTTCACCAATAGCTGTCAACAGGTGGTATGTGGGTCGGCTGTCGGACACTATAAACTGTTCGAATAGTCGTGAAAAGTCGGATGGTTGGTGATACCGAGGAGTCACCTGACTGTTGCGAAACCGCGATATGTGGCCTGGCACACCGCAGGAATAACACACCAGCTGAGGTCGAAACGTTGGTCGCTCGTCGATCAATCGAGCATAATCATTTGTTCTTATGTAACAGATGTACTGGCCGGGTACGTCGTAACGAGACGTCGGGTATCGAGGAGGCATACGCTGAGGGCGTCGGTCATACCTCGACGCGGGCGATCGGGTTGTCATCCTTGACTGTGAAGCTGGGCTGTACTCCTCAGTTGCCGCGCTCATCGTCAGTTACCATGGGGTCAAAGGAGGCACATTCATAGCCTCACGTGGCAGACACAACTCGGGATGGTCAGCTGTCGAACAAGGCATTTCTTGGTGGAACAGTTCCTCGCGAACAATCTGTCGAATGGTAGAAAAGAGGCTGAGGTCAGGATTCGTGTCCACACTGGCAACAGTTGTAACGTTAGCCAGCCGACCAAACTTGAGCGCAATTCGACGCATCGTGAGCGTTTCAAACGTTTGGCAATGCTGAATGACGTCGGACCCAAAATGAGGCGTTCTTTTCCAATTACAAAATTATACACGTCCTCAGCAATCCCTTTTGAGCAAATGACCAACTTGGTCCTCTTCCGACATGGTAGCACAGACCACCTTGCACGGCCTTAACACTTCTTCTATGTAAGTGGCACATATCTCATTTGGTAGCTGTGCCCGTTGCGACAGTGTTTGCTCAGCCCGCTTCTTTCTAGCAACCGAGTCGCCGAAACACGCCCTGAGCTCTTGAACAAAAAAGGTCCTACGTCGTGAGTGCGTCCTCGTGGTTCTCGTACCATAACAGTGTGGTATCGGTCAGAGAGAATACTACGTTGGCTAGCATAGCGGCTGCATCCCAACCGTTGGACTTGCCCACACGTTTGTACTTAATGAGCCAGGCGTCGACATCTTCTCCGGATTTTAATCCGAAGGGCGGTGGAACTCGGTAGCACAAAAGCGGGCCAGACGGTGCTGTCCTGGGAACGCCTGCTTCTTCGGGCATGTCGAAGTCACTCACGGCAGATGGTGGGAGACCGGCAAGTCGACGGCTTCGTCGAAGCAGTGGCAGTGATCGTTCCGTAGTTGAAGCGCTTACCCATCTCCTCCACCACTCTGTTACGTTTGAAAAAGACTAGTATAGGTTGAAAGGGGCCGTTTATTAGGTCATGAAGGGAAGCTCAGAAGCGGCCGACTGTTTGTTTGTTTGTTTGTTCCTTTCTTTTGTGGCTCTCACCCACTAAGGGGGATTGGCCAAGAAGCCGGTGGTTAATGCAAGTAAATACCTATTGATTTTCTAGATTAGGGGAATATGAATACTGTGTTTTGACTGTGAAATTAATTTGGCGCAATGTTAAAAAAAAAGAAAAAAGGGGGGGGAATAATAGAATTTGTTAAATATCTGTGGTGGAATCGTTATATGAAATTCTCCTGAAAGTTGAATCATTGCAGTGTATCAGCTAAATAGTAAGTGGTAGTGTGACTAGTAAAATTCGAGAGCTGATGGCTGACTCAGCAAGGTAATCTTCTTGTGTTATATATGAAATCGCAGAGAGCCCCGCAGATGTTCCTGTCGCTATGTCCCAATGAAATGGCCCCAAAAGACAAAATATTGGGAGTATTAAGTGATATTCCTAATTTTCTGAATAAAATTTCGAAGCAGTTTTTTCTTTGATTTTTGAATCGGTGACATGTGATAAGAAAATGGTCGATATGTTCAGGTTCGTTACAGCTTGAGCACAGAGGGGATGGCACCAGACCAGACCTGTTTAAGTAGAAATTAAGAGGTGGTACACGGCAACGTAATTTTGTTACCAAGACTTCCAATTTACGCGTGGGACACCATTTATTATTCCATGTGAAGTGCAGGTGCGAGAAATCTGGATTCGGTATCATGGTTTTTGATGAGTCTTCAAGAAGGGAAAGTTTTCTAAACCTCGCTGCTGTTACATAAGCTGTAGGAGGCATGATCGGCACAATCGGAAGATCAAGAGATGTTCGCGCAAGTTTGTCAGCCATCTCGTTTATAAATATACTACGATGGCCTGGCACCCATATCATTCGCACTAGACGGATGTTTGCTGGGATTAATGATTTAAAAGTCTCTAGTACTGCTGATGTCGACGACGATGATAAGAATGAACACACAGAATACGAGTCAGTCACTATCACAGCTGTCGAATGAGTCACAGGAAGGTTACGAATAGCTAGTATAACGGCCGTTAATTCCGCTTCAAATATTGGTGTATAATCTGGGAGGCGTAATGAAAATGACCAGAATAATGAGAGACAAAAAATACCCACACCTGCCTTCTCGCCACTCATAGATGCATCCGTTGCAATTACTGTATTAGTACCTAATTGAGACAGGTGTTGTTCTAATAAACCAATCAAATATTTAGAGGGCAAATGTTTAGCGTTCATGGGAAAGATATCGTCAAATTCTATTTGCACTTGGCCGATTGGTTTGACAGATGGTGTGATCTCGAATATATTAACATTTAAAGCATCTAGAAGTGTTTGAACAAATAGCACTTGGGGTTTATATAAACGGGACCAATGCTCATTGAAAAAGACACCAGGCTCGGCAAAGAATACAAATTGTCGCCTTCTTAAAGTGGATTCAGAAAATTTTAAATAGGTGTTTACTGTTAAAATACGAAATCTGCAAGCAAGGGTGGGTATCCGAGCTTCTTGATACAAAACATTGTTGGCTGTGAATTTTGGCACACCTAAACAACTACGTAGGGCTTCCCGCTCTAAGAGAATGAGGGGGTTTATTTTGTATGCTGGTCCACCAGAGAATAGTACACATCCAAATTCAAGAATCGGACGAACGTACATGCGATAAATCATGATCATCGTATCCCTGCGAAGACCGGAACGGAGGCGGCCAAGCCTACTTACCATTCCAACAGCGCGTGTAGCCTTAATTTTAATATATTCAATGTGGTCACGCCAGCTCAGTTTTTGATCGTACAGTACTCCCAGATATTTAATACAATTAACCTGGGGTATTATTTCTTGATGGTACTGAATAGAAATAGTAACTGGTGCGTCCAACGGAAAAACTATTATAGCACTTTTAGTTACGTTCAGGTTCATATGAATTTTCTGAAACCAGGTTTCTAATGTTGCCAAATAACACTGTAAAGTCGAATGTAGTGAATAAATATCGTTGTCAGATGCAAAGAACGCGATATCATCTCCATATACATATACGTGTACCTTATCACTCTGTGGTATTGAACTTAACAAAATGTTAAATAGCACAGGCGATAGAACAGAGCCTTGAGGAACACCTCTCGTTTGGCTATACTTCGGCGTGGAAATACCTCGTTGGAAGCAATAAAATTTTCTGTCTTTTAAAAATTCGTATATCCAATTTGTTATGTACTGCGGGAACGTAAGATCTTTTAGGACATTGATAAGAATAGCATGTTCAACACTGTCATATGCCTTGGCTAAATCAAGGGTTACTAGGGCTGCATATTGTCGTCTGTGCCGAGCAAGCTTTATACGAGCCTCTAAATCAACATGCGCCCACCATATAGAGTAACCTGGTCTAAATCCAATCTGGCACGCACTGAGTATCGCATTATCTGTTATGAACTTCGTAACTCTAATGTAAAGTATTCTTTCTATTAACTTAACTACGTGTGATGTTAAAGCGATTGGCCTAATGTTATCTATCTGCATTCCTAGTCCCTGTTTTTTAAGAAGCGGTATTATTTTTGCAAGTCTCCAGTCAGGAGGTATCCAACTATTTTCAAGTGAATAGTTGACAACGTTAAGGAGGTCTTCAGGAGAGATGTCGAATAATATTTTTAACATTTCCGAAGTGACGCCATCTGGTCCAGGACCTGTGTTTGGCAGAATACGAACGACCTGCGCAAGTTCATCCCTACTTACTTCAATAAAATCATTTTCGAATGACGGTTTTGCACACTTTATTTTGATTTGTGATGTAAATCTCTTCTCCAATTCTATTGCAATTTCCGTTAATGTATTTTCCAAATCAGTTGGAGAAAAAATAACTGAGTCAATATTTACGTGTGCTGTAATAGCTTTACGATTACGGAGAAATCTGAATAGAGCTTTCTTGTTGCCACTCTTGGATAAGTAGCTGTACCGTTTTTCTTCATAATCGTCTTTCGCTAATGAAACTGTTCTCCTAAAGGTAGCTTTAGCAAATAAATAATTTCTCCAATTAGTCGGACATTGGTTGGTGAGGAGTTTTTTCCATGCAGCGTTGCGGCGTCTATAATCTCTGGCGCAATCCGTATTCCACCAGGCAGATATGAATTTTCCCTTTGTTGAAGATATAGTGAACTGTGATTTCTTAATTGTACACTTTAGGGTGGAACAAAGGCTCATAGCTTTCATATTTGTTTCCATATTGGGCAAGGAAGACAGCGTTGACTGTAAGTTCTTTTTAAATTTAGAGTAGTTTACAAAACTTTGCACCTGGCGATCCACCGTCACTAAAGGAATGCTGGCTTCAAATACCAGGGGGCAGTGATCACTACTTGTAGCAGTATCAAGAACAGTCCAAGACAATATTGTCACACTTGAGCTAGCAAATGTCAAGTCTAAGACGGACCTCGAATTACATCGAACGAATGTCGGAACTCTGGAGTTCCAACAAATAAGGTTATTCCGGTTAGTCCAGTCCCACAACCGTTTTCCTGATGAATCAGTGCGGAATCCCCATGAAACGTGATGGGAATTGAAGTCTCCCACAAATAGCATACTGTTTCTGCAAAAACTCGCAGTCACGTCAAGGGCTCTTTCATCTTGTATTCCAGCCGGAAAGTAGTTGTTGACTATAGATAGTGGCGCGCATCCGGGAAAGTGAATTTCCAGAACCAATACTTCATAATCGTGTGATATTTGTTGGTAAACTAAGTGTGCTTTATGGCAAATTTTGGATGAAATGAAAACATTAATCCTCCACCACGTGAGTCTCGGTCCAGTCGAAAGCACTGATAGTCTTTTAGATAGAAGTTTTGATCAGAAGACAGCCAAGTTTCTTGTAAAATTATGACGTCTGGAGATTGTTGAGAAATTAGATATAATAAGTCTGTAGTTGCAGAGAGAATTGAACGGCAGTTCCACTGAAGTACTCTAAGGTACCCTATGATGATAAGCAAGCAGTAGCAACTGCTTGATCTAAGATACTATCTTTTAAGAAGTCCGCTTTAGTCCTAGGTTCCTTCACACTCTTTTTTGTTTTCGGATGAGAAGAATTATTAAGTTTGCTAGTGGGTGATCTGGTGCGTTTCAAAAGGCGAGCATCCATATCTACATCTCGATTAATTACTGATTCTGAATCAGATATACCTTCCTGCTCAGTTGTGTTAGGACTGGAAAGCATTGCCTCATTATCGATAGAGACATCTGACTGATGTTCGGCAGGTTTACTAATTGAGGCACTAGGAGGTTGGATACGCTTAGTTATTCGATCAGATGTACCCGACATCTGTGAATCCATAATACTATTGAGTGAGTCGGACAGATTGAGTAAAAATTTTTCTAATACTTTTTCTACGGCCTTTTCTACCATAGCAGAAATGGACTGAGAAAGTGATGCATCCATAGAAAGAGGTGAACGAGCTGCTATACCGGCATAACCCTGACTCCTGCTTTGAATTTCTGCAATTGCTTCTCTACGAGAGCATCGTCTCCTTTCAATGATTTCAATCACCTGAAGTTCCTTTGATCTTGCAGGGCAGTTAGGATCGTCTGCAGCGTGATTTGCCTTGCACAAACAGCATGTCTTATTGTCTGATTGACACTCAGCAGTACTATGACCAGCCCCGTATATGGCTCCGCATATGCGGCATCGAGTCTCCGATCGGCAACCTTTAGTACTGTGTCCAAAGCGCCAACATTTAGCACATTGCAGCGGACGGGGAGCCAAAGCTTCGACCTTATAAACCGACTGGTTAGAGATCCTCCTGATCCTCTTCTTCCTTTCTCACTCCGGGCGAAAAGTGCGTCTTCGTGCATGTGCGCAACAATATGGCAGGACCGGCACCTGGCGTGGCAATGCTGGCGCGACGCCACAAAACGAACGCTGGCGTGCACGCGCGCTGGGTCACGTCGAAATGCATTGGCGCCTTGACGGTGGTGTGCAGACGTGTTCTCACATGACACGCATCTCATGATTATTATGCTTGCACCAGTCACATACCTTCGTCATCTGTTGACGTCACGTAATACCAAATTTGGCATATGTGAAGCGAGTAAAACGGCCTCCAGTGCATCATAAGTGGTACATGTAGTCATGTTGTTACATGACACGCATGTAATGGTTATCATGTTTGGATGTGACATTTACCTATGTCGTTCGTTCGCGTCACGTAAAACCGAATTTGGTACATGTGCAGCTAGCGAAACGGCCGCAACCACATCATGAGCGTGTTTGCATCATGAGCGCATCATAAGCGTGAGTCATGTTTTAAATGCGAAGCATTTCTTATAGCGGACTTCGGCGACCTCAAGCGTATCTATCTATTTGTCTATCCATCTAGCCGCCTACGACATTTAGTTCTCATCGCCGTTTCATTGATGGTATCAATACCAAACTTGATATGACATAACATGACTGTGTGACGATCATATCTGACTAGTCGTAACATGAAAATCGTGACGTTTGTCATGAATGTCTTGATTTACATATCGTGGTCCTGCTGCTTTTCGGTGGTTTCGTTCACATGACATGTTGCAAAACTGGTATGGTATGACATGCATGTATGGAGAACACAAGCAAAAGAGCCTAACATGAATATCATGACATGCGTGTCATCTAAAAACATGACTACATGCTACGCTCATGATGCGCTCGCGGCCGTTTCGCTAGCGTCCCAAATAACAAATTTGGTATTACGGTACGTGAATGGATGACGAAGTTGCGTGACTGGTTCAAACATGATAAATATGAGATGCGTGTCATGCAACAACATGACTACATGCCACGCTCATGATGCGCTGGTGGCGGTTTCGCTAGCTTTACTTATACCAAATTTGGTGTTACAGGACGTGAACGGATGACGAAGTTACGTGACTGGTGCAAACATGATGAATATGAGATGCGTGTCATGCAACAACATGACTATATGCCACGCTCATGATGCGCTGGTGGCCGTTTTGCTAATTTATACCAAATTTGGCTATACGGGACGTGAATGGATGACAAAGGTATGAGACTGGTGCAAACATGATAAACATGAGATGCGTGTCATGTAACAACATGATTACATGCTACGCTCATGATTTGCTCATGGCCGTTTTGCTAGCTTCACATGTACGAAATTCGGTATTACATGATGCGAACGCACGACATACATCTACACCTGATAATCACTACATATGTGTCATGTAACAGCATGACTTCATGCCACACTCATCTTGCACTCGAGGCCATTACGCTGGCTTCACATATGCCAAATTTGGTATTACGTGATGTCAATCGATGAAGAAGGTATGTGACTAGTTCAAACAAGATAATCATAAGATGCGTGTCATGTGAGAACATGACTACGTGCCACAGTTATGGCGCCAATACATTTCGACGTGACCCGGTGCGCGTGCACGCCGGCGTTCGTTTGGTCGCGTCACGCCAGCGTTGCCACGCCAGGCGCCGGTCCTGCCATATATTCGCAGGCGCGCGCCGTGCTGCGTTGCTTTGACGCCTGCGCATTTCAGCGCGTCCGGCGTCCCTCCGTCATGAAAAGAGGCATACGCAATGCTGTCTGGGTAACGCGTTGGCGCGAAATGCCGAAATGCAGCATGTCGCATTTCTCTCTGGTTGCGGTAAGGCCGCACCGACGCACGCTGGTCGCACCAGTTGCGCATGGCGTCAGACTATAAATGCTCGCGTTTAGCTAACGTAGCGTCGCGGTACCCAGCGTGCGCACGCGTCAACGTTACGTTGGAGTATGTTGGGGCCTGCATTATGCGCTCGCGGCCGTTTGCATAGCTCCAGATATACCAAATTTTGTGAATGTGACGTCAATTGATGACGAAGTAGCTCCACCTATACTAAAGTTGGTATCACGTGACGTGAATAAATGACGAAGGTAAGCGACACATCAAAACATGATAATCATGACGCGGAAGTCATATACGGCCTAATTTACCAATATCTCGTAAAGTTGGGCTTATCTTAAAGTCACATATCAAGCTTCCTCAGTCGTGCTTCGCATATCATCGATTGCCACTGTACGTGGGATCTGCCAATTTTGTTACATGACACGCATGTCCTGATTTCATGTTAGGGTATGTCGCTTGTGTTGTCCATGCAATCATGTCATATACCATACCAGCTCTTGCAACATATGTCATGTGAACGAATCCACTGCAATAGCAGCAGGACAATGAAATATAAATCATGACATTCATGACATACATATCACAATTTTCATGTTATGATTACTCAAATATGATCGTCATACAGTGATGTTATGCCATGCTCAGTTTAGTATCGATACAATTATGAATTGGCCAGGAGAGCTAAAAGTCATAGGCGGCTAGAGATAGATAGATAGATAGATAGATAGATAGATAGATAGATAGATAGATAGATAGATAGATAGATAGATAGATAGATAGATAGATAGATAGATAGATAGATACGATCAAAGTCCCCGAAGTCCACTAAGAAATGCTTCGCAATTCAAAAGCGCGCCAGGGAAGCCAAAGATCATAGCAAGAGGGACTTTAAAAGCAGTTCCTGCATGCGGCGCGCGGCTCCTTTAATATGGATGGATGGATTGATATGGCTGTACCCTTTAAATCGGGTGGCGGCTAACACCACCTAGTCGTAATGCTTAGCAAACCAAAAACTAGATTTTTTTTTTCCTTTGAATAGTGAAGTTGAGGACTGGTACTTTGCAGTGAAGGGTTTAATTTTCACTCGTGCCTTGACTTTAGCCACCAATTAGATAACCTTCTTCTAGTTAATTCTACCCACTTGAAGTCTATTTTGCCCTCCCCAGTGCTTTGAAAAACTCTGCGCCATCATCCTGAACTATTGAACGCGAGGCCCACCACTGGAGAAACGGGCGCTGCAGTCGTTGTGACGTACAGGGTTAGATCACGTGATCTCAAACTGCTCTGGTAAGCGAAGCGCACGGTTGAATGCGTCGCTTTCAAACGCGATTTCTAGGCTTTTCTGCCTTTGAAAAGCGTTCTTTAGTGCGGCCTTCATGTGAGCAGACCCCGAGAGAGTACACATTGTGGGAGAGTGCAGTCAAACTCCGGCATGGTACTCTACTGCTCCGTGCCATAGTGCTCTACGTACGCGAGGGAGCCAGGCGTGAGCTTTCACTCTTACCCCAAAGAAAAACAACTGCTCAACGCATGGCTTCTAAAGCTTCGATTGGTCAAGGAACCGAGCTCCTACGCACGTGTGTGCAGCAAGCACTTCCGCGAAGAAGGCTTTGTTTACGGAGTGGGAGCGCGAATGTTCGGTGAGTAGTAGACGACGTGCGACGATCTTTCACGTACTGCAGTGTTCAACAAGTGATACGTGATACGCAATGCTTGGACCAACGTTACTGGAATAGCTTCAGCTGTAAAACTGTCCGCCGGCGCCCCTGCTGCCGGTGTCTCCACTCCTCTGCCCGCCGCCAGATGGCGGCACCGCTCCATCTTGATCCGCAGCAAACGCTCCGCCGCAGCCGGCTGTGGCCTGAATCTCCCGCGGACCGAGTGTTTGTGGCTGTTTCACGCGTATTTTCACATCTTCTGGCGTTTTGCGTTAAAGAATTTGTGATACCGGGCGAAACCGGTATTTACGTACAGCGGCTTGGTATATTTCCTCGCGTATTTCACTTCAAAACTGGGTCTTCGCCGCTGTTTCAGGAATGTCGCAGTTAGATACACGGGTACTTTTAAAGGCAATTCGATGATGCCTGCATAAAGTTTGTGAAAGTGCCAGAGGCGCCCGAAAAGTGTTTACACTCTGGCCAATTCACACTTCATTCTTTACAGGCTGGTATCGCGTGCCCGTGAAAGATGTGCGGCCGTGCGCCTGTTTCCGCCGCTATCAAATGGTGGCTAATTCACTCCTGAGAAGTAATGGGAAAATATCTCCGTCCCGATTTTTAAAGCGGAGATTATATGGCTACGGTTCCATGTACTTCACTGTCCGGGGACGAGGGCTCCCACTGTCTCTGAAGCGCGTGATGCGTTGGAAAAGGAACGTCCGATGTGTTTGCTAGTAACACGTGGTCACCACCACAGCCGCACGCCGTTAAAAGCGTGATTTAGAACCCGAGCGTATACGGCTAATCAACAGGATATGCACCACCGTCAATATTACAATGTGACTTAGATTTTAAACCTTCTGACCCTTGGATGTGCACTTTGAGGTGATTACAGTTAGTAACCACTATTTTCAAAGTTGTTGAAATAAAAGTGTGTGCGCACACGCATTTCTATATTAGAAATTATCGCCATCCACGATCACGACGAAATATTGTTCTTACCTTTCTCCTATACTCCGTATCAATCCCATGTCGTGTGTTAAAAAGCTTTCGTGGTCATCCACGTGAATGGAAAGGTTCGCGAGTTTTTTGTCCTCTGTATGTTACAATGCGACTTAATGTGATTGGGGTCAGTTGTCAACTAGCTAGTGATAACACCTTTGATTTAATCTTATTTGGGTCAATTGTCAACTAGCTTTACGATTCAGAAAACGAACAGCCCTACCGTTAAGAATCAACAACTCACGTTTTGAAATGAGATGAAAAAAACAAAAAACAAGCGCTATTCTATGGGAGATATTCAGAGGAAAAGGTTGTGGGTACGCAACTTGACTGGCCCTAAAATAGATGACAGGCTGCAGCGGAGCAGGAACACTTACTGCCAAGGGAAAAAAATAAATAAACAGAAAGAGGAGAGAGAGATAGGAAGCAATGCACAACTGACAAACACTACAGGTTACAATCCCAGAATTTCACATATATATTTATTTATTTATTTATTTGCAATACTGTCGACTCCAATGTTGGAGTCACTACAGAGGGCACATTGCAGGTAGTATACATTCATGAAGAACAAACAATAACATTCCAACTGACATACGGGATTCCTTACATTATTGGTTAGAAAAAAAAGATACAAGGAATAATGAATTATCCGCATAATTAAAAACAGGAAGATAATCGCACCAAATTGTGTTATACAATGTTATAATATGTAGATATGTAGCGCATCTTTATTATCGGCACAACCATCATCACCAGCAAGCGCATCCGGCAAACCATTCCACATTTTATTTGCGCGAGGAAAAAAAAAAGAAAATGAAACGAGAAACATCAATTTGAAACGCACCACATTTTTCGGTTCACATGATATCAGAGAGCAGGACAAATGACGGTGACCGAATCAACAATATGTGCAGTTTTCTAGCAGGAAACTCAGGAAACTGCTGACTTGCGCATACCAAGCCAGGTATTTGAGCGATAGATTGATTAAAAAAAAAACGGATACGAAAACATAAGCCTCACCCAGTACCTTCTGGCCTGCTACAGTGCGCCGTGCAAAAAAGAAAAAGAAAAGATGAAAATAGCAAAAGGTATGTGAAGCATTGAAGCACTACTGTAGATTACGCATGGTTTCTAACACTGCGGTGAATGTGGATAGTGTGTCGGCATTAGTAGCATTTGCATTCAGTTTATTCCATTCGTGTATTGTTAGTGGGAAAAACGATTTTCCAAAGACGTCACTGTCTGAGGAATATTCTTGCAGACTGTATTTGTGCTTATGACGAGTAGGGCGTGACTCTGAAAATGTGACGTACTTAGACACATCTAGTTAATTATATATATATATATAATGTGGACATAGCTATAACACCTAAGCAAAAACAGACAAACAATGAAATTTCCTTCACACAAGCTATGTACAATATAATTTCTGGCAAAGAAAAGTGCCCCCAGGGTGGAAGCCTACAGCAGCTTTGCCCGCTTTCTTGCTGCCTTTAGTTGAGCACTGGAACTTGAGCACTGGAAGTGGCGTTCTGACTTATTCGTATCGTTCCGGTAGCCGCTCGTGCAGCCAGGAACGTAGCACGCCGGCATGGATGTCGGGAACACAGCACGTCGGCTGGTGTGCAAGGAAGGCTGCAGTAACGGAAAACCACATGCGAGCGAGCGAACGCTGCGCTGGTCTGGCGCTGGTGCCGCCCGTCGACGCGGCCGGCGGCAGGGGAGAGGTGAAACTCGATGCGACTGCAGCGCCACGAGGCGCACGGACAAGCGGCGGTTCCGCGCGGCTCCGCCGAGTTTTACAACTGAAGCTATTCTAGTAACATTGGCTTGGACCGCATGGCGGCTACTTCTATTTACGCCACTGGTGAGCAGTAGGTGATCGCCGAGGGACGGAATGCAGGCACAATGCATCGGAAGGACTCTCACTTTCGTGCGATTCAGAAATGCTAGCTGGGAGTCCCCAGTGCTTACCGGTGGCGCAAGAAGTATCGCGTTTCAATCGCTGTGCACTGTTCGTTGGCCGTAAACCACTAGCATAACCGTGTTTCTTCCGCGCAGCGTAGAAAAAGCGCTGCCTTGAAGCCGGAGCTGTGCCGTCGAAGAACTTACCGGTGCGCCCGTTGGATCGTCCGTGTACTGAGCGTCACCAAATACGGAAGCAACAGAGTGGTTAGTATTTTTGTATTTTTCAATTAGTCAGCTACGTGGTGCCACGCTTGTCAAACAGTGTACTTATGCTCGTAGGGTGTGCACGTCGCTTCGATGCTTCGAATGAGTACTTGGAGTTATTTCCGAGGTTCTGTTCGAGTATCCTTACTGATGCGCTGCCAACAATGAGTTAATACTTAAGTATTTTCGGTTTTATTTGTTAAAAAGCAATTTATTATAAGAAACTGCATTAAAGCTCGTGAATTAGTAGTCAAGCTTAAGTGCGAAGATTTGTGTTTATTTCAGCCTTTTTTCTAATTATTGCATCGTGTGTACTTCAGTAACAGTGTTTACAAAAGAATATTGACTGCTCCAGGAAGATGCACAAGTGTGATCATATTAAAATTAATCGTTATATTTTTCAATACATAGTGTTTAGGGTGCTACGTGCCAAGTCGAATAAAGGTGTGGGCATTTGTAAGGCTCAGCATGGCTTTGAGTCACTTGTGTAGACGGGTTAGCATTTGTCAGCATCCTGCATCGTACAGCATAGGGCAGTTTTCACTTCCTAGGTCTGAAATTTACTTATGTGTGGCATATGCAGATCTTTTCAGGTGACTAAAATGCTGTTAACAAGGCAAGAATGCAGTAAAATTTATTCTTATCAACCACAATTAATTCTGAGACAAAGATTTGCTACAGACTGTGGTTACTTCTGTAAGCTTTTATGTTAAGGAGACAGGGTGTGCAAACACGGACACAAGAGAGAAGGCAAAGACCCCAAAAATGCCTTACCATAAGACATCACAGACAACAAGGGCGTTTATGGTGTCTTGACTTCTCTCTTGTGTACGGGTTTGCATGCCCTGTCTCTTTAGCATGAATACTAACCAACTAGCTCAGCCCTCTGTTATTCTAGCCTTTTGTAAGTTGTTCACTGTTTCTATGAAACAATTCAACATCACCATATACCCTCAATATCAAAGTTTTTATAGTCCTGCTTGGTGATGCTAATAAACGAGTTTTGATTTTCAGTTTGTATAAACCGCATTCTTGACAGGACGTTTGAGGTGCATATATTTGACTGAGCTGAGGTAGGAGCAGCGTGTGCCTCTTGTTTTAGCATACTTGGTCCCACATAAACGTATTACCGTTTGCAGAAAGCATAAATGACAAGTTTGAACAAACAAAAATGACGTACTTTATTTATTGCCAAATGCACTTAGTAGCAAGATGAAACAATGCTCCTCAGACTTCAAAGCTTGCAGATCTGAAGAAAACTTTTATTAAC
This sequence comes from Rhipicephalus microplus, assembly GCF_013339725.1. NCBI lineage: Eukaryota > Metazoa > Arthropoda > Arachnida > Ixodida > Ixodidae > Rhipicephalus > Rhipicephalus microplus. The sequence goes on along the minus strand of NC_051173.1, from coordinate 75,180,647 downwards.
ATACATGGTCATGAATTTATATCTTCTTGGATTATTCACATACATTTTAATGCGCAGTGCCGATGTACACATTGCCTTGCAAGAGTTCATTACTGCATAATAGCTTTACTGTAGGCATAAAACCATAGTAATGGCTTTAAACAGCAGTATCCTGCACAGCGTATTATCACTGAGTGCTTGACTTGAGTGATAATATGCAAGAGCAAGTGGGTTAGTTGGCTGAATATTGAGATACTCAAAAAACAGTGCAGACAGCAGGACTACAGTGTTGTCTTCTCATAGTCCTGTTGTATGTGCTGCTCGTTCAGTTTGTCGAGATATAATGCACATTACATTAAGTGGAAGCAGATTGCAAAAGTGTTGTGGAGGGCAATGTTCGTGAGTATTCAAAGTAACAACTTGTAATTTAACACATATCATAGGAAATAAGTCATAATAAATTCAGCTTAGTTTTCTGCGGTGTTTTGAAGCTGAAGTGTATCACATACAATTTTGTAAACAAGTTTGTATATTTTTAACGTGAACTCTCAAACATGCAAGAGCTCCCATGTGGCAGTTACTATTGCGTGAAAAGTTAAAGCGGCTGCAAGTAATTAATGACATAAAAGATGCATTCATTAGCACACTGTTGCAGTGCTTGCAGTAAGTAGTGACCGCATAAGACAGAAAGGTCTGTGTGACATTGTAAATGTTTGTGAAATGTGACAGCAGCCTAAGGTAGATGAAGTAAACAACACAACTTAAAGTGTGCTACTTTTGCTTGTGTGATTGTCCTTTTTATTAGGGGACATTTATAATGTAGCTTCACACGAATAGTGAAAAAAAATTGGACGCATCTTTCTTTTAGTTGCAGCAGATGTGCCATTGGTGACGGTACATCCCACCCCCAAGCCCCCTGCAGATACTCTAGACGTCCAGGCACAACCATCTCAATATGAGATTCAGCAGAGCTTGGGCGCATCCGCCTTCAGCGACCACCAAGATGTTAACAATGAAGATGGCCTGGAAGGTTAGTTTGATGGTCCTATTGCTACCTGACTCATGTTCAATTTTTCGCACAACACAGTTTTAACAATCTTGTGCTTCAGATGTTTCCTGCTGCAGCGCTTGCCTTCAGAATAAAAATTAGAATTCAAGTTAACACCCTTGATACTGCGAGACATCAACCACTCAGCATAGCGCATGTAAAAACACAAAAAGACCTAAGTGTAATCACCGGTCTTCCATGCTACCAGCTACTTTATAGTATTTGTGATGTGTACACTGACAGCCATATGCTTATGCAGCCAAAAAGCTTTTGCCTATGACACGAAGATGCAGTGCTAGTGACTATGATGAAGCTCCACCACAACGTGCCATTTTCACTAATTGGGCTACTTTTTGGCATTCATCGCATTACAGCAGCAGATGTATTCAAAGCAACAATTGCAACCCTAGCAGAAATACTGCAAACCGCAGTATTCCGGCCAAGCAAAGAGGCGGTTGTCGACAACCTCACCGTCCATTTTGAGGAATACCCAAATGTGCGAGCAGTTTTGAACTGGACGAAAATCCCACTGCAAAGACCAAAGGATCTGGAGTCACAGCTACTCACGTACAGCTGGTACAAGGGTACATATACAGCTAAGGTTTTAGTCTGTGAAACACCTGGAGGCCATATTAGCTTTCTGAGCAAGGCATATGGTGGAAGTCCATCCGATTCCTTTATTACAAAGGAAAGTAAAATTCTTGAGAAGTTTTTGCCTTCTATAGATAGTGTAATGGTTGACAAGGGCTTTCTAACCGATGAACTCTTGCCTTCAAAACCATGCAACCATGGTTCGCCCTCCATTTTTACGCAAAAAGAAACACCTTACACAGCGTGAAGCTCAACAAAACCAGATCATTGCAGCTGCCCGCGTTCATATAGAACGCGCCATTCAGCGTATGAAAGTGTTCAGAATTCTGTCGGGAAAACTTGGCACTGAGCTTTTCCCATGCAATGATGATATTTTAACCGTCATTGCAGGAATTGTTAATTTGTCAAAACCGATTTTCAGTGCTGAGAAGTTCTTGTATGAGTGAAATAGCTTTGTGACATGCCTAAAAGGGGCATTACATCCTCATCAGTGTCAGGGTGCCACCAGTTCACTTGAAAGGCCAGTAATGCAGCAACATGTTATGCATGCACTGAGAACAGTTTCAGTGTGTTTTGCATTGCTTCTCAACCATGCCCAATACGCTTCAGAAGAGCTATAGCTGCGATATAATTTTTTCTGTTTGACTTTTTATGGCAAGTTCCTGTCTGTATTTCTTTTTTTTCGTCTGTATTTTTTGTTTTTCAGTATTGTTTATGCTGAAAAAGGGTTTACTGGCGACTGTTGCGAAGGTGGTCCTACGAAGAAACGTGCAAGAGCAACGGTCAAGCAGATGCCGGGGATGATCAGCACGAGCCGAGCGAGCGAAGCCCAGTACCCAGTACCCAAGCAGTGGCGATGTTGCTTGCCAACGATGCACTTTCTTCTTCACAATTCGCCCTTGCCGAAAAAGAGCCATCCTGGCGACCTAAGAGTCTGGAGGCAGAGGGCTATGATATGGCTTAAGGCGGGCGACGTGGACGATGTCACGTCCACGCCGGCGCATGTCGTCAGATGGGGAAAGTGGCTCGATGAGAAAATTCACCGGCGAGGTTTGCTCCAAAACGCGGTATGGGCCCTCGTACTTTGGAAAGAGTTTTGAGGAAATGCCGGGGGTTTGGTAAGGAACAGCCAGCCATACAAGTGATCCCGGAGAATAGCTGAGGCTTTGTGAAGAATTGGCGTTGTTTTCTTTCTGGCGCTGTTGTTCTTGTGACGTAAAGATGCGTGCGAGTTCACGGCACTCTTCCGCATTTCGGGCAGCTTCGGACACAGATGGGCATTCGGATGCGTCAGGACGGTATGAAAGGAGAGTATCGATGGTGTGGGATGGTTCGCGTCCATAAAGAAGAAAGAAAGGTGAAAATGCAGTGGTAGACTTTGCCGCGGTGTTATATGTGAACGTGATGAATGGAAGAATGCGATCCCAGTTAGTATGATCGGATGTCACATACATGGCGAGCATATCGCCAAGGGTGCGGTTAAATCTTTCCGTGAGCCCGTTAGTCTGCGGGTGGTATGCCGTGGTCTTGCGATGAACAACATGGCATTCAGAAAGCAGAGACGTGACGACTTCTGATAGGAAGGCTCGACCTCGGTCGCTTAGTAGTTCTCGAGGTGCACCATGTCGTAGTATGAAGCGATGAAGGATGAAGGATGCTACGTCCCGCGCAGTGGCACTTGGAAGGGCGGCGGTCTCAGCGTAGCGTGTTAAATGGTCCACAGCGACTATGATTCACCGATTTTCATCTGATGTTGTCGGTAGAGGGCCATAGAGATCAATTCCGATCCGATCGAAAGGTTTGGCAGGGCACGAAAGCGGTTGAAGTGCACCGGACGAGTGGAAAGGCGGTGATTTGCGGCGTTGACAGTCAGGACAGCCCATAACGAATTTTCGAACGAAATTATACATTCCGCACCAGTAGAAGCGATGGCGAATGCGTTCGTAAGTTTTGAAAACTCCGGCATGACCACATTGGGGATCGTCGTGAAAGGAGGCGCAGATTTGTGATCGCAAGCTGCGCGGGACAACCAAGAGCCACTTACGACCTTCGGGGGCGTAGTTGCGTCGGTTGTAGCAGCCGATCACGAATGGGGAATGAGCAGCTTGACGTCGAAGAGATCGGTAGTACGCAGTGGTTGACGATCCCGAAAGAAGTTAAAAAGAGAAGCGATCCACGGGTCCTTGTGTTGTTCACTGGTAAGGAGTCGAGGTCGAGAGATGCGATGGAGTTGGTACCAGTGGTTCCGCAGGCTGAATCGGGAGGTGAAGGCGAACGGGACAGGGCGTTGGCACCGGAATGCTTGCGTCCGCTGCGATAGATTACGCGAATGTCATACTCCTGGATTTGCAGTGCCCACCGAGCTAGGCGGCCAGAAGCATCTTTCAATGTGGCGAGCCAACAAAGTGCATGGTGGTCCGCTACCAGGTCAAGTGGGCGACCGTACAAATAAGGACGGCACTTGCAAAGCGCCCACACTAGCGCTAAGCACTCCTTTTCAGTGACGCTGTAATAGGCCTCAGCTTTAGTGAGTGTGCGACTCGCATAAGCGACGACGTATTCAGAGTAGCCCGGCTTGCGTTGGGCGAGGATAGCGCCAAGACCAATTCCGCTAGCGGCTGAATGAACTTTCGTTGCAGCTGTTGGGTTGAAATGCCGAAGAATGGGAGGAGATGTTAGCAGACTACGGAGCGTGGCAAACGCGACGTCGAAGTCAGGAGACCAGGATGAAAGGTCTGCGTCACCGCGTAGGAGGTTGGTCAGTTGTGACATGATTAATGCAAAATTTCGGACGAAGCGTTGGAAGTACAAGCATAGTCCGACGAAACTGAGTAATTCTTTCAGTGTAGTAGGTTACGGGAACTCGGCGACTGCTCGCAATTTTGCAGGGTCGGGTAGAACACCATGCTTGGACACGATTTGCCCTATGATGGACAGCTCTCGCGCGGCGAAGCAGGGCTTTTTAAGGTTCAGTTGGGGCCCAGCGTTGGTTAAACACGTCAGAACCAGTTGGAGCCGAAGCAGATGTGTAGGAAAACCGGGAGAGAAAACCAAAGTGCCGTTGAAGTAGCATAAACACACAGACCACTTCAGTCCATGCAGCGTTTTGTCCATGAGTCGTTCAAACGTGGCAGGAGCATTACAAAGCCCAAATGACATTACGTGAAATTCATACAGGCCTTCTGGTGTAATGAATGCAGTTTTCTGGCGATCAGCTTCTGCCTTAGGAACCTGCCAGTATCAAGATCGTAAGTCTGAGGAGGCGACGAATTTGGCTCCTTGGAGGCTGTCAAGGGCGTCGTCGATGCGCGATAATGGATAGACGTCTTTCCGCGTCACCTTGTTTAATCGCCGGTAGTCGACGCAAAATCGAATCGATCCATCCTTCTTTCGTACTAGAACGACAGGAGATGCCCAAGGACTGAGCGATGGTTGAATAACGCTACGGCGTAGCATCTTTTCGACCTGGTCGTTGACGACGTGACATTCTGCAGCAGTGACACGGTACTGTCTTTGACTCAATGGCTGGTGCGAACCGGTGTCAATGTAGTGGTGCACTACGGAAGTATGACCGAACTGGGGCTGAGAAACGTCGAATGAATTTGCGAAGTGCTGGAGGAGATTAAGAAGCTCACGCGTTCTTGAGCACTTAAGGTGTCGCCGATGGAACTCGATATGTCACTCGACGAGCATTCCACTGGGGAAAGGGCATGAATTTCGGTCGAGGCGCTACTGCACGATTCGTCTGGCATGTTAAGGGATAAAGAAGAATCAAGGTATTCTACTCGACTGAGACATTCGCCAGAAAGTAGCGAAAGCGGTGCAGAAAGTGGGTTGTGGACGAAAATATTGCTTCGGCCAGCAGTGACGTCAAGTGTAGCAAAAGGCAAAGAAATGCCTCTGTGGCTCATGAAAATGTCGGAAGAAGTAAACATTACCGTAGCATCGTTATGGTCATCGCAGCAAACAGGGACAACGGCAAAAGAGGCTGGTGGAATTTCAGTGTTTTTACGCAGGATGAGTTTTGGCGACCGCTCAAGGGTTTCGTGCAAAGGTTCCTCACACAGGTGCGAAAATTGAACTTCAGCGCGTGCGTAGTCGATGACGGCATGATGATTTGACTGGAAGTCCCACCCGAGGATGACGTCATGCGAGCACACCGAAGGGACGATGAACTCGACAACGTATATAGAGCGATGGACAAATATGCAGGCCGTACGGGTGCCGAGAGGTCGAACTGGTAGTGCGCTAGCCGTACGAAGCTATAGTCCAGAGAGCGGCGTGGCCACTTTGCGTAGGGAGCGGCAGAGCTGGGCGGCTATAACAGAAACGGCAGCACCTGTTTTGATGAGGGCAAAGGTAGAAACACCATCGAGAGATATGGCGACGACGTTAGCAATTGAAGTGCGAGGACTTGAGCATTTCGACGACGGTGCAGTTCTTGCCTCTAGAACTGCGGCGTTCAGTCTTCCCGGTTGGAGGAAGCAAGTCGGGAACGCATTGAGGACAGTGATCGCCTCTTGGGAGATGGGGAGGGGGAGAGAGAGTCTGAGATAGAGGCTGGGGTGTCCGAGACTCGGGAAGGTTAGTGTATCCATACTGCGGTGAGGGATAGGGAGCAGGTAGGTGCATAGGCTGTGAGCCATGTGGCAACGTCCGAGTAGCGTCGTGGAGTGGTTGAAAGCGACGGCAACAATATCGCGCCACGTGTCCTGGAGTACCGCAGGCGTAGCAGATCGGTCGATTGTCTGGAGTGCACCAGGAATTGTTGACTCATGGTGTGGCCCAAGGTGTCGAAAAAGGGGCGGAGTGGGCAGCAACTGAAGACATGGGTGGCAAATTTCTGCTGGCGGGGTCTGCTGCGTACCACCTGGGCATACGCAAGAGGCGAGGCCACGGGCTCCATAGCCGGCGCATGGGCAACAGGCATGGCCACAGGCTGCTGGTGGGCAGCGACGGGAGCAGCCTGAGCTACCTCTGCGGCAATAACGTCGCGGAGTGGTGAGGGCAGACGAGAAGACGGTGGCTGCTGCCTGAGGGAAATCAACGACAGTTGCCGAGCTACTTCTTCACGCACAAAGTCTTTGATCTCTTGCAGGGTTGGTGAGTGATCAGAAACGGCAGTGAGACTGGAGAGCGAGTCGGCATATGAGGAAAATGGCAGAAACGGGGCGCGCTGCTTTCTTAACTCGTCGAAACTTTGACACAAAGTGACAAGTTCCGCAACGGTAGCTGGAGCCAGGAGCATCTGAAATGCGCCGTCATTTATCCATTTGAGGATGTGCTGAATCTTCTCCAACACTGGGCATGGTGGTGTTCACACGGTTGCAAAGATCAATAATGTCTTCGGTGTAGCTGGTGAACAATTCCGTTAGAATTCTGTGCGCGAGTCCGCAAGCGTTGTTCGGCTCTGGACTTGCGGACTGCGGGTCGGCCAAAAACGTCAGCAAACAAGGTTTTAAAGATGGACCACGTCGTAATGTCGTTTTTCACTCTTTTCACTCTTTGCTGATTTTTTTAGACATATACAGGTACTCAGTAATATGAATTATCGAGACAGTACAAACGAACACTGGAGCAAAATGGGTATACTAAACGTACACGACTTGAAAACTTTGCGGTTGGCTCTTGAGACGCATCATTTGCTTAAGAATGACACTAGCTTTTCACTCACTTAAAACGGGCCTCAAAAATATCCGTCATATACATTTCGCCATGTTAGCTACAGGAATAACAGGATCAGGACAAACTATGGTTCACAAACGTTTCACTATCAGATTACAACACCCTTGAACAACAACACAAAGGTATAGAAAAAATAATAAGAAATTACAAATAGGGAAAAATAAAGCACCAAATAAGTCAACTACTTCTTTCGTAGTCTTTTTTTCTGTGCATATTGCCTGCTATTTGTGTTCAATGATTTTCGTCCTCAACGATACGCTTGATTTTATATTTACCTATATGTACTCAGTTGTACGTGAACTATTACTTCTTTTATGTAAGTTTTCAGACGCTTCCGTTGTTTTCAGTGCTTGTGTGCAAACTGTTGTTTCAAGTGGGAGGGCCTCGTCAGGTGTCAATGCCTTTAGTCCCCTCCTTCTGAAGTATAACATTCTGCACTTGAATAAAATCAATTCAGTTCAATACTTATTTCACTGTTTGCTGATTTGTGTTTTCTTACCAGCATTACCTATAATACTTTGCTTCTCAAGAAAGGACGTCAAATGTTTCTGTCGCAAGAATGTGCAGTAGTAGTGCTATCATGTGCTTACACTTGTGCTGCCTATATGAAGATAAAAGAAAACAGTATTAAATTGCAAAGACTTTACTACGAGTACTGTTCTGAATGAATTTAAAGGGGCAGTGGCATAGCCAAAGGAGGGGGAACCCCCCCCAAAATTTTCAATTTTGCTTGCGTATATATACACGCTGTCGTGATCCCACCGCTGATCACCAGTTGTTGTGATCCTGGGGTGCTGTGGTAGCGTGGTGTAGCTTCGGGTTGAGGAAACGACCGCTTACAAGATGGGGATACGAAAAACAAACAAGGTTTATGGCACTATTTACAAATATTTACAGCATGAGGTTAAGAGTTCACAAACCACGAGCGTGGTGGTTAAACCGTTACACAGTTCAGAGCCTTCACAAACTACGAACGTGGTGGTTGAACCTTTACTTGGTTCAGAGCGACGTCCTGCACTCTGCGGCGCCGTTATAAGCCCTGTCGGGCTCCTCCTTCTTCAGTGGAACACCAATCACACACACACACAACAGGTGAGGGGTACGAGCATGCACGGCGCACGTGAACATCCAATTTCGAGTCAAGATCACTGCACTTAAAGGTGGCGCCAGAGAGGCTCTTGCTCGTCGTGTATGTCGCTGGTCGAGGGGTCCCAAGCTTCGGACAGCAGACATCAAACGGTCCGCCAATCTGTCCGCTCAATTAGCAGGGCACTTTGTGGCGGCGGTCGCCGTTTCTTCAAAGGAATACACTGTCTTTGTTGTCCCCTCTGGAACGGCTTACCGCTTCGTGGCGACGTGACGTCTCATCCGCCGGCTAGCAGGGACAATACCTGGCGGGCATAGGCATTCGGCGAGTCGGCTACTTGTTTGAGGATTAAAAGAGCACCGCTCCCCCGTCAGCTCTTGACGCTGGTTCCAAGAAAACCTGGGTTCCAGGCGTGGGAACGCGGCCCGGCTACGCTTTTCAGCGACAGCATGGCACCTACCGATGGTGGTCATAACAGCTTCCCCCTCGCCAGATGAGTCACGGAGGGCAGCGGTCAACACTGCTGCTCGCAGGGACGACGAAATGGTCCGTAGTTGAATGCCAGAAACTGGCCTTCGCTTGTGGCATGGTCCGGGTAATTGCCGAATCTTCGACACTGTTTCTGAAACTCGACCACATGCACAAGCAAGTACTCGGCCCCCTTCGAACAACCAAGCCAAAAGAGGGATGGCAAACCAATTTTCTTTACTAGCTTTAACAAAAAGCTCACACTCAAAACTCTCAGGATTCACTTGTGCTGAGAAATCAAACGTGCTATCTTAAACCTTCTCATAATAAGATGCACGACAAAAAAAAACTAAAATATCAATTTTGATACATAAAGAGCACCCCAGAATGGCTTAGAAAGAGCGGCTGAGCGCGTCAGTGTTTCCATTCAATTTGCCCTTTTTTTACCTAATGTCAAAATGATATTTTTTTTTTAAGAATCAAGCTCCGCCTCACAAGGCGACTGTTCTTCGAGGTCATGGTTTGCAGCCAAGGGGACAATGGTCTGTATCTACTTTAAATTTAGCACCTCCGAGACAACGCTGCAACTGATCAATGGCCTACACAAGGCAAGCGCATTTATTTCCTGAAGCGCAGTACGTTATCTCACGAGAGCCCAAATTCTGGCTCAAGTAAAGCACAGCTTTGCTTGTTACCACTGTCGTCCTGACATAGAACGGCACCTAGGCCTCGATCTCTCGCATAACACCGAACCGTTAATTCTCGGTAGTCAACAGAAGCTTTCAAAACCGGATGACGATCGGTATTGCCTCTTCACTTAAGAAGGCTGCCTCCTCATTTTAATCGCCGACTACTTTCATCGGTTCTGTCCCGCTGAGAGCATCAGTCAGGAACTCGGATTCAGTGAGCGCTACTTTTGTCCGAACGTCCGTCTTTGTTTACGGCCGCCCATAATTGTCTACCACTGAGACATGAAGCTCACCCGCCTCCCGAAAGCTTAACCGAAACTGTGACCTAACGGTCTACCTCAATGGTTCGGGAAAGCCCGATGATCTGTTCATGGTCACTCGATCAATCATTCATTAAAGAAAACACCAACAAAACTGAGGAGATTACACTGCTTTCTAGAAGGTTCTTTTGGTCAAAGTTACTGCTTATGCGAACACTTCTGAGTAGAAAAAAAAACCACTGGGCTCGCCTGAGCTCTTTATTTACTCCCATTCCAACAGCGTTGCAAGGTGCACGGTACCAAAACGCTTAATCCATCACAGTTTGTTTAAATTCTTTCAAACGTTACGTTGTAACACAACGTGTACAACACAAAAGTAATTCTAGGTAAAAACACCTAAAAAGCAATTGCATAGGTTTTATGCCAAAACCGTGCAATAATATTCTCAATGCGCGCAACGGAAACTCTACCGTGTCGCGCCAAACTTAATCATTTTACGAATCACTGGGTCTGTGTTAACATCTTCCTTCAAATGCTCGTTCACTCCAAATCCACTTGACAGTGAAGGCATACGATATAACACTAAACCTTAAAAACACTCGAAAATAACACTTTCTCGGTTTTTACCTTACGCAAATTTTTGCACTCGTGATTAAACTGATTCAATGCTGACTTTCAGCCTTTGGCTCGGCGGTTTTCCTTCTGAAAATTTTCCACCGCATCACGTAACCTACCAAATTTAAAGTGGCTCAAATCTGCATTTCCAATGCAACACTGAGTAACAATATTTGACACGCCCGTGCAAAAGTTACTCGAACTGACCGTTCCCCCTTTTCTCGTGGTTCCTTTAATCGTACACGATGGGGTCGCGGTCCCGGCGGTTTTCCTGCACGTCTGAGGCTACTAAACAAACGAACGTTAGGCTGTGTCCTGCCGTCACGCCTCATTCTGCACTTCGGCCTGTTCCCCGTAGGAATTTGAAAGTGACGCCAGTAGCTCGGAGGGAGCCTGTGCCATTTTCTCTTTGTATTCAACCCTGCGCGGTATTTAGCCACTCTGCCCTTTCGACTTTGACCCTTCGGGCAAGGCCGCTTTTCCGAAGTCGTTGAGCTGAACCGCGCGCTTCGTTGGGGTGACGCACCTCCCTTTCTCCCTCCACACCTGACTCGCCGCTTGTGCCTCCATGAACAGCCCCATTGACGTTTCCTTAAACAGATTAGTGGCCTTTCCTTTCGTCTTTCGCGGCACGGTGTGGGACTAGTCCTATGCTTAGGCAGTGCCGAACGCTTTCGTTTCTTCCTTTTTCTGCGATGTTTGCAAACCTGCTCGGTGTTATCGCTGCTCTGCTGAAGCGTGGCGCTCTTGCTCTCATCTGCCACTGCGCTAACCATGCCTAAATTTGACAATGTCGAAAGGTCCCCCCGAGGCACGAAGAAGGTTTCCAGCCTCTTACTGGGCCCATTAGGGCTGCTGGCACCCTCTTCATCCACGCAAGGAGCGTCTTTCGACATCGTCCCCACCTCCAGATCGGCCACGGCCTCGTTCTCTACATCATTTACATGAACGCATTCGAGAATATGCGGGCCCTTCTCTGGCGCGATCTGTTCCTGTCGCGCTTTATGAGGCGCCTCAACTTCTGGCGCTTTGCGACGCGCCTCGCTTTCAGACTTCGGCCTGAGTCTTTCTTCCTTTTTGCTAACAGAGTTTATAAATCTCCTGATTAGCTCTGTTTTAATAACATCATAGTTGTTCGCGTGCTGCTCACTGAGTCGCGCAACAACATCCGCTGCCTCGCAGGGCAGAACCGTGAGTAGCTTGTGAGACCACGTGTCTCGCTCACACTTCAGTAGACTACACTTTCGTTCAAAGAGTCTAAGATACAGGCCCATATCCCATGATACCTCATATGGCTGCATGTACCTAGACATCTCGAACTCTGCCTCATTTTCGAGACGTACTCCTTGCTGGAGTCCCATTCTCATACGCAACTCATAGTCTTGTTTGAAAAACTTTCTCTTGAGGCCTTCTCTTTCGTGTTCACTCTTTCCTTCCATCTGAGCTGCTCTTAGTTTTCTTTCGATGATGAGGTCCCATTCTTCACTTAGTTCCTCATCATCAGCCCCCAAATCATTAATCGCTTGAATGATTATGGGTTTTCGTGCCAAACCCTTTGTATCGATCCCCAATTCCTCACACAACAGCAACAAGTCTGACTTCTGCAGCTCCCGTACGTCCATGATCGTACTGAGTGCTCGCTGCTTCCAAAATAACTTTCCGAAGCGGCGAAACTGAGTCTTTCGGCAAAGTTAACTACCAGTTCTAAAATTTACCCTCTTTTAGAACCTGGTTCACTCAAAGGAAAAGCCAAGCACTCACCCATACGTGATCCATGTCTCGAGCCAGCTGCTTCTCCTGGGCCGACTGTTGTTGTCACTTGTAGCTTCGAATACGACCGCTGCCAACCAGTTGTCGTGATCCCACCGCTGATCACCAGTTGTTGTGATCCCGGGGTGCTGTGGTAGCGTGGTGTAGCTTCGGGTTGAGGAAACGACCGCTTACAAGATGGGGATACGAAAAACAAACAAGGTTTATGGCACTATTTACAAATATTTACAGCATGAGGTTAAGAGTTCACAAACCACGAGCGTGGTGGTTAAACCGTTACACAGTTCAGAGCCTTCACAAACTACGAACGTGGTGGTTGAACCTTTACTTGGTTCAGAGCGACGTCCTGCACTCTGCGGCGCCGTTATAAGCCCTGTCGGGCTCCTCCTTCTTCAGTGGAACACCAATCACACACACACACAACAGGTGAGGGGTACGAGCATGCACGGCGCACGTGAACATCCAATTTCGAGTCAAGATCACTGCACTTAAAGGTGGCGCCAGAGAGGCTCTTGCTCGTCGTGTATGTCGCTGGTCGAGGGGTCCCAAGCTTCGGACAGCAGACATCAAACGGTCCGCCAATCTGTCCGCTCAATTAGCAGGGCACTTTGTGGCGGCGGTCGCCATTTCTTCAAAGTAATACGCTGTCTTTGTTGTCCCCTCTGGAACGGCTTACCGCTTCGTGGCGACGTAACGTCTCATCCGCCGGCTAGCAGGGACAATACCTGGCGGGCATAGGCATTCGGCGAGTCAGCTACTTGTTTGAGGATTAAAAGAGCGCCGCTCCCCCGTCAGCTCTCGACGCTGGTTCCAAGAAAACCTGGGTTCCAGGCGTGGGAATGCGGCCCGGCTACGCTTTTCAGCGACAGCATGGCGCCTACCGATGGCGGTCATAACAACGCACACATACAAACTCACACACAAACTTACATAAAGTATGGTTGAAACACCTGCCCCTGAAAAATATTTCTGGCTACGCCCCTGTAAAGGTCTCAATATCCCTTGATTGCAAATATTTTATTGACGATAATTTACCCTTACCCTGCTTTGCAAGGGCATGATGCCGCTGTCACCTGTCTTCCCTTACTGTAATTCCCAGCTCATGAGGGTCCTTGTTTACAGATGTCTGCAGAATTAGCCCAGCCAGTGTCACTTCTCTTCTTTACGTTGTTTTACGCTGCAGGCGACAACGTGGCCAGCTTCAAATACCGATTCACCTTCTTGTAGCAGACGCGATGTGTCGTACTGCTTGTCCATGAAGCTGTAAATGCTGGACACTGGTGTTTTCACTGAAACAAAAATAGCAATTAGACCACGATAAACTACACCTTGCAGCACGTTAGTGCATTCGAATGTGCAAAGTAATTCGGCCGGCTTGTACACGGTGCATTTGTTATCGCAATCGATCCCTATCGGCACCGTATTTTCATATCGCAATTGGCCCCTTTGTGTAAGCTGAGGAATGGAGTCAATCGTCGAGAACTTTCGTCCCGATGTGGCTCGATGGCGATCGAAAATGCACCGTGTGACAACCGTAGAAGCTTCAAGCAATAAAAAGCAAGAGCTTAATATCAAAATGGGGCCGCAGACAAACTTCTGTCTGTTCACGTAGAATGTTATCTAGCTACAACTCTGAATGAAGCGCACGCGTGCACACGGCTTTCGATCGTGCGTTTGCCTCCAATCATATCAGAAAGATTGCGGCTGCATGCAGCTGTAATCTGTTATGCTGTTATGACCGCCATCGGTAGGCGCCATGCTGTCGCTGAAAAGCGTAGCCGGGCCGCATTCCCACGCCTGGAACCCAGGTTTTCTTGGAACCAGCGTCGAGAGCTGACGGGGGAGCGGCGCTCTTTTAATCCTCAAACAAGTAGCTGACTCGCCGAATGCCTATGCCCGCCAGGTATTGTCCCTGCTAGCCGGCGGATGAGACGTTACGTCGCCACGAAGCGGTAAGCCGTTCCAGAGGGGACAACAAAGACAGCGTATTACTTTGAAGAAATGGCGACCGCCGCCACAAAGTGCCCTGCTAATTGAGCGGACAGATTGGCGGACCGTTTGATGTCTGCTGTCCGAAGCTTGGGACCCCTCGACCAGCGACATACACGACGAGCAAGAGCCTCTCTGGCGCCACCTTTAAGTGCAGTGATCTTGACTCGAAATTGGATGTTCACGTGCGCCGTGCATGCTCGTACCCCTCACCTGTTGTGTGTGTGTGTGATTGGTGTTCCACTGAAGAAGGAGGAGCCCGACAGGGCTTATAACGGCGCCGCAGAGTGCAGGACGTCGCTCTGAACCAAGTAAAGGTTCAACCACCACGTTCGTAGTTTGTGAAGGCTCTGAACTGTGTAACGGTTTAACCACCACGCTCGTGGTTTGTGAACTCTTAACCTCATGCTGTAAATATTTGTAAATAGTGCCATAAACCTTGTTTGTTTTTCGTATCCCCATCTTGTAAGCGGTCGTTTCCTCAACCCGAAGCGGTCGTTTCCTCAACCCGAGGAATGGAGTCAATCGTCGAGAACTTTCGTCCCGATGTGGCTCGATGGCGATCGAAAATGCACCGTGTGACAACCGTAGAAGCTTCAAGCAATAAAAAGCAAGAGCTTAATATCAAAATGGGGCCGCAGACAAACTTCTGTCTGTTCACGTAGAATGTTATCTAGCTACAACTCTGAATGAAGCGCACGCGTGCACACGGCTTTCGATCGTGCGTTTGCCTCCAATCATATCAGAAAGATTGCGGCTGCATGCAGCTGTAAGCATGTTTTGTTGCCTCACACCAAGCGGATAAACCCCATGCGTCGTGCTTTATAAGACTATGTGTAATAAACACGAGCGTAAATTTGCGCGTACCATTTCTTTGTCGAGTCAACCGCGGCACGCTTTTATATACACACCGACAATGAATGAAGTTATACGCTGGACGCATTTCTTGCAGCAAAATATGTCTGTCGCAAGCCCACCCTAAAGCCCAGATATGATGGTAAGCTTCAATTCAATACAATACGGTTGTTAACATTTTAGAAAAGCAGGGCGCTTGGTCCCCGTGGCTTCCATGTCGGTGGCCATAGCAGACGGCGCCAGCAGTCGGGGCAGTAGTCTAACGTAATATTTGTTCGGAGCAGTTATTGTCCATCTCGTGCAGTCCGGGGTGAAGCCACAGCAGTATTTTACCGAATATGTTCAAGTTCAAGTTCAAGTTTATTCATTGCTGAGTGCATGAGTACAAAAAAAAAATGAGCTCACATAATATATACAGCGTCAGGAGGTCCCAAAGTAAGAAACTGTCAGGGGGACCTCCTATCGTTAATGGGGTACATAAAAGGTAAGTAACAGCAGCAAAAGCTACAAGTGCGAACAAAAATAAAAAGTGCATTCAACACAGAACAGTAAATAGTCAAATCGAAAAAGTTAATTTACCAGAACAACATTATACAAAACTACAAGAATACGTAAAAGCAGGAATTAAAAACGTAGAGGTAATAACGAAAATGTTTTATTACAAATGAACAAGGGGCTCAATTAACAGTATGCTTTCCATGTTATGTTTAAAAGACTTCAATGAATGAGACAACTTAACATGAAGAGGGATATTATTCGAAAGATGAACACAAAAGAAGCGTGCTGTGTATCTGCCATAGTTTGATCTGATTTTAGGTAAAAGGAAGTTATTACGCTCTGAAAACCTGGTATTATTGTTGTTGACGAAGATATGGCAAGGAATATTATCAAGTGATATTTCGCAATGAATGAGACGGTATGTGATGAACGACAATCTATGATAAAACAATTGTTGAATGGTTAGGATTCGAAGATGTTGATAGATAGGTAGAGAATGACAACGGAATGGGCTAAAAGTCATTAACTTGATCGCCTGGTTTTGAAGACATTGAAGCGGTTTGAGATGAATGGCGTATGTGTTACCCCATGATGATAAGCAGTATGATAAATGGCTATTAATATAAGCATGATAAAGTGAGATGAGAACATGAGGTTGAAAAAATGCACGTGTTGTAATGATAATGCGGATACCAAATGAAACCCTTTTTATAAGTGAATTGGCATGACTATTATATTTAAGATGTTTATCGAAAGTAACACCAAGGAATTTAACATTGTCAGATGCCAGTAAAGTATAATTATCCAGCAAGACAGTTATGGAGGAAGAAACCACAGTTTGTGGGCTATGAAAGAGTACGAAAGTTGTTTTAGTAGGATTAATCTGAAGTTTGTTATTTCTACACCATGAATGCACGTTGTTAAGATCTGCATTAAGTGTGTCTTGAAGTGCGGTGAGCGATTTATGTGGTGAGTAAATGGTTGTGTCATCAGCATATAGCAAACACTTAGAAAACGTAAGCGTATTAGGTTAGGTAAGTCATTTATGAATAGTAGAAATAACAACGGACCTAATATAGAACCTTGGGGAACACCGCAGTTAATTAATTTAGTCGATGAAAATTGACCATTAAGATATACGACTTGTGGCCTGTTATACAAGTAGCTACGAATAAGATTTAGAGTTGGGCCAGTAATACCAAAAGACTCGAGCTTATCCAGAAGAATAGAATGTTCTAGTGTGTCAAATGCCTTTGTTAGATCAATGAATATGGCACCTACAACGAACCCTTCATCAATAAATTGTTTAATGTTATCCGTGAATTTGAGCAATGCTTGTTCCGTTGAATAACCATTCCTAAAGCCAAACTGGTGTGGGGAAAGAAGATTAAATTTGTTTAGATAGTGCATCAGACGACTGTAGATAAGCTTTTCAATGACTTTGCCAAAAAATGGCAAAATGCAAATGGGGCGATAGTTGTTATTGTTATCACGAGAGCCTTTTTTGTACACAGGAATTATTTTACTACGTTTCAACAACTCAGGAAATATACCGGTTAGCAATATCTGCAAAAACTAATGATATGTCTGCAGCAACCAGTTTTATTCTAGAGGTCCGGATGGAGTCCAGGCCTGGTCCCGTAACTTTGAGGGAAGAAATTACGTTAAAAACTTCTGAAGAAGAAACCGGGCGAAGGAAGAAGGACTGAGGGCTACGTGGAAGATGGGCTGGAACGCTAAGTGAGAGCGTATTTGGGCACGCGGTAAAATGATCGCTAAAAACATTTGACATATCAGCTTCGGTAGAGTATTCCTTGTCTGTGTAAATTATTTTTTTAATGCTGGCATCGGACTCCCTAACATTCAGAAATTCTTTAATTGGCTCACAATTACGCCGAGTATTTGTTCCGTTTTCAATTATTCGCCGTTCATAATATTCCCGTTTTGCACGTTTGAGGACGCTAGAAAGAATGTTGCTATAATTTTTAAATCTAGCTCGCAAAGATGCGTTGAAAGGCTGCAATTTCACCTTTTTGTGAAGATAATTTTTCTTTATTATTGAGCGCAGCAGCGCATTTGTAATCCATGGATTCCTAGGAGACGAGAATGTGTGCTTATGGGTTACATGGGTTGTGCAATCGTTAATGTAATTCGTTATTGTTGATCGAAAAATCGAATATGCCTTCTCAGGACAATCTTCTCGAAAAACGTTATTCCAGCATGTGTCATGCACTTTTCGTGCAAATAAAGCTTCATTGAAGGAATTTTTCGTATATTGACGGTGCTGCGCACGTTTTCCGGTACCAAGAACGAAGAACAGGGGATAATGATCTGTAATGGAATAATCAATCACTCCGGTGGTGTAATCAGAGGTTGACGATGAAAATATGTGGTCTATTAACGTGCAAAAACCGGCAGTGTCACACCTAGTTGGAACATCAATTAAGGAAGAGAAACCATAGCTAAATAAGCAGTTGATATAATCAGAGCACGATTGACAGCTAGGAGGAAGTATGTTTATATTGATGTCACCACAAATGATGATGTTCTTATTTTCATTGGTTAAGAGATTAAGAATTTCTTCTAGCTGTGAACAGAAGTCCGAATAAGATGATGACGGGGAACGATAAATGTATGCCAGGATTGTAGGCCTGTTATTGAGTGGCAAGACATTCCGGTCGAACTCTAACCATACAGACTCGCACAATAAATTTCGGAATGAAGGATCGAGACGACGGGTGTACACAATCGACGAATTCACAAAAATAGCAGATACGCCACTTCTCTGATTTCCACGGTAACTATGTTCACTGATGTACCCTGGCAGATCAAATAGATTGCCATCTACCTGTGTCAGCCACGTTTCCGACAAACAGATGATTGAAAAGTGATGGTCAAGTATAGAAAGAAAGTTGATCAGATCATCATGATGCTTACGAAGACTGCGAATATTGCAATGAAGGAATGAAAATTGAGGCGGTTTATCATGGAGCAATGCTTTCGTTTTGTCACACGAGAACATGCCTCTGTTCATGATAGAAACACGAAAAAAAAAGGATGTGCAGGCGCACTGATTATGTAAATATGGCCAAGTCGTTTGCGTTAGAAATACGATAAACACGACTATTTTCAGTCTTTCTGGCCTTAATCACACAATTTTCGGTCCAGAGGAATCGCCACCCTTTAGCCTTCTTCAATTCGAGAGCTTGCGCGAAAAGACGCTTGTTCTCTGGCGTGAGATGATCATTCACAAAAAAAGCTGAGTCACTGCTTCATGTCTGTGTAAAATTCAATAATAATAAAGAAAAAAGGAGACGCGGAAGCGGCTGCGGCCTGAACGCAAGTGGCCTGGCGGAGCAATCCAACCCTGCATGTCACAGGGAAACCTCCGCATGGCGGCGCCACGGTATGTCCTCGCGCCCAATAGGGTGAAGCCCTTTAAGTAACATTATTCAGCACTATTCGACTACAGCGCCGCCGCTACGGGAAATGCCAAACAATGTTTCTAGAGCTACGTAAGTCCCAAAACTAAGCTATGTTGCACGGCGCCACCGCTGCCAGAGACAAATGTCGCGCTGCTGTCGCATTCGGATTCATTGACTGCATGCTCGCTCGTGTCACTCCCGTAACCTCCGTTGGCTGTGCACCTTGCAGTGCGCTGCTATACGTGGAGGTTTTTTTTTCGGTGTGAACAGTTTTGTGCTTCAGCATGCCCTGTTCAGCTTTGTATGTGTTGCATGTTTTCATCATTACTACACGTTGCGTTCCCGGCTGTACGAGCGGCTAAAGG
Source organism: Rhipicephalus microplus (assembly GCF_013339725.1). Classification (NCBI taxonomy): domain Eukaryota; kingdom Metazoa; phylum Arthropoda; class Arachnida; order Ixodida; family Ixodidae; genus Rhipicephalus; species Rhipicephalus microplus. The sequence goes on along the minus strand of NC_051173.1, from coordinate 75,161,323 downwards.
AAATGGGAGACATGTACCACGACATTTCTTCTGTGCCCCGCGTATACCTGAGCAGCAAGGCCATGAGACCACACTATTCCTCGTGTGGATAAGAAACTGCCCAGCACATCACATGTTTGTGATATACACTACCATGAGGAGGACATCCTGAAGAATTTCACTCACGTCATCAATGATAAGAAAGTACAAATTGCCAGCGGAAAGAGGGGGCTCGTCGAAGGATACATTCCACGGATATTCTCGAATTCGCCCACATTCGCCCGAATTCGTCCGAATTCGTCCACAAAAAAAAAAAAGCGAAAGCTGCCCAATGGAAGTGGTGTACTTTCTAAAATATCATCGGCGAAAAAGAATAGAACATCTCCGATCACTGAGCTCGAAGACAGTGAAATAAGTCCCGACATGCCATCCACGAGTGGGGTCAGTTCGCTTCAAGACATAAAAAACATTTGTTTGCCTGCCGCATGCTGGAGGAACGTCATTGAGAATGGCGAGACAAGACGTCTTGTGTTGTTTCTAGTGTCCAAAGAAGAAAAAGGAGCGCTATTTGAGGCAAAATTCGTAGTCGTCGCAGAAGACATGACAGTCACCATTAGCAGCCATCGTCATCGATCAGCCAAGTCGGCCGGCTATGCAGATACCATCACCCGATTGCCCGAAGTTTTGGAGGACATAGAAAAGCTAAAAGTGTGTTCGTGTTGTCCTAGTGTGTCAGCCGACAGTCTCGAGAGTAATTACTACGAAATGCTCACCAAGAGCCCATAGCACGGTACCTGCCCGAAGCTTTGGCTTCAGCTGCGTTAACAGGTTTCATTAGAGGAACTCAAGAAGTTGGAGAGGGAAAAATATGCTCAAGAAAAGTGCTGCACACGCGTCTTTTCAACGGTCTAAGTTGCTAAAGGATGTGACTGACATGAAAAAAAGAAACTGACTACAGAACCAGACAAAAGCCATGGGATTGCGCCAAGTAATTGTAATTTATTTTAAGGCACAAAAAACAAAGTCACAAGAGGGGATACAAGACATAGTAATTGGTTTTTTCGCGCCTAAAAATTAATTGCAAACATACACCAACTAGCAACTTACGGAAAGACTCGTATGTTATGCTATATATATATATATATGGGAAGAGAGGAAACACAACTTAGTGGTCGTCCTGATTTCATTACCAATGGTTTTGACCGGTGGACCGGTCTTCGCCAGGGTTTGTTCTTATATATATAGCGGAAGCTTGTATATATTGTAGTGCGGAATTCACAAGGCACTGACTAGTGCGACCATCTCTGATGGACAGCATTTTACATGGTCTCAAATGGAACATATGCTTGTGCTATCTTGATGACGTTGTGGTTTTTTCACCCAATTTCACTTCGCATCTCACTCGTCTGCGTAAGATTATACAGCGCCTTACAAACGCCAGGCTTCAGCTTAACCTGAAGAAGTGTCACTTCGGGGCTAAACAACTCACCATACCTGGTCATGTCGTCTCAGAAGCCAGCATCCTTCCCGACCCTAACAAGCTTCGTGCTGTTGCCAAATTTCCTAAGCCGACTACAGTTAAAAAACCACGGAGCTTTGTGGGCCTGTGCTCCTATTTTCGTCGGTTTGTCAGGAACATTGCTTCTATCATCGCTCCACTCACCAAACTCCTTGCTGGCCCTGCAGATCTTTCAAATTGGACAGCAGCCTGTGACGAATCCTTCGCAACACTGCACCAACTACTTACCTCACCACCCGTACTGCGTCATTTACGACCCCACTGCGCCGACCGACGTTTACACGGATGCAAGTGGCGTCGGCCTTGGTGCAGTACTTGCGCAATGCAAACCAGGTTTTACGGAGTATGTGGTCGCCTATGTTAGCCGCGCCCTCACTAAGGCAGAAGCCAACTATTCTGTTACGGAAAAAGAGTGCCTGGCGATTGTGTGGGCGTTAAACAAGTTTTGCCCCTATTTGTACAGCCAAACTTTTGATGTGGTAACGGACCATCACGCACTGTGTTGGTTGGCTTCACTAAACGATCCTTCTGGTCGCCCGGGACGTTGGGCTCTACGCCTCTTCACCCAGTCAACTGCAGCCTTTACCATGTCCTGCGCGCCCATTGACCGTGTTGGGATTGACCTATACGGCCCGCTACCATGCTCTGTTGGTGATATTCGATGGGTGATTGTGGCTGCCGACCATCTGACAAGGTACGCCGAAACGGCAGCGCTACCTTCTGCTGGTGCTCGTGACGTTGCAACCTTCATCTTGCATCGGTTTGTTCTTCATCATGTGCACCACGAGAGCTCCTGAATGACAGGGGCCACATATTTTTGTCCGTCTTCATCATGTGCACCACGAGAGCTCCTGAATGACAGGGGCCACATATTTTTGTCCAAAGTTCTGCAGCAGCTCTTACATTCATGCTGTACGGTACACCGCACATCAACAGCCTACCACCCTCAGACGAACGGCCTCACGGAATGTTTCAATAGAACCCTCGAAGACATGCTCGCTATGTATATTGATTCCAACCACTCCAATTGGGACGTTGTCCTTCCTTTCGTGACGTATGTCTACAATACGGCGATTCAATCAACAACGGGCTTTTCTTCATTTTTGCTTTTATATGGTCGTGACCCATGCAGCACACTCGACACAATTTTGCCATACAATCCTGATGCCTCAGAGTTCAGCTCAATTTCCGAAATGGCCGAACATGCCGAAGAGTGTCGTCAGCTTGCACGGTCCTTCACAACCGATAATCAAGCCCTCCAAAAAGATCGCCACAAGCGTGATCTTGTTCAGGGCACTTTCCCTGTCGGTTCTCTTGTGTGGCTCCGACTGCCTTTCCACTCTCCTGGACTGACTCCCAAGTTTGCAACGAAGTATGCTGGCCCTTACCGCGTCATACAGCATCCTTCTTCTGTCACCTATGTAATTGAACCACTCAAGCCGTCCATGGACAAGCGCTGCCTTGGTCGTGAGACGGTCCACGTCAGTCGCCTCAAGCCCTGCTACGACCGTCCTGCTCCCACTTTGCAAGGGAGTTTAATAGCGACGCCTGGTAGTAGGCAGGCAGCCGGTTTGGACGGAAATGCGCGAGCCGCTCAGCGTCTACAGCTCGTGCACACACCCCCGCTTCGCACTCAGAGAGAGATGGTCCCACTAGTCAGTGCCTTGCGAATTCCCCACTACAAACCTCCACCACTTTGCAAGGGAGTTTTATGGCGACGCCAGGTAGTAGGCAGGCAGCCGGTACGAACAGAAATGCACGAGCAGTCCAGCCTCTACAGCTCGTGCACACACTCGCGCTTCGCACTCAGAGAGAGATGAGAGATGATCCCACTAGTCAGTGCCTTGCGAAGTCCCCACTACAATATAGTGGAAGTTTATATATATATATTGTGAGCATCATTACTCGTTTCATCTTTTCATCTGTACATACTCATCATCACCACTCCAGTTTAGGTTGTGGGGCACATACTCGAGACAATAAAGAAGAGTCTTGAGGGTACTGGACGCCATCTTACAAGTGGTGGAGGTGCTGCCTGATTCCCGCGTCCACTCGCGCTCTTGCACAACCCCAGCGTCTTCTAGAACACATCCCTGGAGCTCCGTTCAGGCCGCCGCTTAAACGTCCTGGGTGCGGTAATGTCGCAAGCCGACCAGCCCAGCGCAGTAGCTGTGCCACCGCTCCCACTGCCAAGAAACCCTTCTCACCTGGTCACCAGCCCTCAAAAGGATCCTCCGCTGTTCGCAGGGCTTCCGGGTGAGGATGTGGAAGACTGGCTCGAGGAGTATGACCGCGTGAGTGCCATCAACAACTGGGATGAGCCTGCGAAACTCACCCACGTTGCTTTCTACTTGAGTGGCATCGCAAAAACATGGTTTTTAAACCACGCTACCTATTTTTTGACATGGCCTGCCTTTATGCGCCAGCTCCGCCAGATTTTTTCCAACCCGTCAGTGCGCTCGGATATTGCCAAGAAAAAGCTTGGTGCACGTTTTCAACGCCCCGGCGAGTCTTACACTTCTTACATTGAAGATGTTCTCACCCTTTGCCGCTACATCGACAACCATATGGCGGAAAACGACCGCGTGCGCCACCTGCTTAAAGGCATTGCGACAGTCGCTTTTAATGCGCTTGTGGTGCAGAATCCCCAGACCGTCGCCGATGTTGTAGCTACCTGTCAGCGCCTCGAGGAGCTTCAAACCACTCCGGTGCAACCTGATATGCCTGATCCCAGCTCAAGTCACGACACCACAGACCTGCGTTCATTGATCCGCTCTATCATCCGCGAGGAACTTCATGCACAGGCTTCACCTCGCCACCTTGATATTTGAACGACGCCACCTGCTACTAGTTTACGCGACGTCGTGAGAGAGGAACTGGCCTTGATCACAGGCACACCAGTTCCGTGCTCAGATCCCGTGCCCATGCCAAGTTATGCTCACGGTGTTGCAACGACGCCTGCGCCCCACCAAAGCTTGGCCTCGATGACTGTCACACCTGTTCCGAGTTCTTATCCTGTGGTCATGCCAAATTATGCTCAGGTTGCTGCTAGGACACCTGCACCCCAGCACAGCCCAATGCAGCTACCAGTGCCCGATGTGCATGGCTCGCTCAACTCGCTCGCACCGCGACCATCTTCCCAGCCTTACAACACCTGGCGCACTACACGACCGACTTGCTTCTATTGCGGCATCCGTGGTCATATTTTAAGGTATTGCCGACACCGTCAACAAGACGAAAGACGAAGCTACGGTGACTATGAACAGGACGACTTCTGCCCAACTGGACCACCCTATCGCCGACAGTATCAGAACAGCACACGCCGGTCGCCGTCTTTGCAGAACTTTGCCTCAGCTGGCAGTTCCCGTTTCTCCGGTCGTCGCTCACCTTCACCGATGCGGCGTTCCTCCTCTACCCTTCGACCTTCTACTTCGATTCCTGACCGCCAACTGGAAAACTAAACAGTGCAACTTCGGGAGGGAAAGCTGCATCTTTCGAACTGCGTCAAACTCCTCCAGACCGCCCATCAAATGTTTTATTGTTGTATGTTGAAGGTATACAGACAGAGGCACTAGTAGACACAGGTGCATAACTTTCCGTAATTCGTGCACACTTTTGTGCCCGCTTGAAAAAAGTTAGGACGCCATACGATAGCCCTCCCCTTCGTTGCGCAGATGGAGTCTCTATTCAGCCTTCAAGTGTTTGCACACTGCGCGTTTTCATAGATGGCAAGATGGCATCCTTCACCACAGTCAGTTTCTTGTACTTCATTTTTGCACTCACACAGTCATTTTAGGATGGGACTTCCTTTCTTCGGCATCAGCTTTCATATCGTGTCGTCAGCGAGTAATTCATATGTCATCTACTGAGAGTTCATCTGATGTCGATTTATACAGCTTCCGTTTTGTTGCTGCCGCGGATTGTTTCATTTAGCCAGGAGATGAACGAATTCTCATGATCACTTCGGATACTATAGTTAACGGTGACGTGTTCATTGCTCCATCACTTCCCTCCAAACCTGCGGGGCTTACAATTGCACCCGGCCTTGTGAGGTTTAACGATGATAAGGCATTGGTCACCGCCTTGAACCCAACTTCATCGCCAGTGATGCTGCCCCAGGGCACTGCTGTGAGCTGGTTCGCTGAGAGCAAGCCTTTTTCGCTGGTTGCTCTTCACGCAGAATCACCGCTTTCGTCTGCTACAACCGATACCAAGGCAACCACTGCTGCTTTAAATGCTACCACAAGTCCTCACCTCACTGCTGAGCAAAAGAGAGACCTCTTAGACCTTCTCCAAAAGCACAGCTTTTCGTTCGACGTACATTCCAAAGTTTTGGGCCGCACATCTGTTGCAGAGCACAGCATCGAAACCAAAGGCAGCTCCATTGTGCGCTGCCGCCCACACCCTCTGTCTTCGGCGGAACGGCAAATGATTGAGGAAAACGTCGCCGACATGCTCAAACTGGACATTATTCGACCTTCATCCAGCTCTTGGTCGTCTCGTGTGGTGTTGGTACGGAAAAAGGATGGCTCTGTCCGCTTTTGTGTTGATTACAGAGCGCTAAATAAGATAACGAAAAAAGATGTATATTTGTTGCCACGCATAGGTGATGCCCTGGGCTTCTTACAAGGCGCAGAATATTTTCCAGCCTTGACCTTCGATCCAGGTATTGGAAAATACCTATGCGCGAAGCAGACAAGTAACAAACAACGTTTGCAACGCTTAATGGGCTTTACGAGTTCAGTGTCATGCCTTTTGGCTTATGCAACGCTCCAGCAACATTCGAGCGCATGATAGATACTGTCTTACGTGGTCTAAAGTGGAAAACCTGCTTATGCTATTTGGACGACATCGTAATTTACTCTTCTACTTTTCCTCAGCACCTTAAGCGTTTGGACGAAGTTCTCACGTGCATTTCGAAGGCTGAGCTTCAGCTCAATACAAAGAAGTGCCACTTCGCCAGCAGGAGCATCAAAGTATTGGGTCACCTTGTCAGCAAAGATGGCGTTCGACCCGACCCTGACAAGGTTGCTGCCGTAATTAATTTTCCACGTCCGGGCAATCAAAAACAATTGCGAAGTTTCGTGGGCCTGGCGTCTTACTTCCGCCGCTTCATCAGTCACTTTGCTGCCATCGCGGGGCCGTAACACAAGCTTCTGATATCAGGAATGGCTTTCACTTGAACTGACGAGTGCGAGTGTGCTTTCCAAGCCCTTGAACGTGCTCTGACATGAGACCCCGTCCTCCGTCACTTCGATGAGAGCGCACCCACTTTCCTTCACCCAGATGCCAGCGGCCACGGAATCGGTGCCGTCCTTCTCCAGCGTGACGACACTTTGCCAGCCGCGCACTAACACCTGCAGAGCAGAACTACTCGATAACAGAGCAGGATTGTCTTGCTGTCATTTGCACCATCCAGAAATTTCGACCTTATCTGTATGGACGTCACTTCACTGTCATTACCGACCACCATGCCCTATGCTGGTTGTCCTCGCTGAAGAATTTGTCTGGGCGACTCGGTCACTGGGTACTCCATTTGCAAGAGTACACTTTTGACGTTGTGTACAGGTCTGGCAAACAGCATCAGGATGCCGACGCTCTCTCTCGCTGCCCTTTGCCACTTTCATCTACAACTACGCATCCTCGATGCCCCTCAGTTGATCAAGCGGCTTCCTCTGCACTCAGGTTATCACCCCTGGCAGTTGCTGGGCCACTATCTTTAAACAGCAGCTCAGTTTGTCGCATGCCAACGTGACGACCCATACTGTAACCGCATCATCGGGTACTTGAATGACTCGCCTTCTCCACCTAATGCCAGACTACGTCGTCAGCTACGGCAGTTCAAGCTAGACAACAATGTTCTGCAGCGCTATACTTACAATGCGGATGGGCATCGGTGGGTGCCAGTACTTCCCCGTTCACTGCGAAAACAAGTTCTCGAAGCACTCCACGACGATCCCTCAGCTGGACACTTGGGATTTCAGAAGACCTACAACCACGATAGGAGCCGTTTTTTTTTGGCCTGGTCTTTCGACCTTTGTGGCTAATTATGTAGCTTCTTGTGCACTGTGTCAATGCCAGAAACGACCAACTTCTGTTCCTGCTGGATTATTACAACCCATTCCATGTCCCGATACACCTTTTGTCGCTGTCGGAATAGACCTCATCGGACCACTTCCCGTAACGCCAGTGGGCCACCGCTGGATCGTCGCAGCCGTCGACCACCTCACACGATACGCGGAGACCGCTCCTCTACGCACTACCTCCGCCTCAGACGTTGCCGCCTTCTTTTTAGAAGCCATTGTGTTGTGTCATGGTGCACCTCGCGCGTTGTTGAGTGACCGAGGCAAGGCCTTCCTGTCAACAATTCTCGACGAAATCCTAAAAACTTGTGACACAGTTCATAAGACCACATCCGCTTACCACCCGCAGACAAATGGCCTGACAGAGCGATTCCATCGGACTCTAATCGACATGATATCCATGTACATCGGACCGAACCACGATAACTGGGACAAAATCTTGCCGTTCATAACGTTTGCACACAACACTACTGTTCAACGAACCACCGGGTATTCACCTTTCTTCCTCCTCTATGGTCGTGCGCCGACATTCACTATTGATGCCTTTTATTTATTCACTATTGATGCCCATTTATTTCATGGTCCCCAGCGTGCTTCTTGCCTCCCTTATTTGCATTGAAGTCGCCCATGAGAACAGCATACTGTGTCTTGCTCATTGCTGTTTCCATAGAGTTTCCTAATATTAACTAGAGGGGACTCTGTCACTGTGATCGTTCAGCAACCATGGGAATGATGGGTAGTACCACGAAGGAAGTATTTTTCCTTCCTCCATGGGTAGTGCTCACATTTGCCTAGTCTTCGTACTTGCGGACGACGAATCGTACTTACAGCTGTGTTTATTGCTGCGTTTTGGTTTTGTTCTGAAAAAAATTTCAACCCTTTTGAACTTCGTGACATGATTTAGAAAGTTAAGTCTAAAGGAAGAACGTGGAGAAGCGTAATCGCTGAACATTTGCAGATTTTTGTTTCGTAAAAAAACAGTTCCAAGCCACACGTACACGCACGGGGCCAAAAGCAGGCCAAAAGTATGAACATCACACAAATGTGTGTACTAATATTACAGTGTATTGGGCTGTGTTCCAATACTCACCGTAGACGGCTAAATAGACAGCTAAATGGACGGCGGTCTTCTTAAGTCCTATTCTAATTTTCACGTAGCTGGCAAAATAGACAGCTCCGAGAAGACCGCATCGTAGACAAATACGATGCAGGCTACTTTGATGTCTAAACAAGATGGCGGCTCATCGAATGACTCAGATAAATCAAATATCGCCGGAATGGCCGTCTGAACACAAGCTCACGCTTTCCCAGATGCTCAATGGGAGTAACATTTATTTGTTTTTGATTTCAACACAAAATAAGCCAGAAAATACAACTGTTCTGGACGCGAGGTGGCGCATAGTCCTGTAAAAGCAGTTTAAATATGTTTAATTTGTCTGACAGCATGGGCTCGATGCTGTCTTCTAAGCAGTCTTCGTAGACTGTCTACGTGCTGTCTAAGAATTGGAACGCAGCCCTAGAAGGAGAAGATTGCCGTAGGCGACGTGTTCCAATGGAGGTGAGAGGGTCCCCGCAGCGATGAAGCAGGTTAAGTACAGCCTGGGGGCGCTAGGGGACGCTGCAAGCCACAGGAGCGTGTGTGTCAACACATGCTAGGCTGTCAGTTTGGCTGCTAACATGTGACCAGTTCCTTGTTGCCAGTATTTCTCGCATTCAATAACTCTACTCCTCGCCAGATTGTGCTGTACATGAGTGAAGAAATTACGATGGTGGTTGCGCTTGTCTACTGGAATGAGAAAAAAATGGCTGGAAGACGGCAGGACAAGCAAGATGGCGTTCGCTTTGCTCCAAATTGTAACAACGGCTACCGGTCATGTAAAGACGCGGACTCTTTATTTCAGATGCCATTAAAGCTGACCGTCGGGAAAAACGGTCGCGGAGCATTAAGGGAGATGATCGAGTCCTCGACAAGAGCAGCGTTGTTTATGAGTGACAGTTCCAAGCAAGGTTCATAGAGCAAACTTTCAAGACGACTATCGACGCTAAAGTTATTCAGATCCCCAGGGACCTGCCACTCTTATCAAAAGATGTTATTCCTACGATTTTTCCCGATTCTCCCAAGTACCTTTCAAAATTGCTGCTGAAAAAAATAAAAACGAAAGGATCGCAACCTCAACGATCACATTCTCCCCAAACCGAAGCGAAGACGCGAGAGCAACGCATTGTCAGAAGTTGAGTCGAACGATGTTGATCAAGGCAGTTCAGTCGATGATGTTGCTGAACTGAAATGCCGAAGAATGCCGAATAATGTTGGCCGAGACGGTGCCACTGATAAAGCTCGTGACCAAGAATTTCAAGGGCTGTCATTTTCAAAGCTAACGATTCCAAATGAGTGGTCAGAAATTTTCCTGCCGTGTGTTGGGGACTCATTTCTTTATGCCAAGGTGGAAGCCGACGCTGTTAAACATATAGCAAGGTAACATTGAAAAAAAAAGTCATTCAGATCAAGAAGCAAGCTGCAGAAAGTGCTGCAACCACCGAAGTTCTCATAAGAGGAAAGAAGTGGCGCCAAGAGGAACTCGTAGCACCAGAAGAGGCAGAGTTGCTGAGAACGAATGTCAGCAAATTGACTTTGTGTCCCGGCGTGGAAATGGAGCCTTAATAGCTAGTAAAGGCCCATCATTTTTCTCTTCGAAGAAGTGCACGCTTGTATTAAATGACTTCAATGCTTGTGTCACCGCAAATATTAGAGAAAGGTGATACTCAAACAGCTTTCCAGAAGACGATGTCAGAAGATGTTTACGAAACAAAGTCCTTGCAATATACGACATAACCTTCGGAGAATGAAAGCTAAGCTTAGCAGCGCAAAAATTAGCTTGAGCCGAATGAAAGCAAAATATTGTCACGGGATCGTGACGTGGCCGAAGACAGGAGACTTCGTGTTGGGATTTAACTGTTTATTTGGGCGAACCTGTGCCCGGTAAACGGAAAGTCCAATTACAGCAGCAGTCTCGCACAGATAGCAGTCTCGGACTGATAGCGGCAAACGGAGCGTCGGCCTTCGATCAACAACTGACAAGCGGCGAAGCGCGTCGGCATCTATACTCTTGCCGTCGAATGCTCTAGCGTTATCGCTGGCGGTGGCGTAGGTTCCAGAAGAATGTGTACCGTTCGCACAGTGGGCGTGATCTTATCGAAATGATCTACTACAGTCCGGAACCTTCTCGAAAACTGCAGGCGCGGTTTGCGCTGAGAATCGTGTGGTGTTTTGGGACGATAAGAAAAACTTGGGAAATAGAACGTGGCGTTGCCCCCCTCTGAAAAAAAGGCATCGTCCCGATGCTTTAACTAAAGATGAATGTACAATAATAATGCAAGAAAGTACAATGAATAAATTACGATACAACAATAATAAAAAAAAACTGTTTCAGTTTGTTAACGCGCATGAAACAGCTTGAGGCGCGCGACATGGATGACTTCAGGTCGCGATCGGCGTCGTTGAGAGTTCGTGATGCCGTCGGGGACAACCTCGTAAACAAGTAGGCCGAGACGTCGAACCACCCTGTATGGTCCGAAGTACCGTCGCAGAAGCTTTTCACTTAGTCCACGTCGGCGTATCGGCGTCCACACCCAAACACGTTCACCGGGCTGGTATTCCACGAAGCGTCGTCGAAGGTTGTAACGGTGGCTGTCAGTCGTCTGTTGATTCTTGATACGGAGACGCACAAGTTGTCGGGCTTCTTCGGCGCGTTGAAGGTACTCGCGCATATCGAGGCTTTCTTCGTCGGTGACGTTGGGTAACATGGCATCGAGCGTCGTTACCGGGCTCCTTCCGTAGACCAATTTGTATGGAGATATCTGCGTCGTCTCCTGCACTGCCGTGTTGTATGCAAAGGTCACATATGGAAGAATGGCGTCCCACGTCTTGTGTTCGACATCGACGTACATTGACAGCATGTCGGCGATCATCTTGTTAAGCCGTTCGGTGAGGCCGTTGGTCTGTGGGTGGTACGCTGTCGTCCAGCGGTGGTTTGTTTGGCTGTATGCCAAGATCGCTTGAGTTAAGTCGGCAGTGAATGCCGTTCCTCTGTCGGTGATAAGGACCTCCGGGGCGCCGTGACGTCGTTCAGCGAAGTCGTCGGTAGTTATCGTTCCCAAGAAGTAGTCGTCCTCCGGGTCGTCGGGTAGCGGTTGGTCGACAGGCGCACGAGAGAGACAGTCGGCGTCGGAGTGTTTTTTGCTGGACTTGTAAATGACAGTAATGTAATATTCTTGAAGTCTCAGGCTCCATTGTGCGAGGCGACCTGAAGGGTCCTTGAAGGTGGCTAGCCAACACAAGGCGTGGTGGTCGCTCACAACTTTGAAGGGCCTGCCGTAGAGGTAGGGGCGAAATTTCGACGTAGCCCAGATGATGGCGAGGCACTCCTTTTCTGTTGTGGAATAATTTGCTTCTGCTTTGGATAGTGATCGGCTGGCGTAACTAATAACCCTTTCAAGTCCGTCAGTCCTCTGCACAAGAACGGCGCCAAGACCTACGCTGCTTGCATCAGTATGTATTTCTGTCTCGGCGAATTCGTCGAAATGGGCAAGTAACGGAGGTGTCCGGAGGCGGATGTTTAAGCTCCTGGAAAGCGTGTTCCTGTGGCGTTTCCCACTTGAACTCCACGTCGGCCTTGGTAAGGTTTGTGAGAGGATCGGCGATGCGGGCGAAGTTTTTCACGAACCGCCTATAATAGGTGCACAGGCCCAGAAATCGGCGCACGGCTTTCTTGTCAGTGGGCGGCGGGAAGTCGGCGATGGCGGCTGTTTTCCGTGAATCGGAACGAACTCAAGACTTGCTGATAACTGCCCCAGAAACAAGAGCTCCTCATACGTAAATCTGCACTTTTCTAGCTTCAGTGTGAGTCCGAAAGTCTTGATGGCTTGAAGTACAGCTTCAAGGCGCCGAAGATGCTCGTCGAAACTCGAGGAAAACACGACGACGTCCTCCAAGTACACAAGGCAAGTCTGCCACTTCAATCCTGCCAGTACTGTATCCATAACACGTTGAAAAGTTGCAGGCGCTGAGCAAAGGCCGAAGGGCATCACCTTAAGCTCGAAGAGGCCATCCGGTGTTATAAACGCCGTCTTCTCTCGGTCTCTTTCGTCGACTTCGATTTGCCAATAGCCAGTCTTGAGGTCCATTGACGAAAAGTACTTGGCGTTATGGAGCCGATCAAGTGCGTCGTCTACTTGTGGGAGATGATACACGTCCTTTTTTGTGATTTTGTTCAGGCGGCGATAATCGACGCAGAAACGTAGGGTCCCATCCTTTTTCTTCACTAACACCACGGGGGATGCCCATGGACTCTTGGACGGCTGGATAATGTCATCCCGCAGCATTTCATCAACTTGTCTCTTCATGGCCTCACGTTCTCGCGTCGAAACCCTGTACGGACTCTGACGGAGTGTTCTGGCATTTTCTTCGGTTATGATGCGATGTTTCGTGATTGGGGTCTGCCGAATTTTCGATGACGACGAAAAACAATCTTCGTACTACTGTAGGAGCAGAGCCCTGAGCTGTTCTTGCTTATCGTTCGGAAGTCTGGGATTGACGTCGAAAGCTATGCGAGGGGCTTGGTTCCTCTGAGCAGGTTCCACAGAATCGGCGAGGGCGAAAGCACTGGTGGCTTCGATAATTTTTTCGATGTATGCGACCGTTGTTCCTTTGTTCACATGCTTGTACTCATTGCTGAAATTCGCGAGCATAACCGTTGCTTTGCCTCCCCGCAGCTTTGCAATTCCTCTTGCGACGCAAATATTTCGGGTGACCAACAGATGCTGACTGCCTTCACCGACGCCTTCGAAGTCAGGTGATTTAGGAGCGCCGACTGAAATAATGACGTTTGAGCGAGGCGGAATCGTGACTTGTTCTTCCAGCACATTCAAGGCATGGTGTCCTGACGGGGTGCGTGGCGGTAGTGCTTCTTCTGTGAATAACGTCATCGACTTTGTTTTTAGGTTGATGACAGCACCATGGAGGCATAAGAAGTCCACGCCAAGGATGACATCTCTCGAGCAACGCTGTAGGACTACGAAGTCTGTAGGATAAATACGGCCGTTAATGGTGACACTCGCTGTGCAGATTCCTGCAGGCGTTACGAGATGACCTCCGGCTGTGCGGATTTCAGGGCCTTTCCAAGCTGTCCTAACTTTCTTTAACTTCGCGGCGAACGACCCACTGATGACAGAATTGTCGGCTCCAGTATCGACGAGAGAGGTCACACTGTGGCCGTCGATAATAACGTCGAGGTCGCTAGTTCGCCGTCTCGCATTACAGTTAGGGCGTGGCGTCGGGTCACGGCTGCGTCGGCTTGTTCCGCTGCTTCCATGTTGCGTCGTCAGGCCACCTTCAGTAAGTGAGCTTTCGCCGTCAGGGCTTTGCCTGGTTGGCGTTGTGTTCGGAAAGCTCCGTCGCGGCGGCGGCGTCGTGGGAGGATCTTCGGTAGTTCGTCGCACAGCAACCGCACCTCCATCGGAGGCTGCCCTTAGTTTCCCGGATACGGGCTAGGAGACCAGCCCCGCGTTGGGCCAGAGTACTGCCGGTGGTGCGGTGACGTGCGGCGGCTGGGCGACGGCAAACGCGAAGGGCTTCGTGGTGTCCACCGAGTTCCTGTCAGGTAGTCGGCGATGTCACGTGGTCGTTCTCCTGGCTGTGGACGCGGTGCATTGACGGCGAAGCCACGCAGTCCCATCTGTCGGTACTGGCAACGGCGGTATGTGTGTCCGGCCTCGCCGCAGTGGTAACAGAGCGGGCGATGGTCAGGGGTGCGCCAGACGTCAGTCTTTCTCGGTGCACTGCGCTGGGCCGCTGGCGAATGGTATGACGTCGGTGGGGTTGGTGGCGGCGGTGGCGTCTGTCGACAGAAGTGCGATGCGGCGGCGTTTTGGCGTGGACGGGGAGGAGCGTTGTGGCGCAGTGCAGCGGCGTAGCTCATAGCTTCCGGCTCGGACAGCGGTGCGTGGGGAATTTGAAGCGATTGCCGAACTTCTTCTCGCACAATGTCGGCGATTGAATCCACTTGAGGCTGCGCCGAAGGCAACAGCTTGCGCAGCTCTTCCCGCACAATCACTCGGATCGTTTCACGCAAGTCTCCGGAGTTACTGGCTTGAGCAGCAGCGCAGTCTGCAGTCAGGCGGCGATTATACTGTCTGGTGCGCATGTCCAGGGTCTTTTCGATAGTGGTCGCTTCGGCTACAAATTCTTGGACGGTTTTCGGTGGGTTTCTCATCAGTCCCGCGAAGAGATCCTGTTTGACCCCTCGCATGAGGAAATGAACTTTTTTCTCCTCAGGCATGTTTGGGTCAGCGTGACGAAATAGTCGGGTCATTTCTTCTGTGAAAATGGCGACATTTTCATTTGGTAGCTGAACCCGGGTCTCTAATAAAGCAGCGGCCCTCTCTTTGCGAGCGACGCTCGCGAACGTTTGCAGGAATGCGCCGCAGAAAACATCCCACGTTCGGAGCGTGGACTCCCGATTTTCGAGCCAGGTCATTGCCGTGTCTTCCAAACAGAAGAACACACGACGCAGCTTTTCGTCATGGTCCCAGTGATTGAGGGCGGCCACACGGTCGTATGTTTCTAGCCAGGACTCCGGGTCTTCGAACGATGACCCATGGAAAATTGGTGGTTCCCTGGGTTGATGCATGACCATCGTGGGATGGGACGCTGCGGTTGTTAGTGTCGCTGCAGTCGCGGTCATGGCCTTGGTCTTCCGCGCCTTGTCTTGTAGAAGCCCGTACTCCGGTGGTAGCCCTTGCTGTCGGCGGCTTGTTCGCTGCTCCTGGTTGCCGTCGGTGTCTTCTCCGCGACGTGGGCTGGGTTCACGGCCTGACGGGGGCGTTGTGTATGAGTGACAGTTCCAAGCAAGGTTCATAGAGCAAACTTTCAAGACGACTATCGACGCTAAAGTTATTCAGATCCCCAGGGACCTACCACTCTTATCAAAAGATGTTATTCCTACGATCTTTCCCGATCCTCCCAAGTACCTTTCAAAACTGCTGCTGAAAAAAATAAAAACGAAAGGATCGCAACCTTAACGATCACATTCTCCCCAAACCGAAGTGAAGACGCGAGAGCAACGCGTTCTCAGAAGTTGAGTCGAACGATGTTGATCAAGGCAGTTCAGTCGATGATGTTGCTGAACTGAAATGCCGAAAAATGCCGAATGTTGTTGGCCGAGACGGTGCCACTGATAAAGCTCGTGACCAAGAATTTCAAGGGCTGTCATTTTCAAAGCTAGCGATTCCAAATGAGTGGTCAGAAATTTTCCTGCCGTGTGTTGGGGACTCATTTCTTTATGCCAAGGTGGAAGCCGACGCTGTTAAACATATAGCAAGGTAACATTGAAAAAAAAAAACTTATTAGATCAAGAAGCAAGCTGCAGAAAGTGCTGCAACCACCGAAGTTCTCATAAGAGGAAAGAAGTGGCGCCAAGAGGAACTCGTAGCACCAGAAGAGGCAGAGTTGCTGAGAACGAATGTGAGCAAATTGACTTTGTGTCCCGGCGTGGAAATGGAGCCTTAATAGCTAGTAAAGGCCCATCGTTTTTCTCTTCGAAGAAGTGCACGCTTGTAGTAAATGACTTCAGTGCTTGTGTCACCGCAAATATTAGAGAAAGGTGATACTCCAACAGCTTTCCAGAAGACGATGTCAGAAGATGTTTACGAAACAAAGTCCTTGCAATATACGACATAACCTTCGGAGAATGAAAGCTAAGCTTAGCAGTGCAAAAATTAGCTTGAGCCGAATGAAAGCAAAATATGAGCAGTTATCTGAAGCAGTAGCTGAAAGAATTAGAGGCCTTCGATTGACACTTCCCGACCGTTTAGTATGTGAAGCAATATAAAAGATTTAAAACACACAGGACCGACCACGGACACTTGCTTGCCAAAAATATGTATGGAGGCTCCATGAGTTAATACAATGAAATTCACTCAATACTATTTGAAAGTACATCATTACTATATAAAATTTAGTAACTTCGAAAAGAAACAAGTTCAGCTGCTGTAACGTCCTCCCCGAATCGTAGTCGGATGTGTTTGTGTACTCTCGATATAGCGAGAGAACGGCTAGTGTCTACGCGGAAGAGCTGAATTTCACAATTAAGAGTCATTTCTTGCATAAAAAGCAGCGACGACAACTCGGAACAATACACAAATAGGTCACAGCCCGTTCACAGAGCTATCAGGGCAGCGAGCGTAGCGCTCCTTTAGCCAGCAGCGCTCTCTAGTCGCGCGCGGAGCGGTCATCGCTAGAAGGACCCACTTTCTGGCGCCACAGGGTACACTTTCCCCTCTAGTACGCTGTACTACTATTGTGTACTAGAACACTGTAGTACTACCTATCATTCACATGCTCGCTGATGCGCCGTGCGTTGCAGCTCACACTAGCACCAGAGTTCCTTCCCTCTAGTGTATATTAGGAGACTCTATGGCTGTTTCTACGCCTTCGTGAAAGCATTCAACCAAATTATCATTGCTGGATGTAGGCGGGTAGGCTTGTATCACCTTAATCTTGACCATGTATTTAATATATGAACTTATGACGATACTTGCCACCCTCTGAATAATGTTATAATATTGCTCTATGTTGACAGGTATTTTTATAAATAAGGAACCTCACCCCTCATTCTTTTCTGCCAACTAAGCCAAGATAGCATAAAACGTGTCTGTTCTTTAGCAGTCCATAAGCCTCATGTCTCTTTTAAATCCTGCTTTATACGTTCCTCTTAAACAGGAATGCGCTTGTTCCTCATTCTCTACCATTATTGGAACTAGTTCCTGTTACCAGTTCCCTGGATGCGAAAGGAGCGCGATCAAGTTAAATTTCCAAAGATGAAACCTGGCATTACTTTAACGTTACATTTCATTTTTTGTGAATATGCACTGTAATATATTGCGACAAATTTCAAACTTACATCATACTTCACATATGAGAGCTTGCCTATCGGCTATAGCAGACTTTCTGGAGATGAAAAGATCCCAGGAAAGCTAGAAAAATGCAACACTCAAACAAATAAATGGATGCGGACACACACACACACACACACACACACACACACACACACACACACACACACACACACACACACAGAATAAAAATCGCAGCGTATATTGCAAAACGTATATAGACTGCTAAAACATGCCCATTGGATAATGTGTGGTTTATTTAAGCTTGTGCTGTATAAATGCTAAGATCGAGCATTCATCCACAAGCTTAGCATCAAGACGTTAAAAATAGGGCTAAACAGCATGCAAGAAACGCAATAAAACCGTCAATGATATAATAAAACACGTAAAATAAAAGGTATTGGTTTTGAGTGTAAATCGTGAAGCCCATTTTGCGGTAGCTGTTCCATCCAGCAACAGCTACCTCAACGACAATTATTTTTATGACTTGGTAATTACCATCATCACTAGCAAATGATAGGTACGAAAGAATTTCGCCTTGCCGTAGTGTAAATGCAGCAAGTACAGGATAAAATGTTGAAGGAACGGATGACAGTGTACCTCGATTTCCACTTATGCTTTACAACGAATTAGCGAAAGGTAAATTGAAAAAAAGATGTTTTGTAAAAGAGTACAAAACATATCAAATGATAACTATAATAACCAAAGGGTTTAATACCTAAAGCCCTGCAGTACCAACCACACTCCAGTGCATTAATTAACACTACCTTGTTTTTCTGCTTTTTTTGGGGGCTCTTTATTATTAATGCGATAGCATTGAGGAGCTCGTGTCACAGCAATTCCGGTATCAGCGTCGTTCATTGTGAGCGAAAAATCATCATCTTATGTGTGACCAAAAATCGAAAACAATGCAAATAAAATAAATGAATGTTAAAGAAACCCTAGATAAGCACAGCGGGTTTGTACTGAACCAGGGTTTTCGGGGTCCAGGAGGGGATCGAAACTGTGTCGTTTGCGTGGCAAGCAGATGTTCTACCACACGACCACACCAGGCCCCGGAAACTCTCAAGTTCAATTGATCACCTGCAAGGGGTGAAAAAATTAACCACGGCGTGTTTCTGCTTTAAACGCCCAGAGTGTATCTACTAACCTCTCTCGCCACTCGCGCTATTGCACTTTCTTGTAGAGGCGCCCTCATCGGGGCCAAGTTTTAATTATAAATTGATCGATACTACATCTTTGCGTACCGCTACACATAAAAAACTTGATTTTCTAGCAAGTAGTTTTTCTTAAACATTTGCTGCGTCATCAATTTTTTGTAATAGTTTTTGCTCCAGCTCACTCGAGGTCAGCTGCAGCCTATTGACATCATTATCCTCATTTCAAAGTTTGCGGCGGCCAACGATTGCGACGGCAGGTAACTGCTGGCGTTACATTCGGATGTGTCTTGAACTGTTTTGTTTCGATGTAAATATTTCGAGCCTCTGCAGACCGACACACTGTTTCTGGTTCTGTTTATTTTGACTCGTTCAAATGCTTTCGCGAAGGGAATTCAAGTGACTTCTGGGGAACGAAGCGAACGTGGAAGCTTTCATCGGGTGAACGCCCGTTGCAAGCCCGGGCCGGTGAGTAGAAATCACTTCAATTTTTTAAAGGACGGTTGCTTCCAGGGCTAGTTGTAGTTTGTAGTTTCTTTGCCAATTGATGCGTAGGCGTCACACGGTGGCAGCGTATTGCAATATTAAATTTTAAAATTGTTTAACACCTAAATCTGTAATCGGAAAACCGTAAGTTACTTGCGGCGTGGCTTCACGTGGGAACGAGCCAGTGACTCAATAGTTCTGAAATTCTGTCACAAGGTAACACCAACCAGGCCGTTGCAATGAAAAAAGGCAAATAAATGACTGTCGCCTCGCATGTGTCTTCGTAGCTAGCCCATAGATTCGTGAAAAAAACCTACTAGTTAATAGCTTACTGCAGTTGCGTTTGAGAAACATCACATAATTATGGGTCTGGTTTTGCTATTGTGTGACAATGAAATCGTCACATAAATGAGAAATACTTCTTTTACTGCCACAGCCTCCTGGCCCACCTGACATGGAAGCAGCTGTGGAAGCGGCAATGAACCTGCTACACGACATGCCTCGTGAAGTAGCAGCCCTGAGTGATACACGTGTTATGAGGTACCATTACATATATGTATAAAATACTGCTGTTTAATAGTTAACTGAGTTTATTTGTTTACTTTGGAAAATAGCATTGATTATGCATTGATTTCATGTATTGATATGTGGTAATGTTACTTGTTTTTCCAGACTGCCATGCAAGGACAGGATGACTACCCCCAAACGCACTGACCTCCACTAGGGAGCTGGATGGCGCACCGGCGCTACCCGAAGCGGGAGCTTGCGAAGCCACCAGAAGTGCCGCCGCTTGTCCCGGAAGGAGGTCGTCTGCTGCGCTACGCGGTACGCGCAATGAGAGTTATGCCGGCGTGCTGCTGTTCTTTGGATCGCGTTTCGTTAATTTCTTTTTTGTAAATACTTGCTCGTGGTTAGAAGAGTAAGCCAAGTAACAATAAGGGCTATGTAGGCGCAGATCAGGGTTTGTTTAATGCGCTTTTAATGAGACAGCGTATGCACGTAAAACTGCCTTTTTTCTGATGCGCGTCCGTTTTCTTTGTCTCAAGATTCGGAGTGGCTGTCCGGTCTTGTACAAGGCGTGGGATCTAGCGACGCAGGCCGCGTTCATAGAAGCTTTTACGGCCGCTTGCACGTGTCTCTGCGGGTTTCTGAGTGTTTGTTGTATTTGTTTGGTTTGCTCTCGATCTTTTCCTTTTTTTTTTCTCGTGGTAGAGAGTGGCCGTCGCTTGAGGGTTACGGGGGGCGTTGCCAACAGTGTTTTCAGCCCGGATTTGGTAATCCACCAAATCAAGTCCCCAGGAGACAGTGATTGGTCTGTGTATCGGGGGTTGGAGCCTAAGTAACCCATCAAAACCACGACACAAGGTCATAGGGTCGAACCCTCAACTTACCTTAACCTTTACTGCACCTAAATGAGAACTTCAGCAACAAAGTTTCCTATAACTCAGACCAAGCTGTTCCCTGTTTTATTATAACCAGTGTGTTTTATAATAAAAGCCGTGTGAATAGAATTCACTCCACATAAGCTTGATATCGATTTATAGTAACAGAGAACATGAAACTGAAGAAAAGGACCTGAAGGCCGAATGGCCTGTTTATTGGAGCTGATGTAGAAGACACGTACTGGTCAATTTGTGTGAATGTTTTACTGGTGCTTGAATAGGATAAGCTTTGTCAGCTGCTTGCGGATGTTTGATCCAGTTATCTTGGCCGTCGCCGTCTTCGCGGTGTGATGCATCCATCTTTATATAGGAGGCGATCACACACTTTACCAGTCGCACAAAGTGGTTTGAGTCAGCCGCGGATTCGAACATGTGATCATGTAACTCGGGGTATAGCTTCTCAAGGTGACCGGAAAGCTGTCATAACTGAAACTGTCAATGAATCGGAAAGATTCCCCTTCTTTGGAAGGCTTGTGCCATGCAAGTTGTCTTCTCTGCGTATCCCTTTCTCTGTGGTCTGGCAGATGTAAATTGTATATGATGACGGCTTCTGCAGACTACCACGGTTTTTCCGGTCAAAGAAGGCCGACGGACTTCTCTCCGACACAGTTGCTGCGTGGCATGTAGCACAAGGGATCCTTCTGCGCACCATCAGGCACACAAAGCCCGCAATGTAGCCGGTGATGTTCCCGATGTGTGGCCTTGGGCAGTGGTTTATATCACTTTTGCCGTGCATGTGAGAAGCTACATCCGGGAAAGATCTTCTTGCAGGCCATGACTTTGCGTAGTAATGGCTGGTGCACAGAGAAGAAGAAGTCTCACCTTCTGCAAGTGTTCTGGGAAAGAAAACAGCATTGGGATGGCGTCGCTTTTCAGACGCGTCCTTGAACCCGAGCGGTCAAAACGCGCCTCGGTAAAGTGGCTGCTGCAAAGTCTGCTGCCTGGAGATGGCTTCCATTTGTCCCTTTTGAGGTTAACAACCCACTGCTGGTACAAGTGGGGCTGGGAACGCGGAAACCTGCAAGACATATACCGGACAGCTTTAACACGCCGTTCAACGCAACGCAAATGCTCCGTGCTCATGCTCCGTGCAAGTCAGTTACGGGAAATTAAGAATGATTTAAGGGCACTTACGCATGAAACGTCTTTCCAGAAGACTTTTCTGGCCTGCTTGTGCAATTAACAGCACAGCAGGCAGGCATTCTTTTGAGAGAAGTCCAGAAAACACACACGCCGGCAGCAGTCAGGCGGGAGCAAGCACCGGCTTCCGGGACAAGGCCGCCGACTTCCGGTGGCTTCAAGCCGGCGCGCTCTAAGCGCCATCCAGCTCCCTAGTGGAGGTCAGTGCCCGAACGTCCTCTACAACAGGTCATCTCGAACCTCACACATGTAATGCTGTATTTGTGAATGTTTTACCGCGCATATCGTGGAGGGGTGCTTTAGATTGGCCACAAGCATTGGCTGTCTACCATGGCATGGAATCTACACTTCAATAATGTTGAAACTGTAACACTATTAGTTAGATTGTGTGGCCCTGCTGAGGTCAACATCACACTTATCTCAGCCACAGTGGCCATATATCGATGGGGGTGAAGCCCTAAGACGCTTGTGTGCTTAAGGGTTTGTTTGATTGGCCTGCACCACATGATCCATTTTACAAAGTGCAGCACCTCGCCATTCGCTTCAGAGGCACAGAAATGTCATCTCCTAATCGTGCCATTTATTTAAAAAAGCACAGGAGAGATACAGCACCAAAACTAGTTCATGAGTTTTCTGTACCTTCTGCTCTGACGGCGCTGGTTTGGTGCAGCCGCATGCACAGCTTAACAAACAGCATAGCATTACACATAGGTACTGTACCCACCTCTACAAATGCGGCGTGTTTTGCCAAGATGTTTGCACCTCATTAAATTAAGCGAACAAAAGTAAAGATTCCACCTTGTCGGCATCTTGTCATTCACTCGTGATACCGCACTGCTGAACTCGTACTGCACAAGTTCTGAACTTCTCGTGCACAGCTGTGAACCAGTTCGGATTGGTGCAGGTGAACTAAACTGACCCTTAAAAGATGGAAGCTTGAAAATATGAAAAATATGTTAACATAAGGTGTTAGAGCAAATGTTTCGACAAGCAGTCTTGTCTCCTGTGAGGCTACAATGTCATTTGTTTGAATCCCTGGAAGCCAGAATCAATCTAAATTTGCCCACTACTGTACGACTCACGATCACTTCGTAGTTGGCATCAGAAATTATTGATTGCGAAATGAACGCCCCCACAGTGAGGGGCATTAACAGGCTTTCCGACATCTAGTTGTGCCTTGTGACAGTTTACAAACAACTCCCAGAACTGTTTTGTCTTAATTAACTGTGTTTGGCTCATACAAGTTTACAAAAAGATGCGCCAAAGCTCATAAGACTGTACTCGATTGCTTCAGCTTTACACATATGTTCAATGGGTTCCTAAAATAATAAATCGTAAAGGTGATGAGCGCTTGCAGCACAGCTTTCTCAAAGACGTGAATGCTGTGGTGAAGAGTAAGATTGTGTTCATTGCAGGTGGTATTGTTTTTTTTTTTTCATATAGCAGAGAAACGTCCCAAATTTCTTTGAGCACATCTAATTCTGTTTAAATTAAGTTGTCATAACTATAGTGTCTACCACTACGAAGTTAAATTCTGTGCACTACGGTCATGAAAAAAATCTAGGAAATCGCACAAGTAGTTGAAACATACATGATCTTGACTTATCCACAGCCACACTGCACGATAGTACGTATTTCAAGTCCTAGCCTCTAAACGTAACAGGGATAAAACAACTTCAGCTTTCAAGCACAAGTATACTGAAACAGTAAACAGAATAACAAGTGTGTAATTAACGTGACCTTTATTGATCCAGTATTCGGACAGATTCACATCATGTACCGCCAATTGATTTCAGGAGTGCTTACTTGCAAGAGAGTGCTCAAGTTCTATCGATATGTCTATGCAAAAAAGGGATTGTGCTCAGGGCTGAGTAGATAGTGTACTGTAAAAACACCAACAACTATGTACAAACAACAAAATTGTAACTTAACTCTAACAATAAATGTAGCAAGCCTGAAACATTTTTTAGGCCCATCACCTAAATACATATTACCTATAATATGGGCTCATGGCTGAGAATTAAAACTAGTGCCTACCCTGTCGACAGGACGCGACATTGCACAATTGTGAAATACTCAATGTAGCATTGCAGAGCGAAAAAAATTCAGAAGTGCACGCATCCGCAATTGCTTATTTAACAAATTTAGCAAAACTGCATTGCTCTCACTGCGCGAGCTTCTTTTAGCAATGCACAAGCTTCCTTCCCAATTCCACATCATGCATTCACTTCACTTCAAGATCAACACTACAGGGCAAATGCCACATCTGATGGCACAATCGGACAATTGTCCTGAAACCACGCTATTAAACTTGAGCGCCGCAATACAATGAGAGCGACATTCATTCAGCGATCTTGATGCTCAGTTATATGCATATGCTTGTTAGCTTTCAAGAGTCTTCACACATGAGTTGAAAGCTGTCGATATGTATTAGTGACTTGTATTGTTCGGACCCGACCGTATACATTGATTGTACCAGCTTGAACACTCGCAATAAACGATGCAAACCTTGCTTGATTGACGTTGTTTTTACCAGTCGAGGCGAGCTAGGTCACCTGGCAATAACTACAGACGTGAAGCGCGATTTAGCAACGAAAAAAAAAAAAAAAACAGAGGAAGGGAGCACCGTGAACCAGCCGCACCCCCCCCCCCCCCCCCCTGCAGCAAAACAAATGTGTCTGTTTATAGATGATGATAGTACTACCAGCGCCATCTCGCTTCGCGATATTGCAGGTCAGTATGCAGACGCTACATATTTGCATGTTATTTTGATACAACAGCCCAAAGGTACAGTTTCCGTTCTCTAAACTGGTAGGTGTTCTGTGGCCACACCTCTGCTTGTGAAGACAGTGAAAAGAACTTCTGCTTGGAAATGCAGTGAAAGTAGCTTTTATGCTTCACAAACATGCGTCTTGTATATATGCTTCATAAATCAACATGAAGTATTGCAGTAATAAAATTTGGTCAAGCGTCCATTGCCAACAGGTGTCAGAATATGTGATAATCATGATGGCTCCATGGTTGAAAGCCGGTATCTTGGGCCACTACAAAAGGCACACACGCTACTGTGCCTAATCCCTGAAGCCCACGTATAGTGGGTGCATAGCAAATTTGAAAAGGTTTCGTGCCCTAATTGTTTGAAGTACGCACTACGAACAGGATGTCACTTTCGTGTTCAGCTCCGAAAGGCGAAGCTTCAAGGTCTCCTCATTTTTTAAGCAAGAATTTGCTGCTGTGAACGACAAGCATATTTCCAATGCAAGGCCTAGGCAGTACGATAGAAGAAAAGAACTAGAGAGAGAGAGGAAGCAAGCAGTGAGGCAAGACAATTATTCATAATATTGTTACATTAAAAATCATCTCAAAATCATTTTAGCTCTTACTTAATATTAATCATAAATTCAGTAAGTATGATCTGCCCGACACATGGTTGATCCCCCAGAGTGGGTAGGTGCCAATGATCTAAGGAGCATCATCATCATCATCATGAAATGCTGTTGAAAGAAGCACCCTCTTCCGCTGGCTGAGTTTTGAACAGTCCACTGTATTGCAAGCGCGCTGCAGGCACGGATGAGAAAAATAGACACCACCAATTATGAACGAGGAGGAGTTCCGTAGTGCCTGAACGTAGTTGAACCGTGATATAAGCATTTATCGACGTACCTTGAGCAGCGGTGTTGAGCTAAGCCCCTACGGAGAGCACGATTCGGTGCGAAAAGCATCCGCTGCTATCAGCACCTACTCGTATACGTGTACAAGCTGTTATTTATACACGGTGCGCGCCTTGCGAACGCCCACTTCAGCGGCAGCAGTTGTAGGAAGGAAAGTATGTTGGTTAGGGGATGGGTATAATTGTGTACACTTTCTCAATCCATCGATTCTCTCAGGCCCGATACCCAAAGAAGTCAAACTGGACGTACGTCACGACTTCGACATTAGTCATGCATGACGGAATTTTATCACCTATTTCAAAACATCATGCAAAAACACTACGGGCTCCTCCATTTTTTAATAGGAACGAAACCATGTCTCTTGACAGCAAGCCTCATTGTTTAACGTCAAAAAAAGACAAAAAATGTGCAACTGGTCACAAGACCAGTGAGAGACGGTATGTCCAGCTGAAAAGGGAAGCCGCAGATTGCACAGACACCAAGCCTAAATCAAGCTTCATCACTTACCTTATCAAGCACCGCCTCCAAAACATGCGTGTCGCAACGGCGCTCCCAAAGGGGGAATCCGCTCTGGTTATGGCTTTTCATGTCAGGCCCGAGGCCCCTCACTTTTAGGGCGAAGCTCCTTGAGACCTCATGATGTCCGCCGTCTCCCGTCTGTCCGTAACACCATGTAACCTTCACCTTATAAGCAACAGAGGGCATTGGTGGTAATTGTTTTGCATGTAACCTTCAACTTATAGGCAACAGAGGGTGCTGTGGTTAATTGTAGGCGTGATGGCACTGCTGTCAACGCTATATATATATAACCTTGTTCCATACCACATATTCTCTTCTCTCATATGGACGAAGACAAGTGCAGGAAAGCGCGACGTGCTGAGTATCAGCATCGCTGTCAACGGGAAGCTACCGCGGAGACAAAAGAGAAGGAAGCGGATGCAAAGCGGCGACGGCGACAACAAAGTTCGACACCACAGACTAGGGCTAAGGAAGCAAAGCTAAGCGGGAAAAATGCCAAGCTGACGCGCAGTTGAGACAACTTGAAGCGGATGCAAGGCGGCAATACTGACAAGAAAATTCTACACCAGAGATGATAGCTAATGAAGCTGTGATTATGAAGTCAAAACGTAACCCTGAACTCAGAACCTCATATCAGCTATAAAGAAGAATCACCGCTATATCACAATCGGTCTCAGCACTATCTCTTTGAATAAAAAAAATATGTAAGTATCACAACGACAATCAGTCTCAGTACTATCTCAACTTTAATCACAATAATCACCTTCCGAAAGCTTTGCCTCATAATTATCTTCAAGTAGCTTGAAATGCAGTGATTTTTTTATGTGGGTGCCAATCGCGATCTTCCAATGAACTAAATCAAGCTCAATGTAAAACAGACGCTGATAACTTTATTTACATATCACCACTGAATGGAACTCGAGTACATCCACATGCCATAATGTGACCACACACAAAATATAGTGAACATGATACTGATTAAAGGCACTTGTTCATTCTATTCTATTACAAGAAGACAAGTTAAATATGCAGGTATTGCACGAAATGCCTTCGCACATTAAAATAACGTATAAAGATAGTGCTGCTTACATTCTTTGGTACAACAGTATGAAAACCGAACAGTGAAATTTTGATAACCTTTAAAACCACTTCTGAATCATCAAAGCTCAATATAAAAATAGTTCTCTCACACAAATAGGCAACACATGAAATAGGCTACCTACTTATTCAACATACTTCAAAGTTTTGAGACCATGCAAAACTCACAGGCCAAAATAGCAGCATCTGCAATGCTAATAATATTTTTTGCAATAGACTGCAAGTATAATGACTGTGCTGACTGCACCTTATTCAGAAGCTACAATATCCAATGGGAAAATATGACTGGTGCATACAGCATTGGGAACTGAATAAACAGCTCACCTAGAAGACAAAATGATGCAAAGGTTCAAAACATGAAAATTTCAATAGGCAGTGGACAGCATACATGTTATAGCTGATGTGCATTCCAGTGTAACCTCGCTGTGGCTTTGGTGTTACACAATGTGATGTCTATCGAAAGTAAAAAAGAACATACACCACCAGCTTGCGGCCTTAAAATCACACTTGCTGTCATTATAAAAGATTATGAAATGGTGTATCTCACAGTATGTATGGGCTGTGAGTTAACAGCATAGAAATATATAAGAGACACTAAGGAAAAACACAAATTCCTTAACGTTGGGAGTGTTACAGCAAGAGCATCAATGGTTTTATTGTACAGCCGATGATACGACAGAGCTTAATTGTTATACAAGACCAAGAAGTTTATGAATAATGCAAACATTGATTTAACTCTTCATATAATGCTTAAGAAAGTGGTACTACCACCAAATTACTAGCCATCTAAAAGCTTGATTACCATTACCAGAGTTTCATAATGCATGCCAAGAAATCTGCAGTAGAATAGCTTGCATTTTGCTACACAATGGCTCATCCTGGAACAGGTCCTAGCTCCCGTGGAAATAAATTAAACTTCAGCACTGTCTTTTGACACACTACAGTCAGACATGTCAGCACTAGTGTTAATAGCATATCACCGCTATATCACCTAATAATAGCATATCACCTAATAAATTCGATGGGCCTTCAGCATAGCCTTCTTTGAATATTGTAATTGAGACATATAGCGAGCGTCTTGCAACGATAAATTTTAAATAATAATGCAGTAGTAGCTTTTGCAATAGTAGTGTTTAATCAAAATACGATGCCACCAACAGTGCAGCTATTTTAACTATCTCACCATCTAACTTGATATAGTGAAGAAACACAGCTGCCACTCAACAATGCGCTAATGAAACCAGTTACGAACAGATCAAAGACGAGCTAGAAGCTGATGTGGCTCTTGTGCCAATGAATTCATGCAGATGGAGCAGTGAAAATGATTCATACTATTAATAAAATGGACCATTCCATAATACTGGACAAAATTTGCATGAGAAATCTACCTGAATGCTAAGAGAAAAAGTACTCTCTAAAAACACACTGCTCAGGCCCATAAAGTTACTATTGCCATTAGCACCAGATTACCTTACAATAGCTGTCAAAAAGTGTTCATTTACTCGTGATAAATAAAACTTGTATGTTCGTGATATGGTCGTACGGCTCACAAGATTTTGACAGGCTAGAGGACCAGCAACAGTTTCATTACCGAAAGTCTACATAACAGAAGTATTTTAAAATAAACCAAAAAGGAACATTATAATTCTATAAAATCTTTGTAGGCTGATTTGTGAAATCAAATGTTCTATTTTTCAAAGCAAAGATTAAAAAGCAAATACGACATTTCATGATATTTAACACCGGACTCATGGCATGTAAAGAGCTGCAATATTCTTCATGATTATGAACTGCCCAAGGTTTCTTCTTAATCTGCTTAATCACAGCACAATAGATAAGGATGTTGAAAATATTTTGTAAATACGGAAATTGAGCAATTAAGCAATATATGATACATAAGTTTCTATTATGTGATGGTCAGAACAGCACAAAAATATGAAGTTAATGCTAGCTCAAGAAAATAACGAAGCTATTAGTTAAAGAAGTTAAAGAACAAACACACCAAAAGGGTACATAAATGCACTCACTAAGGAGCCAGATAATGAGAACTTCTACATTATGGAATAAAATGCCTTGAACAACATAAAAGAAAGCTAAGTGGATAAATGCTAATGCCTTTCTTCTTCATCACAGCGCACATTGTGTGAAGACACAGTATACAAGGTACCGCGAGTTGTGAAAGTAGACCTAGTGGGGCACAAATGTGAATAGGTGAATCAAAGAGCCTTTTAGATGAATGTCAAATCGAGAAACACAGGACATGGACTTCAAATTAAACATAAGCACAGCACACATAGCTTTAGGAGCTACATGTGTAGGACAAAAGACAAGACTGCAGAACTCTAAAATGCTCGTAGAGAAAATTAATTTCTCCTCTGAACAATGAAATAAACAACGTGCCTACAGACCAGGTAACTCACTGAACAACGAAACGCATCTTGTTTTTTATAATCACATATTTAACAGAACCAAGGTTACCTATCACATTAGTTCAGACGCTCTGGTTTAGTTCAAATGCAGAACTAAAAACATGGAGGCCAACTGGATAACAACTTGAATAGCACAGAAGCAGATGAAATAAACCATACAGCGAATTACTTTCCAACCCTCAGTAGACTTATTCAATCCACCGATAAATCCTTTTCCCTTGCAGGCGATGAATCGATAGAACTGTGTTCAGCGTGTTTGTAATTAGGCCATAGTATGTGCTATGACTATAAACTCGTTAAATCGCTGTACCTTTGCCTTGTTTTGGCTTTTATGTATGGACTATGAATTAACCCATACGTTAAACACCCAGCTTGCCCAAAGCTGCTTTAGGGTAAAAATGTGTGTAATCAAATAATCCAGTCGAGCTTAAAATGCAGGATTTGTACTTCAACAGCACCAGGCTTATATTGAAGTGATTCGATCATGACACTTGTTATGAGAAGAAAGTTTTCTTTGGCTGAAAATTCCCGATTTCAAGATAGCAAATGAAACTGTCCCTTTTTGGTAATGTGCACCTAATGGCTCCTTAACTAACAAATAAGCACCAATGATGCACGCGAGAATCAAGCATCATAATACATACAGCATGCCACCACAAGTAATCGAGTGCTTCAAACTGATGAATTAACAGGAATATGTAAATGAACAGCACTAGATACATGGTCATCTGAAAGACAGCAGGTACACAGCACAGACCATCGTGTGGCAATGCTACATGTGTATCTTTTAGGTTAGATATCTTTGTTTCCCACTCACGGTGCTCTGGGACCCCAGGTGCAGTGCAGATAGACGTTTGTGACTAGATAATTAAAAGAGTTCCTGGAAGCGTTTTAACATCAAACCTGAAAACCGGGTTAATGGGAGGGTCGCTGAGCTCTAGAAGAAAGCACCAAAGGCACCGCGGAGCCTGTGGGTCGTCTCTCGAGCACGTGCAGATGATAATTTCCTCATCGCCATTGCGGGTAATGTTTATGTGGTCATATTCACCAGCAACATCCATGCCCAAATCATCGCTGTAGCCCCCACCCACTCTCCCGTCGATGTAGACTTCGCTCACTTCTTCTGTCGATGCACTATAACCTTGCGGCGATGCCAGGAATTCTTCTGGCATTGTCGGCAAAATAGCGAGCTTGCTGTCCTCCATTTGAGCCATGTTGCATGTAATGTCTTCTTCCTTCAAAACAATGGGCTTGATCAACCTCTAGTAATGCGACAAATACAGAAAGACTAGAAAAGATCACAACCCTGGATAGTTGACTGGCAACCGCTATTTTACTTCACTAGTGCGACTTAAGATAAGCCTAGAGCTTGGCTATAATAAGTGCCTAGGTGTTATACTTCACACTTCAAGAGGTGCATATACAGCCTTTATGTACTTGAGAAAATTCGTGCCTTTTTAGGGTTTTTATCAAATAAAGTTATTGCTTCACCTTAATACTTCTTTACTGCAAATAAAATCGCAAGGCAACTTCATTTACAAGAAAACCAATCCCTGGAAAGCATTATTTACACAAACTTTTTCACTGTCTGCCAGGAGCATCATAAAGCAGCTCATGTGAGGGAATTGCAGCACAGTTTAAAGAAAAAGATGCAGCAATCCTTTTGGAGCACCTGCCTTCTGCAGCTTCCAGCTGATTATAAATCAGTTGATTAGCAAACAATGTCTAGGCTGATGACATTTGAACTGTAGCTAACTCCTTTTTATTGAGTTAAATCACCTTTTATTTTTTTATTACAATGAAATATTATCACAAAATGTTAAAAACACTCACACACTAAGACGAGAATGTTTCTCACGAAACTTCTGCAAGAAAAGAACAGCGCTTTGCCATATCTTCTTCATGCATTAAGAGAAATATCTGCCACTGCCTGATAGGATCACACATCACATACTTCATTAGGAATCTAATGCACACAACTATGCTGTATACGAAAGCATGAACAAAGTGGAACACATTTGCCCACATGAAAAGACAGGCCAACAGAAACCTAAAATAGTGCAGTGACCCTACCACAAATTTTGTGACGGCGCGCCTTTGAAATTAAAATAGCCGCTGTGGTGGCATGTGTTTGTTGCAAGTATCGTTTCTCGTAGAGAAAAATCTTAAGAGCAGCATTTGCTCAGCATTATTATCATCATGAGCCTGACTACGCCCACTTTAGGACAATGGCCTCTCCCATGTTTTGCCAGTCAACTAGGTCCTGTGCTTGCTGCGGCCTGTTTATACCCACAAACTTTCAATCTCATCTGCCCACCTAACTTTGTCACCCTTTCACCCGCTTGCCTTTTCTGGGAATCCAGTCAGTTATCTTTAATGACCAGTGGTTATTCTGCCTATGTGCTACGTGCCTCAACCATGACCATTTCTTCTTCATTTCAACTATGATATCCTTACCTCTAATTTGCTCTCTGACTCACTCTACTCTCTTCCTGTCTGTTGTTAAAGTTACACTAATCATTTTTTTTTTTTTCAGTGCTCGCTGTGTAGTCCTCAACTTAAGTTGCACCCTCTTCACAATCTTCCAAGTTTCTGCTCTGTAGGTAAGTACTGGTAAGATGCAGCTGTTATATACCTGCCTCTACTCAGCATATTGCCTCTTAAGGGGGGACGTGGCAAGTAAGACTAATTTTTTTATTAATGTACTGTTTGTGATGAAATTTGGTGTGTGTATGTGGATGATTGTGAGGATTCCAAATATGAAAACCGTTTTCAAATACCTCTTGTACTTTTTGAGTTACAAGCATAATTATACTAATTAATGCTCTTCACACTTAAAGAGATAATTATTGCTAAATGAAATTATTTTTTCATATTATTATGTTCCCAAAGCATCAACTTGTGCAAAGAAGCTATTAGTTGATTTTTCTAGTTCTTGTAACCATAAATAAAATTTCCAAAACATGGATGTTGTTTTGCACACACATCACAGTAATTATAAAATGTGTTCTAAGAATTTTAAATGATGAGTAAGAAGAGAGATAAAGCTTTATTGCACTGCTAAAAGCCTCCTGAGCCTAGTGCAAAAAACGGAACGACTCTATCAGTCTTTGTTAGAAAATGACAGATGTTCTAGCGAAGGCACATAGGCGAAAATCAAGAGTTGAGAAAACTGACTTTGAAAGTTCACTCTTGTTTGGAAGTTCACAATATGCCTAAAACACTCAGAATCCTCCTGGGCAGTAATCCTGAGATGCTGTGGCCTTGGCCTCTGTAGAGCGCAACCCAGTTTTGCACTTCTTTGTCGTGGAACAATGCACCTTTTGAGCCCTCTTCACCCTTTTGGCATCCTTTTCGGCTGCTCGCCGCAAAGAGCAGTCTCCTGGATTGAAGCCCAGTTGAGCGGTGATCTCTTGCAGCGCACTCTTGCAGCCACCATTGAAACGGCAGACTGCATCTGCAACTGCACTTTCCACACTTCGAAGGGAGGCGAACTGGCTCTTGGACTGGAGTGACCAAATGAGGCTGTTCATACTCTCCACAGCATTCTGGGTTTTTCCCTGTGCACACCTTTCAAGGAGCTCTTTGTTCGAGAGGCGCTTGTAGATTGGCAGCAGTGCCACTCGCACGTGAGGGGGCAGTTTATGTTTGTGAGGCGGCAGCGGCTCTCCCTTGGCCAATGCCTGATTGTGCGGGCACCAGGAGTCAGTCCCACTTGGGCACAGGTCGTGGTGTGGATCCTGGTCTGTGGATGTTACATGGTAATAAGTGGCCATGATGGCCCTCTCCATGCCAGGAACATCGTTGGGGTGGCTCTTAATGGCCCAACCATAATAATTCGTTAACTTCTTTATCAGGCCCTGCGTCAGCCGGCCTTTGCCACCCATGCTCAGTCCTCGGCCTTTGGATTTGTGCTCATCAAGAAGGTTGCGCAAGGAAGTGCCCATTCTTTTTTTCACATGGTTCACACACTCCTGTTTCTTAATCACCATGTAGCCATACACCTTGTCTTGCGTGAGGGCAAGGTACGTACGGCTGTCACCGTCGCAGAGCACATTGATGTATCGAAGCTTGTACTTGGTAAACGATCTTTCAAACATGATCTTAGCTGCTTCTACTTCCATTTGGCCTGCATTAGCATCAGTGTTCTTTTGGCACTGTGGCTTGTGTTTCTCAAGCCACTCCTCATAGTTGTCGTCACCAGGCTTGGTGCCAACAGCACAGCCTTGGCAGTAGTTGGACAGGACACAGTGGTCCAAGACCAAGCCTGTGTACAGCTCGATTACACAGCCCACGCCAATATGACTTCTGTGCCCCCTCGTCATCCACGTGCCGTCGTAAATGACGTCAATGTTGCCTGGCACTCCTCCTAGGTCCTTGTATATGTCATGCACCTTCTGTGCACTTTCTGCTTCAATGCGGGTGGCAGCTGATGTGGTGGCAGGGTGGCTGTACTTCCTTTGCAGTCTCTGGTAGGACTTGTGGTGCAGTGCTCGATGCGAAATGTCCATCGCAGAAAAAATGTCATTTATGGCAGATTGTTTTCTGCCAACTGACTGCACAGCCCTCAAAGCACGCACGTTTACCTCAAAGGGGTTCGTTTTTTGTTGCCCGGAGCACCTCGGGGACGACCACGCACTGTTCACTATGCCACAATTGTCACAAAAAAGTTCCATCCTCGCCGCGAGTCCAAGGCAGTGCGTAGTCTCGAGACGTATCGACCCTTCGTCGCACTTGTTGCACTTTACTGACGAAAGCAGACCGTTCAGCATCTTCTTATTTACAATGAAGAATGTGGAGTCCTTACCGCCGTCATTTTCGTCGCAGCCTTCGCTCAGAAGCTCGAGCTTCCGCTTTGAAGCGGACTTCGATGCTACGGCATCCAAAACATCCCGCCTTGTCTGCGCCCGCTGCGCGATTTCTTCACTGCTCGGAATCTGGGCCGAAACTCGCGATAGAATGTTCGACGCGCGCACGCCCGGAGTTGCAACGGCTGCCGACGCGGTGCCACCGCAATCGGGTTCGCGAGAGCGTCCATCACGGTCGACGGCATCCGGCGGTCTGACATACGACGATGTGGCACCTTCCACACTCTCGGCCTCACAACAATCAGCGAAGGGTCTGAGTAGAGGCTCTGTGACGCTTGAAGAGCATGCTCCGTCCGGAACTGCGACTGGGACGGCAGCCGCAGTCGTCTGCCCTTTGTTCCAAGCTTTCCGACGCTTGCCGTACTTGTGGACGCTCCGGAACTTTTTTTGCGGCAACATAGCACCGCAGTATGAGCAAGCACTCAGAAGAGACCACCAATGTAAACAAAGCTTGGTAAAAAAAGCACGCGAACTATCACAAAAACAGCAAACTGGCAAAAAACGAAACGCACGCCGGATGATTCTCGGCACGGCGGCCGCAGATGCGCTCGCGCTTCCAAGGTTGCCAAGGTGCGCGGCGCAGCTTTGACCAGTAAGAGGTCGCGCCTGCTACCACGTGACCCGCGCAGCCAATTGCCGTTCTTCGTTTTCGTTTTTTTACTTGCTCCTCGCGCTTTTATTTTCACTCGGCGAAATACGAGACCGCGACCATCGGGAAGCCGGCTTTCTCCTCTTTCCAAAGCTACCAAAATGGCGGCCCACAGTCAACAACTTGGCGCGTTTGTGCGGCGTGAACAACACCGTTTCAGGGGCTTTTTTTTCGCACTTTTCGGCGACTAGCCTCGGCAAAAACACTATTTGCGGGATTTGTAGCGCACGTTTCGCTGTAATATTTTAGAACAAGGAAGTTGAAGGTCTGAAGATTACGAAAAAAAATAAATCAGAAAATCGCATATTTTGACCAAAATCGGCACTTTACTTGCCGCGCCCCCCCTTAACGCCAAATCTGGAAGATGGCTAACTGCTTGAAGCAGGTTGCAGAAATACTGTTACAAATTTTGCATGCAATGAGGATGTGCATACAAAACGACGACGATTGTTTACAGTGCAACTCTTATACACCTGTTCCTTTGTTGAGCGGCATTGCGTAAGCGATAGTCATGAAAAATTAAATAAGAGAAACCAAGCCCAGAACCAAATGGGACTTCAACCACTACCCCCTCCCTGCATTGCACTTGAGTATTTAAGCACAAAAACAAGCTGGTACTCTGCAAAAAAACAAAAAAAAACATGCAGGGTCATACCAGGCATCCAATCGCATTAAAGTGTGTGGTTCCTTGCCAATTTAAAATAATCTTGAATAAAGTCCAAATGAATCAATGAATGAATGAATGTAAACAGCAAGGCAGAAAAAAAAAACAACCAGTCACCGCACAATCCTATCCTAATGCTTTCCCACTCACTGCGAAGTGCTTAGCCAAATTATCCATCGGACGAGAGCAGGATATTTGGGGTAAATCTCATCTGTTCGGGATGTTTAACATGCAGCTAAATCGTAGCACATAAGCATTTTTGCATACACGTAGCAACATATGACATGGGACCCCCATGGTACCGATCCGACTTCGAAATGACTCTAATTTGCAGCAGAAAGCCATACTTGTCAGTGCACGGGCTACTGCAGCGGTTTGAAGCTTCCGTGCAATTTAAATCTGTGCCCTTTAAGAAAACGCCTGAGAACAAAACGCGATACGTTTGACACTGATGGGAAATTACAAATTGTGCACAGCTGATATCGCTTGCTTCCACTGCACTAAAGCATTAATATTACACACATACACAATACGTACAGTTTTCACTGTTGCCATCCTGATAGGCAGCTTGGTAGAGAGGGCTTCAGCAGCAGTGGGGTCTGAGCATTCGGTCTCGCTCACACAGTCAGAGTAGACTGAACCACGGCGCGAGCGCCTTGCGCCACGTGTTTTCTTGCCGTTTCTGAGGAGGTAGTCTGCACAATAAATATAATGCAATCAATTTGTGTTATGTCATGCACATCTAGATCTGATGAAAGCATGAAGGATAGCCCTTGATCTCCATTTCACGTGCCAACGATGCCACTTTCATATTATTGACTTAAGCCACGAATTAATTGCTTGTTAACGTGGTGTGCTTATAACAAATAGAGATTTAGGGTTGCCCTTTACAATGGGAGAGCAATAAGCAGTGCCGTTTGACAGCTTCACTGTTCCAGGTGAAACTACTTTGAACTTTTTCATAGAGACCCATATATGATTACTCTACAGATCGATGGTCAACTCTCTGGCGCAGACACACGCCTGTGTTCTTGTGTTGGTGATAAACCTCATAAAATTCATCACGGATTCCAACATGAATGCTCAGATAAACTTAATCTTATATATAGCAAGGATGGACGTTTGTACCTTTTAATATGCATAGTTCTTATAATTGCTGAGAAATAATTATACTACCTCCCACTAAAAGGAACCACGTGTCTATAGATGCAAAGCTGTGGACGGTAACGCTTACACTGGCTGTGGCGTTGATGTTGGCGCTCATCGTGGCGTTGCGTGACAGAGAAACTTGGACCGGTGCATTGACCGGTGTTTCCTACTAGAACATGCCAATTGCTGCTAATGGGCGATGAGAAAAAGAAAACTCTGATTAGGCACAGAGACCTCCAGTCGTCTTTTAGTTAACGGGCATGTTGCGAGTTTTTATTCTTCAAGAATGCACAGGAAAAATCTCCCACCGGCCCTACCTTGGATGTCATGATGGAGTGCCTATATATAAGGGATGGGGAGCGAAGGGTTGTGCAGAGCTAGGAATCAGTTTTTTTCAGTCAAGAAACTCTAGCAAACGCTTGCGCCGGCGTTGCGACGTGAGGGGGAAGCGTAGGAGAGGAGGGAAAATAAGATGCGCATGCACTGTAAGGGTGGTCACATCGCACACCGAATTGAGCTCAAATATAAAGCTTCTCAAACTCAAACAAGAATCAGCTAGCTTGCTTGTCATTCACGCGTAAAGGGCTGTGCTATAATGTCTGGCTCTCGCATTTGCTGGAGCCACGGATACCCATAGCCAGCATTTTGTGTTGTAGGGCCTCTTTAAAGTTCCCAGAAACCCTTTGCCAAGTAGTCATTGAATGACTCCATTAAAGTAGTTTACTGCGTCACGAATCCTCCACACCAAAAACTTTCAAAATCTGTCAAGAGCCCATTTACAGGAATTAGACGCTCCCAGTAACTCCTTTCTCTCATCTATCGTCTCGACAAGCAATGTGGAAGATACTCAAGGAGGGTTTGCATGGGGAAAACTGTAGTATCGTACGGTGGACGCGCTGCATGGAGGCGCCGGTCGACGAGAAGTGTACAGCAGCCGTTAGCCAAGCAGGAACTGTTTTATTATATACAATGCCGTGCGTATATACATAGGGTAGTGCCCCCAAGGACAAAAATACTTCGCATGAAATCCAAACCGAAATACCACATCATCATCCCCCTAGAAAGAAAAGGACATGTGGCTCTAAGATCCTTCTATAGTGAATAATACAGACTATTATCCTTATTTTGAAATATTATTAGAAATATTAGTGGTACATAAGTAACTTTTATAACCTTATACAATTTTGAGCAGAGTGCTATGACACATAAAACTTGTACAACCTTAACATCCCCCTCATTTTGTCGTAAAGTAACCAATTGAAGAAAGAAGAAGCGGCATGAGAAGGAGAAAAAAAACTTAGCTATGTACACTGCGCACCATGGCTGAAAACACTTAAACCATCTTACAACAAGAAATCACAGCAGACCAGGCACCAAGTGGTAGACTTTTAAATAAATAAATGTACATGTACAGCATACACACAACAATAGACTCGTATGGTACAGATTGCAACATACGAGTAAGAAAAAAGAATTTAAACACGAAGTCCTTAAACTTGAACGGTTTCTTATGCAAACGTTTGGAACTTCAAAGCTCATTACTCTCTGAAGTGCTCCCTTACGGAGCAGTAAGTTCGTTATCTGAGTATGAGCCTACTGGCTCGCTTACGTGCTGCTCAGGCACAGCAGAGAGCGTACAGGAATAACTGGAGTCCCACGACTCGCTTAAGCATCCCTCAGTTGCAGCTGGAGACGGAGAACCCTGGCGCGAAACATGGCAACCTGAAGGTTCGGAAATACGTCCATTAGTGTTAGGAAGGATACTGGCATGGGGACTGGGCTCATCAGTCAAGTATTGAGACGAAGCCTGAGAAGAGTCCGAGGACTCTGAAGCGTGCTCGGTGCACGGTAAAATTTCCTGGTGGCTGGGCATCACAGCCGAACTTGCAACAGGTGCCTGAATACCATTTTTCCCCGGGAAAGATGGTGATGCTGCAGGAATAGGGATAGAAACCAATCTTGGAAACGAGGCAGAGTATTGCGACTGGTTGTGCAAAGGTATTGAAGGGTGCAAGCGTGAAGGTGGTTCCCTTTGGAATGGACGATTACAATTTTAGAAGCATTCAAAACCAATTCATTACAGAGTTTAAATGCCTGGGATCCCTCTGCCAACGTAACGGTAAACGGACCCTAGAACGCGTATGACACTTTGGCCAACCTGAATGACTGACGGTGTGGCTCCTCGCTTCTGATCCACATAATTCTTCATGTATTTCTGCTTATGAAAAACTAGCATCCTAATGGTATTGTCCGAAAATGACTGCAAAATAGAAGGCAATGGCAGATCAGTTATGTCAACCACTGTGCGAGACTGATGCTTATGAAGCAAGATCGTGGAAGACGATCTCGTAGTTGCCTGAGCAGAAAAATGGTAAGTATGCAAGAACTCTGTAATTGCCTTCTTTAGAGGACGTTGTTCTAGTTGGGCTGGTTGAATCTACTCTTTCAGGACCCTGTTGAACCGCTCAACCTGCCCATTGGCTTGAGGATAGTTGTTGGAAGAACACAGGTGTTGAATACCTCGTTCGGAATGAAAAGTTTCAAACTGACGAGACTTAAACTGGGGGCTGCTGTCTGTTACTAAGCATGCTGGAAAACCTTCACGGCAGAAGACTGAAGTCAAGAAGGTGACGACTGCATCAGACGTAACGTCTCGAACGAAACAAAGCTCAGGCCATTTGGAGTACTAGTCAATCAAAGTGACTGAAAAGCGAATCTGAGGGAACATTTGAAAGAGGACCTATAATGTCCATGCCTAACTTCCACAGTTTCTCAGAAAAAGAAACTGATTGTAGGGGTGCAAAGACAGGTATAGCCGATTTGTCGGCAGCCTGACAGATGTAACAGTTCCAAAGCGCACTTTCCAATTGTTTGTCAAGGCACAGCCACCAATACCTGTCACGAAGCAGCCGCTTTGTACAAATTATGCCTGGATGATTCTCGTGGGCTAACTGAATTAATTGCCCCCTGCAAGTTTCTGGAACGGTAACAGGTTCCCCGTGGAAAATCAGCCCATTGTCATAAGCCAGTTCGTCTTTCACCTCAAAGTAAGCTACAAGTACTGAAGTCAAATGCTTCTTTGGCAGACAACCCTCAGCAATGTATTGAATAAGCTGCTGGAAGGTACTATCAGTAGCAGTAGCTGCCTGTAACTCGTCCTTATTTAAGCATGCAGCAACTAAAGAAAGCACCTCTTCTTTCGGCGCCTGTGCTGGCAGAAGCTGGACTGGCAGCCGAGATAATGCAGTCCGCTACGACATTATCGACACCTTTGCAATATTGTACAGAAAAGTTATAATGTAACAGTTGGACGCACCATCGAGAAATTCGCAAAAGGCATCGCCGCACCGTGCCAGCTGACAGCAAAGTAGTTAAAGCCTGGTGGTCAGTCCGTAATGTAAAATGCCGACCCCAAAGATACACATGCCATTGTTCTACCACAAACAAACAAGCAAAAGCTTCACTCTCCCCTGCTGAATACAGGAGTTCCGCCAGGGACAATGTTCTACATGCAAAAGCAATAGTTAGCAGCTGATCTCCTCTCTGTTGTTGATAAACTGCTCCGATGCCGACATTGGATGCATCGGTGGTAACCACCATCGAAAGATTATTATCAAAAATATTTATGACCGAGGGTTCAGCCAGTATTTTTTAACCTGGTTGAAACTGGCGTTGGCCTCAGCGGACCATTTAAAACTCTGACCTTGCCAGAGCATGCGGTGCAGAGGCTCAACAACATCAGCATAATGCGGTAGAAACTTTGCATAATATCCAACAAACCCCAAGAAGGATTGAAGTGCTTTAACATCAGTAGGAACAGGGGTATCAGGAATGGCAGTGACCTTAGACTAACCGGTGATAACCCGCGAGCACTTATGTTATGACCTAAGAATGCAATTTCAGTAGCAGCAAATACACACTTGTCGTTAGCTTCATGCCACAGGAATCTATTTTAAACAAGACACCTTTCGAATGTACATAATGCTCTTTCCAATTACGGCTCCCAACTAAAATGTCGTATATCATCATCGTCATCGTCAGCCTGGACAACGTCCACTGCAGGACAAAGGCCTCTCCCATGTTCCGCCAGTTAACTCGGTCCTGTGCTTGCTGCTGCCAATTTATACTCACAAACTTTTTAATCTCATCTGCCCAGCTAACCTTCTGTCTCCCCCTAACTCCGCTTGCCTTCTCTGGGAATCCAGTTAGTTACCCTTAATGACCCTTAATGTCGTCCTAAGTAACAGACAACTCTGGGCACCCCTTCAGTACATCGCTCAGTCATTTTTAGAAAATAGCTGGCGCAGATGCCAGCCTAAAGCACACTCTGCGAAATCTGTAAAGCCCTTGATGTGTTACAAAAGTAGTACGATCACGACTCTCCTCCGCTAACTCAACCTGGTGATATGCAGGATGCAAGATCAAGTTTAGAAAAAATTTTAGCACCTGTTAACTGTTGTAAGAATTCCTCGATATGAGGTAGAGGGAAGCCGTCCACCACATTAGCCTTGTTCGGCTCACGGAGATCGATGCACAGTAGGATAGAATTGTCCTTGCGGACGACGATCAAGGAAGACACCCAGTCCGAAGCATCCACCCTCTCAATGATGCCAGTCGGCTCTAGTTTTTGCAGCTCGTCGGCAACTTGTTGCCTCTGCAAGAAGGGAAGACGATGCAATTTTGCCGCCACTGGCTGTACACCAGGTCGACGCTTGACACGGTGAACATAATTTTGGACGGTGCCAATGTCCGACGAAAACAGGGGGTGATACTCCGGTGGCGCATTTGTCGGAACCGCCGAGGAGTGGAGGAGAGAACAAGCGAGGGTCTCACCCTGACGATTATTTTCAGAGCTCGGATGGCATCTAATCCCAGGAGTGAGGTGCCTTTGTCCAAGACGTAAAAGGGAATCGTGGTGCAATTGCCAATGTGCGAGACTGTTGCCTTGAAATAGGCATCATTATTTAGGGCTTGCTCTGAGTAATTCTGTAGAACGAGTTGCGGAGGTAGCAACTTGATATGCAAAAAGTTCCATTTATATTCTTGGACGTTGAGTATAGACACAGCTGCCCCAGTGTCGATGAGCATGTTGAAGGTGGATCCACTGATTCGTACGGGAAGATGAAGAAGTCCAATAGTAGTGACCCTTTCGTGCACTTGCAAGACAGTAACTGTATTGATCACCATTGATAGTGCCTTGATGACCGGTCGACTCTGTAGTAGTGCGGCAGACCCACGCGAAATGTGCACGAGGTCCCCACCGCGAACACGTCCGGCTCCTGGCTGGGAAAGCGGCAAAGTTAGCCGAATGTCACATTGAGCCGCAGCGGTAACAGGCACTGGCGCGAGCCTGGCGGCGAAAATGGAGAGAAGGTGTCTGCAGCAGTGGAGGGTGAGGAGGTGAACGAAAGAGAAGTCCCGCGCTCCACCTCCCTCGCTACGTCGAGCGCATTTTGTACGGAGAAGTCTTTGCCCATCTTTAGAAAAATTTTTTGTAGGTGCGGCGACGCGATGCCAGAAATGACCTGGTCGGGTCGATAGCGAGGATATCGCTTGCCACGTCGAATTTAGAAAGCTTGGCTGCTCAGCATACTTTCTGAATGAATTCGACTGCCGACTGATCCGGTCCCTGACACAGGGCTTTGAAGTGGGTGCGCAGACACACCGCATCCGGTTGCGTACCATATATTTCATGAAGCAGCACAAGAGCTGCGGCAAACACACTCAGCATCGTCTCCTTAGTTCGCAAGTCGGCTCCCGGCTGCTGCTCATCTTCGGCGGCATGCAGGTATACGTGTTGAGTCTCTTCACGCCTAAGGCGTTCAGCACCTTCTTGTGCTCTGGCATAGCGTCCCTGGCAGCAGTGTCGATGTAAACCTGTAACACAGGACGCCACTGCCTCCATGGTAATAGGTGGTACACCGGGGCACTGAAGAAATGAAGGCAGAGGGATAGCCGCGTTCATGCTTGCCAAAGGGTGCATAGAGAAGGCAGTTCAGGGAGACGCGCACGTCTGTAGGCCTCTTGACCGAACAGGCACGAAAGTGTAGAAAAGTAGGAATGAATTGCAGAAAATACAGTACCGGTAAGACAGCTTGCATGGGTGCCGAGTTGTAGGCCTCTTGACCAAACAGGCACGAAAGTGCAGAAAAGTAGGAATGAATTGCAGAAAATACAGTACCGGTAGGACAGCTTGCATGGGTGCCGAGTTGACAACACAAGGAAAAAGGCTGGATGACCACCTAGACACCTGATGCACGTTGACTGAGGATCCCCGTCGCCAAAATGTATTCCAGGCTGGAAATGGAAATGATTCCCGACTGGAAAGCCATTTCCAGCTTTAGGCTTCCCAGTTCAGTTTTGAAATTATATTTCTAGCAAGAAATGTTTCTATCTTGCAGTTGGGAAATAATTTGTTCGATTAGCATGAAATTTTCCTGTTTGGGAGCGGTTATTTGCGAAAGAAATTCAAGCCAAACAAAAAGATGCTATACATACAAGAGACAAATTAAGTGCTTACAACGTTTACTCGAATGTAACTTGAGCTTTTTTTTTTTCAGATTTTTGCTTCCTAAAGTCCCCCGCCTTACAATTCGAATACCAAAACTCAACTTGTTTTCTTCCTAGACACAATGAAAAGTTACCTCTCGGTAATGCAAGCTGTGCATTCGAGGAAGACTCGGAGTATTGATCACATGTATGCATGGGTGTTGGCAGGGAGTTGGAAAAGGGGCATTTGCATCCCTCAATACACATCAACATTGCCCCTACCCAAGCTGCGCCAGCGCTTTTCTCCCTCCCCTGGCAATGGTGCAACACGACTTTGCACCCCCCCTTCCCCCCTAAAGAAAGAGATCCTGCCGACAATTAATACGATCATATGGCCGGCATACATTTCACCATGGTGATTTTAGGCGGCCCGTAGTGCTGGGAATTAAATATAGCACGGGGTCGGACCTACGTTTATTTGACCCTATAGTCGCGCACCCAGCACGACTATAAATGTTATAACTGCAGACATTCAACCCAGTGCTTGCTCAGTTGCTCATTAAGTCGCTGCGCCAAGAGTTTTAAACAATGCCACTTTCTTTCTTGTGAATAGAAGCCTTACTTTTAAATTCACCATTGACTGCCGTGATCTAATATTTGTAAGCATTGCTAGCAAGCTCTTGTCAATGCCGCAGTCACAAACCACGAAAAATGACGCGCTGTCGCGATTTTGTTGACATATCAGTAGCACTAGTAGCACTATTGTCGTATCGTTTCTCAGTGCAATCTAATGCTATTTTCAATAATAGCCTACTCTTCATTACTCATACTTCGTAAAAAAAGTAATATTTTTTTCAAAAGGTAGCATTATTAACGACAATGTTCTAGTAAATTGAATAAATCATTACTAGCCACCGCAGCATTACTGCAGCTTTACGATAGTTTGGAGATTTACCTTGAGTAATACCTGTGTGGCGGTTGTATAAAATTGTTCAGTTTTATCTCTGTGAAGTGCTACGAGTGATGATCAGTACGTTCGAGTGGTTTTTCACTGCTGTACTGTGTGTGATATGTTGGATTGAGCACCAATCAGTGAGACATGGATTATGTCAACTGTGATTCTACCGTTTAGAGGTAAGTTTTGTGCCTGCATACTTTAGGCACTGCTTGTCCCGTATATTTGTTCACAATGTTCCTATATGTGCGAAATGCATTAAATGCCGGTTTGGGCAAAAAGACTTTGTTGCCATATTCATGT
The DNA here is from genome assembly GCF_013339725.1 of Rhipicephalus microplus. Taxonomy (NCBI): domain Eukaryota; kingdom Metazoa; phylum Arthropoda; class Arachnida; order Ixodida; family Ixodidae; genus Rhipicephalus; species Rhipicephalus microplus. The sequence goes on along the minus strand of NC_051173.1, from coordinate 75,116,772 downwards.
GCCGTTCAATGCTTGTGCCAATGGCGTGCATACGTCTTGGCAACTAATGCCAGTAAATACATATGTACGCGTGAATTAATTTGACGTTTATTCAGAGTAGTTTAAGGTCGATAAAAATAATTCTTGACTTAACTGTCGCTTAATAATTCTTGCAATTTAAACCTGCAATGACCTATCAAATTTTTCCTAAAAAAGACATTCGCTTTACACACTGCTGTTGTTTTGGGTGTATGATAAAGGTCTGTTGTACATCTTTCCAAAGCTGTATCGATGCTGTTCATGGGAGTTGGTGAGGTTATACTGTTGCTAGAACAGCGTTTTATAGGTCAATGTGGTTTTAATGTGCGGAGAAAGCGGAGAAGTGGAGGGGAGCGGGCTTGTCGATTTTTGCCAAGGCCACTGTTCGCAACCTGTCCTTCATTAGCAAGCTCTGGTACGTGATGAAGATGCTGCACTGCTCTCATACTAACGTGAAGAAGTTGCACAGTATCTTCGCCGCATTTGTGCCGGCTTTCGAGTGAGAAAGATGCCGCACTACCAGCTTGTTTAGACGGGTTAAGTACGGTGGCCTTTGGCTGGGTCATTTTTTCTTGTGGCAGCTTGCAAACTGATTTTCTTTTTTTTTTACATATGTCACTCATCCCTTAATGTGCACCCTGTGTCAATAGCGGCTGGGTGGATTGCTGCCTGAGTATGTTCTGTCAAGATTGTGTTGGAGGGATTGGGGGCTGTTATGAAGAAATTGTGTCTAGTGTTAGATTCCTCACCGTTCGATTTTCGAGAGAATACCTCGCTAACGTAAAACGAAAGGAACTTCATTTTGCTCGTTGTGATTTTGTCCTGCCTCTGTCATTGTACAGGACACCGTGCAGTGGAGGCCCAAAAAGCAAGACTTTAAAAAGGGTAAAAAAAAATGCACATGCAGCCAGGAACGAAAACATTTTGTTAAGCTCTATTCAGGAACATTACTGGTTAATTTTTTATTCTGTTTTTTTAAGGGATGCTTTTTGCATCCCTTTTCAATGTTTACTTTGCAAGATCCCAGAAGCAATAGGTTAGGTTGTTTTTTTCTTGAATTGCGCTCAGGAAAAAATTACCTCTGGACCCGTACGGAATTAGTTTCTTGAATTTCGATAATGATGACGGGGTACCTCTAGACACAATCATGCTTACGGGCCTTCACTCTTTGTGGCAATCAAGAATGGCAGGCTACCACTTCGATAAAAATGCTCGGCCTGCACGAGCCTACTTTAGAAAGAGTATTCACTGGTCCTTAGAAATTTATAAGGCAGAACTTGAGCCCCCTGGGTGGCTCTCAAAGTTGAGCCGCTGGTGACATTATGCGAATTTAAGCATGACGACACCAGCTTGGCGCTGGTCGACAACTCAAAAACTGTACTGTGTACGTTGGGTAGTTTTATGACAAATGTAGGCAGTGCGTATGTTATATGCGTCATTTAACATTTGTCAATTTCTACACAAGCAAAGAACAGAGGTGCAACAGCAAAAAAAGCATTTGGATCATTTTTGGAGCAGCAAAATGTTACTTTTGGAGAATAAAAATTCAAATTTGGAGAAGTATGAAAAAGACATTTCGAAAAAAAATATGTGCAAAACATCCAACATGCCCTGAATTGGGCAGTGTAAGAGCACTGCTATTTATTAAAAGTAGTATTTTCAACAACCCCACTGCATAAATAATAATAACATACACATTAGCATTTGCCGTGTCTGACTGCTAATTCAAATGTGAATCTGCCAAGTTGGCGACCTTGAAATTCAGGGGATTCGTAGGGGTGGCGAAACGAAACACTGGCATGAACTTTCTTTTTTGGGGCACCAGAAATGTCATACACTGCTCCAAATGATTGCCAGTTACTTTTCAGACGTCATAGATCTTACTAGTGCTCACAATTATGCGTTGCATAAAGGCATGAGTATTCGAACAAGACGTGCTGTGTCTCGTGGTAAGTGCTAACAGCCCCTTCAAAATGATAACATGTTTTTTAGCAGGACGTCATTGCACTACAGGGAAGGTAGATTAGGCAGCGCTCTGCATGATTTGGACATATCTACCAGCGCAAAAAAAAGACAGGACATCCAGGATAGTGCTGATGCGTGCGTTTTCTTCCTGAATGTTCTGTCTTTTTTCCCGCAGGTAAGAATATTTTATTCATAAACCAACTCACCCAAGCAGCAGTCTTAGCGAAGTTGAACAAGTTAGAAACACCAATATGTGGCCCCTCTTTTTATTCGCCTTTTTTTTTAGTGATGGGAGTGGGTTTAGAGCACAAACTTTTTGGTTCGCTTGCAAGGTGCGTTCGACCAGTTGAAGTAACAACTACGTGCTCTTGTTGGCTTGGTGAGGATACTAGATATCTATCACCTGGAAGACACAACTTCAAGGTAGAAAAATATTTTATGTGCCGTTGCTATTGTCACGTGTCGCGAAAGTGCACAAAGAGAGCATACTGTAAGTAAGAGATGAGACTGTTTATTCAGCCGAACTTGTGGCCAGGAAACTGACGGCTAGACTACAGCAATACAAGCTGGCACTGATGGTTGCTAACACAGCGATAGTTGCTAACAACTCACAAGTGGTTAAGCACGTCGGCATTTATACACGTGCGTGGAATATTCTAGCATTATGCCCAACAGCCCCGTAGGCATAGATTAATATAAAAGTTACAAGATTGGTCACTCGGGACAAAAGCGGTGGAGCTAAGTAGCTTCACGCCAGCAGTAAGATGTCAACACATCATTCACCGCTTCAAGGAAACATGCGTACTAGTTATTTACTACAGTACCACTTCTAGTGCATTATACCTCGTTGCGACCGGGGTTCGCAGGCACCTGGAGGTCCAGAAGGAAGTTGTCGAGGCAGGAGGAAGAGAGACTTGAAGAGGTTTTATTTACATTATATACAAGGTGAGCTCTCGTACATGACGAGCTCTTTCTTACATGGCGAGCTTTTGAATATGGCGTTCCTCTAAATGGTGCTTCTTCGAATAAGCCGGGTGGCTCATTATAAAGGGTATGTGCTCCCCAGATCCCTAGATCAAGGGAGCACGTTCAGATGGTACTGTCCAACCACAGATCACACAGTTTGCCCGAAGTGTCGTAGTGTGGTGCCGTCTTCCAGGCCACTGCCGATGACGCCCAGATAAAGACTCTTTCCCGCTCATTCCTTGTGGCTCTCTCCTGGCAAAAACATTCATACACACCACCACAGGCACAGGAGAGCGCCCTGACCGCACTGAGACACATCAAGTCCTAACAATTTTTCAAAACAAGCTTCCTTAAGCAGTATTACCAAGCACAAAGCAGCAAATGGAACGTTTCTCTGAGCTTTCGCCAAAACTCCCAATCCGAGAATTATCTTCCCATTAGACTGCTTAGTTCCCGAGATTTTGTGCGCCAAAGCTAGTCGCCAGTTCCCTCAGAGCTGACGAAGAGACAACTGTCATGCTGCACCTGTGTCAGGAGCATCCACATCAGCCAATGCACGTCACAGGGCTCCTGCCTGGATGAACTACTACTTCACTTTCCCTTGCAGTTACCACTCTCACAAAGCATACACATTAACTTATGAACTAGTTTTTCTTACACTCCGGACACATGCGAACAAAGCATTGAATGAACAAAAGAAACTTTCGCATGATCCCTGAAAAAACTCGCAAGAAACATCTTTGCATGTTTGCACTCAGCTCTACTTAGTTCCTAACCTCGCCCCTGCTTATTTACACGCAGCCACATTGACGCAGGCTCCTATGTGTGTTGTTACCCAAGACAAACTTAAACTGTCAAATTCAAACTTCAAAACAAACCGAATTTACCAGTGAACATCGTCAAAAGCCTACGGCTGTCTACTCCCTTTTCAGAAAGCGCACGGTGTCGCATCCTGTGGGTCTTTCTTGGCAAACGGGAAATGGAACAATAGCAAAACCCATTCGCTTCGCCTTCCAAAGCTCCTCTCTGGCAACCAGAGTTACTCAGTTACCATTAGCAAGCCACGGATCTCGCACTCCCGCGGCCCATCAAACATGCCGTCGACGGAGTGATCAAAGGCTGATCGTCCCCTTCCTTCCGTTTGCCTTTTCACCCAACGTGCTTTTCTTTTTGCGTTTTGTCTGGCGGCTTGGTCGCATACAAACCAACTCCGGCGCCGACGACAAACGCCTAATTCTGTAAACTGCACTCGAATGTTCACTAACTTTTTCAAGCCGGCTGTACCCTTTGTCGTATTCTTTTCTTTACGATGCCGCTTCCATCTACGCTTCTTCTTAAGGGGCATCTCTTAATCCCTGCGACTCGCTCTAATGCGTGTCACTATCCTTCTGATAGATTTATATACAACGCATATAGGCTACCGAAATGATAGAGCACTAACGAAAACAAAGTTCCAACTTGTCCTGTTCAAAATCAGTAAAGTAAACAAAACATTCCTTATAACAGTCCTGAGTCAATGTTTTTGAGAAGCTAACAGCTGTCCTCAACAACTTTCAGTCAAACTCGTGGTGGTCACGCCCGGAATGATTTTCTCGAGAAGCGGGGTGTACAACAGGCGTAAAAGTCAATCGCCCTACTACCGAACCCCGCGACATTCCTCGAAGCTGATTTGCCGTCGTCCCTTCCTGCTACTTCGCGAAACTCACAGAGTGCTCCGCACTGCGTCCAATGCACCGCGAGAACAACGGAAGGGTCCCTTTCTCTCTGACCACTTACTCGCACAATGCCTTTCTCTTTTCTTTGCTCTCTGGCCGCTCGGGCGCATACGATACGGCAACTTTCTTGCAATTTCGCTCCGCCATTTGAACACATTCTTCAAACGCGTCGCGATTTTTGCTTTCTTGTCTTTAGGACGCCTTCTCCGTTTTGCACGCTTTTTGGTGCCGTCTACAGAGCCATTCGCGCACCTCTGATGCTCATCAGCACCCACGTGTTTTTAGCTCTTTCGCGCGCACTGTCCTGGCGATTGCGTAGCAATTTATCATTTGAACACTGCCGCGTACGATGCGCTTTTCTTTTTCGGGGGTTCGGACGAATTTGATGCAGACCCGTCAGAGATGACAACAGCACTTTTCTCGCGATTTCACTCCGCGGTTTGAAGCTCGCGATGAGCACGGGTTGTGCTCATCGTGAGCTTTGCCTTATTGCTGCCCTTCGGACGCTTTCTCCCGTGTGCTCGCTTCTTTGCGCGGACTTGGGAGCCTTTCGTCCCACTCTGACGTTCTTCATCACAGATATGCACCTTTCCTGTCTCGCGCGCGTAGTCCGGATGATCGCCTATCAGTTCATCACTAGATCGCGGCCACGTAGATTGCGCTTTTCGTTTGTTTACTCTCCGGCCGCTCAGACGCATTTGATTCAAGCCAGTAAGAGAAGACAACGGGCCTGTAGCGAGAGAGGAAGACGGGACGGCGGCCAACGTGGTCGTGTCGTTCTCTCGCCACTTTATTCCACGCCTGAAGCGGAGCCGTGTGGCTTTCCACGTCCGACACACCAAGTGCGCTAGCTTGTTCTCATCTTCGCGCAGCTCGAGCTAGCATCAGCTGCGCAAGAGGCGCGGCGCGGTGATTGAGAAATGATGATGGTGATGATGGCACTACAGGGCTCCCCCCCTAGCGCTTTGCACGATTTGAAGGCATATGAAAAAAGAGAGCAACAAATGCTATATACATGAACGACAATCCATAAGGTGTTCATTTGGCAAGTCCAGGTTGTCAACGTTTATGGGCCATCGGTAAGCAGTGTGTCTTTGGTGGGCGACTCTAGGAGAAGCGCAAGGGACGAAGAAGGAAGTGCCGGGTCGCTGTGGTTGCCGACAAGCGGGTCTCACGATGACCTGGTCGGACCGGCCGAGAGTGGACCGTGTATCGCGAGGTCATGCTGCTAACGTCGGCAGAGGGTCAGCAGTGCGGGTTTCAATGTTGGGGTCGACGCAACACAGACCTCAAAATCGAGCGGCGTCTGACGTGCCGGTATAGATAGACGTGCCGACGCACGCAGGAACGTGTCTTAACTATGCCGCCAAGTGTACGATGGTTAGTCGGGTACACGATTAGTGGAGGGACGTTGCGTCGGATAGGCCGAGTAGGCGCTTGCGCCGTCTTCAGGGCTGTGACTGCAACTCATGGCTGCATAGCAGGGCGGCTCAAAAGTTGCCGCAATGCGTGATGCCAAGCACGTTGTCACCGTCGACGTAGGGTAATGGGTGGTAGGCACGTATGAGATATGAGCGTCGTGGCGGTGGTGACACACGAGCTGGCTGTTGTGGACACATGTCTGGTTGTTGCTGTCCGGAGGCAAAGGCTCCGGGGAATGGTGGTGGTGGAACCCAGTCAGCGTGGGCTCGCCCAGAGTATTGGACGGGACACTTGTGCTCGTGTAATGACCTACGGTAGTCCGCGCACGAGGGTTGGCGTGCAGGTCTGCATAATTGATGGCTGCCTCTAGTTAACACCCCCTAGATTGCTCCACTGCAGGCGTGGTATGCCTAGTGAGCCCTGTCTGAAGCGGACCGGGCACGTTGTCCTCAAGCGCGTCAGTCATAGTCGCAGCGTCTTGGAAGCTTGGCCGTGGTTGATAACTGGTGGCTTTAACTTCAGCTGCAGGAAACTGCGAGGACGATGGTGGTCGTTGCTGGCAGGACGTGCAGAGCATAAAGGCTGGTCGACAGTCGCCTTCGGACATCGGGGAGGGTGAAGGTTCCACAACCGGGAGGTGAATAGCGGTCATGACAATGCCCATAGTCGTGGTAGCCACCAGGGCGTCCGGTGATGTTGCCGTCGTAGAACCCGACATGTCAGCCGTGTTATGAGCCATGGAGGTCGGCCGAGACAAGCCGGTGGTAAGCATGCCTGCAGCGTCGTCGGCCGAGGACGATGAAAACACAAACCTCGTGGTTGACTGGTTGCATTCAGCCCAAATGTCGAGAACCTTGGCGTATGGGCAGTTGGGTGCAGGACACGCGTCGCTAGTGGCCAGACGAGAGGTTAAGTCTCGTTTATCGGACGTTGTTGAAGGTGAAAGCTTCAAGGTCGGAAACTCTTCTCGCGAATCCGCCATGCATTCTGAAGGTCCTCGACAAACGCGCCGCGCTGATCGCGAGCCTTGCCACGCTTCCGTTTTTCGGACTGTCACAAACGACTCCAATTTTCGGAGCAGCCGCGGGCCCCACCTATTAAGGAAGGGCGCTTTTGTGTTGGAGGACGACATCCGGCGACTATAACGACCCAGCGTGGCGCCGGCTCGTCTTCCCTGCCCCTGACCAGAAGGGGAACCGGCGGTCTCAACAAGGAAAATTACTCCTAGATGAGATGGGAGCACGTGGACGCCCCTGAAGAGGTTTGAACTGCATCGGAAGAGCAGTTGACGTACAGCCAGCAACAAGTGCGGTCGTCGGTGTCGCGAGTCTCGCATAGGCGGCGAGCATGGAGTGACCCGCGCAACGTATTGAGACGGCTGCAATTCCGGGCACCCTCGTCGTCTACCAAGCCGGCGAGACCTTCAGCGGCACCCGTCAACTCCCCTACGTGCACCAAGAGCTGGCCTGGTCCGTATGGAACTTTTTATTGTGACTTTTTTCTTAAACTGTTAAATTATTTTAACCAGCCCTTTTTTTATTATTTGTAGTTGTGTGCGCTGCGTCGCACTTAGAAACTCAAAAGCGCTACCATGATCATTCTGTAATTAATTTCTCGTATCTCTCTCCTTTGATTTCCATCTTGTTGTTATTTTATTAATGTTCCGCATATTTGCCTTTAGCCTGTATCTTTTGTATTGTTCTTTTGCATATTTTGTTATATAGCTGTTCTTTCCATCGCGCCTCAGTGTTATTCCTCTCTGTTATTTTCCTGCCTTTGCCCTTGTTTTAATTAAATGCTTGTTTATGTGTAATCAAACTCGGTGTCTGCACTATGAGCGCGTCGGTCAGGCCCACACATCACCACACGTGCAACCCCGCACGGGTCGACCAACCCGCAAATAAATTTGAAATGTGCCACTTCGAGGCCTTTCAGGTGTCGCAGGCCGAAGCGTAAAGTGGAAGCCTGGGAGTCTGCCGCACGTCGATGTTGGATCGGCGGGGCCTCACCCGAAGTGTGTGACATTATCTGGCGCCTGCGACAGGACTGACCGACCAACTGGTGGTGTCTGGGAGACAGACGTAACTCTGAGCGTGATATGTAGACGTACTTCTATTGCTTTGTTGGTTGACAACTGTTTATAGCAATGGACAACACGGAGTTTGAGAAGCTAATTGAACAGGGCAAAGCCTTTGGCTTTGTAGGCAAGCAGTTATACAATTTCGTCGAAAAAGAACGAAATAGACTTAAAGAGGAGCGCGATGCCGAACGCATTAGGTACAGGCAACATCTGGAATTTTTGATGGAACAGGAGCGAGAAAATTCAAGGCTTAGAATTCAAAAGGAAAAAGAGCGCTTGGGACTGTGTGCGGCGCAGTCGGGTCTCAGCTTAGACACTAGAACGCCCAGTAGCGTGATTGACCGTGTCGCGAACAAGCAGTCTTACCAGGATCATGTTCAGCTACTGCGCCAGAAAATGGAAGGTAGACGGCGCATGTTTGAGACCTGGGATGCAAGCAAGGCACAAAAGGGGCAAAGAGCCCGTAGCTGCCAGACCACTGAGAGCCGGCCAAGGTAATAGTACTGTTGGGGAGAACATCGGGTTCACTAGTGAACCTAAAAAGTTAGCTGCTGAAAGTCCCGTTGTGGCCACCAAGGCCACTGAAGGCCACAGTGATGGCGATGAGGCGCTGTGCCTGGAGAGTCTTGTTAATACAGAAATGCCATCTGTAATGGACTTGGCACAGCCACCCTGTTTGTGCGTCGCCATAGCAGCTAAATGTGAAGTTCGCAGTACCTCCGGCCCGGTAGGTGAGGACCCCTGTACAGAGAGCGGGGCACAGTCGGGTGCTGACGCACACTGCGAGCTGGGCAATGTTGGGGCAAGTAGTTCTTCCAGGTGCGAGCGGCGCAGCCCCGAGGAAGACGCTTGCATTGCTCAGCCGTCAGTCAGGCTTCCCGCAAGTCAGGGTGTCCACAAGTTAACGGAAAATCCCGACTGTATAGGCATTTTAGCCAAAGAGACAAGCGAAAGAAGTTGTGCTCTGCAAATGTTGCAAGCGGACTTTTCAAAAGTGAGCACTGAGCAACGTGCAAAAGGAAAAAGACGCCGCAAAAGCAAGAACAAGAGAGAAGCGAAGGGTGTAAATCCACCCATGAAATCGAGAATTGCCAAACGTCAATCAACACAACGAAAGCTTCGATTGCGTTTTGTGGCATTCGCCAGTAGAGGGGGTAGTCATGCCCCAAACTGCTTGAAGGGTAGGGGGGTGAGGCAGGCAATTGTACCTGGTGCTCCGAGGAGCCAACCCCCACCACTCCATTCTTGTGTTCGAGGAGCGGAATGCATGGGGCAGGAGCGCAATATGCCTAGACGACGCGACGCAGGTGCAAAGCCCATTTCCGTAGAACGCGGTGACAACGAAGGCATGCCTCCGAGGTGTAGACCAACGGGAAACAGGCGTCCGTGTAGCGGCCGTACACGCTTTTGTCTGCCCCGTTTGTTTCGAACGGCTCCCCCAAGAGCGCGACCACCTCGAGCGCGGATAAAAGTTATGTATATGTACATACAAACGTAAACGTAACCTTCAAGGCTAATGAGATATTGTCTGAAATAATGTTCATTTCTGTCATTCGATTTTGCAACACATAAAAGGATTCAGAGAATGTAGGGGCTGATTACATGAGCCGAGTCGGCGATAAAAAGGCCTGCGTGTACTTTGGTTCAATGAAACGCGGATGATCGCGTCGCGCATAGAGGCCTATAACATTCGCTTTATTTGGTTTCTGTTTCATTCATGCCATAAGGCCACATTTCTAAATAATTTTTTTTTTGCATACATGGATGCTTAGTACCTTCTTAATTTTGTCTGAAACCTTTCTTTATCACTTTACCTTCGAATTGCTCGGTAATTGTTTTTCTTCTTGTGGATTTGGAAGAATTATGTGTAGTGATTATCTTGTGATCCGTGTCATGATCGCCAGAAGGGGTGCTTCGAATACAGCTCCCTCGATTCTAGCAGTGTGTGTTATTTCATATTTCATGTGTGTGTCCGTGTCGTGGTGCGCGGGTTATGACATTCATCGTATGATGACCGTGAATTGTAATGTGTCAGGTGTTCTCTGCGATGTCGTCCACGTCAGTGAAATGGTGCGCGAAAAAGAAAACGCATTGATGGACAACCAGAACACTGCAAGCTTCCGAACATTGTGCGTTTATGATTTTCCTGAATATTACGGAGTAATATTCTTAAGAAGGGGGCTATGTCACAAACGACTCCAATTTTCGGAGCAGCCGCGGGCCCCACCTACCAAGGATGGGCGCTTTTGTGTTGGGGGACGACATCCGGCGACTATAACGACCCAGCGTGGCGCCGGCTCGTCTTCCCTGCCCCTGACCGGAAGGGGAACCGCCGGTCTCAACAAGGAAAATTACTCCCAGATGAGATGGGAGCACGTGGACGCCCCTGAAGAGGTTTGAACTGCATCGAAATGAGCAGTTGACGTGCAACCAACAAGAAGCGTGGTCGTCGGTGTCGCGAGGTTCGCGTAGGCGACCCGCGCAACGTATTGAGACGGCTGCATTACCGGGCACCCTCGTTGCTACCAAGCCGGCGAGACCTTCAGCGGCACCCGTCAACTCCCCTACGTGCACCAAGAGCTGGCCTGGTCCGTATGGAACTTTTTATTGTGACTTTTTTCTTAAACTGTTAAATTATTTTAACCAGCCTTTTTTTTATTATTTGTAGTTGTGTGCGCTGCGTCGCACTTAGAAACTCAAAAGCGCTACCATGATCATTCTGTAATTAATTTCTTGTATCTCTCTCCTTTGATTTCCATCTTGTTGTTATTTTATTAATGTTCCGCATATTTGTTTTTAGCCTGTATCTTTTGTAGTGTTTTAAGCCCATTCTGTTATGTAGCTGTTGTTTCTATCGCGCGTATCAGTTTTCCTCCTTTGTTATTTTTTTGTAATCTCCTGCCTTTGCCCCTGTTTTAATTAAATGCTTGTTTATGTGTAATCCAACTCCGTGTCTGCTTATGAGTGCGTCGGTCAGGCCCACACATCACCACACGTGCAACCCCGCACGGGTCGACCAACCCGCAAATAAATTCGAAATGTGCCACTTCGAGGCCTTTCAGGCGTCGCAGGCCGAAGCGTAAAGTGGAAGCCTGCGAGTCTGCCGCACGTCGATGTTGGATCGGCGGGGCCTCACCCGAAGTGTGTGACACGGACGCTTTCTCCGTTTGGAACACTCCTTGGTGCCAACTTCAAAGTCTTTCATCCGCCTCTGACGCTCATCAACAATGTCTGTAGGGCTGCGAGGTTCAAGTCTCGTGAAACGCTCTGCTAATATTAACTCCGTTTCAGCCACCACGCAACCCTCACACCCTGCTTTGACCGCGAGCTCTTTTTCCTCAAAATGGGTTCGAATCTCAACCATGTCCCTATAGGCACTAGCCTTCTCTTCGGCCTTAAATGGCACCGCCACTACATTGCACCGTTGGTGCGCTACATCTACGAATGTCTGGCCTCTTTGCTGCAATGCCTCCCCCTTGCGATGCATTTTTTCTAGCTCCTCACTCATTTCCTGCATCTTCTTCCTGTGTTCTTCCTTTCTGTGCTTGATTTTCTCTTTGTCCCGATTGCGCTTCTCTTCTTCTTCCTGATCTATTAAGTACATATTCACGAAGTGCTCGATTTCCGCTTTTTCAATTTTGCTTTCAAGAATCACCTCTCGGAGTCAAGATGCCGGCATATCGTCGTCAAAATCTAGATCGAGATCCCAACACAGGTTTTGCAGACTATCTCTCATTAATCTGATGAGGTCCATGACTACTGCCTTGCTTTGGCTCACCTGTGACAAAACACGAATCACCAGCGTTTCAATTCTGGGTCTGGGGAAATCGAAGCCTGGCAAATCCAACAGCGGAGACCACAAGCTTAAGCACACAAGTAGCACTACGTGGTTAACCTCTCTCTCTAACCTGTTTCTTGCGTCTTTCTCACTCCACTGATTTTTACAACATCCCAAAGTTTCTCGCAACGTACCTTTAAAACTCCCGCAAAACTTTTGTTTCTATCAAAATTATCTAAGCGTCTTTTCCTTAACCTACTTGCTCAGATCCAGTGCTGCTCTTTGACGAAATAACAACTACTGTGGCCAGGCAGTAGTTGGTTATACCTATCTTCTAACTTGTCTAGGCTAAAAGACTCTATATATCTCCAGCACAAAGCCAGGCACTCACTCCATTACGTGCGGTTGTGGTACGCTGCGCCTATCCCGCCGTTCCAGGGCTTTCGGCTGGCTTCCGGTCCATGTCATTCTCCATCGCCGAGTCGTATCGCAACGCTGCCAACCAGTTGTTGCGACCGGGGTTTGCAGGCACCAGAGGTTCCGGAAGGAAGTTTTCGAGGTAGGAGGAAGAGAGACTTGAAGAGGTTTATTTACATTATATACAAGATGAGCTCTCGTACATGACGAGCTCTTTCTTACATGGGAAGCTTTCGAATCTGGTGTTCTTCTACATGGCGTTTCTTCGAATGAGCCGGGTGGCTCATTATAAAGGGTATGTGCTCCCCAGATCCCTAGATCAGGGAAGACGTTCAGATGGTACTGTCTAATCACAGATCACACACAACTGGCGATGGGGACGAGCATACACAGCCCACGTGAACGTCCAATATTGAGCCGTGATCACTGCAATCCAAGGTGACGCCTGTTGTGTTCTGGGTTTTCGGTTTCGGTTTCGGAATGACATGTGAGGATGCCAGGGGGCACCGCTCTGGCATCTAGGATTTCAAGGCGTCTGTAAAATAAAAGCAGTGTGTGTTGGGTAACCGTGGAGTGCGGTTGTTGTTCTTTCCTTCGGCGCTTCGCGCCAATCAGCGTGTTCTGGCTGGTCGGCGTCCCCGCCGGCCGTGTTCGTCTCCGTCGGCCATCTTCTTCTGCTTCGTTGGGACCAGCCAGCCCCCAACACAGCAATGGCGATGAGGACGTGTAAGAACCCATTTCGTTCTCCGTGTTCGTCTTTTTCTTGCTTCTAACGGACCTACCCTGCTAACTCTAGACGCTCTTTGTTCTCAGCAAGGTGGCAGCTGCATGCTGCGTCACTTCACTCCTTCTTCATTCAGCTACGCCGCCTTTGTCGTCTACTTCAAACAGTGTACTGGCGTCATTTTCTTCTCGTCTGCACCTCTCCATTCTTCTTGCTTGAAATGGCGTCTTCTATTCCACCTCCCCTGTTTCTTCATTCGCCCGGAGACCCGCCACTTCCGTGGGCGGACTGGAAATTGGTGTTTCAGGCCTACGCAGACGCGGCCGGGGAGGACGCCAGCAAGCCCAAGCGTCGCAAGGCCCTGCTGCTCAACGCGTTGGGCCCTGCCGGGTTAAAGCTCTTTTATACTTTGGAAGCCACCAACGCGTCGCCGACGCCAGTGTAGGGCGATGCCTTCAAGAATGCTGTTGCTCTTTTCGATGAGCATTTTAAAGATGTCTCGTGCGATTATATCGCACGCGTGAAATTCCAAGCAAGGCGACAATTGCCTGGCGAGCCAGTCGCCGAGTTCATTACTTCTCTTCGAACGCTCGCCGCGTCGTGCGGCTTCGGCACGCTCGAGGACGATATGATCCGCCATCAGCTTTTCACCGGGGTAGCCTCGCAAAACGTCCGCTGCCGCATGCTTCAAAAGGGCTCCTCGATTTCATTATCCCAAGCCCTCTCGATTGCACGAGAGGACGAGCTTATTCGCTCCCAGTTGGAGCAATTCGCTCCGCATTCAGTGCAGGAACTTTCTGCTGCGGGGGGCCAAGGCGGCGGCTCTTTGTTTCACGGGACGCGTCAACATGGCGGCCCTTCGTCTCGGTGTGGCGGCCAACATGGACGCCCGCCTGCACAGTCCTTTCGTGGCAGCCAACATGGCGGCCTCTCTGCGTCACGGGGGCGAGGAAGCCGACAATATGGCGACCCCATTCCGCCAAATTCTGGGTTTCAGGAACAGCACCGAGCTCCTCGCGTGTTGCAATTTTCTTCTCGAAGCGCAACCGCGCATTGCTTTCGTTGCGGATCGGCTCGGCATTTAGCCAATTTTGCACAGTGTCCCGCGAGAAACCGCACTTGTCTTGCGTGCGGAAAAATCGGACATTTTCAGTCCGTATGCGATTCCCGTCCAGCAAATCTTCCCGAACCAGTTTCTTCGTCCGCTCCTTCGAGCACTGCACAAACCAATACGGTCACTGTTTTAAATGTGGATGGCCTCCACACTACGTCCGAGCCCAGCATCGTAGCTTCAGTGGGCCATGTGCCCTTGTCATTTCTCGTGGACACTGGTGCCTCAGTCTCTTTAATCAGTGCCGCTGTCTTTCATAGTCATTTTTCCAACATTCGGCTTTTGCCTTCACACGTCGTTCTACAAACATATTCCAAGGAAACGATTGATAATTTAGGTCAATTTACAGCTCAGGTCTCCTATTGCAGTCGCACTGCTTCCATTACTTTTTATGTAACAGCCAATGGCAGCTCACTTTTGGGACATGATGCCATCAGGGCTTTGTCCATCAACATCGTCGGTGCGTCTATGACGTGTGCTCAAGTCGACGTCCAAGACGATCTTCCGGCCAACGCGCCTTCTGAATTCCACCATCTGTTCACCCGTGAACTGGGTTGTGTGCGTGGTTTTGTGCATAAGGTGATGCGTCGACCAGGTGTGTGCCCTGTGCGTGCCAAGCTGCGCCGCATTCCTCTTCTTCTCCGTGAGCAAGTCTCTGCGGAACTGTCTCGCCTTCAAGCCAGCGGAATCATCGAGCCTGTCTCTGCTTCCGACTGGGTTTCTCCACTGGTCGTCGTCAAGAAAAAAGATGGATCCCTTCGACTATGCGTCGACTTACGAGAACCGAACAAGGCGATCGTCGTAGACGGGTTTCCACTTCCTCACATTGAAGAACTGCTTCATCAGCTCTCCGGAGCGGTATGTTTCTCCAAGCTGGACCTCGCGTCCGCTTATCACCAAGTTGAACTTTCTGAGTGCAGTAGAGACTTAACCACATTTGTATCGCACGAAGGCTTGTTTCGGTTTCGCCACGTGTGTTTTGGGCTTGCATCTGCCCCTGCAGTGTTTCAGAAAATGATGACAATTATTCTTAAGGGTTGTAATGGCGCCCTTTGTTACTTGGATGACATTTTGGTGTGGGGACGTACTCGCGAAGAACACGATGCTAACTTGCATACTGTTCTCAATCGCATCAGTGAATGTGGTATGAAACTTAATAACAAGTGCATTTTTTCTGTGACTGAGTTACAATTTCTAGGACATAATGTCAGTTCCCACGGTTTGACACCTGTTGAATCTAAAGTTCAGGTCATTGCCAATGCCCCACGGCCTACTGATGTTAAAACCTTGCAATCTTTTTTAGGTCTTGTTTGTTATTATGCCAAGTTTTGTTCCTCACTATGCTGATGTCGTTGAACCACTGCGTACTCTACTTCATCAAGCACAGCCTTTTGACTGGTCAGCTGAAGCTGAGCAGAGCTTCATTCGAGTTAAGTCAATACTGCCCTCAAAGCCAGCTGTTAGTATTTTCAATGAGAAGCTTCCCATCGTCATCACGACGGATGCGTCCGATGTTGGACTGGGAGCACAACTCAGAGGTGATCAGCTGATCACTATCGCTTTTGCATCTCGTACATTGACCCTTGCTGAACGCAGATATTCAGTAGGAGAGCGTGAAGCTCTCGCATGTCTTTTTGCCTGTGAGAAATGGCATGTTTACTTGTGGGGCCGGCACTTCACATTACGTACAGATCACCAAGCACTAGTTGCTCTTCTTTCTGCAGAATCCGAAGGCCGCCGCCCCATTCGCATTTCTCGTTGGTGTGCCAAACTCATGTATTATAATTTCAGTGTTCAATATTGTAAAGGTTCTAATAACGTGGTTGCTGATGCACTGTCGCACCTTCCTCTTCAGATACCGGTTACTGAAGAGCGGGATGAGGAAGTTGTTTCATTAGTTACTTCCTGCATTACTAAAGCTGAGCTTCAGGCAGCTACAGCTGCAGATTCCACTTTGTCTCAAGTTCTCAAATATTTACGTGAAGGATGTCCTTCCAAATGTGCTCTTGCTTCTGAATTTTCGCCTTACTTCGCAGTCTGACAGGAACTGTCTTGTGTCGAGGACTTGCTTTTCCGCGATGAACGCGTGATTCCCCCTGCTTCTTTCCGTAACAAGCTAATACAGCTTGCCCATGAGGCCCATCCAGGCATTGTCCACACCAAACAGAATCTCCGAGAAAGGTACTGGTGACCAGCCTTAGACAAGCAGGTCGAGCATGCAGTTTACAACTGCCATATATGTCAGGCAGCTGACAAGTCTGCCAAACCTGCATTTTCTCCGTTGCAGCCAGTCCAGTGGCCTGATCGGCCTTGGCAGAAACTCGGCATTGACATCATCGGTCCTTTGCATAATGTTCCGCAAAATGCCCGGTTCATTGTTTCTCTCATTGACTACCATTCCAAATGGCCAGAGCTTTGTTTCACACATACGGTTACTTCTGAAGTCATCATTGAGTTTCATTGAAGTCATCATTGAGTTTCATCTTCAGCCGGGAAGGTTTTCCTGATGCCATAGTTACGGACAATGGTCCACAGTTTCAGTCTCAACATTTCGAGGCTTTTCTTTCACAACGAGGAACTCAGCACTTGAGGTCATCAGTTTTCTATCCCCAACCAAATGGGCAAATCGAACCCTTTAATCGCGTTCTGAAGGAACATATCCAGATCGCCCAATTAGAGCACCGTCCCCTCAAGCAAGTCTTGACTGAATGTTTAGCTTCATACAGGTTCACACCACAAGGCACCACTGGAGTGTCTCCTGCTCAACTTCTCCACGGTAGGCAACCGCGAGTTGCTCTCGACATAGTCTCTTTGCCTCGTAACATAGCAGTTTCTTCTGCTGATCAAATCCGTACCAGGGTTTTTTCTCGTCAACAAGCAATTAAAAAGTATGTCGACACCCGTCGAGGTGCAAAGCAGTCCAAAGTTCGCACTGGCGATCTAGTCAAGGTTCGTGTGCCAGGCAAGCGCCCCAAGTATCGGGGTCCTTACAAAGTCTTGGGCCAGGTTAGCCCCACTTCATTTCGCTTAAGTGATGGTAACATCTGGAACGCTTCGCGCCTTGTTATTTTTCATACGGATTCGCCTTCAACACCTAAAAGTCTTTCCCATCACGTTCCGTCCGCGCCTTTCAACTATCCATCAGATTAATACATGTGGCCTCCATGTACAGGCATTTCTTCAAGGGGGGAGGAGTTACCAGTCGGTGTCGCTGGTTGAAGTACACCAAGTCATACGGTTCACTTCGAACCTTCAAATACGGCTGAGACCGTTGAACTGGAGTCCGGTCCGCAAAACTCTTCCGAAGCTCATGCTGCGAGCTCTGATGAGACCGCGAATTTTAACGCTCGTTCAGAGCCTTCACAATCTTCCACTGCTCTTGGTGTGTCACATCAGAGCACAAAGTGACCAAGGTGCAGACACACCTGATTCTACACCAAAAGGGCCCGCCCTAAGCGGAAGCGGCAGAAGCCGCGTCGGTTTGAAGACTACGTGACGTAGAACTCTTGTTCATTACTGTTCGTGAACATTATTGTTCTGTGCAAAGGTCCAATGCATGCAAATCTATACTGTACTAAGTTGTATACAATTTTTTTTGTGCATTTTCAGGACTTCCAATGTACATTTTTTCAGTGCATTTTCAGGACTCATAGTGTGTGAGTTCGGTGTGCCGTGCTCTGAATTTTCATGTGTTCTAACGTACATACCTTGTATAAACTTTGGTATCGATCATGTATAAATATAAACAGTGTATAGGTGAACTTTTTTTCGAGGAGGCAATGATTGTTGTGTTCTGGGTTTTCGGTTTCGGAATGACATGTGAGGGTGCCAGGGGGCACCGCTCTGGCATCTAGGATTTCAAGGCGACTGTAAAATAAAAGCAGTGTGTGTTGGGTAACCGTGGAGTGCGGTTGTTGTTCTTTCCTTCGGTGCTTCGCGCCAATCCGCGTGTTCGGGCTGGTCGGCGTCCCCGCCGGCCGTGTTCGTCTCCGTCGGCCGTCTTCTTCTTCTGCTTCGTCGGGACCAGCCAGCCCCCAACACAGCAGCGCCAGCGGGGCTCTTCCTCATCGTGTGTGTGCCGCTGGTCGAGGGGTCTCAAGCTCCTGACAGCATACTTCAAAGGGTCCGCCGAACAGCACCCCTAATTAGCGGGGTGATTTGTGGTGGCCGCCGTGGTCTCTTCCAAAGAAGATGCTGTACCCGTTGTCGTCTCCCTAACAGCTTAGGGTGTTGTGCCGACACGACGTCTCACCCTCCGGCTAGGAGGGACAATGCCTGGCAGTCATAGGCAGCCAGCCGGTCGGCTAGTTGTTTGAAGATCCAAAAAGCGACGCTCCCTCGTTAGCTGTGGTGCCAGTCACAGCGTCTACGTGTTTTTGCGACTGTGATAGTTCATGTGATAGTGGCCTGAATCACTCTTATCGTCTGTGATTGTGCAATGCAATATCGTCGGGCTGCAATCAGGCATGAATCCGATGCGAGAGAAGTGCACATGGCGTCGACATGACAACAACATTGTCATGCTCCGTGTTCATTAGCATTTAGGACGAAGAAGAAATACGGGCAGCAGCAGGAAGATGCCATAAAAGATGTGCGATTACGTGCTCCAGCGTGTGTCATGCTCTTTGCTTGTTTCGTCTGCCTCTCAGCTTGGCTGCTGCTAGGTACGAATGCCATCAATACTTTGTGAAGGGCAT
This sequence comes from Rhipicephalus microplus, assembly GCF_013339725.1. NCBI lineage: Eukaryota > Metazoa > Arthropoda > Arachnida > Ixodida > Ixodidae > Rhipicephalus > Rhipicephalus microplus. The sequence continues at coordinate 75,097,879 of NC_051173.1, read as the reverse complement.
ATTGCATTTGTCATTGAAGCCTTAACCTAACATTTCTATCATTGTGCTGTTTGGCACAGAGACATTTTTCGTGCTCTTCACTTCGCCTAATGATTTCGTAGATTGCTTCGTACGAAAGAAAACAATTTGAAATGCTTCGCAGCACATTTGCAAGAAATGTATTTCTTGGCTCAGGAAATTGAGTCGCCACTCGCGTTGTTAGGTATTCTTTGTGCCGCTATACCTGTGTTCGAATTCCTTGCATGAGTGAGATTTTTTGAAAAGTACAGCTATGCTCAGTTTTGTTATTTTTGCCATTCCTGAATTGCTTAAAGCTCTAGCAAGCGAATAAGGTACAAGTGGTGACTCTAGAAAAATTTTTGTCAGCGATAGCTAGGACATGAGGTGACTCTAGAAAAATTTTTGTCAGCGATAGCTAGGACATGATCTTGGAGTAAACACTTCTGCCTCATTAACGTTTCGCACGGCACCTAAAATTGCTTTGGTGTTGCTACAGCAACTGCTTGTGACTGTTTTTCGCAAAAGAGCGATGCAAAGTGTGGAGAAATTTAGTGCGAAGGTCGGAAAAAACACATAGCCAATGAAATGAGGGGTTGAACAAGCAGGAGTCAACTCGGTGAACGAGAGATTTATTTAGTGCAAGGGCTAAGGATGCGAGCCTGTGATAGCAGCACGTCTCCTCCTTCTTTTCCCGCTCGAGCTCCATGTCCACTGCCCTCCTTACACCAACATTTTTTGTTTATTTTTTCAGTTCATGCCGAGATCCACCGCTATGGGGCCGTATAGACCAGACGCGTCTCGCATGGACTCCTGCTTTTCGTGCTTTTTAACCCGAAACAAGGCCAGTAACGAACCCAAGAGTTTCACAGCCTCAGCGGCCAAGACACGAGGAATCGGCGGACACCAGCTCCTTTTGGGTGAGTGCATCCTGTCTCAAGATATAAGACTTAATTCCCGACAAGCGCGCGTCCAGTTTATTAAGTCTAACGCCAAGTTCGTTCCTGAGCAAAGCTGCGCGGCGCGTGCACAACGCGCTCAGGCGTTCCTGACGGCACGGCGTGAGCGCTCGCGCTCACCGTGGCGAAAAGCTTAGAATGAGCCGAGACGCAGCCGCAGCAAGTGAAATGCAACGAAATCAGCAAGACAAAGAAAATACAATGCAAACTGACCCAGTGGAGGCAAACAAAACAACAGAAAATTCGTGGACCTATGATGCTGGCAGTGGAAGAACAATTGCAACGGAAAGCGCTTGGATCACGAGAAATAAGAAAGACAAGAAGGCTGTCGCCAATCCAAGGACACCGGCCAACCAACCCACAGAGCAGCCACCTATCAATGAGCAGACGCTAAAGTCATCACCAACGCAGCAACAACGCAGGCCCAAGATGCCACCTCTGCCGCTCGATGACTTCAAGATCGTCTACCGCCCGCAAGCAGGTCTTGACCTCGCCAAATGGAACACCGTTGCTGTCACGCATGCCATCGGCAGAGTGAATGGACTATCACAACAAGACTTTATTGACAAGGTACGCGTACAAGTCCAGAAAATGGAAAACCTAATCATCGCAAGCACCGCCGCCTAAGAAGACGCCAAGAAGCTGGTAAGCATCCAGAAAATACAGCTTGGAGGAAATTTTTACACTGTGAATGGCAACATCAGAACACCGGACGATGTCTCCAGAGGCGCCATCAGTGGCTTGATAATAGTGGTTTTGGGCCGGACGATGTCTCCAGAGGCGCCATCAGTGGCTTGATAATAGTGGTTTTGGGACGTTAAACCCCACATATCAATCAGTGGCTTGATACCCGGTACGAGCACCACAGAACTCATGGCTAGAATTCGCGCACCGGCAAGATACACAGTTCTTCACGCCCGAATGCTAGGTCAATCGACCGCGGCAGTCGTCTTCTTTGAAGGACCGCACGTTCCCTACTACATAATTTTCCAGAGCGTAGACTTCTGCTGCAGACCATATCGTAAGTCAGTGCAGTATTGCCGAGCTTGTGGCAATACGGGTCACCGCCAGGACGTCTGTCCGAAACCTATCCCGGATTTCTGCTATAAATGTGGCAAGGCCGGACAAACGCAGGGACATGAATGCGCACCCATCTGCAAGATCTGCGGGGAAGGACACGAAACAGCAAGTAAAGAATGCAAAAGGAGACTAAAGCCAAGTCCACCACCCTTCAACGTAAGACAACAGTGCCTCAACAGGCTTCAAGAAATAGACAACAGCTGGAACACCAGCGGAGAAGAGTTCCCTGAGGTTAGCATATCGGCCGCTACCACTAACAGTAACAATTAGGGCCGCGTCTCCACGCGCAGCAGTTCCAAGTCAATATTGCGTTCGAGTTCGCGCTCCCACTCTTGCACGCGTTCCGTCTCTGTGCGCAGTAGATCCAAATCAATACTGCGTTCCAGTTCACGCTCCCACTCTCGCACGCGCTCGCGTTCCGTTAAACGTGCGAGCTACGCTGCCATGGCAAGTGGATCTAACGACAGCAGCAGCTTAACCTCCTCGAAGTCGGACACCTCATCCATACAGGTTCTCGAAGTCGGACACCTCATCCATACAGGTTCTCGAAGATAGACTGAAAAACCAGCAAAAAAAGCTCCATAATCAGCACAGCCAACTGCAAAGCCAACAAAGCCTCATAAATAAACTGCTTCAGAGTCAAAAACGACAACAAGAGCTCATTGACAAACTACTTCAAAAGTGCACGCATCAGCAAGGACATTCGGACAACGCAGAACAACATCAAGAACAAGCAAACTGAAGCACAGAGCCGGCAACGACGCTGACCAAGGTAGGCGTCTAAGCCCTAGTGAACGCAAGGTGCACAATATTCGAAGAATCTTTCATGAATAACATGCACACCACGATGGAAAAGATTGTCCAGTCTGCAATAGAAAAAACAGCCTCAATGTTTGAACACAAGATCCCTACGCTTAATGCCAAAATTGATGGGATTGCTGCGGAAGTAAACAATTTCATCGCGCACGTGAAGAAAACTTACGTAACCATGGCACAGTTCGACAGCTTGAACAACCAACGCCAAATGACTCGGAAGAAGGCACGAGCGAACAGTCACAATGCCTCTCGCTCAGTCTCGCCGAGTCGCGATGGCCGGCATGACATCGAATCGATTGAAGATGGCAGTCCCTAACCATAAGTATAAGAACCAGCATTCAACTTTACGCATATGGCAATGGAACTGTCGTTAATACCGCCCTCAACACGCAAGCCTACAAAAATTCATCAAGCTTAACCAACCAGACATCATTGCACTTCAGGAAACCAACACGCAGAACGTACGACTGCAAGGGTACACGACCTGCGCACAAACCCAACGCACTGCCATACTTGTCAAGAAAGCACTTTCAATGCAAAAACACGAAATCGAGGACACTCACATAGAACATACCCTAATAGAAATTCTGCCGGAAGGAAAGACGCAGCAAAGTCTTTTCATAACCAATATATACAGCCCCCCACGAGACCATCTATCAGACTTCGATCACTTCATACGAGAAATCAGGAAGCGCACGCATGGCCACCAGATCATAATTATGAGAGACTTTAACGCCTCTCACACGGCATGGGGCTATCATATCACCATGAGGAAGGGTTCCAGGGTGCACGATACTGCTCAACATCACAGACTAATCCTGTGGAACGACCCTCTTCAGAAGACGAGAATCGGGAACAGCGTCTCCAAAGATACAAATCCAGATCTTACATTTACAGCAAACCTCACTAGGGCAGAGTGGAGTGTGCTACCGGAAACTTTAGGTAGTGATCATCACATCATCCAACTCTCCGTAGCGCACACTCGTAAACACGTAGCGCATGCTCGTAAACAGACCAAGACTGGAATAGCGCGGTTAACGAAATGGCAATCCTTTAGGAATGACCTCGACGTTGAAACCACCATAATCGACATTGAAGACTGGTTTAAGAATGTGCTCAAAATAGCCGAACGCTACACTAAAAACATACAGCTTGACGTCGATACACCCGCCGTCGACGCACATCTCCTCCACCTTTGGGAGGCTAGAAGAGGACTTCTAAAACGGTGGAAGCGGCAAAAACTAAACAGAAAGTTACGGAAACGCATTTCTCTCCTCACCGAGCAAGCTCATGCAAACCAATTGGCCAGGCAGAGCTGGCATGCTTTCTGTGCAAAGCTGCAGGAGACTCTGAGCACCAAGAAGACCTGGCATCTGCTACGCACACTTCTAGCCACGCAACCCTCCAAAGCAGCACAGAAGCAGCACCTCCAGAGACTTATTCGAAACTACGCCGGTACAGAGGAACACCTCCTAGAAGAACACCTTCTAGAAGAATTACAAAAGAAGCTCTGCGGCGATGCACCCACTGGGGCTTCAATTCACACCAAAGAATACGCTGGCGCACCAAACACTGAACTCGACCGGCCCTTCAGCCTGGCTGAGCTGCACACAGCCCTAACGAAGTTCACAAGAAATACCAGCCCCGGAATAGACAGGATTGTCAACAAGCACTTACGCAACCTACCGCACCAGGCCACCACGGCTCTTCTCCGATATTACAACTGCTGGGATCAAGGAGAGCTACCTCGGTATGGAAGCATGGGGCTTCGATTCAAACCAAAGAATACGCTGGCGCACCAAACACTGAACTCGACCGGCCCTTCAGCCTTGCTGAGCTGCACACAGCCCTAACGAAGTTCACAAGAAATACCAGCCCCGGAATAGACAGGATTGTCAACAAGCACTTACGCAACCTGCCGCACCAGGCCACCACAGCTCTTCTCCGATATTACAACGACTGCTGGGATAAAGGAGAGCTACCTGCGGTATGGAAGCACTCTGAAATCACCATGATCCCTAAGCTTAACAAACCAGTCGGCATCGAGAACCTACTTCCGATTTCTTTCACCTCGTGCGTGGGAAAGCTGTTCGAACACATGGTGCACGACCGCTTAACCCAGTACCTGGAAGATAGTAGACACCTACCGGGCACCATGTTTGGCTTCAGGCAGCATCTTTCGACGCACGACGTGCTCTTACTACTCAAAGAAGACCTCCTTGATCACCTCACCCATCGAAGAAAGTACTCCATACTCGGAGTTGACGTCAAGGCGGCCTTCGATAACGTCAGCCACGACGCGATCCTCAACAACCTCGAAGGCGTTGGCTGCGGCATTAGAACCTACACGTATGTCAAACTTTCTCACAGACCGTACAGCAACTGTGGGCATATGCAACATCCACAGCAAAAGCTTCCAACTACCGAAAAAAGGAACGCCGCAGGGTTCGGTCATCTCTCCGTTACTTTTCAATGTGGCTATGATCAATCTGCCGAAAATTGTCGACAAAATACCTGATTTACGGCACGCAATCTACGCTGATGACATCACGCTCCGGACCAGGACTTCGAACACTGGGAGACAAGAGACCTGCCTACAAACCGCCGTAGATGCCATCGAACGGTATCTCAGAAACTGCGGTCTCTGCTGTGCCCCCGTGAAATCCGAGCACCTCGTCCTAAAAGCGAGAACAAGAGGCAGACCCCCTCTATACGACGAGCCCGACCCTAGCGTAACGCTGAAAGGGACCTTAATTCCAAAAGTCGAGACCCTGCGAGTGCTTGGAGTTCACATCTACAAGGATGGATCGGGAGCTGCCACCATACCTAGACTCCGACGGACACTATCACACCTCACGCACCTCGTCAAGAGGATCGCGAATCAACGAAACGGATTCAAAAAGCACGACACGCTACGTATAATGCAAGCTCTGTTCACCAGCCACATTACGAACGGCACGCCGTACCTGAGTTTGAAAACCGCTGAAATTGAAAAACTTAATATCATGATAAGAAAGGCCACTAAATTAGCCCTGGGACTTCCGCCAATGGCCTCTATCACACGTCTCCTAAAGATGGGCGTCCACAACACGTGGCAAGAGCTCATCGAAGCGCATAGGAACAGTCAGCTGGAGAGGCTCAAACTGACGCCCACGGGGAGGTCGGTGCTCCGGTACCTCAACTACAGCGACACGTTCATCGCCGATGCAGGCCGGAAAAAGCGCATCCCGCTGTACATTAGAGAGTCGCTGTCCATCGCACCTATTCCACGCAACATGCATCCTACTTTCCACAAAAGTAGACGCAAGGCTAGAGCTAACGCTATTCGACGAAAGTTCAAGCAAGACCCGGACGCCCGCTACACTGACGCAGCCAAGTATCCGCATAGAAACGCGTACGCTGTCAGCGTCGTCGATTCTCAAGGCCGAGATTTAGCGTCAGCCACAGTCAACGCACTCAATTCAGACGCCGCAGAAGAATCGGCAATCACTCTAGCAACGACAACATGTACAGACGTCGCGGTGATTTTCACCGACTCACAAGCCGCCTGCAGGAACTTTGCTAAGGGCCGTATCTCAGCCAATGCCATCAATATTTTGAAACAGTGAAGCACTCCACTCCCATACACTTGTGTATTATGGGTGCCAGGACACGAGGGTCTGCAGGGAAATGAAGCGGCCCACGCCGCTGCCCGCGAGCACGTCAGCCGGGCTGCCCCCTGCCCACAGGACATTCGACCCGTCGTTGAAGAGAAGGAAGTTCAAAACACCTACTCGTCGTTACTCCAGCATTACAGGCTGGAGCGACGAGTATACCCTCCACCACACCCAAAACTGACAAAAGAGGAAAGCGTAATACTGAGACACCTGCAAAGCAGCACATACACACATGGGGCCCTAATGCACCATCTCTACCCAACGAGATATAGCTCTATGTGCCCGCTTTGCAACGTACCGGACACCCTGGTGCACTTGCTTCTTGCATGCCAGTGTATTGCCAGACGTGATATGCAAGAATACACGACTGATAATGAAGCAGGATGGACGAACGAAGACCTAACCGAAACGTGGGAGGCGAAGCTCGCCCTCGAGGACCTGGAAGAGCAACAACAACTCGTCGCCAGGGCCAAGAGGGCAGTAGAAGCCAGAGGGTTCCTGGACTAAGGAGCCCTCCCACCTCAGGGTGACACCGGGCATTGCTCGGGGCACTGTTTCAAAATAAACGTTTACTTCTCTCTCTCAGTTCATGCCAAAGTCAAGTGCTGAGCCAACTACTCCCGTGTCGCATTGTGCACTGCACGTGTAGTTGTGTTCATTTATTGCCGTTTTACTCTTCCACAGGTCTTCTTATACTGTTTAGTTCTCATGTGTAATTATATTCATATGACAGCTGTATTTTCGCATCTTGCAGTACAATAAACCTGTTTTTGTGCCTGCGTTTATCATGTACTTACTAAGAATATCACTTGAAAATAAAAGCTCTCGCTCCTCCAATGATTCTCATGTTTTAATTAAGATATGTACATACCCACACATTGGCATCGTGTGCTTTCCACTCTAGTGATGAAGCTTACACGAAGCTCATCGAGATGCATGCAAGTGACACGTTAAAATTTAAAAGAAAATTATAGTATGGCATCATAGAAGAGCTACGCACGTAGATTAGGTCTCGGAGGCTGCCTAATATTCCTATTTACTACAAAATGGCCTTCGAGACATCCTTTTCTGTAGGCTTTGATCTCTGAGGCTGGAAAGGTTTTCAACAACTGTTTGGAGCACTGCGAACCATAATTGGCCGCAGGGGCCTACGAGCGGGTCTTCTCTTAACTTTATATGTCACTGTATGCTGTGGCAACCAGCGTAGTTGCCAACAACGCCGATTTTCACAGCACGTCGAGTCTGTTCAAGCGCGGGAAACGCGGAATATGCTTTCTGCTTTTTCAACATGCCATAGCCACGTTTGCCGGCTAGGAAGTTCATATTTCCCGCGAAGCGTTGGTGGCTACAGCATCGCTTTTTTGTCTTCAAGTTGCGTCGTCCCGCCAATAGGTATCTGGCGTGGTCAGCGGATCGATGGCGCACGGTTTTTTTACTTTATCTGATCGATCGCGTGTCGCGAGTGCCCTGACCTAACGGGAATTATATCTTACACCGTGGTTTCGATCTAGGGTCTGCACATTTAAATTGATTGATGACGCAAACTGCAGATAGCCAACCTGGCCGCCGTTTCTCGCTGAAACTAGCGCAACTGATAAAACTTTGAGGCTGGTCGAGTATTTTGGCGCAGCGTGATGCAATTTCAGCGAATTTTATTGTTTTGGCGCAGCTCGGCACGAAAATGAAGAATTTCATCAAATTGGCACAATTAGCGCCAATTCGGTGCAATTGGGTATAGTATAGGGTAGCTGAAAGAATCAGCAACCCCATATGTTATAAACTGATATTGCGGCAGAGCACGCCCATGAGAGATTGCAAACTTGGCATGTAAGAACAGATGCTGATTTTTGATGAACTAGCTACCATATCACCATTGGATGCTTTCGGAGGTCTAAATTCCCATTTATGTCCTGAAGATATATCTGTCAGCTTTTGGTTGAATGTTTCGTTTTAAGAAAGCACATATCTCTCACATTGAAGAACCAGTACTGTTCGCCACTGTGATGTGAATGTGCGCATTTGAAAAGTGCGCAACACCATCAGCCTGAACCAAAGAGGATGAAGATTACGATCGGTTGCAGCACGTGTGGGCGTGAAGATTTGATGCCAATAAGGGGCCTCCATGGAGATTTAGGAGAGCCACGGGAGAAGAACAGCGAAGCTTGACAGGCTTCGCTGAGTTAGGACCGAGTGAAGAGGGTGGCCAGGGCGCGGAGGTGGCGGCCATCAGAGCTCCTTTACCAAGGTCTCTGTGGGCTCCCACCTGGACACCGAACTTCTTGAATTCTTCTCGTTGCCTGGCGTGGGCCAGGCATGGTCGTCTAGCGTTTGCCAAGAAAGGTCTCTGGCTTCATGTACGAGCTGAGGTTGCCGAATGCGAAAAGGTCACTGACCTCGACCAGCCTGATGCTTCTTTCCCTGCAAGTCAACGACGTGAGCCTCTCAACCACATCACCGCTGTCACCGTTTGTGTGAGTGCGTCTATGCCTTGGTAGCAGAGCCTCCGCTGCAAGCACCGCGTCCCGCTATGTGGCAATAGGGGTTCCTATAGTCTGAAGATTTATTTCCATGCACTGTTTGTGTCTTTAGCAATTCGTTCTTCCCGTTAACATCGGTCTAGCTTTGCATGCTGTGTTCTTTGTCTGTTTATTTTTAAGGGGTTTCTGAAATATATTGAGTGTTGGGGATTGGAAACAAATGGTCTCGTCGGCTCATTTCTCAATAATGATTATGTGATCGCTTTTTGGTTTAAGGGGGTATGCTACACCTTCCAAAAACTCTTTTATTTTTGCGAGTACCTCAGTCAAATTTGGAGAGCCTATGTAGATTTTACTGCTGATTTCAAAAATCTAATTCTTTTTTTGCTGTGACAATTAGTTTTAAAGATATAATGAACTGCGAATTTTTCAATTAAGGCCTAATTAGCTAATTAACTGTAACTTGGATATTGATGTGCAACCTATAGAACCAATTCGGTATGTTCACAGTGTGCAATAAAGTATAAATCATTGTTCTGGGCTATTTCGAAGCAAAGTTGTGGGATGTTGAATATGACATGAAAAATTTCCCCATCTACACTTGAAACAAAAGATCCATTTAGAGAATTTTCTCCAAAAAATTATTACAATAAAACTTACTTTACGACACATCCCCTGCATTTATCTTCGAAACAAAAAAGAAATCGTAATGATAACCCAGATAGAACAAGAGATATTGCTCCGGCATAATGGGAAGCACATGAAAATTGTCGTTTTGAGAATCGAGAAAAAACGTGGGCACACATTTTTATTGCAGAAGATGCAACAAGACAACCTCAAAACGCACCAGAAGCATAGTCTGAATGCATTCTGTGCTCATGCCTCCTCTTCACCAGCTTCCGGAGTTCCAATGAGGCTGTTCTTTTCTTGTTGGAGACAATGCTGCGACGGTGGTCTTTTCTCTCGCTCTCCTGGCACCAGTACTTGTCGCATTCATGTCCATTTCACCTAAGATTGCCGTTGCAGAATTCAAATTGCCCGTGTTGAAGCGCAGCACTGCTTCTGCAACAGCTGCTTCAACAGCGAACAGGGACGCATGGTGCTCCTTGGGGGCCAAACTCCAGATTACCGAATGTAGGCTCTCGTTGGAGTTCTGCGTTTTGCCGCGTTCGCACCTCTGAAGCAGGGCTCTTCCCGAAAGCCGGGTATAAACCGGTAGTAATGCCTCTGCCACGTCTTTCGGTAGATTGTAGGCATGCCTGGGGTCGGGCTCACCCTTTGCTTTTGCGGCATTGTGCCGACACCATGAAGTTTCACCAGCTGGGCACAGACTGTGGTCCGAGCATTCATCAGTGGAGGTGACGTGGCGGTATGTGGCCATCACAGCCTTTTGCATCTCGCCCACGTCACCTTCATGCGATTTCAGAGCCCGGCCATAATATGTGCTCAGCCTGGTGATCAGCTCACCTGTGAGCCTGCCTTTCCCACCAAGGCCTCTTTTCCCATCGCACTTTTGTTTCTGCACCAGGTTTCTCAATGCGGTGCCCATCCGTTTCTGTACATGATTAATACAGTCTTCCTTCTGCACGTCAATGTAACCATACACCTTGGCGTCTTGTATGGCGCAAAATGTCCTAGAGTCTCCATCAGACAGCATAGTTGTGTAGCGCAGGCCATGGCGTTCAAGCGACCTCTGAAATAGAATTAGAGCCGCCTCCACTTCCATTTGCCCCGCTTTGCTGTTCGTATTTTTTTGGCATTTGTGGTTAGCCTTCCATTCTTGATAGCCCTCACTACTAGGCTTTGGGCCCACCTCGCAGCCTAGGCAAAAGTTGGAAAGAACGACGTAGTCCAACACGTAGCCACTAAATAATTCGATAACTGTGCCCACGCCGATGTGGGAAGAATGGCCTCGCGTCTTCCACGTGCCATCGTAGCTAACGGCAATATTGCCCCGGTGGCCGAAGCACAAGTCATCATAAATTGTTCTAACCTTTTCCGCACATTCGCTCATAGCGGACTCAGCCGCTCGCGTTGCAGCGGGTGCCAGCGTGTTCTTCAAATGCCGCTGAAACGTCTTGTGGTGCATACCGCGGTGTGAGATGCCCATTGTTGCGAAAATATCGTTCATTTTCGTTTGGCCGTTGCCGGTAGCCACCATCGCCCTCGAAGCGAGAAGATTTACTTCAAACGGATTGCACGTTTTCGTGCCGTTCGCGCGGAGCGAAGTCCATTCATTCGCGATCTCGCCGCACCTTTCACACTGCACTAGCACTTTCACGGCAAGTCCGTAGTCCCGATGCCCTCTGACGATCGTAGCCGGTCTGTGGCAGGCTTTGCAACACAAGGCACCCATTATCGCGTTTAGGATATCTAGATGCATAAGCAGATAAGGAGCAGCGTGGTCCGAGTCCTGTGCGGTTGCCTCGCTACAACTCGCGGTGAAAAAGTCAATTTTCCGTGCAGTTGCTGGCGCCGATGAAAGCCGGTCGAGCGTCGCTTTCTCCCGGGCATGATTTTCTTCAACTTCGGCGTTTGTCACCACCTTGGCGTCGATTCGTAGTCGTCCGGAGTTCGCTTCACCGTCATCGTCGTCGGAGGCAACGCGCTCGGTCGCACCATCGCTGAACGGCCGCGGAGCGTCGACACATCGTTCGTCGGAGTCAACCAAGGGCTCTGATGACTTCGTAGACTTTCTCCCACGACCTTTGCGTTTCCTGCGACCAAATGCGTGCACGGTCCGATACTTTTTTGCGTTTCCAGGCATGGCGATACGATCAGAAGCTTCAGAGTGCTCTGGCCGATTTCGAGGCGTCACAGCGGTAACCCTTTCAAAATGGCGTCGGGTCGCGTATGCAGGCGCAAGCCGCGAGCTTCCAGCCAACCGGAAAGCGCCATTTCAGTCACGTGCGCCGTTTAGCCAATGGCAGTGAGCGCGGCTCTTCGTCTTTGAGGCCCCGTTTTTCGAGCCGGGGAAACGCTCAATGTTGCTTACTGAATAAAAAAAACAGCTGAAAACGCGTTCTTTCAAACAAGACCAAAATGGCGCCGATCGAGCGCGTAATTCCCGCGTATCGTAGAGCCGAAACCTGCGCTATTCGCCCTCAATTTAAAGGGCAGGACGCCCGTTTTCGGTTTTTTAAAGTTGAATAACGATAAAAGTTGATGGTATTCGGCTATGAAATTTTGTAAATAGGTGCGCAATGATGTCGGGAACGCGAAAAGAAGGTCCGCGAAAACTCGATTTTTTGGCTGATTTTCGGTGCCGAAGTGCCGCGTCCCCCCTTTGGTTTAAGTGAACGTACATGAGAACTTTCCCAATAAATAGCCTCATGACATGCACGTGGTTACAGTGCTCGTATGCTGGCCTCAAGGTCCCAAGTTCAGTTCCAACCGCAGCAGTAGCATCTCTGTGGAGGCTAAATCGATAAGAACCATGTACTGGGGGATGTACTGTGGGATGTCAATGAATGTTGAAGTACATCAGATGGACAAAATTTCCGGAGCTCTCCACTACGACATACTTCATAATCATCATAAATTTGGGTTGTGACGTAAAATCCCATATATTAAATGCAAAGCATTTCTTAGCAAATTTCAGCAAACTTCAGCATTTCTATCTATCTATCTATCTATCTATCTATCTATCTATCTATCTATCTATCAAGCCGCTTACATTTGGGTGCTCTCGTGGTCACCCCCTTAAATTGACGTGAACCAAAATTAGAATGGGAAGGTAAGATGGTTTGATGAATATGACGCGCTGGTGAAGACATGAATAATTTCACAATCCTGTTGCGTACACCGTCAAACACTTCCCGCCAGACAGTGGTTTATACCCGCGGGCGGGTATGTGGCACAGGTTATCGACACTTAGCATCTACCCATGTAGGACGAGAACACACATGGGCAATTTTAATGCACGAGCGCTAAGAAATACCCGACAATGATAGTGTTGACTTAAAGAATGCAAAGAATAAATGTCATGGTCCCACCTGGAATTGAACCCAAGCATTCTGCATGGCAATGAAGCATTTCACCACAGAGCTATGCCAGGTCTCGTAACTACTTTTCAAATAGACACTAATCTTTCTGAAATGTCAATATTGGTTCCAGTGCTGCTTACTCAATTTTATAAACATTATTTATTTACTCCTTTGATACCGCAGTCACACGACGGGTTAACGTCAATTGTGGTTAGTTGCCATGCGCTGAAGTTGATTCATGTAGTGGTGTCCATGGCCAGCATCCTCACAAACATCAGCACTTCATATAAGCTTCTGGTGTTGCTAATATGCATGTTCTATTTGACATCGTTGCACAAGTACAAAAAATGGGTTATATAAGCACCTGCAACTCTTCAACATAAGTCTGTGTGTGTAATGTTTGTACATATATTAAGCGCCATTTCATGGTGTGTCGCTCAATCAAGAAATAGCTACATGGTCACCTTCCCTCAGAATGCTTTGCATAACGTCAATTCCCAGGTACTTGGGATCTGCCGAATTTTATTTTTATTGAACCTACGTTGTTCATCATCACATGCCTACCTATAACAACTTCAGGATGAATGAATCTTCCAGCTGTTTGCAGTTTTCTTTCTTGAGATGATTCGATATTATACTTGAGTGTATACTGCGGTACAGGCCAATCCGAAACCACAGAACACAAACCCCATGTAAAGGCATGTGTTCCTCATTGTACAAGCCAATACCACAGATTACGGTGTTAATAACAGCCACTCCTAAATTATGACCAATAATTAGACACTTACCTAGGTCTGCCTTTGGAAATCGACGGAACTGGAATCCCTTCAGTGGCTGATGGGCTCTCCAAGATTTGAGGGTTTGAAGTCGCATCTTCGCCATCGCTGCGCGAAATCGCTGCTTGGCCTCAAATGGCTTGCAACGATGTGAGCGCATCTTGCACTGGTCCCAAGCCTGCGTTTGGAGTATAGTCTTGAGGGAACCACCAAGTCTGCTCCTCCTCTCACACAGGATGTAAGTGTTCCCAGAAACATTTAGCAGGGCATTATCAGAATTCCCGTGATGAGATAAAATCATAAGCTTCCCCATATTTTTCCTGTTAGTATGATTTTGCAGAAACACAATCAGCAACTGAGGATGCTAAGTACTATGACACTGCACTCTTACACAAGTCAAAGAAATACTAAAGATGGAGAAAAATTTGTGCCTTTGACTTTATCCTGATACCTCTATGTCACGGTCAGGTGAAAAAAAATTATACCCATCTTTTTGATATATTATGCGAACGGAAGGCAACAATGTCTGTGCTTTAACCCAAAAACTACTATACGATTATGATATTTGCCGCAGTTAAAGGCTTCAAGAATTTCAACCATGTAGTGTTCATTAATGTGCACTGACATTGATAAAGTACCATTTCGCCTCCACAGAAATTCTCCGTCACGGCCGAGATCACACCCATGAGCTTTGCGTCAACAGCTGAGCACTGTATATACACCATGACTGACTAGAAAAGGAAGAAGCACATATCTAAGAAGTACACCGCACATGCAAAACAAAATCCTGTAGCACTCACAGAGACACATAATCCACTGCAGTAATAATATTTTCCGAGAAAGGACACTATCACGCTGAATCATATTTCGATGTCAACCAAACATAAATTTGGATGGCAGCTGCAAGTGGACTATTTGGCACTACGTGTGCATGCAAGTTTTCACATCTAATCACTGAAAACATTCTCAATCAAACATAATAAAAGGGTGATTCCACGAGAGATCGACACGGGTCCAAAAGTTGATATTTTAGATTTCACTGAGTATTTTATACTTCGTGCACCTCACACCAGGTAGCCCGAAAGTCAACTTCGTTTTATGATTAACGTCATAACTTACGAGAAAAAAATATCAAACTTCACCAACACGGAGGCACCAATTTCGTCACCTGTCATTTTCGAAAATTGCAGAAGCTATAAAAAGACAAATATTTTTGTTTAAAGGAAGATATTTTTCACCTGAAATGCATGTCGAATGAAGAATAAATTCACACGGTTTCAAGTTTGTAGACCTTAAGAAAATAGCTTTTAGAAATGTCTAATTTTGCAACAGTTTAAAATAAGTTACGTAATCCCCTTCTTTTTTTTTCTTCGAAAGTAATGCAAGCAGCGTTTTCAGACTTGACACATTTTAAGGATATAGTGTGTTCATCAGGTACATAAATTATTGCTGCCATTGGGCAAATGTAAATTTTTATATATTGCCTCAAAGTTCTTATATTGGCAAAAGTGTACTCCAATAAAATTTGAATAATAAAAAAACCCCATCTTCGATTTTTCTTAAAATCTCGTAAATAGACAACTGAAGGCCATCATACAGTAATATAGAAAAACATGTTGCAATATTTTGTTTTTAGTGACAATATTCGTGGTACAAATCAGAGCTTTTCGAGAATGCGTTGATAAGTTGAGAAATCTAGAAATCGGAACGGAAAAGCGGCAATAAGCTTCAAACGCGAGTAAACGTGACCGAATTTGGTGAAGAAAGGCTGTTTGAGCAGATAGGAATAACTATTTTGAACACGGTATTCTACAGTATCTGAATTCACTCTTATACGTAGAGCACTGAGACTTCTAATATGTGGTGCCTCTCCATTATTGACACACAGATGGAGCTGCTGTGACGACCATGTGTTTTCAACACGTTGGGTAAGAGAATTGAATGTTGAATCAGTTCATAAATGATTCATAACAAATTTTTATCATTCGGGGCACGAAGACTGCCGCATTAGACTGAAGAACACGCTTTAGGGCAAGTTTTCATCCGTCGTCTGCTCTACAGATGAATTGCTGTGCGCTGAATCTCGAAGCCAACGATTTAGATATTATGGTTCAAAGTAGGGACAAAGATTACGCCTCCCGTAATTTTATCGACAAAAACATTGTGAAATTCATTTTAATGTACTATACTTCAGTTTTGTATCCACACTGTGGATACTTGCACACAAGTATCTACAGTGTAAAAAATAGCTAACCTTGGCCTGTTTCTTTGTTTTTGAAATGTTGAAGACGGTAGTCTCAGTCTTATCACAACTCGCGATACGCGTCGTTTATGCACTTGTCGTCGTCTTCACCAGTTTCCGCAAGTTCCGCCGCCTCGAAGCCTGCCTTGCGGAAGCAGTTGACCATTGTGTTCGTGTTCACGTCTTGCCAGGCATTGAAGATCTTCACAGGAGAAAACTTTGCGGAGATTTCCGGCCCCTCCTTTGCATCCACTGCTGGATGTTCTGGCTGCTGACAGCTTCGCTTTCGCCAGAAATGGTTTTGCCAACGATGTTGTATCGTTGTTAAATCCGTGAATCTGCCTGCTGTCGTCCACGAAGTTGTTTCATCGATTGTAGCGGCAAACCATTTGGCCTTGGCAATTGGTATCGGGCCTTGCACTGGAATAGATGTCAGACTCTGGTGTTTTGTGGACACACAGCGCTACCTGTTGACGCAGTTTCAAGTAGTGCAAAGCCCGACTCTCTTGCAAAGTTTGCTGCACAGCCAGGTGCAACTACAGCTTACAAAACAATGATTGAGCTAAATATTAGATGTATATT
Organism: Rhipicephalus microplus; assembly: GCF_013339725.1. Lineage (NCBI taxonomy): Eukaryota > Metazoa > Arthropoda > Arachnida > Ixodida > Ixodidae > Rhipicephalus > Rhipicephalus microplus. The sequence continues at coordinate 75,081,308 of NC_051173.1, read as the reverse complement.
CGCGCATTGAACACTAAAAAAAGGAGCTATGAATTTCTTTCCACTATATGAAGGCATTACCAAACCATGGTAAAGTTCTTGCTGGTTCACTCGCCTGAATGATGGCGAAGACAAAAACAGACACAACAGCTCTGTGCTTTACAAAAAAGACTCCGGTCGACACTACTGTTGCTTTGGGAATTGCCACAAATATAGATTACTTCAGTTTTGCTGATTTCCGCAGCTTTTGCAAAGCAGAATGGCGAAAGCGCTAAATAAAGGCTGTTGTGAACGTGTTGGGTATGCGAATACTCGCGTTCTTTACAGCCATTCGCTTCAGTAAGTGTGATAATGTAGGTCTCAGGTCTTCCCAGACAACACAAACACAACCTCAGGAAGTCCTCAATATGCCTCCGTGAGGACAATATGACGCCCTCAGAATGTCCTCTCATGGTACTAGGATGGCACTAATTCCGTCCCCTTGTCCATACACATAACAACCTCAGCAGATCCTCAAAACAACACTTCAGGACTTTTTCAGTATCTTTTCAGAATAATGATTGCATGGCCGGTTCGGCACTGTGGGTAGTGATACTACTGAGGATTTACTTGTTTTCATCATATTTCCATATACCAAAAGAAAAACACCTGTGAGGTCTCGTGTATATATACTGTATCAATCAACAGAGAGGTGACAAAACAAACAAAGCTTGTTGACTGAAATTTATTTAACAGTAATTATTCACAACTGACAGGTTTGTCAGGCATTCGAGTCGACATATAGTCTGAAAAAAGAAAAGCCGTCAATACAGCTCAATCAACCACGTTTATAATCTTTCTCAAAAGTTTGACACAGTGTCCTCATTACCACGTGTATAGTGCCCAATGCACTCACTAGTGTTAGAGGCTCCACTATGACAGCCTACCAGTACACTCGACATGGGCTTTGACTTCCCTGAGGTCGTGCGATGTGTCAGATGCAGAGGTCGATCCTTTCACGTTGGGACAAGGCTGCTTCAAAGTGCAATTGATCGCGATTGGCTGGTGTTCCAGGCTGCTTCGAACCACACCCCGCCGCGGTCGGCTAGTGACAATACATTCATGATTAGTCTGAACGTTGAGCAGCCCACTGCACCCATAAACACAGCAATTTACCTCTTGTCGTCACCTACGACTTACACTCTTACAAATATCTCACTTTTAACCATGCACACAAACAAGGACATGAACCTTCACTAGTACACAGCACCTTCCCTGACAGACCCCATTTTGACAGTCAGTTGGCTTGAAATGGCTTGGCTACTTGACTATCCAGAATGGTGCCGCATGGTCCATGGTTGCCAGCTGCTAGTTTGTTATTACGCGCTACAGCGGCGTATAATGACTAATTTAAGGCTCTGACATTTAAGAACACATTGTTTCAAATGTACATTTCGCAATACCAGGCTCGATACCCAAGCCAATTATTTACGCGTGTCTCATTAAGCAGAACGCGTAATTTGAAAATTTTACGCCAAAAAAGAAACAAACTAGGTAAAAACATCCAATAGCTTTATGACTGTATGAAACGAATGTGTGTAGAAAGTTTTCACATATGAAACACATCTACTTGGTGCGCAAAGGTTCTGAGGAATTATATCTAAGTGCTCAGTGCAATGCTTTTGTCATCCCCAAAAGATCCTTGGCAGGACCTTTTCCGGACCAATTGTTGTCCTCAGAAAGCACTCCAAAAGACGCTTCCGGGTCAAACCAGCTTGTGTCGTCCTCAGTAAATACTAAGGTCAATGAGAATTTTGCGAGGACGTTTGTACCATATGAGGACGACCTTAGGACATCGAGTGTTGTCTGGGTCCTGTTATAGTTTTAAGCAGCCTTGACGGAGAAACGGGGTAACTTTGGTTATGAAGCTTAACAGACCCTCTGTTTGCGGTGCGCGACATGCAACAGTAAACAGGTGACGCCCGACCGCAATAAAGATCACACACACACGCTACAACCACTGATAATATGAAGTTATCACCACCACACAGCATTACGCACACTAGGGCTTTCAAAGCTCCAAGTGCCAGCTTTAACTAGGAAATGCAAATACTGATAAATTGCAAAATGATTGTGACCACAAACAATTTTTTTTTCCCATTGGTTTTCAGCATTACCGGAGCTATCTCGGAGGCATTGGTTTTGCCTTCAATTGTACACTCAGAAAGTGGATATGCATGTATCCTCATTCGTAGTATATACACACGGCAGATAATCGTCAACAGAGCATTCGATCATGCCTAATAAAGCACTTCAATGCACAGCAAGCAACCGCAAGCAAGAATGCAACTACAAAGCAAAAATCACCAGGGCCATTGGTGCCGGATAAAGCGAGCTTCGTACCACTGATCGCATACACTGTTTGTGCATACAGTTAGTTTAGTACTTGCCTCGAGCTCGACGCCTTGGAATGCTCGCTTGCACTTAAATTGCCAGGTGCAGCATCTGCGTTTCCGATGGAGGCGGAAATGTTGTAGGCCCGCGTGCTCAGATTTGGGTGCACGTTAAAGAACCCCAGGTGGTCGAAATTTCCGGAGCCCTCCACTACGGCGTCTCTCATAATCATATGGTGGTTTTGCGACGTTAAACCCCACAAATCAATCAATCAGGTGCAGCATGCCGAAATAAATTAAACATATTTTGCATTCAGTCGGCATTTAGTTTTGATGAGCTTTCTACTTTCATGAAGCAAGTTTAGATTGAAGGAAGAAGCTTGCCAGGTCCTTAATTTTCGGGAAACTGCACCTCAAGACGAACAAAAGAGGAGGGCCTATGCACGTTCACTTGCGGACGGCTCTCTGTGCACTACCTAATTATCTTTGGCGTGGCGATGGAGGCGCTGGTGGCGGCGTTTTTCGCAGCGCCGCCTGGGCGGAGTCCTATGTCTATTTTCTTTGTGCCCACTTCAAAAAACCAGGCATAGAGTACCTTTTCTACATTCCCGAGGGCAGGAGCGCGCACATAACAAGCCTCCGACGTTTGCTGCTCCGCCGCTTTTGCCTTGATATCTGCCTTATTCTTCAACAAGTTCCTCGGAGTGGTCGGTGGTATTTCGAAGTCGTCCGTGACGGTCAAACAATTCTCGCCCACCTCAACACATTGAATGGCCTTCAGCTTCGTCTAAAGTCAAGAGTCTTGTGCTCCTTGACGCTGGTCGTAGCTACACGAGAAGAGGACAATTCAAGGAGTTTGCAGCGGCTTTGCAGGCCATGCTTACAAGAGAAATGCTGCGCATGCGGTGGTACGTAGGCGACGCGACAGCTCGAGAGCAACAAAGTGCTCGACAGGCCGAGACAGCTACTTGCGAGGGCAACAGCGAAAGGCCTGAGCTGTGGTTGGCTGCTCAAAACTCGCAAAACCCAGTAAAAAAAGGTGAATCGGTCCAATTGGTGCAGTTCCTAGCAATGAACGGTAGGAACGGACTACCACGTGGTCCTACCAGCTCGTATAAATTGCCTCACGTCAGCCATCCCCTCCAGTGGGCTCGGCAGCAGCACGACGGGCAAGATGCTCAACAATCCATTTCTTTGTACGCTGCAGGTTCTTGCTTCACTTTTTGTGTCGCAATTTTCGGAGCATGGCTGTGCTTTGGATCCTTTACCGCTTCCTTCGTCCAGGGTTGTCGACTGCAGAGCATCAACGGAGGCTTATCAAGTGGCCTGCGACCGATGTGAAGCGGAGGAATTCATCATGCCGGTTGCGGTATCTTCTGCGCCGGCGCCTGCCTCAGGAACGGACTACCACGTGGTCCTACCAGCTCGTATAAATTGCCTCACATCAGCCATCCCCTCCAGTGGGCTCGGCAGCAGCACGACGGGCAAGATGCTCAACAATCCATTTCTTTGTACGCTGCAGGTTAGTCCCTATTCTTATGGAAAATGTTATCGTAGCGATGACCGTTTTTTGTTTCTGCTGCCGTGCCCACTGTGTGTTCTCAATTTACATTTCGATGTGTGCACTTTTGCTAAGAACTTGTTGATTTGCGGAGACGTTGAATCAAACCCTGGCCCCGGCGAGAAGGAAATGTTGGCTAAACTTCTTTCTGGTCAAACTGCTATGACAGCATCTATCAATGAAATTCTGAGTAAGCAAACGAAACTTGAGGCAGATATCACGTCAGTTACAGAGCTTTTAAATGGCCTTGAAGTTCAGCTGTCTGCAATAAGTGCTTTGAAAACAGATATGTGTGCACTAAAGGATACTGTAGTGAGACAACGAAATCGCCTTTCATTATCTTAAACGTAAATTGCCGTAGCATTGTCAACAAATCAGTCCAGCTTGAGGGTCTCATACTGTCGCACGATGCCGATGTAGCCGTACTTACTGAAACGTTAAGCAGAGAAATTTTTGATAGCGAATTTGTCCCAAAAGGCTATAAAGTGTTCCGCAAGGACCGCGACCGGAGAGGAGAAGGAGTTGCGACACTTTTCAAGAACTCATTACATCCGCAACAATTGCCTGATATATTAGAAGTTGAGGGCATATTTTGCAAAGTCTATATAGGCAAAGTTCGTTATGTTATAGGTGCGGTTTATCGTCCCCCGAACTCTTCTGATAGTGTTCTGGATAAGCTTAGAACCTACCTGCGGCAAAATATAAAGCCACATGACAAACTCATCTTGTCAGGAGATTTTAACTTGCGTAATATTGACTGGGAAAATTTTTCTTCTCATTCTACTAGCAATGCTAATCACGAAATGGTAGATATTGTTTTTTCGTTCGATTTACTGCAGGTTGTTAAAGAATACACTAGAGAACTAAATGGTTTAAAATCTATCTTGGACTTATTTTTTTTTTGAGTGGCTCAATCCAAAACACGGCAATATGTGAAGTTATCAGTGGTATTTCGGATCACAGGGCAGTTTTGCTAACTTTTTTAGATATGTGTGTTGACCGCTGCTGTACAAAAACTTCCTTTCCGAATTTTTCCCGAGCTGACGATGAATCCATTCTAGATATCCTTGATTTTCATTACGATGATTTTAAACACTCGGGTAGCAGTGTGAATGATCTGTGGCTTACTTTTAAAGATATTGTCTTTGAATGCGTGGAGCGTTTCATACCGAAAATCGTTAAAAAAACTGAATGCCGGAACCCCTGGATTACAAGAGAAACGCTACATTTACAGCGAAAACTTAAACGAATAAAAAGCAAAAGAGCGAAATCTCATGATAAAGCTGCTTATACATCGCTGATAGCTAACCTGTCGGGCGAACTAAAACTGCAAGTTGCGCGCGACAAGGAAAGATACCACGAAACATCGCTTCCAACTTTTATCAAAACATCACCCGAGAAATTTTGGAGGCTGATCACGCCAACTGCTCGCTCGATTGACTCATTCACGATAAGCGGCCAAAGAACATGCAATGAAGAAATAGTTTGTTCCGCCTTCAACAACCACTTCAAGTCTGTTTTTACTTGTGATAACGGCATCCTTCCTGATTTTTCAATATCGCTCCCACCTATTCCAGACTTAGTCATTTCCGAGAATGGCATTTTAGACTTACTGCTGAATCTGGATGTTAAAAAATCAACCGGGCCAGATGGCATTCCAAATGCCTTCTTGAAGCGCTATTGTATACCCATTCGTTGAATGAGGGCCAACTGCCAGATGACTGGAAGATCGCCAAAATTAAGCCTTTACACAAAGCGGGAGACAAGTCATCTATTCCGAATTACCGACCGATTTCCCTTATATCAACATCATGTAAAATTCTAGAACACATTATTCATAAACATATAATTACTTTCCTTAATTCTCATAAAGTATTAACAAATGTTCAACATGGGTTCAGGCGGGGCTTTTCAACGAATACTCAATTAGTGGAAATTACGCATGACTTTGCTCAAGCAATTAACGAAGGGAAGCAGACGGATGCCATATTTATGGATTTTCAAAAAGCCTTCGATAAAGTTTCGCATGCTAAATTACTTCACAAATTAACTTGTATTCTACAAAACAAAAAGATCCTTGACTGGATAACAGCATATCTAACAAACAGGCGTCAATTTGTTACGGTAAAAAATACATCTTCTAAACAAGCTCCTGTAAACTCAGGCGTTCCTCAAGGATCCGTGCTTGGGCCTGTTTTTTTTTCTGTTATATATAAATGATATCGTCACTGACCTTTCTGTTCACATTAGGTTGTACGCCGACGACTGTGTCTTATATGAAAAGATCACCTCAGTTGACGATCAAATTAAACTAAATCGGAACTTTCTAAAAGTAATTTCGTGGTGTGACAAATGGCAGATGCCTCTTAATTTCGCTAAAACAGTTTTTATGAGAATTACCCTTAAAAAAAGAACCTCTTTTGTTCCAGTACTCTACCAACAATACAATTCTGTCAGAAGTAACTCAATAAAAGTACCTTGGTCTCTGGATTACAAAAAATCTATCCTGGTCAAAGCACATAGATTTTGTAGTAGCTAAATCTCTCCGTAAACTTTTTTTTCCTAAGGCGTTCTTTAAGATCAACCACACCAAGTATTCGTCTCCTCGCTTACAATGCCACTATCCGCCCTATACTGGAGTATGCTGTAGTCATATGGGACCCGTTCACTCAGACTGATATTCAAAAACTTGAAAGGGTGCAAAAAAAGGTTGTTAGGTTCATTTATAACTCGTACGGTCCTACTTCAATTACAAAACTTCTCTTGGAAAGAAAATTTCCAAATATTCCGGACCAAAATCGAATATTGCGCTTAAAATTTCTTTTCCAGTTAATAAAAGGTCACTATGCAGTTGACACATCACATATCATTCACTTTTCATTGGGTTACGAAACAAGACAGAGACACAATCTTACTATCTCTCCATTGATGCAACGAACAAATTGTTTCAAATATTCTTTTTTTCCGAGGACTATCGTGGATTGGAACAGTCTACATAACGATGTTGTTACCCTAAATACATTGTCTGCATTTGAAGAGTCACTGCATGTCACAAACGACTCCAATTTTCGGAGCATCCGCGGGCCACACCTACCAAGGAAGGGCGCTTTTGTGTTGGGGGACGACATCCGGCGACTATAACGACCCAGCGTGGCGCTGGCTCGTCTTCCCTGCGCCGGTACCGGAAGGGGCACCCGCGATCTAAACAAGGAAAATTACTCCCAGATGAGACGGGAGCACGTGTACGCCCCTGAGGAGGTTTGAACTGCATCGGAAGAGCAGTTGACGTCCAGCCAGCAACAAGTGCGGTCGTCGGTGTCGCGAGTCTCGCGTAGGCGGCGAGCACGGAGTGACCCGCGCAACGTATTGAGACGGCTGCAATTCCGGGCACCCTCGTCGTCTACCAAGCCGGCGAGACCTTCAGCGGCACCCGTCAGCTCCCCTACGTGCACCAAGAGCTGGCCTGGTCCGTATGGAATTTTTATTGTGACTTTTTTTAAACTGTTAAATTGTTTTAACCAGCCTTTTTTTCTTTAATCTGTGTAGTTGTGTGCGCTGCGACGCACATTAAAATTCAAAAGCGCTACCATAATCTTTTTCATGCAACTTTTCTTGCATCTCCTTTGATTCATGTCATTAGTTTGTTAACATTCCGCATATTTGTCTTTAGCCTGTATCTTTTGTAGTGTTCTTTTAGAGCATATTTTGTTATATAGCTGTTGTTGCTATCGCGCGTATCAGTTTTCCTCCTTTGTTAATTTTTTGTAATCTCCTGCCTTTGCCCCTGTTTTAATTAAATGCTTGTTTATGTGTAATCAAACTCTGTGTCTGCTCTATGAGTGCGTCGGTCAGGCCCACACATCACCACACGTGCAACCCCGCACGGGTCGACCAACCCGCAAATAAATTTGAAATGTGCCACTTCGAGGCCTTTCAGGCGTCGCAGGCCGAAGCGTAAAGTGGAAGCCTGCGAGTCTGCCGCACGTCGATGTTGGATCGGCGGGGCATCACTCGAAGTGTGTGACACTGCAGAAATGATTGTTATCTATGTTTGTACCTTGCTTTTTGTTGATTCTCTTGTCTCGAAGAAACACTGCAGCTATCAGTTACATAAGTTTGTATTACATTTGTTTTTGATTGTTTGTTTGCCTGTTTCCACTGATGTTTATGTTTATGTTTTGCACCACCCCTGCTATGATCTTGTAAAAGATCGCAGTATCAATAAATAAATAAATAAATAAATAAATAAAAAAATGGGTCCTAAATGGCATGAATTGGAAAGCTACTGGGATGTGGTGCTTTAATGTGGAAGACCAACTGAACCACACAGTGATGATTAGTAATTCCAATAGGTCCACTAGTTTCCTATTGGTCTCCCAATTGGAATGCTTATCAGTCAATTGGTTGTACACATCCCAATTGGTAAACCATTGGAACAGTGAATTCCAATTGGCCAGCCAATTGGAATGCTTGTTGGTCCAAGTGGATGTGCACAACTAAATTGGAAAAGACTTTCCAATTGGAGGAGACCCTTTATAGGAAACATTCTAGTAGTAAAGAGTTCATGTTTTAAGTGTTCAACTGGTTGACCTGATAGACACCAGGTAATTTCAACTGGCTGACCAGATGAAGACCAGTTCTCTTCAACTGATTAACCCTATGGAGTGCCATGTGCAAATTCTGTGAAGTCGGCAATGAGGGAAGTGGTAAAAATTTTGTAATATTTTTTTCGGAAATCATAAGACACCTTACTACAGTGCTATAGCTGCCGCAAACTTTTCTTGCCACTTAACATCTTTATCTTGCGAGCAGCTGCCGCAGATTATTCATAAGAGATTACAGTGAAAAAGTGGCTGAGCAAGCATTGGTTTAGTACTAACAACCCTTCCAAAGATGCTGCATTCCAAGCAAGAAAGTAAGGTCAAAATACTTTCCAAAGATGCTGCATTACAAGCAAGAAAGTAAGGTCAAAATAAACTAAAAATTCATTTCTCATATCAAATTTGATATTGTTTTTTTTTTATGCAAGTAGTAGTCATGTAATTTATATTTTCATAAAAATGCATGCGCTCACAGTGCAAGCGCGTCGGCAAGTGCCATCAGCATCGTCATCACTACCGGACCATGCACCACCGCAGTGAACACCACGTACCTTAGACTGGCCGTCTAGTTGGACACCAGTTCTCTTCAACTAGCAAACCACTTAGATGCCAGCTAGCTTCAGTTGGATGACTACATCAATTCGAATTGGTTAACCAATTGAACACCACCTAGTTTCAACAGGGGGACCATTTATGTATAAGTAGATTACAAACTCCACATCAGTTTACTATAACTGGTTAGCCATTTGGGCACCAGTTAGCTTCAATTGGATGACCAATTGGTCCCCCACCTACATCAATTGGTCAACCAATCAGCCACCAGTTCTGTTTGAATGGTTATAACCAACTGGATATGAACTGGTTCAGCAATCAGATAGAATTGTTACGTTTCCAACTGGTGGCGAAATTCCAATGGGTTGGAAACCAATTGATGTCGATTGGTATTTTTTCAATTGGACCACATAACTTTTTTGACCGAGAACAGCAGCAAAAAATAAAAGAAATGGCGAAATGAGAAGGACGTCAGCTTCTTTGTTCCTGCTCTCCGAGCCGACGCGCGTACCCTGAGAAAGCATGAAAGAGAGAATGAGAAACTGAAAAAAAAAAAAAAAGTCATGGCCCAACTTGGAGATTGCGCAGTCCGAGCCCTCTTGCCCTTACAGTGTTTTGAGTGTTTCGGGTTTTGGCGGCCGCGCAGAGGTGGCTGGCCCCGCTGCTGGGAGTGCCAAAAACGCACCTTCCAACTCGGCTTCCAATCCAACTCGCGCGTGCAGTCGCGCTGCCGCCGAGATAGCGAGGGGCGGGGGGGCAATTGCCGGAGAGCACTTTCCAGCTTTCACGGCGTTCGATAAATCTGAAGGCGGGTGAAAATACGGTTCGATATGAACGTACGAATTCCTATACTTTTTCAAACGAATTTCAAGGGGATAACTTGAGAGTTCGATATACCCGAAAATTCGGTATATGAGGGCTCGATATACCCGTGTCCGACTGTATTGCTTTCGGAGCACTCGAATCCAAATTTTGAGCAGGCTACGGGGAAAAATTTTTTTTTTCATGATGAAAGAAAAAGTTTGGAGCGGTATAAAAAGGCTTACATTTAGGAAAAAAAATATTTACAATCTATTCAACGTCTCTTGCAGAGTGAGTGTGAACACTGCTATTTCAAGAAAGGGAGTATTTTCTACCACCCAACTCAGCAAACTGTGATTAACTCCACGTCATCATTTGCATTCCTGTCAAATCCTTTGACAGACTAAAAAATCATATGTAGATCTGCCAAGATGATGACCTTGAAACTCGGGAGAATCGTAAAACTGAAGAGTAGACGAGGTGGCGAAAAAAAGAAAGAACTGGCGTACAGATTTGTTTGATATTTTTTTAGGGCTGCAGAAGTGTCATGCAGTGCTCCAAATGATTGCCATAACTTTTTTTAGACGTTAGCGATCTTGTTTCGTACTCCCAAATATGTGGTGTATACACACATGAGTAATTGAACAAACTGTGCTGTATCCCGTGAGAATGGTGCTAATAGCGTCTTCCTAATCTTGAAACGCTTTTCCGCAGGCTATGAGTGTAATGCGGCAAAGTTGACTTAAGCGGCGTTCTGCACGGGATAGTGCAAGACCAAGAAACTTTCAAACCGCTATCACGCCCCCCCCCCCCCCCCTTTTTTTTATTTTTCACGATGGGGTCAGGTTTAGGGAACAACTTCTCTGTTCGCTTGCAAGACGCGTTTGACTTCATGAAGTAACAACAGCGCGCGCCTCTTCACCAGGCACGGGATATGCATTCTCTTGCTGTTACTAAGGAAACTAAGGAGGTCACCAGCAACGCTTGCATTCGCAGCATGTCGAGTTCACGCGCAGTAACAGCGGCGTGCGCTTCTAGCTTTAGTTTGTACCATACCATAGCCGCCGCGTTTGCCGAGTAGGAAATTCGTAGTTCCCGCGAAAGGTTGCCTGACTGCGTTAAGCGCGCTTATGTTTTGAAGTTGCGTCGTCCCGCCCAAAATTATCCACTGTGTTCAGCTGACCGAATGGGCACAGGGCGTTGTCACTTCATCTTGTCGATCACGTTTCGTGAATGTTCTGGAGTAAATATCTTGCGCCGTACTTAAGGGAGGGTCTGCGTGCCTGGATCCGTGAAATAATTGACGCGAACTAGAGATGGTCAACGAGGCGGCCTTCATTTGTTGCTGAAATTAGCGCAACTGAGAAGAATTCTGAGGCTGGTCGGGCTTTTTGGCAATGCGTGGCGCAATTTCAGCAAATATGATGGCTTTGGCCCAGCTCAGCGCAAGCATAGAGAATTGTATCACATTGGCTCAATTAGCACAGCTGCTGTACTCCTGCAAAACGCTCCGTTTAAATTCCTTGGCGTGATGGAGACTGCATGACCCGGACCGCATTCCGTTGACATACCAACGACAGAATTGACAAGGGTATACGAACAGCTTCGCTGTTAGTCTCCACACTCAGTGCGTGTGGGTATGCTTCAGAACTTAAATTCTAGGGGTTCAATTTCACTTCAGTAGGGAGCTGCAGTCACGAAATTCGCTCGAACAAAGGCCGGGACAGTGAAGACAATGGAAGCGGGGAGGGGGGGGGGGGGCAGTTGGAACGAAATGACACGTAACATTGCTATGTAAAATAAACGCATCTCATTCCAGTTTTATGATGCAAGTAAGATTAAGAGGTTTAGATGCTAGCTCATATCGGCCCGACTAAAACCTGGACGCCAATCTCTAATTATGCAGTTTTTGTTCCACGGTGATGCATGAATAGTTACCGCGTTTGGTGCTGAACAAAAAAATATTAAAAAATAAATATGAGGCTAGTCTTTTGTCTGTACGTTACCAAAACAAAGCGCTATCATTTCCGATAAGCGAGAAAATAATGCAAGCACTAATTAGGAACATTCGCAAGGCTTTATTACATGTGATACCGCGGGATACTAGCAAGAGCTCCGGGGCCACGTGTGCGGTACCTCGGCTCTACTGCTACCCGAAATGGAGGAAAAGAGAGCCGCGAAAACGGGCATGGCGCAGGAGGAGGGGCCAGTGAGCCATACTGGTCGGGTCAAAAAGGAAAGAACAACAATGAAAAAGAAGAAAGCGAGGGTGCTAGTGGGAAATTCGCGGTCCGCGTCGAAAGAGTTCAACGAGCTGCAGCTCTTTTGCTGAATCGTGACTTCTCGAAAGCGCCACCTCACAGATCGTCATTCCACAGTGATAAGAACGATTGGCAATTCTAATAAATTTTCGAAGTCTAGCTACTGAAGGAGAACTAATGAGTCAACGTTAGTTCCAGCCATTTCTAACTGTTATCATCCCCATGAAATCATGATTTGGCGAAACAGCTAGCTCGCCTTTTCGCCCTTCAACGTCAATAGCCCCTCCTTCACCCCTCAGCCATTTCGGTTCTTTTCCACGGACTATCCCTTTTGACTTCAACAGGGGCCGCTTCGGCTGGTTGGCACTGCATTCCTAAAGAAAAACGCTTTTCTTGTGCGCAATACGTTTCAGAAACTGTTCGCATACGACAAAGCGCACGTTCAGGAAAAAATATGGACTGAACTATTCGAATTTTAATGCGATAGCAATTATAGTGGATTGTCCCGACTGTTTTTTGCCGCCACTGCCATCGCCCTCATTCACGTATATGTACGTGTATAAATATATACGAGGAAGGATTTGCTAGCCTCCTCTTTCTGGAGCGAACACACCTTTCCGGCCGGGGTCGTCTGCGTGCGCACTTATCTCGCGAGCAAACAAGGGAGGGGACGGGGGGGGGGGGGGGGAGGATTTTATGGTTGCCGCGCTATTTGCCGCACCGGATCAGCACGCGGCTCTTGCCTCTAAGCAGGCAGGAGCTTCTGCGGGCTGCACTCTCAACACGAAAAAACGGTGCCAAAAGTCTACCTGGAGCGGCCGTCGACATATAGATGCGCTTTACACATAAACTGCCACCAGCGGCGACAAATGACGTACAGGCCTTAGTACCAGCATGCGCTGCCCACGGGAGGCACTTCTTATCGACGCCGTCACTACGCACGAGCCTTGCTGTGGTCATCTACTGTGGCTGCGCAGCTGTACACTTGGTTAATTAGCAAGCGCATGTTTACTACAAGTAATATTACTCCTAAATATGCCAGCCTTGCTTCATAAAACATTCGAGTAAGTTGATATCACATCATAGGCGGATCCAGCCACATATTTTATGGTGGGCGGTCACTTAAATTAACACCTGAAAGGTGGACATGGTCATTACTTTTCGTTTTTACTAGCACAAAAACCCTGTTGTGGCATAAATACTGTTAATGTATGCTCACAGTAGTTCTACTCATTCGTCCTAACTGGTGATAGCAGGTACTGATCGCAGGCAAGCACTGAAGAGAGAGGGAGGGGGTGCTGACATGCTTTGGGACCCCCCCCCCCCCCCTCTGGATCCGTTACTGTATTGCATTTATTGCATCGCAGGCGAAACTGTGACTTTTTTTTTTTTCGAGTAACGTTTTGCGCACAAAGAAAAAAAAAAGCGGAGGGCCGGGATCCTTTCGGCTCACATGATTCGGCACACTAGCCCCTTTTGCTCCCCCACCCCCTTCTCGGAGTTGTTTTTCCTCCTCCTCCTCCTGTGTTCTGGTTTGAACTTTGGAGGAGCTACCAAGCATATACACGCGCACTAAGACGTTGCAATCTTGACGAAGACTTGTCCGCTTGTCTAAGCGTCGCCTGCAGTCACGCGTTGAATGCTGTATTAATGTAGTATGGCAGAAGTTCGAGAGAAGATGCATACTGGAAGTCGTGAAGTATTCTTGAAACACGGCGCGCTGTTGGACCAAACGTTTCGAAGAGCAAACTTGTATTTTCCAAGACCTTGAACGAGACGAGTCCGCAGGTCGAAACCACGGTGATATGTTCGAAACGCCTCCTTCACCGACACCCCGTGAACCAAGGAGCGTCACAAATAAACAAAAATCACAGCATATTTACGTAGTGAAGGATGATGAGTGGGCGAAATTCCGGAAGTACATCGGGAACCCGTGAATCCTCCGTGAATTTTTTGCAATCGATACGCCATATCCAAGCAGTGAATGATGATGAAGAAGCTTGTTCAGTCTGTCTGTCTGGCGCGCGCCTCTGCGCCATAGAGTGATTAATTTGAGTACGAGCAATGCGAGTGACATCTATTAAACACTTCATGTACTAGACGTGGCTACGACACTGCAGACTACTACGGCAGACAAGCCTACACCTTGAGGTGCTTGGCCCCTAAAAATTTGAGTTGAAAGTGATAATGGCATTCTGTTCCTCGCGCAGTACTTCAAACACTCAGTGTATATTTTTTTTTCAAACTTCTTATGCACCCACTACGTGATCTTAAAGGTGCAGTAATGTGTGTGCCTTTTGTAGTGAGTGATTGGCTTTAAACTATGAAATCCTTATTATATTTCTTTATTCTGACGCCCGATGGCTATGTACAATTGTATCACGCATTATTACGGCAATACTTCATGTCATATCGTGAAGCATGTACACAGGACGCGTGTGTTCGGTAAAGCACGAAGGTTACTTTCGCTGAATTTCCAAGCAGAGAAAGCTATTTTTTACGGCATTCACAAGCAGAGGCATGGTGCAGAACCCACGACTGATTCAAGCATGCATTTCATGCGTATGGCTCTTCATCTGAACGACATTTACAAATAACTTCTAACCAGACTGCCACCCCACCTTGATGAGGTGCTGATGCTTACCAACCTTTCGAATAACTTTTCCTCTTTTTCTGGACTTGCTAAGTGTATGCGTATGTAGGCATTTGAATGCTCACGCAGTTGTGCGATTATTGTCGCTGAGTTCTGTCCTGGCTTCCATCCCCACTCAGACCCAAAATTTTATTACTGATTTTATTTGCATGTTTATCGACTTTTCAGTCACGCAAAGATGACTTCTCGCTCAGAACCAACGACGCTAACGCCGATTCCGACGCCGGGATTCCTGGAAAACAAGCTCTTAAACGCTATCACGTTTAATATGCTGAGCTGCGAAATGCCCGGAGTCGCACTTCAGTAACAG
This sequence comes from Rhipicephalus microplus, assembly GCF_013339725.1. Taxonomy (NCBI): domain Eukaryota; kingdom Metazoa; phylum Arthropoda; class Arachnida; order Ixodida; family Ixodidae; genus Rhipicephalus; species Rhipicephalus microplus. Next base: position 75,066,218 of record NC_051173.1, on the reverse strand, counting down.
CGCTGCCTGCTGTTTATGAGACTGAGTACCCAAGTGAAGTATCGAAAAAGGGTTGCTAACCATGAATACGGCGCAATCTCTGTACGGCTCATGTGCACTTCCGTTGCCGTGCTTCCAGAGCAGCTGGAATACGCCTGCCCGTCGGTCGAGCCATACCAGCTGCTCGCCGAATGTCCTTTGATCGAGATGCTCAAACAGGAATCTGCACAGCTTTCCCGCAAAGCGCTGAGGCATCTGCGAGCAGAGAGAACCCAGCACCTTCGGAGGTTAGCCCTTGTCAGATCACTTTCGCAAAAATGTTCACAAATTCACAAAGGTCTCTCACTGAATCGAAATTAAACATTGCTGTTCAACGGCGTTTACAATAATAGCATCACTTAGTCATATCTAGCCAAGACCAGCCAGTACTAGCTGTCATATGGCAAAACCGGTTTTGTACTTCAGTTTTGCAGCGTTGCACATAAAAATGTTATAAGCGAAGTCGCACCGTATTCGTGATCGACTATGATAAGCAATCACTATTATTTCCTCTGACCCCGCCTAGCTGGGTGGTGTTCTCTTTGAACCAATTAGCCTATCCAAGTTAATATTGTGCACTGATGACACGTGCAGCGTCAATGGATTTGCGCAACGAGTCCGCAGATTTCTCTTTCTTTTATATTTGCAGCTACTTAACAAATATACTACAACGTCTTCCTTTAGAAGGCATTTATTAGACGCAAGGCCTCGGAAGCGAAGCAGAGTGCACACACACACGTTAATGATAATGACACAATGTGACGATGAGGACAGAGAATCAAACAGGTGATGATGATTATCACAATGCGCAGATTGATTGATATGTGGGGTTTAACGTCCCAAGACCAGCATATGATTATGAGAGACGCCGTAGTGGAGGGCTCGGGAAATTTTGACCATCTGGGGTTCTTTAACGTGCAACCAAATCTGAGCACATGGGCCTACAACATTTCCGCCTCCATCGGAAATGCAGCCGCCGCAGCCGGGATTTGTTCCCGCGACCTGCGGGTCAGCAGCCGAGTACCTTAGCCACTAGACCACCGCGGCGGGGCAGCGCACTAAACACTTATACAAGAAAGAGATTCGATAAACATAATACGAAAGAAGAAACAAGTACTCATCAAAATACGTAAGGTGCAGTTCTATGAAAAATAGAGTTCTATAGGATTAAATAACAGCATATAAGAGTGATACGTAATTTAGGCAAACCAAAACCAGAAAGACTAGGCCAGAAACAAAATAGGGACAGGACCTCCATCTTACGAACCACGTCTAATGAAACGAAAACAACACCTGAGCAGCGAAACAATCCCCAACATGCACCGAGTGAGTAAGTTTGTATCAAGAGGCTCATTACTTAAGTAGTACTTCCAGGATTGAGAGAGAGGGAGAGAATATAAGGAAGGCTGGGGTGTTTACAAAGAACCGTAAAATAAAGCGTCCATTCGGTTGCTGTGGGAATAGATATGCGTGTGCCGTTTTAGGACACGTATACTCACCAGTATTGCGGTATTGCCACTCTGGAATTGGAATGATTCCGCGGTCATTCTACAATTTTGCGGCCCCGCAATGGAATGGGCATGGAATGAACGCAATGCTTGGAGGAATGGAATGGGAATAGAATTAAGCATTTTTCGTCCGGAATGGATTGGGAATGGAATAACGTCTTTTCCCGGAAATGGAGCACGTTTTCGTTCACATGCTGTTTTTTTTTTTTTTTCAAACTTCGAAGATTAGTAAATCAGAGCCTCGAATTCAACAATAAAGCAGCATTTTTAAAATGACGACTGATTACAAGCACGGTACATCTCTAAGCAACGTGCCTACTAAATCCGCCACGGTGGTGTAGTGGCTATATAGGCACTCGGCGGATGACCCGCAAGTCACGGGGTTGAATCCCGACCACACCGTCGCATTTTTGATGGAGGGAAAATGCTTGAGGCCGGTGTGCTTTGATTAGGTGCACGTTATAGAACCCCAGGTGTCTAAATTTCCGGAGCCCTCCACTACGGCATCTCTCATAATCATATGGTGGGTTTGGTATGGTAAACCCAAACAGTTATTATTACTACAACTATATCCTTATATCGATTCCATTCTTCCAAAGTTGGTCTTTATTCTTCGTGTAACCGCGGGCGGCTGCACCCACTCCACACCACACTTATTTTACGCTTTATCCCCCCCCCCCGCCCCTCCTCGACAGCGCCATAGCCGCCTGCAGTCGCTCGACCCTTATCTTTGCGCTAAAGGCCCGTTTACATTGACCCGACGAAAGCGCGTTGAGTCAAAATAAACAGGTTTTCTGGACTCGCCCTCCCCATGTATAAGCGGACGCGTCGGGGCGGAGAGTCGTCGCGGCGAGTCCCGTCGGCCCGGAGACAGGGGGTAGGTTCACCGAACTCGCCGCGCTCAGAAAGGGCATGTATAACCGGTCGCGCTGAGTTGACGGCTCGTGACCCCGTCGTGGTCTCCGCTTCCCCTGTCGCCATCACTCCGACGTTGCTCTTTCTCTGTCGGCCGGTACGCACGCGCGGTACGCGTGGAGGACATCGTTCTGTTATGCGGTAAATGCAGATCACTTTTACGTTTAAATCTTGCTTGGCACGTCCTAGGAGAGCTTGTTGGTTATCGTTCTCACGACCGGCTATTTTGCTCTGCCCGTAGCAGGAAATCGGCTTGTGCGCCAGAAATCTCAAATACGTGCACATGAACGCTTTAATAAAGTTTCTGGTCACCTCACCATCAGAATACATTTGCGTAAATTCACGGAATTGTCTACTAATGCGCAGCATTCCAACTCCGCTTGCATTTATTTTGCGTTCTTCACAGCCAGGTTCGACTATGAAAAGGCAAATACTTTCCGGTATTTTATTCTTTGTAAGTTTTGTTTTGGGTTTTTTTTGCAAGTGGTGTAAATTGACTTTATCACAAAAATTAAGTGCTTTTACCAATACATGTAATTTCCGCCAGAGGAAAAGCGTAGTGCAGGGTTGGTTTCGCTCTTTTTAATTCGTGTTTCTTGAATCTCTGAATGGACTTAGGCATTTCGAACGTTTTTTCGGGTTTAGTGTTCGGGTTTTGGAGGAGATGAGGGTCGTTCCACGCCAAATATCCCAGACAGTACGCTATACCATCTACGATTACACTATAAAAAGTAATGGTTGGTCACTTTACTACACTATTCATTTTTTGAACCGATTTTCTAAAGAAAATTTTAATTTCTTAAATATGGTGGCAGTTAGGTTGCGACGAAACTTCGAAAAAGTGAAATATTATACGCAGCATGGTAAAACGATTCCAGTCGGTAGGAAAAGAACCGCATTTCCTTGTTAAAACGCATTCACCACTAGTTCATGTCAATGTGCTTTGCGGGGAAGCAATGCAGTGTTCTTGACCAAAGTCAGAAATTTTTACAGCTTTTCAACTTTTCCAGAGACAACGCAGCTACATAGCTTGCTTGCATTGTTGACGGTAAGTGGGGGAAAAACACGAGTCGCGAAGACAGTAGTTTGGAAGCGCTGGCACATGAACTTTGAAAAATTTGCAATATTGCTCATGTTCAGGCACTTATCGGTCTGTGTGGCGCTCCATATAAAAATATACACTTTGGATCATTTCAAAGGGTGCAGAAACGATATTTATTTCTGTAAGTTTAATACGAATCTTTGTTTTACGCGAGAAAATATTATTTATATTCGGTACGGCGAATTCCTGGAGAGACCAGCCAGGGGTGAACAGGGGACGGTGCGTCAGGCTGCGGATACGCCTGCGGCGAGCGCTGTGCCGCAACAGAACCACTGCTGCCATCGCATTGTGCAGTGTTAGCCAAGACACCAACACAACCATAAAGTACAGCTGGTGCAAACTGAGAAAAAATACCAAGACAGCCATCGCGGTGGCGGAGCGACAACTGCGTAAACAACCGCAGCCCACAGCGGCGAGAGCGCAGGCTTGGAGGAGCGGAAACCGGTACCGGAAGACGGGCTTTCAGCTCGCCTCGACGCAAAGCGTCGCTGCGATCACCACTCACCTCAACTTGTCCGTTGGGCGCGTCGAGGTAAGCTCGGGCGCGTCGAGGTAAGCTCAACCCGCCACTCAACTCAGCTCGCCCCCGTCGCGTCCATGTACACGGGGCTTAAGTCGCCGTCAGCGACTCGGAAGCTTTCGTATACCATGCAGCTTGCGCGCCCTCTCAACACATACCCCCCCCCCCCCCCTTCTTTTTGGCTGAAATCGCGAATGATGCGTGACTGCGCCATTCAGCTGGTAGCACATACGCGTCGGCGTCTCGGGCGTTCTCGAAATCCGCCAAGACCTCAACCGCCGCGTGCACGACTGTCCCCCTGTCTAGACACATGGGCGCCTTCGGCCGAAACTCTCCGGGCGAAGGTCTGCAGGTCAGCGCAGCACGCAGTCGTACACGATGAACTGTATACGCGATCCCCCTCCGTACAGACAGAGAGAGAGAGAGAGAGAATAAGCTTTTGAAAGCATTGGTTCGGGAAACCGCGCGGACCAAGAAAGCCCGCGTAACCACGGCCACAGCGGCGCCTCCCTCAGTCCCGACGCGACGATTCGCGCCGAAGAAAAACCAAGTTCGCTCAGTTCTGGGGTGGAGGAAGGCCCGCGTGGAAAGCTGCCGCCCCCCCCCCGCGTCCGTTGGCGGCTAGAGAAGCACTACCATAATGCACTACCGCACAGGCTCTTGCGTCCAGTGGTTCACGCTCGAGCAGCTCATGTTTGTGAAGCGCAACACATAAATTGGTGTAGACGGCAATTTTTTTTTTATCTCAATTCTTTTTAGAACCAGCCGTTCAAAATGCCGTCATTCACCATTCGTGTTTTCAAACTACGCGGCGAAGCGCCAATTTAGCTCATAACACTGCGTGAAAAAATTTCGATGAATAAAGTCAAAATACGGCCTCCTTTTGCACCTTGTCCTGCTTGAGGCCTTTTTTCAGCATTTTAAAATCACGAGGACGCGTAAGCACTTTTTATGACGTAAGCCTGGTGACCAAAGAACTAGTGAGCAATTGACGAACGTGCTCAGAAGGTCAGGCATTCGGTAGATCAAGCGCAGAAGGTAACACGTTTCTGAATTTCAATCTCCGAGCTGGTCATCCCGCACTCTCACTGTTCCGGGGTGTGGTCATTCTCTTTTTTTTTTATCCTCTTCTCGGCAACTTCGTTCGGTTCCTGCGACTCGGCATATATCCGTGCTCGCACCCCAAACAAAGAGGTAATTACAGAGGAACGTATTTTGCTACACCCTTGATAGCTACAACTGTAGTATCACGCCCAAATTAGTCACGTAGGCCTGAGTACAAATTCTATCGAAGTCCAAAGGGACAACGTATTCTCTATGTACACCTTTAGTTAGTCCATACCAATTGTTGGTGCGTTGAAAAAGTGGGGACAATATGCCAATTTGTAAAAGAGAAACTGAGGCATAAGTTAGCCTACCAACAAATTATCACGACAGATACTGAAGATACACGCGAATTATCCCTGCAAGCTGGTTCCCGTTGATACCCCACACAAAAGTGGCGAATACCGCATGCACAGCGTAATCCTCAGCTCGCGAGCAGTTTATTATCCCACAGACGTAAATAACCTTTTGCGACAAGGAAGACAATGCGTAGCTGCGTAAGAGCGAACACAGAAAGTTCTGCTCCCCCCCGCCCATGCTTGCGAGACGCGCTTGTCAAGCTTGAGTGCTCATGAGCAGTGTGGCTCGCTGTTCGGTATTCGACGCAAAGCCGCAAGGTGCCCGAGCGGTGGTGCACTGTTTCTATAATACCAGCATATCTAGTTTCGTACCCCTTTAATGAAATTTTAGTAATGTAGCGCCATCATCATCATCATCATTTCTCAATCACCGCGCCGCGCCTCTCGCGCAGCTGATGCTAGCTCGAGCTGCGCGAGGATAGAGAACGAGCGGACACGCCTGGCGTGGCGGACGCTGGTAGACGACGTGGCTCCGCTTCAGGCCTGGAATAAAGTGGCGAGATCGGCACGGCCCCATCGGCCGCCTTCGACGTCATCTCACGTCTCTCTTCTCTCGCCGCTACAGTAACATTAAAAACTTTAGGCTCAAAACAAAATTAAAATATCACATTCGTTAAACATGCCCACCGTGCAAATACTATATGTAGAGGGAGAAGTGCTCCTGTGGGAATTATAGTAGGGTTGTTGCACTGAGCGAGATATGCCACCAAGCTATTATCCCTCGACCTTGGTTACGTGTTTCGCGTACTTTTGCAGTTCTTGGTGGATCTCGTCGCGACACAAGCTTTATGGGGACGTTCATTATTGGCTCAATAAAACTGCCAAGATGCATTTCCAGCGTTGAGGAAAAACAGGAATGGAACTGAACTGCCCGGCCATTCCCGGAGTCGGAATGGGTTATTTTTTTCATACTGAGGAATTGAAAAACATAGAATTGCGGCAAGTCCTTATTCGCCGGAATGGAATTGAAATGGAATGTATACGCGCCCTCTCCACAACACTGACGCTTGCAAAGCAGCTCGTCACAAGCCTGCTTTAACGGTTGGTACAGAAAGCTATGTACATTACAAAACGTACTACGAGCAGTTATCTGCGTAGAAGCTATTACACGGCACAGCTGCAACTGCTAATAAAATACTAAATTAACTACGTTATTCGAGCTGAGCGCAACATGACTGCGGGGCACATCGTATTGGAAGGTATGGGCAGTAATTTTACTAAATGAGGTTTTTTATCGCGCATCTAAAGTAAAGTGCACGGATGTTTTTGCAACGCATCATGGGATCAAACCCTCGAGAAAGCAACCATTTTGGGAATGCTGCGGTCTTTAACAACGGTAAACTAGGCTACCACGGATGGCAATCGCAAACAAAGGCGTGCTTAATAGTACAGTTCCCTGCGGGCGCAGCATTGTTCACCACGCACTCTTGTAACCGAATACCGAGGCGTGTACGAAAGAGGCAAGACACCCAGCGAAATTTCCGCTCTCACAAAGTGCAGGTCTTGAGCAGCTGCGCGCGCCGAGTACCGATCCTGCAGTGTCGAAATGAGAGAGCGTGATGAAACAGCCATTGTATCTTTACAATCATGCGCATTCATAGTTCTTGCTTTATTTAGGCCCTAGACAGACGGTCGATGCCCCCCTGGCCTATAGGGTTTCACGGGTTCTAAAGAGCTTGCTTGCGAGTCCAGCTGCTCACAAGGGCATTCGCACAACATCCGAAGCATAAGGTATGCGAGTGGAGGAGAGTGAATGCTATATAATCTCAGCTTTCACTCGGCATCTTATGCGTCCGCATCGTGCGCAGAAGGAAGACGACCTCACGGTTTTTCACGACACGCGCACGCGAGCGGACATAACAGCGTACTGACAAAGCCGCAAGGAAAAACTACGATGCAACCTCCGATGGCAGCGCCATGGCGAGATTTATCAGTGTGTGCATCTGGCAACGTATTTCTCTGCGCATATCTATAATAGATACGTTAGCGTACAATCACATGTCGATGAAACACTGCTTCTCAACAGCCTCAGCGAGGGTAAATAAACACGATATCATCGGTGTTTAGTGTTCATCTATCTACACGCAAAATACAAATCCACAGTTCTCAAAACGTTACCGCAATGATCTCCCGGCGTCCGCTCAGTGGCCCGGGCGAAATTACTTTTAGATTGATTGATCTGTGGGGTTTAACGTCCCAAAACCACCATATCATTATGAGAGACGCCGTAGTGGAGGGCTCCGGAAATTTCGACCACCTGGGGTCTTTTAATCTGCGCTCAAATCTGAGCATTGGGGCCTAAAACATTTCCGCCTCCATCGGAAATGCAGCCGCCGCAGCCGGGATTCGATCCCACGATATGCGAGTCAGCAACCAAGGAGTACCTTATAGCCACTAGATCACCGCGGCGGGGCGAAAGTGTTAGTATGCGAGTGTTGATTGATTGATATGTGGGGTTTAATGTCCCGAAACTAGTATGCGAGTGTTCGTTTCACAGATTGCAAAGAGCGAAGGTCACACAGCGATACTGTGTCTATAGTGACGTCATTTCTTGGGTGCGTGACAATTCACGGCCGGTGTTCTGAGACGTTCATTTGTAGCGGCAGTGTCCCTTTACGAGAAGCTTTTTCTCTCGTTCCTACCAACGAGCACACTTGACAGCTACGCACGGGTTAAGATTTCGCGCTTTTCGGCTGTACGCTTCCATCTTTGCATGCGCAGTCGAAAATGCATCATCATCATCATCATCAGCCTGACTACGTCCACTGCAGGACAAAGGCCTCTCCCATGTTCCGCCAGTTAACCCGGTCCTGTGCTTGCTGCTGCCAATTTATACCCGCAAACTTTTTAATCTCATCTGCCCACCTAACCTTCTGTCTCCCCCTAACCCGCTTGCCTTCTCTGGGAATCCAGTTAGTTACCCTTAATGACCAGCGGTTATCCTGTCTACGCGCTACATTCCCGGCCCATGTCCATTTTCTCTTCTTGATTTCAACTATGATATCCTTAACCCCCGTTTGTTACATAATCCACTCTGCTCTTTTCTGGTCTCTTAACGTTACCCTACCATTTTTCTTTCCATTGCTCGCTGCGTCGTCCTCAATTTAAGCTGCACCCTCTTTGTAAGTCTCTAGGTTTCTGCTCCGTAGCTAAGTACCGACAAGATACAGCTGTTATATACCTTCCTCTTGAAGGATAGTGGCAATCTACCTGTCATAATTTGAGAGTGCTTGCCAAATGTGCTCCACTCCATTCTTCTAGTTACTTCAATCTCGTGGTTCGGCTCCGCGGTTATTACCTGCCCTAAGTAGACATAGTCTTTTACAATTTGAAGTGCACTATTACCTATCTCGAAGTGCTGCTCTTTTCCGAGGTTGTTGCACATTACTTTCGTTTTTTGTAGATTAATTTTATGACCCACCTTTCTGCTCTCCCTGTTCAACTCTGTAATCATGAGTTGCAATTCGTCCCCTGAGTTACTCAGCAATGCAATGTCATCGGCGAAGCGCAGGTTACTAAGGTATTCTCCATTAACTCTTATCCCTAACTTCTCCCATTCTAGGCTTCTTAAAAGCTCCTGTAAGCACGCGGTAAATAGAATTGGGGAGATTGTGTCCCCCTGCCTTACACCCTTCTTGATTGGTATCCTGTTGCTTCCTTTATGAAGCACTATGGTAGCAGTTGATCCCCTGTAGATTTCTCCCAGGATTTTTATATATACTTCATCGACGCCCTGACTCCGCAGTGTCTGCGTCACGGCTGATATTTCTACTGAATCAAACGCCTTCTCGTAATCTATGAAGGCTATGTATAGTGGTTGCTTATATTCTGAGCATTTCTCTATTACCTGATTGATAGTATGAATGTGGTCGATTGTTGAGTAGCCTGTCCGAAATCCTGCTTGTTCCATTGGTTGATTGAATTCTAATGTTTTCTATACTCTGTTATGCATAAAACGATCTTAAATAAGTTGATCGCGCACGATAGACATGCAATACAAGGCAGAACGTTCATGCGACTGCATGGTAGAGCAGAGTATACGAAGAAATTGACAACAGATCTTTCTTCCATGCATGTTGACCAATCGAGAGTGCATTTAATCCTCACATCACGCGAATTGCTGACGTCCCTAACTGGGTCATGAGAACGGGAAACGACGTGAAGGGATAAAACACTCGTTTCTTTAATGTGTGAGTGTACTTTAAGCGGCTATTCAGGAGCCCCTTCATATACCGGTTAATGTCCTTCAGTTTTACCGCTACGTTCTCGCAATCACCGCACGATTACGTTCGGCATATCGGCCACCATGAGGACAACAGTACGTCGTCCATTATTAGAGGTGAAGCGACCTTGATAAAGAACCTCCGGAATGCTTTCACGAAAGCTGTAGCCTCGGCAGAGAGATAGGAAGTAGCGAGGGTCGATTGATGATTGATTGATATGTGGGGTTTAACGTCCCAAAACCACCATATATGATTATAAGAGGCGCCGTAGTGGATGGCTCCGGAAATTTTGACCACCTGGGGTTCTTTGACGTGCACTCAATCTGAGCACACGGGCCCACAGCATTTTCGCCTCCGTCGAAAATGCAGCCACCGCCGACGGGATTCGAATCCGTGACCTGCGGGTCAGCAGCCGAGTAAGTTAGCTACTGGACCACCACGACGGGGCTAGAGAAGGACGTCTGTCAATCGTATACGTATAACAGCCGTTTGCTTTATCGAGTTCTGCCACACTCATCCGCCTCGCGTTTCCTATGTAACAACGGGACATGACTCAATATCGGATAGCGTACATGGATTACACAAGGAGTCATCGTGTCCGCAATGACATCCGCGCTTACAAACTACAGAATCTGCCAGCCGCCAGTCGTCTCTCCAATGTTCAGGATCCTGCACGAAATGCTGACTTCGAGTACGCAGCCAGAGATGAACGAGTTTTGCAATAGACACACCATTGTAAATTAAGCTACATTCCAAAATAAACGTGTTCATTCTCACTACCGAACTACACAATAAACGTGCAGAAATCACATATTTTGAAAGAATTGTTCAAAAACTGTAACACACGTTATACGTGTAAGCTAAGTCGTATTTCTGTGTTTCTTTAGCGGCAATTTTTTTCAAAGTAATCAGCGGGATGTTCTTCGTTCATTAAAATCTATTTCCATCTCATCCGATGCATTATTGCTGCATTACGTCCTCTTTACTTTTTTTTTTACTCTATTAACTTCGACCTTTCCCCTTTTCCAAAACGTGTCCTCCTTTCCTACAAAGGCCGCATTTTGGCGAAATTAGCCATAATGCTTAAGCATTATTATACCCACTAGGAGTGACATTTGTGTCATGGAACGCACATCACTGCTGGAGAAACGTTAATGGATTTCTGACGCTCTTTATGTCGTTTTCTTTGTAGAACGTTCTTTTTTGAGAACACGCACTTTCTACAGAGGACGAAGGTTGGTCACAAACTCAACGTTCGTATATTCACTCAAAGTTTAGCTCAAGTTCCGCGTCAGACTTTTGCTGTAGCCCCGCCGCGGTGGTCTAGTGGCTAAGGTACTCGGCTGCTGACCCGCAAGTCGCGGGATCGAATCCCGGCTGCGACGGCTGCATTTCCGATGGAGGCCGGAAATGTCGTAGGCCCGTGTGTTCAGATTTGGGCGCACGTTAAAGAACCCCAGGTGGTAAAAATTTCCAGAGCCCTCCACTACAGGCGTCTCTCATAATAATATGGGGGTTTTGGGACGTTAAACCCCACATATCAATCAATCAGACTTTTGCTGTACCCCCGAACGACCCTTCACCTGTGAAAGCCGATGCGAACGCCGTCTCTAGGTACGGCAAGTCACTGCATATCAGCAACAATCTGCTGCGATTCCTGAGTAGCCCAGCGTCATTCTCAGCCGAGCAGCTGGCCGCAGTGCTCAACTCTGTCAAGTGAAGGGTGAAAGTCGAGTTGAGGAGCGTTTGTGAATACGGGGGTAAATGAATTAGAGGCAGTGCTCTCAATAAAGTGGCAGTGAGCGAGCTCCGCATATCTGACGCACTGATTCGGGTAAAAAGAGGTACGCCGCTTCGCGCAAGTTCACCGATATCATTCGTTCGGCCAGAAACACGACCAGCATTGCGGATGTCGAGGTGTCTCACGCCCGAACAACCGCTAAAACTATTTAGGCAAAATCAACTGATAAGAATACTCAGACTGCGCATGTAATCAGCCCAAGTCCCAGTACATATTCCGAATGTTTTAACATTAGATCATCTAGACCGACATTTGTATCAATTTGTGCCTAATTCATTCACGCTTGACGCGTCAGTCAGTCAGTCAGTCAGTCAGTCAGTCAGTCAAAGAACTTTATTTGGTCCTGAGAAGACGAGAATGCCCCAGTCAGGGGGTACCGTCTGGGGGCCCCGCCCACGATGGCACCGGGAGGTTGAAGCTCTCGGCGACTTCGCGGGCTCTCTGGACAGCCCTTAGCTGCTGGTCCTTTGCAGAGCTGGTGATAAGCTGGAGCCAGTCTTCCTCAGTGGAGGGAGACCCTGAGCCCCCGTGCAACTCGTGACACTGCCACAGCATGTGCTGGAGGGTGCACCTCGGATGACCACAACGCGGGCAGCGTGGGTCTCAACGCTTCGATGTGCAGAGGGCGAAGCCGTCTGAGCGCACGTGTACACAAGCTTTTGCACGCGATCCCCTGCAGGTCTGTTCGCGCATGCTGGTGTGGAGTGCGTTGATTTGCTAAGTCAGAGCGCTTTCTTTCACATGGCGAGGAAAAAGCGGAACTCGATATTACGCGGGAGGCGAACGTACTTAATGATCGGTTGACGCATCGACACTACTTGAATGCATGCAGACGTTTCGCAAACTCCCAATTCCTTTGTAGCTTCCGCATTCTGTGGTGTGAGACGGAAGTTTACGAGGACAACCGTACTCCCACAATACAGTTTCATTCTCTTCCTATCATCGTCAAGAGGAATGTCCACTGCCTGTTTTAAGTTTTCACCTCGGTCGGCGTAGTGCCTCGGCTTCTCCACCTTATCATGCCTGTTCAAAACATCGGTCAAACGCGACCTTGTGCGTTTCACCAAGGCTCTTGCCACGAATTTTCGGAAGTAGGACATTTAAAGCCTCGGTGTAAATGCGTCGCAGATGAAACTCCTCACGAGTTTTATGTACAAATCGTTATATTCTAGTTTGTAAAGAGATGGCTGAAAAGAGAGAGAGAGAGAGAGAGAGATGCTTTAAAGAAAACTTCCAAGGTACTTTTTTTATGCTATACATCTCAGAAGCGCGTAATATACGTACATTATCGCAGTGGTTCTTCACCACAATGGCACATTAAGGAGGGGATTCTGGATTATACAGCTAAGGTATCAAACAAGGTGTACACGCTTGCAGGAGCTACTCCACAGACGGGCGTTTTCCGCAATTAGAAAATTACAAATTACGAAGACGTGAATGAGATTTCAGATTGAAATTGCCAACCTAATATCCTCTTACAAAGGAGTCGTTTAGCTTTGCATTATTTCGTTGCGCGTTCATTGAAACTACCACTTTCATGAATATCCTTTGCCTTTCTGTCTTGTGCAACGCAATACGACAATGGTAGCTCGCTTTCTTCGTCCTTTTCTCAATGTTTGGCTGCGCTCCCTAAACAGGTGCGCCCGGCGCGCTCTCTTCCGTGTCGCTGATTTGTCCGTTGTGAGATACAATAACTCGGATGGGTGAGAGAACGAGTGCAAAAAAGAAAGAAAGTGAAAGAAATACTCTCGGGGAAAAAAATTTCGACGAGACGGCATTAGAAACCGCGTAACGTTATCGCGAAACCATGATCCCGATAGTCCCGAAATCGCGATCTTTGCATCCACTCAGCTATGTAGGCAGGCTAACAGAGCGAAAGACAGCCTTGTGTGATGTAGCATTTAGCAAGGAGAATCAGAAAGGGATTTGACGATGACGAGCGGCGTTGTGACGATTAAATAAAGGCAAAGAAGACGAGAAAGTAAAGCTAAGCGTAGAAAATACAGAAATAAAATAAAAAACAAAAATATTTATACACAGAAAGAAAAAATTAATATCGTCGCAGACGTAAAAGGACGTAGAAAAATAAATTCGGTAGATCGCGCGCACCTTGGGAATTTATGTAATGCGAAGCATGTGGATGGAAGGTGACCGTGTTGTAATTGTGTAGTGAGCGAAACCCTATGAAGTGGCACGAAAAATGTGTACAAGTGCACGCATAAACACTTAAACAGCCTGTGTATGCTTTATATAACCAGTTGTTTACAGCTGCGCAGTGATGCCAGCAGCAACAATAATAATATTAGCAACACCAGCTGCCGAAGCGGTAAGCTGATATGAAGCGCTGCTTCTCGCCCAGATGGTAGCCCTGGACACCGCTACGTATACATCAGCTTCAGAGGATGACGACTAACTACAATAGCCGTCCCGCCGCGTGGTCTAGTGGTTAAGGTACTCGGGTGCTGACTCGCAGGTCACGGGATCGAATGCTGGCTGCGGCGGCTGCATTTTTGATGGAGGCGGAAAATGCTGTATAGGCCCGTGTGCTCTCATTTGGGCAGCAGGTTAAAGAACCCCCGCAGGTGGTCGAAATTTCCGGAGTTCTTCACTACGACGTCTCTCATAATACTATGGTGGTTTTGGAACGTCAAACCCCACAAATAAATCAATCAACAATTAACTAGCCCGCGCTACAACCACCATTTACGTTTAACGAACAAGAGACTATTTGAAAAGTAGTTCCGAGACCCAGCGTGGCACATGTGTAAGAATACTTCGTTGCCACGCAGAATGCTAGGGTTCGATTCCTGCTGGGACACAGATATTTATTGTTTGCATTCGTCCGGTAAAAGCTGCCTGAGTCAGCTATTTTATAACGCCAAAGAGTTAAAATTACCAATTTCTGTTTGTCACCGTGCCAGGGTAGATATAAACTGTCAATCACCTGTGGCACGTACCCGTCCGCGGGTATGCGTCACACGTTTGTCGGAAATGGTTTGACGATGCACTCGACGGGACTGTGACGTTAATCATGTTATGACCAGTGAGTCATATTGAGTCAAATTGGGATCATAACATCCTAATTTCTCATACTAATTGTGGTTTAACCCTTGTTGAACGGGTAGTCACGAGAGCACCTAGACCTAGGCGGTGTTGCGACGCGCGCCTCCGACGACGTTACGAAGGGCGTCTCGAAATCCCACCGCTGCAACCACTGTTACGAAAGACGGCGACGCCAACACGGTCCCGAAGGCGCCACTGCTTCGAACTCCGCAGGGAAGGTCACCAGCCGTTTGGTAGCGTAGGTTTCTCAGCTCGCGACTGCTTCTGCGCTGAGCTGATAGACGAGCGGACGAGACGACGGTGAGTTAAACAAGGTTTATGTACAGCATATATACAGAGGCGTTACAAATTCGGCACTGGGGCCGACAGAGACTCGAAGAGCCGAGCTCTCCTCTCTAACACATAGGTCTGCTCTCAAATGGGTCTCCTGTCAAAGGGTTCTCTCGACGCGCCGCAGGGCTTCTTTTATACGCCCCGGGTCCAACCCAAATGTCCAACCAGAAGCGCCGCTGGTCGTGAGGCTAGACTCCTCGAATGGGGTCGCCGCTGGGCCGCGTCCTTCTTTCTCATCGAATCTGGAGAGGCTGCGCTGCAGGTGGCTGCACCCAAGGACGAGTGACGTCGCCGCGCATTGCGTAACCCCCCCCCCCCCCCCAGACAGGAAAACGCCGGTTGTTTACGGGCTCGCTGGCTGCGCTGACTCACAGCACGTGCGCGCCAGAAAGGCGCCGCGCGTGTTTACGCCGTTGAGTTGTTCGCGTCAGGCGGGCTGGCCTTGACACAGATTGCCTTTTTCAGAGGCACGGACGTTCGCTGTGGACTCGCAGGCATAACAGCGGCTATAGCTAGGTTTCTCTTCAGCGAGAGAAGGGGGGCGGTGAAGTTTCGTCGCAGCGGCCCCCCTCCCTCCTCAACATGTCAATGGATGGGGCTGGCTTTGCACCCCCGTCTCAGGCAACTACTAGGGCGACCGGCCCCCTTAGCGCCCCCCCCCCCCACGCGCCCGCTTACGGTGGTGGAAGTAGTAGTAGTAGTAGTAGTAGTAGTAGTAGTAGTAGTAGTAGTAGTAGTAGTATAGCACTAGTAAAGTATACGTGAAGGATTAGCGCTTCGAAATAATTTAAACACATCAATGTGGGACATCCTATTCAGGAATACGGCGCCATCCCCGTCAACCAGCAAAGGAACGTACTCACTAATTAGAGAAATATGAAAAAAGGATCGATAAGGAAGACGAAAAGAATCATCCCCAAAAATTATTGCAGTAACGGTATATATAGTACCTAAGGGGGTATGTAACTCGTGTCGTGATAACAAACTAACTGCGCTAGTTTACCCTTCAGGGGGAAGAAGTGGCAAACGTCGCGCTTTCTATAAAGTCAATGTATGTCACAGACTTCGAAAGAGACCTGCCCCCCCCCCCCTCTAATGCGCTTAACTGTGTCATAACAAGCACCGCAATAGCAACTTCATGGCAGTGCGTTATTTAGCGCCCGCTTTCTACTATGCTACTGCGGACTGTCAAAATGCGAGCAATGCATAGCGAGAGAAATACGGTAGAAGGGGAGAGACGAATCAAGTCAAGCGCTGAAGCGTGGTCAAATGATGCTGAAAATACCCCTCTTCCGCCTTCTGGGTTCGGAACAACGGCGCGCTGTCCTTCTCACATGCTGCGAGCACTAACTGCAAAATGTGAGCGGTACGGACTGCGAACGAGGGGTGCGCTGTAGCGTCCAAGCAAGGGGTCAATTGAGACGTAAACTTTCACCGAGATACGTTGACCAGAGCTTAAAGGTTGCCCTGGAGTTCAGCTAAGCACCTACAAAGAGCGCGCTCTGTGGGGAAAGTATACGCTGCCATCGGCAGCTGCGTGAGGACGTGTAATAATGCATGGCTATTAATACAAGGTGGGCGCTTCGGAAGCACACACTTCACCGGCAGAATTTGTATACGAAGGCAAGTTGACGGAACCAGGCGGCGGTGTCATCGTCTATGCCCTTGAGTCCATTCATTCAGTCACACCATATTACCATGAACATTGAAGGGGGCGTGACGACATCGGAAATAATAAAAATATCTGGTTTTTACGTATCAAATCCACGATATCGAGGTTCACGGTGAGAGCTATCATCATGTTATATTTTAGGCATGGTGTACCTCCGCTGTTCACGGCATCAACCAAGGGCCCCAGCGCTTCGTTTCTTACAAAAGAAAATGCCACCTCATGAAGGCGGAGCTCGCCTGAATGTCTAATGTGAAGGAATTGCCAACTATAGTGATTGCATGTCTACCGATCAACGAGACGGGGGTCCAAGCGAGAAGTGCGAGCCTTAAGAGCAGGGTACACGTAATTCTTTATCAAACTAATTACCACCCCCAGAACACCCGTGAGGACACCGAACACCAAATCTTGAATTCTGGCTTGTCCCGGCTTCGATGTTGGGAGCGAGGCCCTTTATTGGTTAAAAGGAGTGCTGTGATCACTGTGACGCGCTAAGTTAGCCTGATCCCGTGTCACACAATATTTTTATCCCGTGAATCAACGAAAAATCAGGCACCTGCCGTGCTCTTTCATATCAAAGAGAAACGCGACTTGCACAATGTAATTCGGTGAACGCGACAGGTCAATGTAGGCATTGTAGCAAAATATGACGACTGCGTTAAGTGACCGATTGATTTGTGGGGTTTAACGTCCCAAAACCACTATTTGATTATGAGAGACGCCGTAGTGCAGGGCTCCGGAAATTTCGACCACCTGGGGTTCTTTAACGTGCACCCAAATCTGAGTACACGGGCCTACAACATTTCCGCCTCCATCGGAAATGTGAGCCGCCGCAGCCGGGATTCGATCCCGCGACCTGCGGGTCAGCAGCCGAGTACCTTAGCCACTAGACCACCGTGGCGGGGCGACTGCGTTAAGTGATCGAGCAGTTATACCAAGTCACGCGCGTAAATTTAACGTGCGCAGCAGCAGTTATACCAAGTCACGCGCGTAAATTTAACGTGCGCAGCAGAAAGAGCCGTACGCTACGAAGAAGTTTATTCAAAGAACCGCGGAACTGTTACCTTTCAGGGCGACACCGTACAACCAAATAATGAAGAGCGTAAGATGGCACATGTCGTACGGAAAGTCGCACTATCCGGATGACCGACAATACAAAGTTTTCGTGTCGGGTTTTATCATTTACCTTTTATTTTATCTGACTTTGGTAATTTATTGTGAATTCCATGCTGCGTGCTGTTCTATAATATGTGGCTCACGTGTTGTCGGGAGTCCTCTACTACCGATCGGCAGCGTTTTCTGACAATGCTCAAAAAGTGTTGCATGGGATGTTCGCACTTGACGACTGTCTGCGCTTTTACACTGCTGTGTGTCACGTTTCTTCTTTCTTTATTTTAGGTGCTGAACTTGCGTCCCGTCTACTATGCACTGCTGTGGCATGACTGAATTCGTTCTTCATGCATGCTGGTCATAAATACCAACCCCCTCAACCCCCCCCCCCCCCCCCCAAAGAAAAGGAAGAAAGCTGATATTTTTGAGCGATGAACCCAAAAAGACAGCGATTAGTCATCCGCACTTTCGTCTTAGTAATTTGTTCATGAAATAAATGTACGACAGTTGATAAGTTTATTCAGGAAAGATACGTGACTTACAACGCTTAAGCACGCTTGTTTTTACTCCCATAACAGTATAGAAAGGTAATAGTTCAGGCCGCAGCTTTCTTATATTGACTATCTACATCACGGTGATGCAAAGGTTCGATATTTCAATGGAAATCTTTTTTTTTTTTCAAGCGAATGTGTGCCCACGTGTTCGGTCGGTCTTGCACAACGCCACAAAAACGCTCAATGTGAAAAAAAAAAAAGATGACATTCTCCTTGAAATTATACGACATATGTGAGACTTGCCGTCTGGACTAATTTTGACAATCTGGCCTCTTTCAAGCAACCCAAATGTAAGAACACTTGTGAAGCAATTAGAAAACTCCGACCAAAAATTGTATTACAGCGCTTGAGTCAGCGCTTGGTTTGGCTTCGAAGCGTCAGTTTTCCGAATACAATTTTTAGTAAGAGTTTTCTAATTGCCTCATTCCTATCCCAACGAGGCAGACTTCTGCCAAATGCTCACCTTTGATAAGAACACGGGTCTACCTGTATAGATGTCACACAATGCTAAAATTGCGCGCGGCAACTCAAGTTTAATCAGCTCCGTGTCATTCAATTGAAGAACTGAAGTGTCATAATTTACTCTACAGCAGTGTTATGGGACTAGGACAGTAAAATATAAGATTATCTCAAGCCCAATGAAAGCTCGTCGTGTAACAGATAAGCAAGAACGCCACAATTCTGTTTTGAAGTAGACACCTAACAACGATGGAAAACTTTCGTTTATCCCTGAGTCGCGAAAACGCTGCATTCACGCAATATTTATTATTCCTCATGTTTGGGACGAGGCCAGGAGCACTTTTTGATGGGCTTCAGCTAAAAAGCGGCACCTACACCAACATGATCTTGACTAAGAGAGGTTACGACGACAATACACACCACTTTCGAAAAGTGTTTGACCTCATCTTATTGCGGTACATATACAGGCGTCTAAGGCCAAACGATTCTGTAGACAGTGCTAGGAAAACATACAAGCAATTACTCTTGCGCTGACTGAGTGGGACAAGCCATCCTGTCACAAACGACTGCAATTTTCGTTTCGCCCGCCATCCGGCGAATAACGACCGAGCGATGGCGCCGCTTCGTCTTCCCTACACCTGTACTGAAAGGGGCACACGTTCGGTCTAAAAAAAGGAAATTACCTCCAGATGAGACGAGAGCATGCGTACGCCCCTGAAAGTTTGGACTGCATCGGAATGAGCAGTTGACGTGCAACCAACAAGAAGCGTGGTCGCTGTGTCCCGAGGTTCGCGTAGGCGACGAGCATGGAGTGACCCGCGCAACGTATTGAGACGGCTGCATTACCGGGCACCCGGGTCGTCTACTAAGCTGGCGAGATCTTCCGCGACAACCCGTCAACTCCCATACGCGTACCAAGAAGAGCTGGCCTGGTCCGTTTGGAACACGTAATGCCTTATTATAATTCTTACTGTTCAATTTGTTCTGCCAGTTACTCACCACCGCAGAAATTCCGTCAGGGGAGGGTGGTCTTACGGTGCGATACGGACATGAACATAGCGCTGTATTCTCCGGAAATGAGCACGACGAGTGGACGTGAAGAGCATGGAGCTCCTCAGCCGTCGCATTATGACGCCAAGTCGCCGTTATAAAGATCTCTTAACCACATGTCCCCTCCTTCACAGCATATTCCATGGCGATTTTCTTTTGAGTATACACCGTTCCCGCTCCTTCTCTGCGTGTGTGCGTGTCTGTATGCGTTCGTGCTTGAGCGCGCACGTGCATGTGCGAGTTCGAACGCGTCTTCGTGTGTATATGCGTGTGTGTGTGTGTGTCCGTGCGCGTGTCCTCTTTGTGTATGTGTGTGTGTGTGTGGAAGTGGGGCTGCGCGTGAGTGCATGTGCGTGAAATCTAGCCTTCAATTCACTGCTAAACATGATCTGGGAATTTGCAGCACTAAATGCACACTTGACACCGTCGCAAGTGAAGCCTCGTATGAAGCCTCGTAATGCATTAAGACTTCCACCACACCTCCGCTCCCGGAGGCGTACTGCGGCTACAGTGCCCGGATGCTGACCCTAATCTCTCGGGCTCCATCCTGCAGGCGGTCGCATTGCGATGCCAGGCGAAATTCTACCGTCGTTGTCAGTGGGCGTTAATGGACATCCGATGGTCGAAATTTCCGGAGTCCTCCACTCATTTCTCCTTATCATATCGCGGTTTTGAAACGTTAAACCCCGGATATTATTACGGCTGCCACTAAACCGATACCATGGTGTAACAGCACGTAATGTTGGGCCAAATGGCGCATCGTTACCTGAAAGACATGGCGTAGGGTTAGAACCGATAAGATTGATTGATTGATTGATTATTATATGTGGTTTAACGTTCCAAAACCACCATATGATTATGAGAGACGCCGTAGTGGAGGGCTCCGGAAATTTAGACCACCTGGGGTTCTTTAACGTGAACCTAAATCTGAGCACACGGGCCTACAACATTTCCGCCTCCATCGGAAATGCAGCCGCCGCAGCCGGGATTCGATCTCGCGACCTGCAGGTCAGCAGCCAAGTACCTTAGACACTAGACCACCGCGGCGGGGTGGCGGGGGTTTGGCGCGGGGATTCGAACTTAAATTTATGTGCAGAGATGCGACAAGAGGGTATGCAGAGGGCATGCAGAGGAATTTATGTGCAGAGGTGCGACAAGAACCGAGAAGAGTCGAGAACTGGCAGTAAGTCTCACTCTTTTTTTTTTTCCTCGGTTGTAATCAATAGCGCCACATCTTTCCAGGAACAAACGCTATAGGATGAACCAGAAAAAAACCAAACGATCGGCATGGCATCGATTTTTCATCGGGCTGAATCGCACGCCATACAGATATTATACAAAGGAAACTGTGAAGCAAGCTGTCCGCGCCGCCTTCGACGTCAAACAAAGCCTTTCCAGGCAGCAACAAAAGGAGCTCAAAGCCTTACTCCACCAATACAAGGACTGCTTCTCGTCGTCATCGAGGCTTCGTCAGACCCCTCTCGCGAAACATCGCATCATAACCGACGAATATGCCCGTCCGCTCCGTCAGAGCCCCTACCGAGTTTTCTGCACGGGAACGCGAGGCCATCAAGCAACAAGTCGACGAAATGCTGCGTGACGACATCATTCAGCCGTCTACGAGTCCGTGGGCATCACCCGTGGTGTTGGTGAAGAAGAAGGACGGAACCCTACGTTTTTGCGTCGATTATCGTCGCCTGAACAAGATCACGAAGAAAGACGTGTATCCCCTCCCACGGATAGACGATGCTCTGGACAGACTCTACAACGCCAAGTACTTTTCGTCGATGGATCTCAAAACCGGTACTGGCAAATCGAAGTAGACGAGAGAGACCGAGAGAAGACTGCCTTCATAACACCAGACGGCCTATTCGAGTTTAAGGTCATGCCCTTTGGTCTTTGCTCGGCGCCTGCGACGTTCCAACGGGTTATGGACACAGTACTCGCAGGCTTGAAGTGGCAGACTTGCCTCGTCTACTTGGACGACGTAGTCGTATTTTCTTCCAACTTCGACGAGCACCTCCGGCGCCTTGAAGCTGTTCTTCGGGTAATCAAAGCCTCGGGACTTACCCTGAAGCCAGAAAAGTGTCGCTTCGCCTACGAGGAACTATTGTTCCTTGGCCACGTTATCAGCAAGTCGGGAGTGCTCCCCGATCCACAGAAAACAGCTGCAATCGCTGACTTTCCTGCACCCACCGACAAGAAAGCAGTACGCCGATTTCTTGGCCTCTGCGCTTATTACAGGCGCTTCGTGAAGAACTTTTCGCGGATCGCCGAGCCACTGACGTACCTCACGAAGGCCGACGTCGACTTCAAATGGGAAACGCCGCAAGTCGAGGCATTTCAAGAATTAAAGCGACGCCTGCCAACGCCGCCAATACTGGCGCACTTCGACGAAGAAGCTGACACCGAAATTCACACGGACGCAAGCAGCACAGGGCTCGGCGCCGTCATCGTGCAGATGACCGACGAACTTGAAAGGGTCATCAGTTACGCTAGCCGGTCACTTTCGAAGGCAGAAGCCAATTATTCCACGACAGAAAAGGAATGCCTTGCCATCATCTGGGCTACATCAAAGTTCCGCCCCTACCTGTACGGCAGGCCTTTCAAAGTCGTGAGTAACCACCACGCCTTGTGTTGGCTAGCTAACTTGAAGGATCCATCAGGGCGCCTCGCGCGGTGGAGTCTCAGACTACAAGAATTTGACATCACCGTCGTCTACAAGAGCGGACGAAAGCACTCCGACGCCGACTGCTTGTCTCGCGCCCCTGTCGATCCGCCGCCCCAGGATGACCAGGACGACGACTCTTTCCTGGGACCCATAAGTACCGACGACTTCGCGGAACGCCAACGAGCTGACCCAGAGCTCAAGATCCTCATGGACTACCTGCAAGACAAGACCGCCGACGTGCCGAAAGTATTCCGCCGAGGACTGGCTTCGTTTTTCCTGCGAAACAACGTCCTCCTGAAGAAGAACTTCTCGCCGCTCCGCGCCGACCACCTCCTCGTGGTGCCTTCAGCGTTACGTCCAGAGGTTCTGGAAGCATTACACGACGACCCGACAGCCGGACATCTTGGTGTTTCCCGCACACTGTCACGAATACAAGAGAAGTACTATTGGCCTCGCCTCACTGCCGACGTCGCCCACTACGTAAAAACATGCAGAGACTGTCAGCGACGCAGGACGCCGACAACTAGACCAGCCGGACTTCTGCAACCCGTCGAACCACCTCAACGGCCATTCCAACAAATCGGCATGGACTTACTGGGGCCGTTCCCGACGTCAACTTCTGGCAACAAATGGATTGTCGTAGCGACTGACTACCTCACCCGCTATGCCGAAACAAGGGCCTTGCCCAAGGGCACTGCCGCCGAGGTCGCCAAGTTCTTCATTGAGAACATCGTCCTCCGCCACGGAGCCCCCGAGGTCCTCATCACCGACAGAGGTACGGCCTTTACGGCTGACCTAACGCAAGCGATCTTGAGGTACAGTCAGACAAGCCACCGCCGAACCACCGCGTACCACCCACAGACGAATGGCCTCACCGAGCGTCTAAATAAGACCATCGCCGACATGCTGGCCATGTACGTGGACGTCGAGCACAAGACGTGGGACGCCATACTCCCGTATGTAACCTTCGCGTACAACACGGCCGTGCAGGAAACGACGCAGTTTGCTCCATACAAGCTCGTCTACGGACGGAGCCCAACAACGACGCTTGACGCCATGCTACCGGTCGGCACCGACGAAGAAGACCTCGACGTCGCCAGCTACCTGGATCGCGCTGAAGAAGCTCGACAGCTAGCCCGCCTGCGTATCAAGAGCCAACAGACGGTCGACAGGCGCCACTACATCCTTCGACGACACCACACCGAATACCAACCCGGCGACCTTGTCTGGGTCTGGACACCAATACGACGACGGGGATTGTCTGAGAAGCTCCTGCGACGCTACTTTGGACCCTACAAGGTAGTCCGACGTCGTGGTGAACAGGACTATGAGGTCGTGCCCGATGGCTTAACGTCATCCCAACGACGCCGTGCACGACCCGAAGTCGTACACGTGGTGCGACTTAAACCTTATTACGCGCGCTGATTAGCTGTGACGCATTGTTAATGTAATTTATTGCATGTACTCTCTCTTATGTTCTGTCTTTAGCATCGGGACGATGCTTTTTCAGAGGGGGGTAGTGACACGTGCGGTTCTTTTGGTTTACGAAGAAAGCCGCTATCACTTTCTGTTAAGCGCAACGCAGGCCGCGTTTATCTTGTATGCCACTCTGGAACGCGTTATGACGCGTGTATAAAAGCCGGCGCAGTGCGCCACTGGGGAGTCTTTTTTTTCCGTCGGCCGACGACTGTTCACGCCGCTGTTGCTGTGAGTTGTGTTTGGCCCTGTTTTGCTGGGCACAAGTTCGCCCAATAAACAGTTCGCCTGACACCGCCCTGACTCCTACGTGCTTCCTCTCAAGTGCTGCGTGTATCACAACCTCGTGACAATATTCCATGGCGATTTTCTTTTGAGTATACACCATTCCCGCTCCTTCTCTGCGCGTGTGCGTGTCTGTATGCGTGTGTGTGTGCGCGCGTGTGTGTGTGTGTCCGTGCGCGTGTCCGTCTTTGTGTATGTGTGTGTGTGGAAGTGGGGCTGCGCATGAGTGCATGTGCGTGAAATCTACCCTTCTATACACTGCTAAACATGATCTGGGAATTCGCAGCACTAAATGCACACTTGGCACCGTCGCAAGTGAAGCCTCGTATGAAGCCTCGTAATGCATTAAGGCTGCCACCACACCTCCGCTCCCGGAGGCGTAGCTGCGGCTACAGTGCCCGGATGCTGACCCTAATCTCTCGGGCTCGATCCTGCAGGCGGTCGCATTGCGATGCCAGGCGAAATTCTACCGTCGTTGTCAGTGGGCGTTAATGGACATCCGATGGTCGAAATTTCCAGAGTCCTCCACTCATCTCTCCTTATTATATTGTGGTTTTGAAACGTTAAACCCCGGATATTATTACGGCTGCCACTAAACCGATACCATCGTGTAACAGCACGTAATGTTGGGCCAAATGGCGCATCGTTACCTGAAAGACATGGAGTAGGGTTAGAACCGATAAGATTGATTGATTGATTGATTGATTGATTGATTATTATAAGGGGTTTAACGTCCCAAAACCAACATATGATTATAAGAGACGCCGTAGTGGAGGGCTCCGGAAATTTCGACCACCTGGGGTTTTTTAACGTGAACCTAAATCTGAGCACACGGGCCTACAACATTTCCGCCTCCATCGGAAATGCAGCCGCCGCAGCCGGGATTCGATCTCGCAACCTGCAGGTCAGCAGCCAAGTACCTTAGACACTAGACCACCGCGGCGGGGTGGCGGGGATTCGAACTTAAATTTATGTGCAGAGATGCGACAAGAGGGTATGCAGAGGGTATGCAGAGGGTATGCAGAGGAATTTATGTGCAGAGGTGCGACAAGAACCGAGAAGAGTCGAGAACTGGCAGTAAGTCTCACTCTTTTTTTTTTCCTCCTCGGTTGTAATCAATAGCGCCACATATTTCCAGGAACAAACGCTATAGGATGAACCAGAAAAACCAAACGATTCTTCATCGGGCTGAATCGCACGCCATACAGATATTACACAAAGAAAACTGTGAAGCAAGAACTTGACTTTATTATCAGTGGCCTCCATATAAGGCTTGCTACATGCATATAAAGAAACAAGATTTAAGCCACGAGATTGCCCCTAAAAGATTTGGGTGCACGTTAAAGAACCCCAGGTGGTCGAAATTTCCGGAGCCCTCCACTACGGCATCTCTCATAATCATAAGGTGGTTTTGGGACGTTAAACCCCACATATCAATCAATCAATCAATCAATCAATCAATCAATCAATCAATCAATCAGATTGCCCCTAAGAACACCGGAAGCACCGCGTTCCTTTGTTATCAGCTGTTGATTGCTTCATGATGCCATTCCTGCGACAATCAATCATTCCTGGCCTGTTTCTAACCGCATATATTTGTGCACTCGCCGCAAAAAGAATTATGCTGCGGTAAGTTATCATCGAGCTAGCAAACGATTATCTCAATATTTATCTCTTATCAGGTTCGTCTTCACGCCCGGACGGTATGCATACGTCAATATTATATATACTACACAGTAATATGTCGGATCAATAGTGAGATTACCGCACGGCAGTTGGAGAGGACATATTTTATAAACGGCGGGTGGTCTATAGAGATTTTTATGATTCCGTTGAACTAAGTATCACGTTTATGATTTATCGAATCAAACACGGATTTCCAATTGACCTTAAATATGACAGAAACTACCATCACCCATTTCAATAATAATAATAATAATAATAATAATAATAATAATAATAATAATAATAATAATAATAACGCGATTGTGAGCGATAGAGGAGACCTCCGAAAGTCGGATCATCTAGTGGGTGTTTATTAGCGTGTCACATCGCACAGTAAACGGGCTTGAATCTTGTCGCCTCCAACAAAACGCGACCGCCGAGTCCAGCATTGTACTCGCGACCTTCGCGTCAGCAGCCGAACACCACAATCACTGTAGCACCAAAGCGACGATTAAGAATCACACAGCCCTCTCACAATGAGAACATGTAAAACTTGAAAGAAACGTCACCCCGATTAGTGGATCAGGAAATAATCTAAACTGGCGCCTTTTAGAGGTGGTTGGCGCTGTCATATTGGAGAAAACTGGATCAAACAAGGCGTAATAACCCTGTTTTTTTTTTTCTTTTTGAAGAAGGAGGATAACTGATCACGACTGCACCACACGCTCGTGGTACGCACACACGTTTCAAGATGAGTCACGCAACACCAGTTATCCCGCTTAGTGCGGGCAAGGGTCGCTCTACTGTATAGTACATCCTGCTTGGCTAATAAATAGGAAAAAAATCCCCGGCTCTGATGGACGCATTCCGACATCGACGAAATGAGAGACACTCGCGGGAATAAATTTAGGTTCGCAGTGAAGAACCACTCATGGTCAAAATTATTTTCGAGCCGTCGACGGAGTCCTGACAGCTCTTTTGGGACGTCGAAACTATATCAAGCAAAAATAGGTGTCACAAAAACGCTTAGCGTGCTTCGTGATAGTATTGCGGTTCTGGCCTCTCAACCCCAAACAATTATCAAAATTAATAGCTACTTAAATTTTAAATTGTCAATGCGGCTTTTCTTTAAGGCAGATTTTAAGGGGACGCTAAAATACCACAGTGAATGAAGTCTTTTAGAATAATAGTTATTTTCTCGAAACTCTAATGTCGTGAATTTCACCGCGACTACATTGAATGGAGGACAAAAATTGTGCTTGAAGTACGACTGTACCCACGCATGATGTCACGAATTTCAGAATTAATTTGTCATAATTTAGATATAATGGCTCGACGAAATTTTCTGAAAGTTTTTAAGAGTACAGACTGCTCAGAGATAAATCTAATTCATCTTTACCAATTAGGGTTAAAGAAACCCAGGTGGTCAAAACGTCCGTAGTCCTCCACTACGGCGTCCCGCATGATTACATTGTGGTTTCGGGATTTTGAACCTGGGCAATTAAAAATTGGCGACTACGAGCTACGCGGGCGCTTGCAGATGCCGTCAGAATTGACGACGTCACTGCGTTTCGTGTGGGAACTTCAAGGTGGCGCCATAACCCACAGTTTCTTTTTTGTTGTTGTTTCAATTTTCCTCGCTTAATAAGCGTCTTCCCGAGGCAAGCACGCTGATTTTCGAATTTGTGAGAGAGTATAATTCACGAATATTTAAAAAAAAATGTGTTTTTAGTTTTAGTGTCCCTTTGGCAACATGTTTAACTGCAAGCACAGGAGGAGGAAACAGAGAGAGAGAGAGAGGAGTACGTGTCCGATCAAGATGCTGTACGAACACCCCGAGCTTTAACTTTCTTCAAACCCACGTCCTACTACTGAGCCAAGTCTCTGGGAGACCTCAAGCAGAGGAGTGGAAGATCATAGCAGGAACGTTTATTTACAGAATACACATATCGGCGGCACGTGATACTAAAATGTCGATGGTAACATGTTTTAAGCGTCTCGGCGCTCGCTTTCCGGGGTCTTCCAAATATTCGCTGTAGGGGAAAGTAATGGAGTCCAGGACAGTCTTCATCTCCGCCCCCCAAATGGGAAGGTCAAACACCACCTCCTTCTGAACCCAGAAAAGATGGAAGAGGCGCGACCAGTTCGTTTCACGGTGAGGGGGAAGCACAAGACACAACGCGATAATTACAGCATGACCCAGAACAGCGCAATGACGTGGTGTCCTACGTGCAGATCAACTGTGCAGGTGCAGTGTTGACTCATCCATAGCGGCTGCTGTGCCGGGCACGCCACGGCGTGTGGGAAAGAAACGAAGACATGAAGGCACCACGGAGCGTGGGGAACGTTCCCGAATACGGATTCCAGAGGCTCGGCCAGTTGTCCGGTGCACCTCGAAGTACAATGAAGAAAGCATAGGTGAGGTGACCTACCTTTCCAGGGAGCTCCGACAGCAAATATATAGCCCTTCCCACGACATAAGTCGGTCGGGCGTGTCCAAAGATTTTTGACGAGGGGAGCCGACTGCCTTTGTAAAAGGTATGATGTGGATGGCAGGTATCTTTAGGGTAGCTGGCTCCCCACCGTCATCCGCATAGCCGATTTCGCCAGTGAGGAGACGCGTTTTTAGAGACATAATGAAGGTTTATCTACATGATGGACGAGAAAATACTGTACAGATATTCAGCAATTATTTACAAATGTCTTCGGCTTTTATAGCCCGTCATTTCCTGTACACGTCAGTCCGAAGAAGGCGGTGACCACTGTTTCCACGAATCAGGTGACGTGAAGCCTCAGTGGTCCACCCGCCAGAAAGGGTGCAGATGTTGGACCACTCGGCTGATGAGAAGCACGGGCGCAAATGTCCGATGGCTAACACGAGCATACCGCACAATGAAGCACCCGACCCAAGACTTGAAGACTTTGCAGAGCGAGGGGCTAGAGTCCGGCGGGGAGGGAAGTTCGAGCTCCTCTGTGGAGAAGATGGTCGCTGACACAAAATTCAGCAGCGGTCCATGGCTGCGTTCTGCTACAGTGTACTATAAATTTCTTGAACAGGGCAGTCCATCTGCTCGATTCTTGAGCATACTGCGACGCCTTCCCACTCTTCCGAACTGTCAGTGCTTTGTCACGACCACGCGTGGGCGACAATAGCCGAGTCGAGAGGTTGACTCCATGATAACTGCAACGGTAGCGCCGTCTTACGCCGTTTGACCCCGTTCAACAAAAGGGCTGCTTCGCGAAGCTTTCGTCGAGTTCGCTGTGACCCGACCACAGCGAAGTGCCCGGAAGACCTACAGGACAGCTTCGTGCATGGTGCTTCTGACCGGGCGCCGATGGGGTTGAAAGCACTCTAGCTGACCAGCTAACACACACAATGGCGTCTGCCGAGACGAACTGTCGGGCCGCACGTAACACCCTGAATAATTCGAAGTACGACTGTCCTGTTGTCGCCGATTCTGGTGCATCTCAGAGAGTGTTGCCGGAACAAATCAGAGCAGACTTAGTCTAAATCATCCCACGCGTCTAAGCGGCGCCAAATCATGTAGGCCGATCTACTCTACAGAGAGCGTGTACGCTAGCGCCAGAACGTGAAGCGCACGCGTCAGCCGTGCTGAGCGAGTGAGACACGCGACGAGGGAAAGGCCGCCACAATGTAAACAAAACAGGTTACTAATCACTTATGTGACTACCTTTTCAACAAAACAAAATAACAAGCCAAGGAGACAGCGAAACTGGTAGCGTGCAATAAATTAAATGAAGTCTGATATAGATCGACCACTCCACGTGATGATGCATCTGCATAGTTTAGAAGGTTATACCACTCACGCAAAATATATTGCTGTCTATAGTGGCCACCGCACACATTTCAGCCATGTTAAATCCGAAGCGACATATATTCGTGCCCCTTGTTCCCCTCATTGAGGTAACTGAAATATTAAAAAAAAAAGGTTGACAGGAAACAACCCTCCCCCCCCCCCCCCCGTGGTCTGGTTGCTAAGGTACTCGGCTGCTAACCCGCAGGCCGTGCGATCGAATCCTAGCTGCGGCGACTGCATTTTCGATGGAGGCGAAAATGCTGTAGGCCCGTCTGCTAACATTTGGGCACACGTTAGGAACCCCAGGTGGTAGAAATTTCCGGAGCCCTCCGCTACGGCGTATCTCATAACCACATGTTGGTTTTGGGAGGTTAAACCCCTCATATCAATCAAACTACCCTCCTTGCAGCCGATGAGAATGGGAAGATCGTTCCGTTGCTCCGGCGGCTGTTTATACGGCTAAAGCCGTGTTTGCATTCGCCGTTCTTAATATATGCGATATGTCACCACATCGGCTCTCATCAGAGAACACCCTTTCATGTCATGCAGGAACGAGACAGTTTTCGCCCCGTGTGGTTGCAGGCCCAGACAAAACGGCTTCGAGTAAGAGTTTCACACCTGCATAGCGGCTACTCGCACATACCTGCGCTGCAGTTGACAACATTACTTTGTTTATTACAATGCGGTAGCAATTATACACATGCTAGGCAGGTAGCTCATGCGCGTCGTCGATTCTCAGCGAGCATAATGCTTATGTTAGCGCGTGTTGCTTGTAGTTTGTTTTCGATTGTGGAGTTTAACAAGGGGGCATTCGGCGAGATGCATTTGCGTGCGGATTGCTTCCCTATGCGCATTTTTAAGCGTTTGATGTGCCGTAACAGCCTATTTTACAGTGTTAGCTTTAGTGTCCTGCCCCCCCCCTCTTCTCTCCTCTTTTTTTTTGCTTTTCTTCCTCCAATTTATACCTCATGAGCACATAGCCGGTTTTCTCAAAAGCTGATCCCCCGTAGGAAAAATCATGTATCCACCCATTTGCTATGAAAAGTTAACAGATGCTTAAAAGATGTGGCACTTTTCTCAAGAAACTGAAAACAAAAATTACACCATATGCCGCAAAATGGAGCCATGAGTATAGATGCGAAGCGACGGGCGCTAACGCTTACACTGGTGCCGACGTAGACGCTGGCGCTCATCGCGGCTTTGTTCAGTAAATGAACCTGGGGATTCAAAAAACGCAGTGATGGACCGGTGTTTCCTACTGAAACATGTCAATCACTGGTAATAGGAAATGAGAGACAGACGACTCCAATTGTACAAAGAGGTCCATGCTCCGCTTATTAGTTAAAGCGCACACTGCGAATATTTATTGTTCAACAACGCACAGGAGGAATGTCCCGCCGGCACTACCTTGGATGTCAGGATTCAGTCCCTATATGTAAGGGGTGAACAGTGAACGGTAGTGCAGCGCAAGCAGTCGGTTTCTTCCTTCAGGAAACTAGCTTGCAGACGCTTTCTGCTTCAGCGTTGCGAAGCGAGATGAGGGTGCGTAGAAGAGGAGCGCGGGGGAGGGGACGTGTAAGCGCAATGGGGACGTGTCAGAAACAAGCGCTCAGTGCTCAGGAAAGCGTGCGCCGCCAAATTCTGGCGACGGTGACGATACCAGGCGCCAGAGAGTCGCTCCAAAGCCAGCGGTAAAAAGAAAAACAAACATCAAAGGACTCCTCGGGCGCGCCGTCTCTCCCCCTCGAGGCCCAGTTTCGCCGACCAACTTCCTCGCATCGGCCGGCGAGAGATTGCTCGAAAAATGTTGGGAAAAAAAAGGGGGGGGGGGGGGCATGACATGCACAGTTCGGTCACATTGGGAAAGAGAAATCCCGCCGTTTCACACAGCTCGGACGGTGCGACACGACGAGACGACTAGAAACATCTCGCCGAGATGCTCCCAAAATCATTGATAAGGAAAGTGTCACTGACCCCCTAGTTGTGTCACGTGTTGCGGATTGTTCTCGCAAAGGCTCACCTTTTCCCCGGCCTTGGCAGTGCAACGCGCTGAATAACTTTCTGGAATATAGCGAGAAGGTATTTAAGCGAACAGCGGAGAAGGGTGATCAGGAGATGAAGGCAGTTTACGCCAGTGTGCGTAGGCAAGAGATGAAGGAAGTTTTGCGCAAGTGTGCATAGGAGGCTTTCCGCCGTGTTGGCGAAGACTTTTTTCCTCACAGACAAAGCAGGGGATGAAGGAAGTTATGCACCAGTGTGCGTAAAGTTGTCCCGCCATTAGGCGAAGGCTTTTGTCGTCAGTGACAAGGCAGAAGATTAAGAGGGTTTCCACCTGAAGGGTGAAGGCTTGTGCTACAAGCAGAACAAGAGTGTGTGTCTACTGCCAGCTAGCGAAGACGCGTCCTGCAATCGCAGCCCGTGAGAAGCCGACGTGGTTCCGGCAAAGAAGTTTCGTGCTTGGAGGGCGTACCTTTGAAGACGCGAGGTTTCCTAGAAAAGAAACTTCGGGCTCAGCGGATCGACAACAGCGCTGGTTCCTTCAACACATACCATCATATAGCACAAACGGCGACTTCTGGGGATAAACATATTGACATCAATTCCCAATCTGCGATATCCTGTTTGTACAACAATTCGAGTGCGTGATTTCTAGGAAAGAAACAAGCTCTATTCCAAGAACTTTGGACTGAATAAGTTTACGAACTATTTAGTCTTTAAGTGTCTTGTTTGTTTGATGCATGGGATTGTATTGTGGCGCGTATTGTTGTTTATGTCCGTTGTTTCGAATGTAGCTGACTGTATTGTGTAGTCAGTTGTTTTATTGGTGACATAAAGTGCGTACTTGTGTATCGTTTGATCTGCCATGCTTGATAATATATTTTTGTTTTGTTTATCAACTCTCGGCTCTGACTCGCTTTTTGGACCCCAGCCGCCAAATAGGACTACATTCAAATTGTCCGTGTTTTCGTGGTGCAGTTCGGGAGCCGAATTTCGGTTCTTAGAATTAGACCGGCGATTGCCTCCCTAATTAACGGGATCAGTGACAGGATGTAAACGCCGTAGGGAGGAATGCCTAGATGAGAAAGAGGGGGAGCAAGCGTAAGTTAGCTGACGCTCCCTACGTCAGCGTAGCGATGCGAAAAAGGGGGGGGGGGGTGGCGTAGAAAAGGATAGAGGAGGATAGCGGATGCGCATGCGCAGTAAAGGTGTTCACGCCGCAAACCGGATTGAGCTCGCGTCTAAGAATTTGTCCCGGCAAAGGAGTTGCATTTGATTGGGGGTGTCTACACAAGGTTACGCGCCAACGAAGTTCCGTACTTTAGTCAGTGACGTCAAACTGACTTGCTCCGACGGGGTGATATTGTAACGGCATCACCAGGTCCCTAAATCAACGATGTCAACTTGAATACTCTTGGCTTGTCGTGCTATTTACGAGCACATTTTGGAAGAATACCTAATGAAGTACAAGGTAATCGGTACCTACACTTTGGATCAACCAGCACTTTTCATATGAACTTTTCACGAGCGTGGGATGACGTCATTTTTAATTGTGCGGTAATTTTATACATAGCATACATCGGTGATTATAGCCGTGAATGCTGTTTCATCGCGAGAAAAAAAAGAGGGGACAAGGTTCGTCTAAAGTTAGAGGCGAAACATGTTTGGTGGAAATATAGGCGAGCAGTCCCTCTTCAATTACGCTCTCAAATGAGTCAAGAGCACTTTCTTACCATCATCGCTGTGCCTGGCAGCGTCACGCGCTAAAGCCTCCTCCCAACCATCTTGCCCTATACGCATGATATTCAGATAGCTAGCAACGCTATATTGGCTACACTGAAAACACACGAACAATATTCAAAGCCAGCGCACAGATTCATTCTATAAGACGACATGCTAACACGTGACTCAGGTGACAACTTGAATCTCCCTGTTGTGAGGCAGTTCTTGACAGGCAATAACTGCGCGCGTGATAACCGAATAATGCCGTTAACATGTACGAACCCTAACACACTCGTCTAACACTTTTCATGCCGCTATAGCCAACTATCAAAGCAGATACAAACAAGAGACAGCAGCGACAGCAATACGATTTGGACACAAGTCTCCAATATGGTGCCGAACCGGTAGCCTCTCCAAACTTCCGACAGATTGCTGCAAATTTCGCATAAGGTCTACAGCCAGCAACACTAACCACCGCAAACCAACGCGTATGTTTCTAGATCCCGAAAGCGCATCGCTAAGGTATCTTTTGCGCAACTGCGTAGGTCAAGACAGCATGCCATAAAGCTCTGCTTGATTCAAAGCGTCTTTCTTATTCAATCTAAAGTATAGGGTGGGGGGTCATACAATCCACTCAAGATAGAAAGATATCTTCCGTCTTAGGCTCATCTTCGGTGAATACATAAATGACTGTAGTGTGAGTTTTTCATCATCATAAATTAAAAAGACGTATTTTAAAAGCGCGTGTTAGTTGAACAGTTTCGCGGACATATATGCTTGCGCCAACCGGAATAAAAAGCGCTTCCGCTTACACCTACAAACTCTTAAACTAGCTAAAATGTTCCACTCAAAATGTGAAATGAATACGCATTGACATTAAATTAACAAGTGATGAAATCGCCCAGCAGGAAACCAAACATATAATAATCTTTCTCCCACAAAGATCCTGAAATACAGCCAACTAATACAAGGGTGATGCCACGAAAGATCTAACAAAGAATGGCCAGTACACCTCTCCAATTTCCTTCAAAATTTTTGTGCTGTTGCCTGATGAGTGGAAAAAAAGAGATACACTATTGCTTTTGTCGGGAAAAAAATTTGTGAACCACAGTAAATCAATAAAGACGGAGAGGTGGAGTGCCAATAAGCTTACCTGCTATGCTGTTTTTTTTCGACTTTGGTAATGAATTACACAAAATGAATTTAAGCTACGTACTTCAAATAATTTAGGTAAGTATATGCGTATTTTTTCTTAGGATCAGTGATTTGTTACTTCGCTGGGTAGTGCACATAATTTTACTAAATAATCTGAAAACTGACCAAGAAAACTTTTTTGCCCAGTTTGCAGTTGCAGGCCTGTATTTCAAAAAGGGCTCACGACAGAGCAGCAAAAATTCTGAAATCTGCACTTCTTTCTCAAAATGCCTCTTTATAAATTTGTCAAAGCTTATAATAATAACACCCTTCAATAAAAAGATATAAGCCCGCTAACTTCAACAAAAAATGTACTTGTAACGACGAATAATTTTTTTATGTTTCTTAAACTTTCCCCATTTACTCTGCTGAACATCAGCTGTCATAATCAATAAAAACATGTTGCATAATGTGGTTTCACATGCAGTTACGGCCTGTCAAAAATCCCTTCCGCAAGGACTTCTTGCCGGCTAAGTACGGAATGCAGGCCTATACTTCAGTTTTTTACAAGGAAAAGCAGCACTGAAATAGCTGTCGACTGCAGTGTGGACGCCAATTTTGAATTGATTCGGTCACGGGAGCAGCTATGAGTGCGGGAAAACAGAACAAGCATGCGCGCACAGTCCGTGTTGCAGTATGGAGAGATGACGACGATGATGATGATGATGATGATGATGATGATGATGATGATATGTGGTGTTTAACGTCCCAAAACTACCATACATATGATTATGAGAGACGCCGTGGTGGAGGACTCTGGAAATTTCGACCACCTGGGGTTCAACGTGCGCCCAAATCTGAGCTCGGAGGTCTACAGCATCTTCGCTCCAGTCGAAAATTCAGTCGCCGCAGCCGGAATTCAATCCCGCGACCTGCGGGTCAGCAGCCGAGTACCTATAGAGCACCGCGGCGGGGCCCAGTGTGGAAAGGGCCCGTCGACCTTGCGCGAGACTGAGCACATGTGGTTCTGAAGATTGCATGAGACTTTTGATCGCCTACGATTTTTAATTTGGCATGATATTGTACTGAGTAATTACGTCTTGCCCCCAAAAACTAGCAGTGACAAACACTGTAATGAATGATTAGAAATCAGTGATATACGCGTGGGGTTTATTGAGGCACAGCGGCGTCAAGCTGAGATGTGTAAGTCGGTAACTGTGCCTAAATTTCGTTTCTTTGAAATGAGCTTCTTGTGCTTCGAATGGTAGTCTGCAGAATAATTTTGCTAGGAACTATACATTGCTGCCATGAAACGTACGGCCAGTACAAGCCGTCTGCTGCAGCTATTTGATATGGACAGGCACACCAGGTTTTCTATAGATGGGCCTTTGTTCACTTTTATTTGGCTCCTGGAGCACCACCTTTAATGGTTTTCGCAGAGATAAATTCACTCAGCACAGTTTCTCTGGCTAAAGCGGCTGTCAGCCGCGTTCGAGAAGCGAGCGCTCTCAGGTTCCTCAGGAGTTTTCATGGTGCTTCCCGCCCAGAGAACAGTCAAACTCCAACTTTCACGTCGGACATCTTGAAGTGTTTCTTGTGCGGGCGCCGAATGCGGTCGGGGAACTTTAGCTATAGAGAGCGAATCTGTGACCTTCGCCGATCGCCCCTGTTTACGCGCCAAGCACGTGCGTTGGAACCCTGTCGTGCCCAAGTTCAATCAGTCACCTCGGGGCGCTTTTGTTTATATATACGAGTACGTATTGTAGACGTGGTTTAAGGGGCGAAGCTCCTTATAGCGGCACCTGTTCTTCCCTCGTAGTAGTCATCGTAGTGCGTAACAAGTGTTACATTTTGACCTGCAAAGTGGTGCCGGTGGGAGATTTCTCCTGTGCTTTGTTGAACAATAAAAAGTTCGCGGAGTGCGCGTTAACTAAAAGCCGAATGCTCCTGTCTCTCATTCCCCATTAGCAGCCATTGGCATGTACATTGAGCATTATCTGACAATATATGGTTGCTACGTTATACTCGCTGGGTGTAACCTCAGTTTTAGAAAGGTTTAGCGAGCGTTGGGCCGCAGTTCCATGAAATAGTGAACTAGTATATACCACGAACTCGAGGTGGTTAAAGGTGGGAAGTAGAAATGAAGCGCAAGCCGTAAGAAAGTAAATGCCGAATTCTCCTGTCTCTCATTTCCCATTAGCAGCCATTGGCATGTATATTGAGCACTATCTGACAGGAAAAGGTTGCTACATTATACTCGCTGGGCGTAACCTCCTTGGTTTTAGAAAGGTTTAGCGAGCGTTGGGCTGCAGTGCCATGAATACAATGAACTAGTATATAACAAGATCTCGAGATGGTTAAAGGTGGGAAGTAGACCCGAAGCGCAAGCCCTAAGAAAGTGTGCGTGTGCCACCTCTCGTTTAGTCCTTGGAATGTCCGCTGGATGGTGGTGCTTCTATATGAAGAATATATGATGAAAAGATGCGAGATGGTGGTACTTGGGAGTGTTGAATAGATGAACGAACGGATACACAGACCGATGCATGGATAGACGCATGAACGGACGCAGGGGCGGATGCATGGACGAACGCAGGGACGGACACACCAACAGATGCACGCACGGACGGGCGGATGGACGCATGGAGGCTCACAGAAGTACACATGGACGGACGGAAGCAAGAACGAATGGACGGACGAATGCTTCGCCCCACTCTCCATCACTCACTCCGTGGATATGCTGCCAATTTTTTTGTTCGCGTTTACTTTGGACACACACACACAAAAAAAATGGCGAGAAATGTCTGCTACGTCTGCATGCCAACAGCACGAGGCCGCTATGCGCGCAAAGGGCGGAGAAAATAGGTATGCTCCAATTCACATGCGTGAAAGTGATCCCCGGCTCTATCGCAATCTATCCATCTGAGGACACGAAAACGAGCCCTCTTTGCCACGCCGGACTGTGCGCGCATGCTTGCTCGTTAGTCCCGCACTCCTGACCGCTTGCGTTACCAAATCGTTTCGAAATTGGCGTCCTCAGTGCAGTCGACAGCTATTTCAGTGCTGCTTATACCTCTTAAAAAACAAAAAACATAGGACTGGATTCCATGTTTATCCGGCAAAAAGTCCTTGCGGTAGGCCATTTTTTGACGGGTCGTAACTGCAAATGAAACCGCATCATGCAACATGTGTTTATTGATTTTGAAAGCTGATGTTCAGGAGGATAAGTGGGGAGAGTTTAAGAAATATCAAAAGGGTTTTTTCTGTTTTCATCGTCATCAGAAGTTTCGCTTGCGTGCTCTTTCTTTTTTGGAAGTTAGGCGCGATTATACTCTTTATTGAAAAGTGTTAATAATATAAACTTTAACAGATTTATAATGCGCATGTTGAGAGAAAACTGCGGAATCGTTACCGCTCTGTTGTAAGACCTTGTTTAAAAAAAGGGCCCCCAAACTAGGCATAAAAAACAAAACTTTTTCTGGGTCAATTTCGATATTTGTTATTGAAGATATCTGAACAACCCAGAGAAACGAGAAATAACAGGAAAGTAAGCACAAATATGCGTTTATAGAGGTACGTGAAGTTGAAGTACACGTTGTTATTTATTTTGTGTAGTTCATCGCCAAAGTCGGAAAAAACAGCAGAGCAGGTATGCGTGGCCACGTCTTCGTCGTTATTGATTTACTGTGCTTGGAAAAAACATTTTTCGGCAAAACAAATTGTGTATCTCTTCTTCACACTCATCAAACCAGAATAATAAGGCTTCTGAAAGCAATTTAAGGGGTCGCCTGGCCATGCTTTGCTCGATCTTACTTAGAACCAAGCACAAGCTCCTTTGGCGATGATACACCTAACTTGGAACACGCGCTCTGGCGTTGTCCCCCATTACGTTGTGCTGAAGTTATCACGCCATCCATATGGGAACGTGCTATTACCAGCTCCAGACTCGAACAACAGTTATGGGCAGTTCAATGGGCCTGCGACGCAGCAGAGCAAATTAGTCTTGCTTTTTATGACGTGGGAACGGCCAGCAACGTGCTAAAGGGCTTTCCGGTGGACGTAATAAAAGTTCATCCATCCATCCCAAAAGGATCACATCATGTGACTCACGCCCGATAAGGCGCCTCGTACAGAAATACTTGTACGGAAGCATTATACCAGCGCTTATATTAAATAGGACCCTTCATGTCTGCTCCACTCTTCGACAGTGCGAGTAGCGTTCGTCCTGAAACGTTTCATATGTCACTTCAATCGCGCTCGGCCGGTGGTGATGGTTAGAAGATGAGAAAAGGCAGCTAATTTCTGCAACCTGGTCGGGAGCACGGCGCAGGGCCTGTCTCGGCCGATGCTACTTCGCAACGATCGCAACGCCGAGCGCGCCACGGTGCCACGCCTCCTCCTCGCGTTCGGCAGCCAGCGCACCGCAAAACCACGGCAGCCGTGAAGCCCTCAGCGCCCTTTAATTTTATTTTTTTTACCCTTTCCCTTCTCCGGTATCCGAGCGTCGCCCGCCGTTCGGGCGCCTTCGAGCGCCGGCGAAGCGCGTGTAGCCGCCGCGGTCTGCGCTCCCCGGCCGCGCGACAGACACGTGCGCGT
Organism: Rhipicephalus microplus; assembly: GCF_013339725.1. Taxonomy (NCBI): domain Eukaryota; kingdom Metazoa; phylum Arthropoda; class Arachnida; order Ixodida; family Ixodidae; genus Rhipicephalus; species Rhipicephalus microplus. The sequence continues at coordinate 75,027,068 of NC_051173.1, read as the reverse complement.
CAACGCAGCCGCTCCAATCCACATGCCGGTTCACGGCCCGGCCTTCTCTTTCCCATCACCTTCGTTCCGCAAAACAGATATGCGAATCACAGTGATATTGAGAATAGTTGCATATTTTCGTTTTCTGTTCATGTATTGCCGTTTCGCGCAGTAGCGTTTTCGTTCATCTATTTCTAGCGTTCTTGTGCGTCGTTGTATATTATGTTGTGTATCTTTTGTTTTGAAGCTGCTGGTTGATTCAGGTCCGGAATGACAAGACATTTGGCTACGTTACAAGATAACTTTGGACGTGGATTGTCACGACATAGTCGTCTAAACAAAAATATCTAGCGAGGATCAGTAGGTCAGTGCAATAAACAAAGCCCATCCGGGCAATTTTCCGGAGTGTCCGCTCGATTGACCCGTGTTCTGCTGCCAGTGTATTGCGCGACATTGTTTGTATCCTTAATCATTTCGTATAAAACTGGGCACCGGCCTTGGCTTAGGACATCACTGGTATACTAGCCCATGTCATTAGTTTACCATTAGCGAAAATTACAAAGCGTTAACGTGAGTATTTAGCCCGTTAATCTGCTAAGCCCTTATAGAACGCGTATGAGAAAAAAAAAATCAAATTCAGGAATGGAGGCGGGGCCGTACGTTCCCTCGTGCTTTTATTTGTAAGGACCCGATACCAGACAACGTAACGACAGTTTCGAACTGTCTAAGCAAAAGTATGACAAACAGCTCTCCTATTGCAGTACCAGCACACGTTAGGATCACGGCCGCTGTGGTTCACATAGGGGAGACCGTCCACAGTTGTATACACAGCACCGCGGACACCCGATAATGTCCGCTTTTAACTTCGATCAAGATAATTAGTTACTCAATAAAGAGTACGAATATTCATCTGGATAATTATCCCTCTCGAGTCTAAAAAAATAAAACAGCGCATACACGGCGGTTTTACGTAAACTTAGTCCTACATTATTTTTGTTTCTCGCTCGTCTGTTCACAAAAACGAGAAATATCTGCACATTTTTTTTTGACCAAAATTGATGGCCACCGCTTTTCCATATTTTTCTTTTCTGCAATAGCGCGAATAGAATATGTTGGCCTAATCAGCTGTGAGACTACTTCCGCCGGGCTCAACTAATAAAAAAAGGGTCTCCAGCTGCAACGGTGTTGCACAAGCTAGTTGCGTAAAAACAGATCCGTCGGCGAACGGTGGCGAAGCGATAGGCCAACGCACGCGCACGTCCTGTAGCTGTCAACAACGCCAAAGCAGTGCATACACTTCTCCTCATTCAGTACAGCAGGGCGTCGCTCTACGTGCACATTTTAATGTGTCGCTGTACTGCGCGTGGAATTTCCATGTAAACTTCAATATTATTCGAGAAAAGCGATGAGTAAAAATGCAAGGGTAACAAACAGAAACGAACCGATGAGTCAAGTAGGGTAATTACCGTCCCGAACAAAACAAGACCTTTTTAGTTTTTGGTGCTTAATACAACTTCTGCGTAAAAGAAAAACCTCGTCGCTGACAATACACCCACCCGTCCATCGAGGGCGCGATAGGTTACTTCCCCACCAGCGTTATTTACCGAAATCTAGTTCTAGTTGCAAACCCGTCCGCATTTCAACCATTTTGTTTCCTCCTACAAATTTATTGCTCCGGTAATATTTGCAGTACGCTGTGCACGCATACCTAAGAAAAGAACCGCAAAACGTGGTTAGTCGCCAGCGTAACAATAACCTTACGTAAGCGTACGCACTGAGCTTACAAAAGTGAATCTGTAGCTATTTAGCTAATAATTGTCAAGGGCAAATTATTACCTTCTCAGCTACAATTTAGTAGGCAACGCGTCCAATGGTATGAAACGGTATGAAGAAGCATCGTTCCACAAACACTTAGCCTCTTTTGTTTATGTTAGTTTTTACACGTGTCTATATATATATATATATATATATATATATATATATATATATATATATATATATATATATTAGCGTGGTCACTAGCTACAGTCACAGAAGGGATGCCGTCTATTCAACCTATAACCCATGTATATGTTCGCTCCCATCTAAACAGCGCTGACGGGGCGCACCAAGACAGGTGGACGCCAGCGCCGTTTGTTTACGTTTCGGATATCCTGCAAGAACCCTCACACCGCCAGGGAGGAGCGAACGTAGGCGGCACCGTCTCACCAAAAGTAGATCCGAATGCAAACAAAACTAAGAGGGAAAAAAAAAAGAGCTTCCGTTTGACGAATTTTACGTTCGCTAACACGACGGGAAAGTACAAACAATGCAGGCGTGTTGTGAACTCCGAGCTTTAGAGCGCGCTTGCTTGGGAACGATGTCCACGCCAAATGTAAACAAATCAACGCACATTCAACGAGCGTAGTTGTGGCACTAGACGAATCAAGGAACACTAGTGGCACAACAGAAAATTTGAAAAAAGAACAATAGCAAACAGGAAAAAAATCCCACCAGTAAATCCTATCTCACTTGAGGCATCGCGGAGAAGAAAAAAAAAAAAAGCCGACGCTAACACCAGTGTAAACACTCAACAGGTGCTGAAGAAAATAGCTCGCAGTTGTACTCACCGTTGATTGATTGCGAGGATTGAAGGTTGCTGAGAGGAACACCCTAGGATTAGAAAAAGCCGCAAGCTCGCCGATCACACACTCCACCTCATTGAACTCCACGGGAACTGCGATTTCAATATCGACGGCTGCCTCCGACGCTTCGTCACGCGGACTGAGGTTGAGTGTGAGAAAGAGGGTAGGAGAGAGGAACATGTGAGAGATGTACGGAAGAGAGAGAAACAACCACATAACCAGGCTACGGTGAGTGCGGTACCGAGCGGAAGTTGCGCAGCGCGCGCCGCCTGTTGACTGCCACGGCAAGCGACGGTGGTGGTGAAGATAGCTGGTTGCGCAATCGCTTGCAAACACGCGCAGTTATGTGCCCGCCGAAACGTCCACTTTCGAAGCAGCGCTCCGCGAAGAGTTGGATGCTAGCGTGCGCTACGTGCTACGTGATAGCTGTTCTCAATGACGGTGCAAAAACTACAGAAATTCGATCACGTATGAGTGGTTGCGTAGGTCAAAAGACAGAAAACGACCGCGGTCGACGCGACATTCGATCTCGATAAGAAAATCCGCGATATCAGCCGCAACGTCAGTGCCTTGCGGGCTCGGAGCGTCAATCTTTGCGTACCCGTGACAAGTAGGTGTCTGATTCTATGATTATATTTGATGAGAACGTAATCATGTAACCTGATAAATGTGTGTACATAACATGGGTACGATTCGCTTAAAAATAAAGTGATAAAGAAGGTTTGAGCGCCTATATAAAAAATTGTCAAAATTAATTTGGACAATCTTTGTTGGGCCATGGGCAGAATTATAGTGCACGATTGCTAAGTAGACATTAGTCTCTATAATTTGTCCATATTCAGGCCCTTCGTAAACAGGAACGACTCCTCGCACATAAGATATTCCCAGATCAAGAACCCACTTGAGCACAGAGGGGAAACATTCCCGAATTGTAACAAGTGACAGCTGCCTATAAAGGTAAACAAGCACAACTGCTTTATTCCACCAGTACTCATATAAAAGACAGTTAGTGGAAATTATAATAACGAAACGAGAGAAGTCGAGGGCCGCGAGAGGGAACAAAAATTATAGGCGCAGTATTAAGAGACGAGATGAGAGCACACGATTAATGATGTAACTAAAGAAAGCGCTGATGTTGTTGAAAGAAAAATATCAAAATGAAAAAAAGTGGGCTTGGGTGGGTCACGTGATCCGAAGAATCGATTCAACGCAGTAGAGGATGGCAGAGATTAGAGTAGGGAGCTTAAATTAACGAGTTAGCAGATATAAAGTGGAATCCGCTGGAACACGACACAACAGATTGGAGGCCGTGGGCAGACATTCGTCGGGCAGCGTACATAAACATATGGTGTGCATGGTGATTCAATGCGCATATTCGTAATTGATTTATTATTATCTGTAGTTGTACGCACCCAAACCACGATATGATTTATGAGAGACGCCCTAGTGGAGGGCTCCGGAAAATTCGGCCATGGTGTTCTTTAAAAAGTGCGCCGACATCGCGCAGTACCCGGGCTTTTACCGCTTCGCCTTCATCGAAATTCGACCGCTGCTACAGGGATCGAACCGGCGACCTTCGGATCAGCAGCTGAGCACCCACTGATTCACCAGGACAGACTGAAAATATTCGTATGCGATGGCATAAACATTTCACCTGTTTATCATATATAATGAGTATTTAGAGAAATTGAGGAAAATATTTAGTGGTGCCCCAAGTAATAATAATTAATAATAATAATAATAATAATAGTAGTAGTAGTAGTAGTAGTAGTAGTATGTCGTGTTGTGTATTTGTGTCTGTCGTTTCTAAAAATTTCTTGTTAAACGTCCCTCCTCTTGTTTCCGTGTTTTTCCTGGCTTGATCGTCTTTATTGTTTCGTACATCGGCATGTTTTGCGTATGCAAGCGCCAAGATTTTGCGGGCATTCATGGCAACTCTAAACAAAGGATTGAATCTTTGGCCGATTCACTGATTATTATTAGGAAGGTATCGGTGGATGCTACGGAACCTTCCGTCTCACTGGACAGACTTGGGAAGTCTGATGTTCCGCTTTGATCTAATCAACTTGTTTGTCTTCAGTTCAAAGCAGGGACAAAATACTTTAAAAGCGGCGCTCACTCAAGAATACGTGAAGCAGTAGGACATATTTTTGTTAATTTCTTTTTTTTTAATATCTGGTATACATGATTGCATAATTGTCCTTCAGACTGTAGTGAATTCATTCTCATAGTTGAAGAAGGCAGTTCTATGTGAAATGCCGATTTCAATTTTAGGTTATTTACGTTCGTTCCAAGCGCCCTTCTGTCCCTGGTGGTAGTGGTTAGAAGATGAGAAAAGGCACCTAATTTCTGCAACCTGGTTGGGAGCACGGCGCAGTGCCTGTCCTGTCCCTGAGAGCGGCCATCGTCTAGCGTTCGTTCGTCCGGTCCCCCCCCCCCCCTCAACTTTTCGGACACGTCGCCCTCCCCTGCTCACACATCTATTTTCCACGATGTGCTTCTCCCACCCAGACTGTGGTCTTGCAGGCCGCGGAGCACCAAAACGAACTCGTGAATGCGCTTTCTGTCGCTGTTACTCGAACGAAACGACCGCCTCGCCAAATGACCTCGCGGGGAACAAGCTGCTGAACACAGTTTACCCTGCGGCATTCTTACCACGCACGGGCTAATCCTCCCGGCTCGTCCTCGGGGAATAAAAGGGGATGACAGTGGCGGTTCTCCAAAACAGGATCGAGATATTTTCCTGTACAGCCCTGCCACCCGTTTCTCAAGACACGAAAACACTGCTTTTTGTTATAATTTTTTATTTTGGACACTCGCAAAAATAATCGTGATCGTGCTCTTCAGTGTGGTTACAGCGAGGGGCAAGAACGCTTGAATTTTCGCCCCGATCGGCTGAAATTATCCAACGCTTTCTACCATACTGCCGGAACGAGTCTTCAATGCACGAAGGAAGGAGAGATAGGAGAGGGCATGCCCACCCAGCGCGCTACGTGAAAAGTGTGGAGGAAATCACATCATGGCGTCCATATTCACTGGGCACAATGGCGGCGTTGCTATGGTTATGCGGAGCCGTGGCGGACAATATCCGAGCTCTGCGCCGCGTTATTGGTTACGCTGTGTTCTCCTGGCAGTTACTGTACTCTTAGCAACGTTTACAAAACCTTTCGTCCACGACGGGGCCTAAACGGTGCGTAGAATGCGCGCATATTCATGTATCGTGCGGCGGATGACGCAAATTAGGCATTTGAAGTGTTCAGTGAAATTCCGTTGGACACCATGACGAAGCGGAACGACGATGAACGCCTTGAAGGTCAGTGAAGTTTGGGCTGTGCTACTGTTTGTGGCAACGGACGAAACTGCTATGCCCAGCAAGACCCAATGAGGATGCACATACGTAGTTTCGTGTTCAGTATGTGTACAGTAACAATGTGCATGTGCGTAATAAAACACCTATTTTGTCTCGTTTGTTATGCTCGCCCGCAGCATGGTAATCTCAATGTTAGAGCGACGCCTTCCAGTGTCACTTGCACCGTGCTCAAAGTCACCACGGTCGTAGAATGCTGACGCCGGTGAGTTTCACGCGGAACACGGGCACAGTGGCCGGACGCTGCGTCAGACTCGTGTCGGAATGCAACCGTAGAAGAAGGCGCACGACCAATCGTGATGTCTGTACAGTGCGTAAATTAATGACGTGAAAACACTCGGCGTTGTCAGTGCATCTAACGCACGTTCTCTTGTACTTTCTTCGTTGTCGGCGAGCTGTTGCTCGCTGTCGATACTCGGGCGAAATGATTTCACCGAAGGTGTCGAGCTGGCCCAGCGTGTTGAGCCCGTTCCATCAGTTTCGGATCGTCACGACACGCGCGCTGCGCCGCCCAGGTGCTTCTTTCCGAGCCGGAGAGAGAGTCGCGCCTTCTGCTTTACATTCGGATGTGAACTAGAGAGGAGAATTCGCCCAGTCAGTATGGCTGACTTCCGGCTTCATCGCGGCTTTACAACGAGTGACGTTAGGGCTTCTGCTAAATGTGTGCAGCCGCGGTGTGAGAATAGAGGAAGTGAAAAAGCTTGCACTTAACGTTATGTTCTATATCTGTATGGCTTACGCTCTTGTTGATCACGTGGCACTCAGTTGTCGCGCTGAGTAGCCGCAGCACCGGGAACGCATTGTAAGTTATGAGCGACAACATAGAGCACCTCAAAACGATGTTTACTGATATGTACGACAAATTACCAATCATTGGTGTAGCAAGAAAAAGAAAACGAGAAATTAGCAGTTTCTCATTTTCTGTGAACATGCAGCAGCTTGCCCAAGTTAGCACACTATATGGTGTAGCCACATTTTTTTATTTCTGGAGAGGGGAGAGGGCTTGGCTTTTCGGCTTTTTTATTTTTTATTTATTTGGAACATTAACAGCAGCGCCATCTTAGGCATTATTGCAAGGGGGGGGGGGAGTACAGTAGTTCATGGAATGAATCAGCAGTCTTGCGGCCAACTAAATCGCCTAGTAATAAATACACTTGACCACGGTTTTGTGAAAAAAAAAAAAAACGTTTAAACAGACTCGCGCATTCGTTGGTATGTGTGCGGGTACGTACCCGCACTTTCCCACAATAACCCTCGTCCCTAACTACTAAGGGACACTAAAGGAAGAATTTACGTCAAAGTAAAAGATCAATGCGATGGAACGTCCGATGCGTCAGTATTATCAACAGCAGTGCTCTACTAACCGGTAAGTCAAGGTAAATTCTCAATAGTAGTGCTCTACTGGTCGAAAAATTAAAACAAATCAATATCAGCAGTGCTCTACTAATAGAAAAATTAAGGTAAACCATAAGTGCAGCGCGCTACTAACGAAGAAATGAAGGTGAATCTACGACACGATATGCGCCAGGAGTGGGACATTTATGAACGTTTCAATCACGTCAAGAGTGCTGAGTACAGTTAGTCACTAGTAATCAAGCCTGTTGCAATTATAATACCTTCCGGATGTTATAATACGTAATAAAAGTCTTGTTTTCTGTTTCTGTTTGATTCATATGAAAAAGAAGCGTTTGAGTTATCATGGGAAATGCCACGAGCGGTTCGAAAGTTGCGTTTCCGCCAAATTCAACTTCGCTCAATGGACGCGTCACAGATAGGTAGTTAGGGTATCTCGTACGGCTGCTTGTGATTTGCACGCTCACGGAGGTCACTGTGACGGAACGTTCGAGAAAATACAACATGCTTGTTATGCTTCCAGACGCCCGAATTATGTACGCTGCTTGAGCTACAGCATGGGAAACCGACGTATAAGTTTCCTCCGGGTGCTGAAAAAAAAAATGAACGCCGACGCTTGAAAAGACGGAGCGCTGCGAGGCGACGTCCCATTGTCAGGTTCATGAACGACATTTGTCGCGGCAAGCTTCAGTAGCTGTTGCTGCTGCCATGGATCCCGCTACTTTCACTCTGCTGCTACTAGTCTCGGTGGCCACTCAGGAAAGGCGGGCAAGGCAACTGCTACGTCAGAAGACCCGTTCACGGGTGATTTGGAGTACGCTAACGCTGTGCGGACCCCTAAGCAGGGCTGGACGGTATTGAATATACATGCATCTTAGATACTGCATTATACCGGGTGTTCAAAATTAAGCTTTATGATTTTTTTAAAATTAGGCGCTCGAAGGCACGTGAGAACCACTTGTGCAAATAAGTTAAGCGGCCAGGGGGACAGAAAGTTAGATGATAATTATCGCTGTCAGCAGCCCAATTAACTAAAATTTAATAATTAACTTTTTACTGGCTGCGGTAAGTTGGCATGTTTATATTGAAAAAATGTAGGCAGTGGTGTTTGTACACAGTTTCAGTTGGAAGATTTTTTCTAGCACGCCTGTGTTCCGAGATATCCGGCTCCAAAGTTTAATTGTCTTTCGCACGATTACGCATGCAAGAGGGTGAGGGTCCGCGCAAAGCTCCTCCCTAAAGTGACGCATCTGTTGCGTGTGGTGTTTAGTGTGTGAAGAGGGTGGAAGCGTAGGCATAGGTGATAGCAATTACCCTTGCCCTCTTCGGCCGGCGAAATCAAAATGTGACAGCGCGGTGCGCCATGAGCCTTACGCATGATCCTGATGAACGCGATAACAGGAGACCATTTTTCGCGACGTTTTTTCGTGACTTTAGATCACACTGAGACATCTTCTTGTGAACGCGTTAGCAGGACCGTCCTGCACTAGGGTGCCTCCGGTTAGAGCACAGCGTCTCTGCATTGAAGGTCTACCAAGGAAATCCACGTGGAGTCCTTTCGAGCTAATATGGCTGCTTCTGGCGTGAGGTATTCTACCAAAGTAAAAGTAGACGTGGTGCTTGCAATGGCTGAAATGAATGGCAACGCTTCGTTAGCAATGGAGCTTTACGCGTCTCGCCACCCACACCGTCCCCTTCCAACAAGGCCCACTTTCACAAACCTGTTTCGACGCTTCTGCACAACAGGCTCTGTCCACCTTCCGAGACGGACCAGGAAGGCAATCGTCGATGAAGACTTTGAAATCGACGTTGTCGCGTGCGTAACCTCGATGCCAGAGCTCAGCATCCGACAGATTGCCGATCAGTGCGGTCGCAGCATCGGAACAGTCACAAATGTTTTAAGAAAGCACAAGTTCCATCCATATCACGTTTACCTTCATCAGGACCTAAATGAGGCGGACTTTGAAAGGCGAGTTGACTTCTGCAATTGGGGCCTCATCAAAACTGATCAAGAAAATGACTTTTGCACAGAATAATTTGGACTGATGAAGCTCGGTTTTGCCGAAATGGAAGTGTTAATCTTCACAACGCCCATTATTGGGCACAAGAAAACCCACACTGGCTGAGGCAGCACAAGCATCAAGTTCGCTGGAGTGTGAATGTGTGGTGCGGCATACTCGGGGACAGGATCATCGGACCTCACTTTTTTGAGGACAACTTGAACGGAAAGATGTACACAGAAGAAATATTAGGTGTTGTCATTGATGATCTTGTCTGCAGTCTTTCCCTGAATGACCTGCGCCAAGTATGGTTTCAGCACGATGGAGCACCACCACATTTTTCTACCAGGGCGAAGAACTGGTTGGACAGACGTTTTCCACAACAGTGGATTGGGCGCGCAGGAGCGATGTTTTGGCCACCAAGATCACCTGACCTTTCTCCGCTCGACTTTTTCCTTTGGGGCTACGTTAAAGATCGAGTTTACGTAACAGAGCCCAGCGATGTTAATGACATGAAGGACAGGATAACATCTGCCTGTGCGAGTATTCCTGCAGAAGTACTGCGCCGAGTCATCGAGTCGACGCGACAGCGGTTCATGCTTTGCGTTGCTGCCGAAGGCAGGCATTTTGAACACTTTTTGGGGCATTGACGTCTTGAGAGGTGAAGAGTTTCGATGAGATTTGTGCATGACCGAAATATGCTTATGTAGCAGCAGGAAATATGCGTTAGCAAGGATAAAACTGTTTCAGTTATTATTGGTGGAGTTGTTGCTCTTGTTTCAATAAAAGTTACAGTACTCGGACATCAGCAGTCACGCTATTCGCGTAGCCCAGGCAACGACCACGCATGCTTCTCTAGTGATTATTACGCACGCGCACTGGCATCCAGATTCTCCGCTCGCACCATTATCTCGGCATGGTATCTGCCACTATCGTTAGAGGCTCTGCAGTTGCGTGTTACGACACTGGTTGCAAGCGTTCTTCGATTTTTGATTTCGACGGCCGAAGAGGGCAAGGGTAATTGCTATCACCTATGCCTACGCTTCCACCCTCTTCACACACTAAACACCACACGCAACAGATGCGTCACTTTAGGGAGGAGCTTTGCGCGGACCCTCACCCTCTTGCATGCGTAATCGTGCGAAAGACAATTAAACTTTGGAGCCGGATATCTCGGAACACAGGCGTGCTAGAAAAAATCTTCCAACTGAAACTGTGTACAAACACCACTGCCTACATTTTTTCAATATAAACATGCCAACTTACCGCAGCCAGTAAAAAGTTAATTATTAAATTTTAGTTAATTGGGCTGCTGACAGCGATAATTATCATCTAACTTTCTGTCCCCCTGGCCGCTTAACTTATTTGCACAAGTGGTTCTCACGTGCCTTCGAGCGCCTAATTTTAAAAAAATCATAAAGCTTAATTTTGAACACCCGGTATAATGCAGTATCTAAGATGCAGTATATAATGCGTTTTTCTTAATAATACCCTTCCCTCAATTCTTGTAACCAACCCTTCTAAGTTTTGGAAAACTGTTAAACCTAGGGAAAACAAAAACATTTCGCTTACGAACTCAGACGGGCAGCCAGTTCGCTGTGAAGAGTGTTGCATTGCATTAAATGATTTTTTTGTTACTTCTTTTTCAAGTTGTTCTGCTTCTGCGTTGCCGCAAATGCCTAGTCGTGATTTTTTACCCATGTATCCTGTTACCGTTGATGCCGTTGGAGTGCAAAATTTAAATTCACAAGCTTAAGTTATCCTCTTCTTGTGGCGTAGATGAAATCAACTCAAAGTTTCTAAAAAACACTTCATTGTATTCATCAATTTACTTGTCCTTAATCTTTTCGCAATCTATTCAGACCTCCACTTTGCCGCTTGACTGGAAAGTGGGGAAGGTGGTCCCTCTGCACAAATCTGGTAACACACAGTATCCTCTCAATTACAGACCAATTTCCCTAACCAGTGTTCCTTGTAAAATGTTAGAACATATAATTTACTCCAACCTTGTCTCATTCCTAGAATCAAATTCTTTTTTTACTCCCTACCAGCACGGATTCCGAAAAAGTTACTCATGTGAAACCCAACTTCTTTATTTTACTAATGACATAGCATCGGCTTTAGATCGCGGCTCACTTGTGCATTGCATTTTTCTTGAATTTCAAAAAGCTTTCGATAAAGTACCTCACCAATTACTCCTCCTTAAAATTAGTGCCTTAAACATTGACCCGAACATTCTTAAATGGATTGAATGCTTTCTGACTAATCGCACTCAGTTTGTAACAACTAATGGCTATAACTCACCTCTTTCTAAAGTAACATCCGGCGTACCCCAAGGTTCCGTATTAGGCCCTTTACTTTTTCTTATATATATTAATGATCTCCCAGACAGCATTAACTCCGCTATAAGGTTATTTGCAAATGATTGTGTAATTTACCGCGAAATAAACAATGAATATGATAACCAATTTCTACAGTCAGACCTTGACACTGTCTCAACCTGGTGCAATAAATGGCTTATGACTCTCAACTCTAACAAATCTAAATGCATGTCAATAACCCGGCGATCTATTTCTCCCCCCTGTACCTACAGAATTAACGCCGTTCCCCTCCAGCATGTCTCTTCATATAAATACCTCGGCGTTTACATTACCAACAATCTATCTTGGCACACGCATGTTACCTACATCTGTAATAACGCTAACCGAACGCTAGGATACTTACGCCGCAACTTTTCTCGCGCTCCGCTGTCCCTCAAAATTCTATTATACCGATCACTAATTCACCCAAAGCTTGAGTACGCGTCCGCTATATGGGATCCCGTGCAGCAAAATTTAATTAACGCGTTAGAATCTGCTCAGAACCGCTCAGTTCGGTTCATTTGTTCTAATTATTCCCGTACTGCTAGCACATCAGAAATGAAATCTAACCTTGACCTACCCAATTTAACTGTCCGGAGGAAACTGGCGCGACTGCATTTTTTTCATAAGATATTTTTCACGATCCATCAATGAAGCGAGACCTCATTTCACAACCGTCATACCACTCATCGCACATTGATCATCAGCATAAGGTTGCCATTCCGTTTTGCCGCACCAAATTCTTTTCAGCAGCCTTCTTACCGAAAACAGCCGCCGATTGGAACCACCTTCCCTCTTCCGTTGTAACAATAACAGACCCTTTGTTATTCAAGACTGCAATTTCTCAGCAATGCTTGTAACTATACGCAGTTTCTATTATCTATCTTTGTCTTGTATGTGCTTGAATTCTTATACATTTTTAGTTGACTTATGTTGCCTTCCCGATTTGCGCATCTGACACTTGTTTCTTTATTTTGTCTTTTTTTTTCTTGTGTGTTTTAAATGTTGTACCCACCCCCTCTGTAATGCCCTACGGGCCCTGAGGGTATTCTAATAAATAAATAAATAAATATATTCTTTGAATATCTGTATTGCGAAACGTGTCGTAAAAAAGTATTTCTGTGTCTGTATTTTCGATACATACAATAATATATAGTGTATCTTAAGATGCAAGATACAGCTATAGAAATTGCTTTATGCACTTGAAACTATATACCAGCATGCTTATTTGAAATGTTTGTATGTACACGCGCATCTAAACCATGTTTATGCATGGCGAATGCGCACTAGAGTAAGAGCCTCTGACAGGATATGCAGCCCATAGCTCCCACTCCTTATTCTATATAAGCGAGAGATATTATGAATTTCTAACTTCCGATACCACCGTACGAATCGATAAACGGACACCAGAAGTCAAGTTCACACTCTGATATCGCTGTCACTAAGCCGCCTGAATAAAACTAACGACAGTGACATTTTTGTACTTTCGCCCGTGCACTCCGGCGAACACGGGTTCCCGCGTCTCTATTCGTGAAGCAGGGTCACGTGATTGCGCTCTAGCCATCTACAGAAAAACGAGGGCGCAAACGTCAACGCACAGCCTACGTTTCGTTTTGTCAACGTTTTCTTTCTTTTTATTTGTTTCAGTACGATGCCGTTTATTCGCAGCCATGGTACTACGCTGTATACTCTAGTGCTTGCGGCATCTTTCACTCAAATACCGGTGCCGCTATAGTTTCGTTATAGAAGATTGTCTTGCGGGGTGCTCCGTTGCTGTCTCAAGAATGAAAGACCGGGGCTGCTCTAAGTACCATAACCTTCACACATCATCAATTCGAATGATGATGTGGATGGATGTAGGCATGACTTACATACGGTTGATTGATGATTGATATGTGGGGTTTTAGCGTCCCAAAACCACCATATGATTATGAGAGACGCCGTAGTGGAGGGCTCCGGAAATTTTGACCACCTGGGGGTTCTTTAACGTGCACCCAAATCTGAGTACACGGGCCTACAACATTCCCGCCTCCATTGGAAATGCAGCCGCCGAAGCCGGGATTTGATCCCGCGACCTGCGGGTCAGCAGCTGAGTACTTTAGCCACAGACCACTGCGGCGGGGCGACTTACATGCGATGAGATTGACTTACATGTGGATGAGATTCTAACCTTCGCACTATTGGTGCCGATGTTAGATGAAACAGAACAGTCATTTCCGTAACAGGAAATATTTTGGCGTACTGTGTCTGGTTTTCCTGCTTAATTATTCAAGGAGTTCTTATAATGATGATATGAATGCTGTTAATTTATGTGCATTCCTTGCTGTTTTGAGTTTTAGTCTCATATATTACCTGGGCATTTGCGTAGTTTTTGTCTGTCTGTGAATTTCGCAAATTGTAATAATATTTTTGTTTCTTATGCTAAAGTACGTTTTCTGTTTTTTGTCATCTTTTTAACACTTTACTAATCTGACAATATTTCATAACTCGTGGGTAGTTTTTACGAGCCTTAAAGTTTTCCCTACGCAGTCCATACAAGGCGAAAAAAAAACACAGGTCGATGTGCAGTTGGCATTAAAGGAAGTTGTAAAAATGTGGCAGAACTCAGCTTATTTAATCAACCAAGTAAGACCATTGTGAAAGTACTATAAGAAGATTCACATCACATTAACGTCTACATTTTTTTATTTCATTCAGTGGTGTTAAGTCTTCGAGTTGACAGCATGCCGCCGCTATCACCAGTTGTTGCGGCTCGGGTTTGGCGGGTCTCTTTGTAGGGAGCTGGACCGCACCACCGGACCGGTCTTATGGTCAATCTTGCAGACAGAAAGGTGTGCTCGTAGGTGGGAGGTTACAGGCGTTTATTTAAATTGGAGGCAGATAAAAAATAGAGCGCTATATTATGACAGTCTCGTGACGAACAGCTTTGAGGGAGCTCGCGGAGGTTGATTATAAAGACTGCCGCTTCCCCAGGGAAATGGCTCCAAATTACGCGGTTCAGTCACAGAAAACACGCCAGTTCCGACGGGGCCGCCGACACCCGCCAATGCTAACGTCCTTTACGTCATTTACGGGGGGCTTGGTCACTGCACTGCACGGTCCCGAAGCACATCTAAGCGACAAAGGCAACTGGGGGATGATTCCCACGCTCCTACCGACGCTCCAAAGGACCGCCGATCACATGCATGCTCAATTAGCGGAACGGCTTGTCATCCGAAGCAACGCCGATGTCCCTTCAAAGAAGGTCTCGCAAACGAAAACCATTGTGGTCGTCTCGTGGAACTCCTTGCGACGCCGGACTGCAGGGCGCCTCACTTCCCGGCTCGGAAGCACAATGCATGGGGTTGAACGGCTTTCGGCAAGCTAGCAGCCGCTCGGCGACTCGTTCGAGGAACAGGGAACGCCACCCCGCTTTCGGGCCAAGCACCGATCGCAACAGCGTGAATTTCGTTACCTACGTGAAACCACCTGTTTACTTATTTATTAAGGCCGTTTATTATCAAAATCGTTTATTTCAATTGGAGAAAGAATTAGGTACATCGCAAGAATATAAAGAAGGAGGTGCCGTAGTCATAGACTGAAATGGGACCTCCTGTGCATAACATGGTGGAAAATGTATACAAAATGGTAATATAGAGACTTAATAGAGACGTAAGCTAATAAGAAAAAAAAAACAAATGAACTAACAGCATCAACAAAAATCATTGAAAAAAAAAGGCAATGTGGCTTAGTCAATAAGAGTAAGAAGAGTGTGGCGCAAAACATATTCAAAAGGTAAAATGAAACTTCTATGCACAAGATAATAAAACGCAGAAAATAAACAAAATGCAAAGGCCATATAATATATATTGTAGAAATAGGATACAAAGATGCAGGAAAATATATATTAAACAAAACATTGGAGGAAAAAACTAGAGCAGTCTAAAACTGGAGTTAGATTAATCAAAAAGAAAGTTTTTGAGTTCGCAACGAAAGCTATGGGCAATAAGTAGTTTCAAAGTGAATGGTAGCGTATTCCTGAAAGCGAGTGCTTAGAAATGTAACGACTGTTTGCAGTGGTTGGTGCGGACAATGGGTAAGAATAAGTTATGTTTGCCAGCGAATATAATATTATTAGTGTTAAGAAGGGATATCTTCGGTATTGTGGATGCCGGAATGTTATCCTGTAGTTCCCTATAAACAAAAATAGCGAGATTATATCTACTGAGATTCGACTAACTTAGAATATTATAGGAATGCAATAACTGACTGGCATTAACACAATGCAGAGCAAAAAAATTTGAGGTGAATGGCTGGTTTTTGAATGGCTTGCAGGGACGTAAGGTGGGTATTGTATGTGCTGCCCCATGATTAATGCAATGTTGTAGTTAGGATGAGAATGAACGAAATCATAATAAAGCATAATATGATAGAACCAGATGGCTAATGGGCTTTATTCCTTTTTGAACTCACCACAAAGTATTCTTATTGTGATGAACCAACAGTTAAGCCGAGCTAGAACAAGCAATAGTAAAGAGCGGTGATAAATTGCCAACGTTTTGTGTCACTGCAATACGCGTGAGACCTTTCTGAGAGCAGCTAAATTTATCTCGGTGACCAAATGGTAAAAGATGGCACGTTAGCGAATATCTTTGAAGGAACACTTAGCAGATAAGTAGAAAATTCAAAATTATTACAGTTTCATGTACTCAATCCATTGTGAGCGCCCACTCTATATCTTCACATAGATCGTCACAAACAATATCGCTACGAATGTTGGTGCTGCCCCACCCATGTCATGTTGATGTGGTATAACGAAACCTGCAATTTGCTTGTGGACAAAGTAACACTGCACAATGGTATTCGCGCCATCGTAAACCTTAATTAACAGCGTTATTTCAAATAGATGGCAAGCCATTAGCTCGAAGGTCTCACACTCACCTCCACTAGTGGACGGTTGTGACAAAATTTAGTTAGGTTAGGGTGAAAGTTCATTCCTTTGAGAGCGAAAAGGGGAGGTGGGTACGAGATTTCGGCTATACTGTTTGCACTTCAAAGGTGCCTTGATCCCTCTCATATATGAGTGATGGAAGAAGATTTTCCGTGACTATTCCCACTATATATTGATACTGACCACATATTGACCAAAATATGGATGCCGATTCCAAGATATAGCGCTTTTCGTTGACTGTCATGTTCAATACATAGTGACTGCATGGGATGATGGGATGCTTCACGAAGAAAACTTGTTCCAGACGAGTCACGCACATGTAGTTAAAGAAACACGCTGATTAAGAAGTAAAGGAAAATATGGGACGAAGACGGTCATGCATGGACCGCGGGCCCCTGGCGCGCGCTGGGCGGGCTGCCTGTTTGAGACCACTGCCTTAGCTTGTCGCTAAGTGGGGAGCGACACCCATATCTTCGCGTGCCATGCGTGTCGTCTGGTTGATATCGCGCAATAACCCAGTTTTCTGACATTTGCCAAACCTCACCCCCGTGCCAGATGCGCTTTCCGGAATAGGTGACCAGTGAAAGAGCGAGGGATTGTGGGTGCACCGTCTGCTGCCAGCTTCCTTTTCGAGGAGAGTAGACGACGGCGAACCGCTCCGCCGCCTCAGATTATTCGGGATTCGTGCGCACGGTCGTCCGTTTATCTTTGTCCTGCTAAACCATGGTCGGTTGTTCAGCCGTTGCCTGCTCTAACTCGAGCGTGAAAGGCAAACGCATGTATAGATTACCATAGAACGAAGAAAGAAAAATTGAGGTGGGCCGCAGCGCTGAAGAGAGCCGCAGCGACAAGTAGCTTTTGGGTACCGAACGTTGGATCCAGAATGTATACACGAAGACCATTTTATCACAAGTACGTGTGTATTCCGCACTAATAAAAAGCTTACGGATTAATTGATGCGAATATTATACTCAAAAATAAATTGTCGCGCGGGTGCGCCTTGCAAAGATATTATGGGAACGCGCGGGCAAAATATACCTGTCATATATGAGATGAGCGCCGGCATTGCACCCATATATATAACAAAAAAAAAAACGCGAAAGCTTCTTTCAAGAATAAGTTTACACGAAGCACTGGACGAGTCCGTTTGCGTTTATCTTGGTTAAACTGTGCGTCAGGACGGCACACAAAGGAAGAAGTGCGTTAAATAAGCGCAGGTTTTGATTCTTCGGCGCTGTCTATGTCTGACTGTATTGTTTATTTGCCGCGGTGCCGCGCAGCTTGACTAAGATCAGTGTTCAAATAAGCATCCGGCTTCGACGGAGAAATGCATCTTATAGAGCGCTGAAGGCTATAAAAAAAAAAAAAAAACTCCCAAGCATTTCCCCGAGGGTGAACATGGTTAAGTGCGAATACACGGGGTGATGCTATGAGGGGTATTTATTAATTCGCACTATTATATTTATTAATCACACTAT
The DNA here is from genome assembly GCF_013339725.1 of Rhipicephalus microplus. Classification (NCBI taxonomy): domain Eukaryota; kingdom Metazoa; phylum Arthropoda; class Arachnida; order Ixodida; family Ixodidae; genus Rhipicephalus; species Rhipicephalus microplus. The sequence goes on along the minus strand of NC_051173.1, from coordinate 75,008,977 downwards.
GGTGTCTTTATGGTGTAATGGTTCCTGGGAATCGCAATTTGATCACACGGGGGAGTTTACGTTAACTCACTGGCGAATGCCAACGGATTTTAACTTTACTCCCCCTCACGACCCGCTCTCGACGGGAGACTGAGAGAGAAGGCGGGCGCGCCAGAGAGAGGGGTGCGCGCGCAGCTGCAGTGAGCGAGGAGAGCGGAGGAGCGAGCGAAGGGGGAGGGGGTATAAGGCGCGTTACTGACACCGTTATCAGCGTCGCGTCCGTGGCTTATTCGGTAGAGCGTCGCGCGGCGGCCCGCCAAGTCCTCTTTCTTTTAAATATAGAGAGAAGACTGCGGACGCCGCCGACGGCGGTGGATGGTTTGGGGTCGCTTATAAAGTGTATTCACACTTAAAAAAAAAAAAAGACGTCTCAACGCGCTGGATAAATGCTGCGTTTCATGCCGATCGACCGACGATTTCGGCCGAAGAAACAATCCCGAAATGAACTTGAAACACACTGCTAGAGTCATCACCATCCCCCGAGATCTTTAAAATCATGATTTTTTATCTGCAGTAACGTATCATACAATGAAAATTGTCTTCTGTATCGACTGATGTGCTAGCGAAACTAACAGTACCCACGAGCAGGATAAAAGCACTGCAGAGCATTTTGGTGCGAAAAAAAGTTTCTTTACTGTTCATGGTTTTTGTAGCTGGTCATTGTCGCAGTCACGGCTAGCAGAAAAAAAAAACTTCTAAAGCACTGACGTTGCACGGAGAGGTGCTTTTTTCAATGGAGCATTAGAAAAGTGCATGCGTGCTGCTGCTAACCCACGTGGTGTGTCGAACCGGAAGCCGTCATATCCCACAGTTCCCTGCGATTGCCTATTTTACCGGTCACCTCTTTGCCAGCAGCCAGCCGCGGTCCTCTTACCGGTAAGCCATCTATCGGCATGCCGCAAACGACAACATAGTCGGTCCCTCCCCTCCAGGCGCTCGCTTCGCAGCGTTTGCTCGCCTAGCGTATTCTCGCACCATGACCCTGAGTAAAGAGACAGAAATCTCTTGATGCTAGCAGATATGTCAATAAAATGAAGAAAGCTGGTCGCATTTGAGAAATTACAGGTAAACGCAACTGTTGGTAGTACCTTGCTGCTTAATAATGGCTAATTTAGCTTCATAATGGCTAATTTAGAAATTTATCGAAGCATCTTAAGACAATTGTCAAGTATATATGATGCAAATATGCCAAATATCTTCTATCTGTACCATGAATAATTTTGGCCCTAGCATTTTGTACTGTATCACGATACAATTTCAAAGTATCTGTGTCCAGCCCTGTCACTATTGCGCGATTCTACTTCAAGAAACACATCTTGGGAAATCATGGGAAGCATGCGGATGGAAGTTTACTATGTTGTCATTTCATTGCGATGGCGAAAATATGGATACTCTCAACTCATTTTTGCCGTTGCCATCATGTCCCGGATATCTGTATGTTTCTTATGTAGGTAAAAACGCATAATGAAAAATAAAAGAGCACACAGAAGTTTCAAAACAACATACCGAGGATTTGAACCAGGAACCCCTCACTCCACAGCCCGCTACGCTAGCGAACACAGCCACGCACCATTTTTTTATTCCTTTAATACCAGACATAGACAAGAACTCTGCGTACGCAGGCTGCCAATGGACGTTGCCCGCGTCCGCAGATTCATGATTATGGACCACTACAAGCATCACTTTCAGCAATGACCCAACACAACCACCGCGTGAGCGCTACCTACGGAGAAAAGAGACACTTCCGAAGATGCGCTTTTTTCGAACACAAAACCACCGCGCACTGTTATGCCTGCGAGTCCACACCGAACGTTCATGCCTCTGAGAAGGCAATGTGTGTCAAGGCCAGCCCGCGAGCCCACCTGACGCGAACAAAACTCAACGGCGTCATCACGCGGCGGCGCTTTTCTGTCGCGCACGCACAGCGAGCCACCTCGGCCCACGAGCCTGTTGCAGCAATAGGCGCCTTCCTGTCTGGCGAGTCTTACGCAATGCGTGGCGACGTCACTCGTCCTTGGCTGCAACCACGCGCAGCGGCTCCGGATTCGATGAGAATGACGCGGCCCAGGGGCGACGCCATTGGAGGATTCTGACTTCACGGCCAGCGACGCTTCTGGTTGGACATTTGGTTACTCAAATAATCCTCCCGGTGCATATAAAAAAAGCGCCGCCATATCCACTAAGTGAATGATGATGAGTGGGCGAAGCTCCGGAGGTAAACCTGGCAAACCATGAATCCTCCGTACATTTTGCCCACTCGATTTTATTACAACGCTCCCCCTAGCGTACGTCACCGCAGTAAATCGAACGATTGCCTTCCACCAATGACACGCGCGATATGTGACATCATTCCTATTTTATAACATCTCGCATCTTTCATCATCAACTACAAGTACCGCCGTCTAGTTTATAACATCTTGCATCTTTTCATAATCAGCTACAAGTACCGCCATCAAGTGAACACAGCAAGAACTAAACGAGAGGTGGCTACATACAGGGGACGCACAGCCCACGCCTTAAGGAGCTTCGCCCCTAAAAAGCCCTGCGGCGCGTCGCGAGCAGTTGACTTGTGTGTCAGAGAAAAAGAGGTCGGCTCTTCGAGTCTCTAAACTGTCGGCCTCAGTGCCGAAATTGTAACGCCTCTATTTCTTTGCTGTACATAAACCTTGTTAACTCACCGTCGTCTCGTCCGCTCGTCTATAAGCACTGCGCAGAAGCAGTCACGAGCTGAGAAACCTACGCTACCAAACGGCTGGTGACCTTCCCGGCGGAATTCGAAGCAGTGGCGCCTTCGGGACTGTGTTGGCGTCGCCTTCTTTCGGGACAGTGGAGGCAGCGGCGAGGTTCGTGGCGCCCTTCGTAACGTCGTCGGAGGCGCGTTTCGTAACAGTACGCAACGCACTCCACCAGACAGACGAGGCAGATAGGAGGCGCCACCGCAACTGTCGCGCCGAGGTGGTCGAGGCGCCAACGCTGCTGACGCGGTGGCGAGCGGAAGAGCCTTGCCGGCCTCGCTTGTACTGACAGCTGACGGTATCAACGAGGCATTGACAGTACCAGCTGAACTGGTATAAAATCCGTTTGAAAGCTTCGCCAGAGAGGCGGGCTGGGTCGCGGTCCCGAAAACTAGTGGCGCTGTAGTCCGATTTTTTATATATTCCTTAGGGAGCTCAACGGAGGTGGAAAAACCAAAGGCACAACCGGACACTTCGTAGAAAGATAGCTAAATTGAACAGAGATATAGAGCAATACGCCCAGCAGCTGTGCAGACAACAGTGGGAGGAAAAGTGCAATGACATGGACAACCAGATAGGAATGGCGATAACGTGGACCATCCTTAGACATTTGTTAAACCCGGACGGAAACAAGTTGGCAGAAAGGCACAATATTAATCGGTTAATACAAAGATATCAAGGTACAGAGCAGGATTTCCTGAATGAAATCAAGAAAACATACATTTCTCAAGCGCTTCCCGTTACACACCCTGATTACACAGGGCTAGCAAATGATGATTTAGACAACGAGATCGGGGAGGCAGAAGTGAGGGCTGTCTTGCAAAAACTCAATACTAGATCAGCACCTGGACCAGATGGCATAACTAACAAAACGCTACGCAATTTGGATGACGAGTCCATAACTAAGTTAACTGAATTCATTAACAAATCATGGAAGGCAGGACAGATTCCGCAACAATGGATGACGGCTAAAATCGTGTTAATACCCAAGCCAGGCAAGCGAGTGCAGATTGCGGACTTGAGACCCATATCTTTCACATCTTGCGTGGGGAAACTCATGGAGCACGTGATTCTGGAGAGGATAACTACGTATCTAGAGGACCGAGATGCGCTTCCACCCACAATGATTGGGTTCAGGAGGAACCTCTCAACGCAAGACGCAATGCTACAGTTAAAACATCAGATTATAGATAATCCGGGAACAGCGTTGCCGTCGCGGGCCAGCGCTGTTCCATGCCATCGCGGGGGACAGCAACAATGGGGCTGTACATGACGCAACTCGACGGCTCACCGACCGAGCTGCCCTCTCAAGTGCCGCCCCAACCTCCTCTGGTGATTACGGCGTGGCAGACGAGTGGGAGTGGGAAGACAGAACGACCAGATACAATGAAATTACAAAGCATTATAGATTACAGAGGGGCATATTCCCGCCCCCTCACCCAAAATTAACAAAAAGACAGTCTGTCGAATGGCGGCAGTTACAAACCAGGACATATCCGAATCCTGCACTATCGCACATTATATATCCTGATATATACAAAACAACAGGTGCAAGCCTGGCGACTCCAGAGCCACTCTGGAGCACATGTTATGGGAATGTAGAGGGATTAGTACTCATAACAAGTATGCGGCCTATGCTGACAGCCTTCGCGCGCGCTGGGAAGCCGCAATGCTCAGTTCCGTCCTCGAAGACCAAATGTGGGCCGTCCAGCGGGCCGAGGAAGCCGCCAGGATTCAAGGACTCCTGGCCGTAACCTAGGCGGTGCCAATCGCCCACCCCATCTACTCGCCGGACTCTGAATAAAGTTCTTTCCTCCTCCTCCTCCTCCTCCTTAGGGAGCTTTCACGTGCGCGCCGCCGACGCTCGCACATGATGACTCCCTAGTTTTCCTCCCGGGGCGAGTGAGCAAGCGGTTACTGCGAATGGTGTGCTGAATTCGCACGGCACTTCTCACGCTGTTCTTCACACGGCGTAACTTCTTGTACGAAAACGTTTGTCATGTGTGTTTAGAAAAAAAAAATGTTTAAAGATTTCGAGTACTTCGTACTCGACTATGGGAGAGTACTGAGCCGTCCCTCTAAAAGAAGCGACGATGGATATTCGAAAACGAACACCACCTGTATAAAGCGAGCGAGGAGGAGCAAGTTCATCTGCAGTGAGGTACGCCGACTTGCTTTGCGCCCGGACCCCAACAGCCACGACCGCAATGACGACTCCACTTCGCGCAACTTTTTCGTTTGTTTGCTTATTTAGTCATTTTTTGTTTGTAAGTTTGGTTACGCAGTCTCAGGAGCCCAGATAAAAGCTGCCATAAGCAGTTTTATAGGTTGTCCCCTGAGTTATGTTTGGGGCAAGCGAATGACAGCCACTCGGTAGACGGCGCCTGACGAAACGGGAAGAAATGAAAAGTAGGCGCGCAGATCACCTACTGAGCCGTTCGCTTCTTTCTGCACGCGCCTGTGTTGCCAAACCCCGTCAGCTTTTGTTCACCGCACCTGGCGCTGGTGAGTCACCCGCATGGCGAAAGCATTCTCACCGTGGGCCAGTCTGAGAAACGAGTGGTCCCAGTCGCGACACCACTCCCGACAGAATATTGTGGCAGCGTGAGCAGTCACAGTAAGTGTGGACAGATGGCAGCATCATGTGTACTAACTCCAGACAGCCGACCGGCTGTCTGGCGAGGCTTGTTCTTGCGTGAAAATATTTTAAGCTGTACGTTGACGAAATAACGGAGTTCCTCTTTAGCCGATTTCTTGGAAGATGAGGAAAGGTGGTGGTGGTAGTGGTTAGAAGATGAGAAAATGCACCTAATTTCTGCAACCCGGTCGGGAGCACGGCGCAGTGCCTGGAGGAAAGGAAAGTGTGTGAACGCAGGGGTGGAAACACGTCTCAGAAGAAAGGAGAGTTGTTTGCTGCATCAAGCGCCTTTTCTAGAAGATGCTTGCGACTTGAGCCAAAAAAAAACTGGTTCCCGGCCCTCTCCTGTTCTATCCTCCTCCGCTCCCACAAACAGTGTCGGCTGCAAGCGCTCATTGCGGCGGTCACTTTAAACCTTGCTGCCTCTGAGATTAAAGCAATGTGTACTGCCATATCGGAGGCAACAGAGTCACACCTTTGTGTTGGTGTCACTTCTGAATCTAGCGGAACTACTGGATGGATGGATGGATGGATATGGCTGTACCCTTTAGATCGGGCGGTGGCTAGCGCCACCAAGCCGTAATACTTAATGAACGAAAAACTAGATTTTTTTTCCTTTAAACAGTGAGGTTGAGGATTCGTACTTTGCAGTGAAAGGTTCAATTTTCACTTGTGCCTTGACTTTAGCCACCAATCGAATAACCTCCGTCTGGTTAATTCTACCCGCTTAAAGTCTATCTTGCACTCCTTGTCCCTAAACCCCAGTGCTTTGAAAAACTCTGCACCATCATCCTGAACAATAGGTGAAGCCCTTTAAAGAACAATATCAAGTGTTTGGCACTTTTCTCTTCCTCTCCACACGCACTGCATACCGTGTCTACCCCTTCGTATTTGGCCCGATATGTCTTGGTTCGCAATACTCCCGTCCTATCCTAAAACAGCACAGAAGTACCGCGAGTATTATGATAGATCCTTTCCTTGGCAATTTCCTGCTTAAAGGTTCGATTGATCTCTAGTGCGGACTTCTTATTCATGCCAATTTTCCACATGTCAGTCTCCGTTTCCTTCACCTTCTTCTTAACCGATAGTTATTTTTGGTTTGGCCCCTTGCTGTTTTCTAAGTATTTAACCATAAATTTTCTGGTTCGCTTTCTCCATTTTGTATCGAAATTCTTCATGTACAAGTAGCTGAAAACCTTCCTAGCCAAACGCTCCTCCCCCATTTTTCTCAATCACTTCTCAAATTTTTTCTTGTTGCTAGCTTACCTGCCCTCAAATAATGTCCATCCGATATCACCTTGTACTTCCTGATTTGGTGTATTCCCGTGAGCTCCTAAGGCAAGCCTACCTATTCCACGTTGCTTAATTTCTAATCTTGCTTGAACTTCTGATCTCATGCACAAGGCCGCATTGCCGAACTTCAGACCAGGAGCCATGACCCCTTTCGATATTCCTCTCACAAAATCATACCTATTGTAATTCCACAGTGCTCTGTTATTCATCACCGCTGCATTCCTGTTACCTTTAGTCGTCACGTATATTTCGTGTTCCCTTAGGTACTCGACTCCATTGCTTATCCATACGACCAGATATTTGTATTTATCTGTTATCTCTAGCGTGACCTCCTGTATTCTAAGCTTCATTGTCATTGAAGATCATGACTGCTGATTTTTCCTTACTGAATATGAAATCTAACCTACCTCCCTCATTACCGCAGATGCCCATCAATCTCTGCAAACCTTCCTTGTTGTCGGCCATTAGCAGTATATCATCTGCGTACATCAATGCTGGTAGTGCCTGTTCAATGAGTTTTCCTTGTTTGACTAAAGAGAGGTTGAAGCCCAGCCCACTTTCCTCTAATTTGGCCTCTAATCTTTGTAGGTACCATGAATAATAAGGGTGACAAAGGACACCCCTGCCTAAGCCCCCGTTTTACCTCTGCAGGCTTGGATACCTGCTTTTCCCATTTTATAACTTCTTTGTTACCTTTCTAGATATCCTTTAAAAGATTAGTTACTCCATCTCCCATGCCTAGTGTGTCCAGTATTCCCCACAATTCCTCTTGAACCACGCTATCGTACGCTCCCTTGATATCTAAAAATGCTAGTCACAGGGGCCTGTGTTCCTTTTCTGCTATTTAGATGAACTGCGTGAGTGAGAACAGATTGTTTTCCAACCTCCTGTGTTTCCGAAACCCATTCTGCATTTCCCCCAGCACCCCCTCATCTTCTATTACATGCCTGCAGTCTTTCCTTTATAATCTGCATCGCCAGCCTGTAGACCACTGATGTCACTGTTATAGGACTGTAGTTGTTTATGTCAGCTTTGTCCCCCTTTCCTTTATACATCATGCTCATCCTGCTAAGTTTCCATCCATCGGGGACTTCACCATCGATTATTATTTTGCTCACTGCCTCCCTCAAAGCCTGCTTAGACTTCGGACCTAATGACTTTATCAGCATAACTGGAATGCCATCTGGGCCTGTTGATGTACTACTAGGAACCTTCTTCTGAGCCCTTTCCCACTCTCGTTGTGAAAATGGAGCCATTGCGCCACTTGATTCATCCTTATCTATCGTGGTGCATAAAGAACTTATTTATTGAAATTTTCCTGTCACCCTTGTTCTTATATATTCAATAGCTTCGTCCCCTTCTAGCCTAGCATAGCACCTTGAGCTGTAGTTATAAACCTCTACTCTAGGCTCGTCTCATTTCTTAGGGAGTTTAGATGGTTTCGAAATTTCGCAGTTGCCGTTCTATCTTTTTTATGTACTTCTGCCAGCCACTTAGCTCCCTTTCTTCTAATCTTTTCATTAATCAGAAGGGATGCAACCCTTCTACAGCTTAGAAAGTTTTCACATTTTTCATTGAACATCATCTGTCGGTTCACCATGCAGCTTAGCATGTCTGTGTTCCCTAGAGGCTTCCTGACGTTTTGCTATGGCTCTCTAAACTTCCTCACCCCACCAACTTTTGGGTTTGTGTCTTCTTTTCCGGGGTGACTTGTCACGTGCCTTAGCAAGCTATAGCTCAAACAGCCTAACTATATTCTTGTGTGTCCACACTGTTTTGTTATCCTCAGTGATTACTTTCTCAATTTGTTTAATAGCTATTTCTATTTGCCTTTCTGAATACAAATTTTCCTGTAGTTGCTCATCTTGTCTCCTTCCCACTTTCACTGCTCTTCCAAAACTGAGCTTGATACTTTTGTGATTACTACCCAGACTTCTGGAGCCACCTTCATCTATGTGCATTCCCCTGAGCTTAGCATACATCCTATGTGTCATCAGTGACGTAATATATCGTCGACTGCAGGCTTCCTACCTCCCACTGTTATTTGCCCTTCACACTTCTCGGTACTGTTGCAAATGATCAAATCATGCCTTTCACACATATCCATATTCATTTTGCCTGTCGGGACAGTATACCCATCTATATCTTCTATGTGCGCATCCATATCTCCGAGTGTAATTATCTCGCACTCTCCTCCTAACTCCTCAGTGTCCTTTGATATACACTCTACCATTGCCTGGTTTTCCTCTCTGCCTTTGCTCCCGTCCACAAGTACACGAAACCAAGGAGTGTAGTTTGCCCTGCCCCTTTCCCTTTTAGCCATAGATGTTCCTTGCACTCCTGCTTGACCCTTTGCCAGTCTGTACTTTTATGAATGAATGCCCCAATGCCACCCCCCTTTCTGCTGCCTTCTGTTCTATTACAATATTCCCACGCGTAGTCCGGATTGTTAGGAGGTTGTTCCATGTCCCTAAGACGTGTTTCTACAAAACCGTATACCATCGGCCTCTCCTCTCCTTAGCTGTTCTTCCATCTCTTCTCACTTAAGCCTGTTCCTGCCACCCTGCATGTTAATATTACCCTATGTCTGAATTGGCTCGGCGCTTGTGGCTACGTCTATTTCTGACCCGGACTCTACCTATCTTAGATACTGGTGCCACTTTGGAATCGTATCTGTCAGCATACCACCTGTCAAAGTGTCTCTCTGGTTGTTTTCCTCGTTACTAGCTATCCTGTACCCCGAAAAAGGGCTCGCGTGCCCCCCAAAAAAGCTACTGCGCGTCCTGCAAGTCGCCAACCCACCTCATAACCTAGCCGCTCATCGAAGTGGATTCCCTCTCGTTGAAAACCACCCCACCTATGCACCTCTCTGTTCATTTCCACCACATCAAAGCCATTCTCTCGACTCATCCGTCATATCTCTTGGTTTGCGTTGACAATCGCTCTTTGCAGGTTGCTGTCATGCACCGGTACCTCCGGTATCGTGCGTATCACTGCCTATACCTGAGGAAAAGTGGCGCGCATGTCATCGACACATTTCGCCAGTGTGGTTGCTAGTCCTGCTGTATCTTCATTTAAGACATCGTTTCAAACCGCCCGAAATTATCACGAGGTTTCGTCTATCAGCTGTAGTTTTGAGTTTTGCGTTCGCTTGCCTCATGACTGCTTCCAGCTTGTGTCCTGGGAACGCCCCTACTACAACCCTCTAGTCACCTATTACCCTCTCTTTGATTGCTTCTGTGTATCGATTTAAATTCGAGTTCCCGGCGATTATCACATGCTGTGACTTTTGAGCTGGAGCGTCCTGCACCTGGGGGTTACTTGCTACCTGTGACGCCAGCTACTTTGTCCCCTCCCAGCCCCACCACTACTTCGCTGAAGCTGGGCCTTGCGACAATTGAACCAGCTGAACCTGTTTTTTCCAAACTTGCTTGCTCTTTCTCCTCCGCCGTTCTGGTTGCCGGTTCCCTACTTTTCTCTCTGTAGGCCGCTCCTTTGTTCACCTTGGCTAGTGCTTCCTCGGCGGACTTCAGCCTTTCTCCCATCGTCCTCGTTTTCTCTTTCTCTGTCGCCAACGCAGTCTCCAGCTCGGTGATTCTCATCTGTAGTTCACTCTGGGCAACCACCATTTTCTCAATTTTTTCCTCGACTTCATATAGCCTACACTTCGCGCCAGCCTTTTCTCCATCAGCTTCTACACTTGGATCCATTTTCAAAGCCACCTCGCATCCTGAACGCTTTACAGTCTTTTTAACCATGTCTTTATGCCACCGATTGTCCCTATGACTTGTCTCACTCGATAATTACAAAACTCGTGCCCTGCCCTATGAAAAAGAGAAAGTCTAGTCTAAGCTCTATTACAAAAATTTGCGTGTTCAATGTACGTGCACCTTCCCCACGGGGTGGCAAGAGAAAAAACAAAAAAAAACAAAAATCAAACACACACTCACACGCACAAACTAATAAATACCTTGTGACTGAGCACCGAAAAAGCCGTACAATGTAAGAAGTGCTACAAAAATTTTAACTGCTGCAGACAAGCTGAAAACATGCAACACCACTTATCTGCGCAGTCGATCGGGAGCGCTAAAAAAACACGTCCATCCACCGTGACAGTCCGACCCGAACCCCTACTGGATGGATGGATGGATATGGCTGTACCCTTTAGATCGGGCGGTGGCTAGCGCCACCAAGCCGTAATACCTAATGAACCAAAAACTATATTTATTTTTTTTCCTTAAAAAGTGAGTTTGAGGATTCGTACATTGCAGTGAAGAGTTTATTTTCACTCGTACCTTGACTTTAGCCACCAATCAGATAACCTCCTTCAAGTTAAGTCTACCCGCTTAAAGTTTATTTTGCCCTCCCGGTCCCTAAACCCCAGTGCTTTGAAAAACTCGGCGCCATCATCCTGAACTATAGGGTGAAGCCCTTTACAGAACATTATCAAGTGTTCGACTAGTGTCCGCTGCGAGCGCTCCTCGCGGAGAAAGCACTGAACAACGAGGAACCACCCGTCCCCATAGGAAAGTGTGTGGTGTCACAGGCATCTTTCTAGAGGAGGCTTTGGCTGCATTGGTAGATCATCAAGAAGGGGTTCGTCCCACGAGGCCGTCTCGGAAGAGACGTGAGGTATTTAATGAAGAGAAATCGCTCGGGTACGAGATCGGGAAGCGCGGACAGAGGTCGTGCTTGGCGACGAATTTGATCCAAAGTTTGATACTACGTCGAGAAGTCGGTGTCAATGTGTGCAGTATACTGTGGGCTCGGCAAGTAACGCCGACGTTATTACAGCCTACTGCTTATTGTGCGGTCGGTTCAGTAGCCGCACCGGCCTTCCATTGTAAATAAGTGTCAGTGTGCTGGGATACTGTGCCTGTCCAATCTTTCAACGTGTCATCGTGGCCATCTGAACCATCGGGATTACCTCCATCATTTTAAACTTAACTCCCAGTCTTTCGCCATGCGGTGACGGGCCAGCAGACAGGCGATCATGAGGAAATTTCTTCTCTGGCCTTGCACGTGACCTCAGAGTTCATGTTCCTTGGCAAATCAAAATTATTATGTGAGTGCAGTTGTTGACTCTTCTTTTTTCCTTAGACATATCGTCATCATTTGTACAACTTCCTCATCTGTATATATCATCGTGAACGTGTGTGAGCCTAGAGCTCGACGCGAATAAAGCCGGGCCTCAAGAGTGGTGGATGGTGCTTTTCCATCCCCTAGTCCTCTCTAACTGCTTTCACAGGAGATCCGCTCGGGTCATCGCTTTCCTGTCATGGCCGCTCCATACAACGCTAGATCGTCTGCCGCCGCCAGCGCCCTGCAGTCTCCGCCTTCCGGTTGGCCCTGCCACAACCGCTAGCGGAATCCGCCAGTGTTATCCGGTCTACGAGGTGATGACGTCGAAGAGTGGATCCCAAACTTTGACCTCGTCAGTGACTTGAACAGGTGGGACAACTCGCAAAAGTTGCGCGATGTATATTTCTACCTCTCTGCTGTCCGCCAAAACCTGGTTTTGGAAACATCAACCACATCTTGCCGACTGGGATATGTTTACACAGAATTTTCGCCAGATTTTCGATGCCCCCACACTTCGTGCTGAGGCAGGCGAAAAAGAATTTGGATTAGCGCATTCTACTGCGCGGTGAATCTTACAGCTGTTACGTTGAGGACGATCTTGCATTGTGCCAGTGGGTGAACTCTGCCATGTCTCAAGGCAACCGCCAATGCCATATATAAGGCATAAATACGGTCGCTTTCAAAGCCCTTGCTACGCGAAACCCTGCTACCACTCAAGACGTCATTACCATCTGCCAGCGTCTTGAGGAGCTCCAGACTCTTCGGCCTTACTCCGATACATACGACAATCGTCATCTTGCGACCCTCGACTTACGTACGCTGATTCGCGACATCGTTCGTGAAGAGCTGCATGTGTGCTGCTTTTCCTGCGCTCCGCAGTTGCCTCTACCTGCTGCTCCGCCTTTTCGCGGACAAGATTGAGCAAGAGATAGCGTCCGCGTAGCGTCTCACGTGCATGAAAACGTTGTCATATTACAGATTGATCTAGAAAAAGCCTTTGGTTGTGTTGACGTTCAAATCTTGTTTTCTGTGTGAAGTCACGTTAACGTCGGTTCTGTTATTTGCGAGGGAGTGGCCCTGGCATACCGTTGCAGCATTCGGTTCGTCAAGGTTGCCCCCTCAGCCCTTTGTTATTTTGTATATATATATATATATATATATATATATATATATATATATATATATATATATATATATATATATATATATATATATATATATATATATATATATATATATATATATAGAACTTGAAGGGAAGGCACGACAGGTCCGGGTATTTTCTATATTGAATTAACTTGCTGATAGCACATAAGAAAGGATCGTATTTACTAACGTTTCGGCCGTGGCACGGCCTTCTCTGACGAAGGCCGTGCCACGGCCGAAACGTTAGTAAATACGATCCTTTTTTTATGTGCTATCTGCAAGTTAATTCAATATATATATATATATATATATATATATATATATATATATATATATATATATATATTATTACGACGTGTATGTGCCGGATTGATAAGAGGGAATAGAAGTGTGGACTTGGGAAGAAGAAGATCTCTCGGCAGTTTTATCCGGTGCGGCCTCGCCATCCCAGCTTCCGTTCAATAAACCCCCGTACCCCTACTTCAGGCGTAACAGAGTGGTGGAAGGTGCTGGGTACAGTATACGTCGACGAACCACGGAGCCACAGCTGTTCGAACTTCGCCGGAGCCGTCGTATTGCCGGTCTGCCACCGACACCAACTGCCATGGCCGAGAGCGAAGGTCACGCCTTCTCAACCACACAAAGGTCAGTGCCAGCTGCACCTCGATATCACTATATGGAACCCCGCCCGTTCGCGGGAAGAGCAGGAGAAGATGTGGATGCGTGGCTGACACAGTACAAAAGGGTGAGCCGGTACAACTGCTGGGATGCCACCGACCAACTGGGAAATGTCGCGCTGTTTCTCACGGAAACAGCTCTGATGTGGTACGAAAACCACGAAGATTCCTTAACAACGTGGGATCGTTTCACTGAAGAGCTCAAGAAATGCTTCGGCGACTCTGATTCAAAAAAGAAGAGCGCGGAGCGCACGTTGGCTCAAAGAGCTCAGACTCCTGGAGAAACGTGTACCACCTACATAGAGGAGGTCCTGATGCTCTGCAAGATCATAGACCCGTACATGACTGAAGAGGACATGGTCGGCCACCTTCTGAAGGGTATAGCAGAGGACGTCTACAACTTTTTGATAGGCAGGGAAGACCTCACTTCCGTCTCCGCCGTCCAACGTCACTGCCGTACTTTTGAGAAGCTAAAGACCCGTCGTATTGCCCCGAAATTTGGTAGGCTGGCAAATGTAACAACGGTCGCCAGCGTCGACGTGAGCCCGCCCGCCGACCTTGCCGCTACTATCCGGACAATAGTGCGGGAAGAACTACAGCGACAAGACACACTGTTCCACGACACCATCCGCCATACGCCTACCTGTTCATCCTACTACCCGGCCCCGTTCGCTCCTCTGCCACCATCAGTATGTGTGACAGACGTTCGCGAAGCTAGGGCTTCGTGGCCACGCCGAGACTCATTCGCGTCTGACCAGCGGTATGACCAACGTCTTCGTCCCGGCCCCGCCCCACAGAGGCGCGCAGCTCCCGTTCAGCAATCTGCTCCACCCCGTTCGGTTAGGCGACCCTACACAGCCCAGCGCTCTCAGCAGTGGTTCGGCGAACGACCCCTACCCATCTGCTACAACTGTGGCGTCGAAGGCCACATTGCCAGGTACTGTAACTACCGGCAGCCGCCGAGGTACGACTGGCCACCGAGATCCCACCTGTCCGACTTTGCACAAGCACCAACGTTCCCTGGAAGCGCATCTTACGAGACACCAAGGCCGCTGCGAAACCGTTCTCCAGCCTCTGACCGCAGTCTGACACCCCCGCCAGCCCCTCGCTCCAATCGGTCGCCGTCTCCTAGGCGCCGCTACCCTTCGCCGCCTCCGGAAAACTAGGCAGCGCGGCCGCTGGGGGTGAGGTCGCTGGTGATTCGCTGCAAGAAGAGATACCTCCACCGGTGCTTATGTTTAAAAACAAAGTGCAAGTTTTTGTTGATGGTGTACATACGATGGCTTTGGTGGACACTGGAGCCGCCGTGTCGATCATGAGTGCTGCGTTCAAAGCTCGTTTGGGAAGAAAGGTGACCTTTTTGTTGGAGAAAGCGATAACGTTCTGTGGCGTGGGCGGCAACTCGTTGTGTCCGATTGGTGTTTGTACCGCGGCAGTGTTACTGAGTGATCAAGTGTTTGTGACAGAATTCACGGTTCTTCCGCGGAGCACTCATGACATCATTCTAGGCATAGATTTCTTGCGAATGTGCGGAGCCACTGTAGACTGTCGAAATGGCGAAGTTATCATAAGTGACGCTGTTCCTCATGGACTTATCGAGAATTCGGGTACGGAAAGCGGTGCGCTCCGAGTCTATGAAGATACCGTTATCCCGGCCTTCTGTGCTGTGCGCGTTCCAGTAGCTTCTTCGCATATTAACGACAATAAGACCAGTTTCGATGCGCTAGTGGAGCCTTTCCATCTAAGTTGTATAAAGAAGAACACGTTGGTACCCCACAGCATAGTTTCAGTGAGTGAAGGTCGTTCAGACCTTTGGACAACGAATTATTCAAACGAACCGGTGCTGCTACCAGGAGGACTTAAGCTAGCGTCGTTTAAAGAATACTCGCCAACAACAGTAGCTGTCCTCAGTGACGTTCGACGGGATGAACAAGTGACCGCCTGCTCAGACAGTTCGAAAGTTTTACCTATGGTTGATAAGGCGCTGACTGCCGACAAGCGCAGAATGCTTGTGGACGTTTTGTTAAAGTACTTGCAAGTTTTTGATTTCTCCCAGAGTGACCATACGCCTTCCATTCCTCCATTTCGTATACGCCATAGGATAAATACACAAACAGCACAGCCAATCCGACAAAAACCGTACCGAGTATCGCCGTCCGAGCGCAAGATAATAGACAATCAAGTGCGTGAAATGCTCCAAAAGGGCATCATTCAAGAATCATCGAGCCCTTGGGCAGCTCCTGTGATCCTTGTGAAAAAGAAAGACGGTACCTGGAGATTTTGTGTCGACTATCGCCGTTTGAACTCCATCACGAAGAAAGATGTTTATCCTCTTCCACGAATTGATGACGCCTTGGACTGTCTCCATTCGGCGTCATACTTCTCGTCTATCGATTTACGTTCAGGCTACTGGCAGATTCCCATGCATCCAGCGGACAAGGAAAAGACTGCTTTCATAACTCCAGACGGACTTTATGAATTTAACGTGATGCCGTTTGGATTATGTAATGCTCCTGCCACATTCGAAAGGTTCATGGATACCATTCTGCGTGGCCTAAAATGGAACGTCTGTATGTGCTACCTAGATGACATCGTGATCTTTGGGCGCACATTTCGTGAGCACAACGAACGCGTGGACATTGTTCTGGAATGCATTAGAAACGCTGGCCTTGTTCTTAATTCGAAGAAGTGTCATTTCGGCGAGCGACAAACCTTAGTACTTGGGCACCTTGTGAACAAAGATGGGATCAGGCCTGACCCGAGCAAGACAGCAGCTGTGAAAGCGTGCAAACCACCTCGCTCAACGAAAGAGCTTCGCAGCTTCCTAGGCCTGTGCTCGTACTTTCGCCGATTTATTCCCGCATTCGCCGACGTTGCCTTCCCCTTGACCAGTCTGCTACGTCAAGGTACTAGCTTTGAATGGACACATGACTGTGAGACGTCTTTCAACCAACTCAAGTTCTTACTCACATCGCAGCCCATTCTCCGACACTTCGACCCTTCGGCGCCGACCGAAGTTCATACTGACGCCAGTGGCATTGGCATAGGTGCAGTTCTAGTACAACGACACAGTGGAAAGGAACATGTCATTGCGTATGCCAGCAGAACTTTAAGTAAACCAGAACGGAATTACACAGTGACTGAGCAAGAATGTTTGGCACTCGTCTTCGCTGTACAGCGATTCCGTTCATACCTGTACGGTCGTCCCTTCCAAGTGGTCACAGACCATCATTCCTTGTGCTGGCTTGTAAGCCTCCGAGACCCATCTGGCCGCCTGGCACGCTGGGCCCTCCGCTTGCAAGAGTATGACTTCACGGTGTCATACAAGAGTGGCAGGAAGCACGCTGACGCTGACTGCCTTTCGCGGATGCCGCTTACTACAACACTTTGCGATGCCGACAATTTCGATCACCTAATTGCGTCAGTGACTCCAGTATTCCCGGACAAGACCACCTTTGAAAATGAACAGCGGAAGGATGTCAGCTTGGAGCCATTATTTGCTGAAGCACGAGCGTCCACTATGGCTGGACGCTTTTGCGTTCGTGAAGGATTACTTTACAAGAGGACCTTCTCGGCCACGGGTTCCCGCTTCTTGCTGGTGGTGCCGCACACACTCCGTTCCTCCATTCTGCGCGCCATGCACGACGACGCAACTTCGGGTCACCTGGGAATGACGCGAACACTCCTTCGTACACAGGAGCGATTTTACTGGCCACGCATGCGCCAGTCAGTTGAGCAGTACGTGGCCAGTTGCACTCAATGCCAGACGCACAAATCAGTCACGACTGCTCCGGCTGGACTTCTACAGCCTGTGACGCCTCCCAGCACTCCCTTTGAGCAAGTTGGCATTGACCTCGTGGGCCCTTTTCCACGCTCGGCAAAAGGCAACCGTTGGATTGTAGTGTGCGCCGATTACCTGACCCGCTACTGCGAAACGGCCGCCCTGCCATCTGCGACTGCTGGCGAAGTATCCTCCTTTCTCCTGCACTCTATCATACTGCGCCACGGACCTCCTCGCGTCATAATAAGCGACCGCGGCCGTCAGTTTACGGCAGACGTTGTTGAGGAACTGCTCCGTATGTGTGGCTCGGAACTTCGTCATTCGACACCTTACCATCCACAGACGAATGGCCTTACTGAACGAACGAACCGGACACTGGTGAATATGCTTTCAATGTACGTGGCGTCCAATCACAAGAACTGGGACGACGTCTTACCGTTCATCACGTATGCCTTCAACACTGCCCAACACGAAACCACCGGCCACAGCCCTTTCTTCCTTCTTTACGTTCGACCCCCTCGTTATACCCTGGACACTATCTTTTCGTTTTATGACAATGACGATCCTTCATTAGCTGAAACACTATGCCTTGCAGAAGAAACTCGGCGTCTTGCCCGCCTGCGTACTATAGCATCGCAAGACCGCTCAAAGCTCCGCTACGACAGCAAGCACCGCCACGTCACATATGAACCGGGAGACCTTGTAATGGTGTGGAAGCCTATCCGCAAGCGTGGCTTGTCCACAAAACTTCTCGCCCACTACACTGGCCCATTCGTTGTCCTTGAGCGCCTCAGTGCAGTAGATTATAAAATAGCACGACTGACAGCTAGTGGGAGACGATCAACCAAGACCGAGGTTACCCATGTGGCTCGCCTCAAAGCTTTTAGACTGCGGGACGATGCATGAAACGCGCGGTGCGCTTCGTCTGCGAAGGGGGAAATATTACGACGTGTATGTGCCGGATTGATAAGAGGGAATAGAAGTGTGGACTTGGGAAGAAGAAGATCTCTCGGCAGTTTTATCCGGTGCGGCCTCGCCATCCCAGCTTCCGTTCAATAAACCCCCGTACCCCTACTTCAGGCGTAACAATATATATATATATATATATATATATATATATATATATATATATACAAACGCTATGCTTGAAGGTAATCAATGACAAAGGAATTCATGGTTTTGAGTTGCAGGCAGCCGAAGTCAGCTGCTCGCTTATGCAGATGATGTGGCTATCTTTTCAAGGGATGAAGAAAGTATTAAACGGGCTGTTGATATGTGCGTGCTTTCAGTCAAGGCATTGGAAGCGGTGCTAACTGGTCAAAGTGTTTGGGGTTCTGGCATGGATCGTGGTCAACGAAGCCATACCACTTCGCTAACGTACCCTGGGCAATGATCCCAGGCAAGTTAGGTGTCCCGCTTGACGCATATCGCGACAGCGACCAGTTTTGAAAAGGCCAAATTAAGGACACACAAGAAAAAGTGGAGAAGTGGAAAGGAGGCGCGTTGTAGATTTTTGCCAGAGCCACCGTTTGCGACCTATTTTTTATAAGCAAGCTGTGGTACGTCATGCAGGTGCTACATTGTTGAAGGACGAATGTGCAAAAATTCTACAGAATATTTGTCATCTTTTGGTGGGCCTCAGGATGGGAACGCTGCAGCCGTACTAACTTGTTTCGAAGAGTAAAAGACGGAGGGCTTGGGTTAGGGCACCTATTTCTACGGCAGCTAGTTAATCGGCTTTTGTTTTTTCGAGACGCCATCGATCCCTTCCTACGCACCCTGTGTCAATTGCGGCTAGGCAGACATCTGCCGGAATATGTTGTGTCCACCGAAGAGTGTGTAGGAGGGATAGGGGGTGATTACAAAGAAATAGTGTCTAGTATGAGATTTTTGAGTGTACGGTTCACAAGAAAATACCTTTCGATTGTTAAACAAAACGAACTCTATTTCGCTTTATGCGACATTGTCTTTCCTGTTCCGTTGTACAGGTCATTGTACAGCAAAGGCCCAAGCACAAGCGTTTTGAAGAGAGTGAAGAAAAGGTATGTGCAGCCTGGAGCAAAAACTTTTTTCTTTAAGTTGCATTCTGGTACATTGCCTGTGAACAAAATTTTGGAGGGAAAAGGATGCTATTTGCCTTGGCGCACGTATTGCCTAATTTGTAAGATCCCAGAAACCATAGACCATGCGTTTTTACATTGCTGGGAAGGGGTTTATTTTTGGGATGTGCTACAAAGGGCTCTTAAGAAAGAATTCCCGTTTAACCCACACGGGATTTGGTTCTTGAGTGTAGAGAATAAAGATGGGCTCCCATTCGACGCAATTATGCTCATGGGCCTCCACTAGTAGCGTTCAAAAATGGCAGGCTATCATTTTGATTAAGATGCAGGGCCTGCTTGAGCCTACTTCAGAGAGAGCGTCCATTGGTTTGTTGAGATTCACAAAGGGGTACCGGAACCACCCGACTGGCTCTCAAGAGTAGATCCCCTGCTTATGTTACCACAATTTTAATCCGGCGATACCAGCAACGGGCTGGTTGACTGGTGTGTCATCGTATGTACGTGGTTCTTGGAGTGATTTTACCATCAGTGTTGTTTGCGTTGTATGTTATGTGCCAAGGACAGGTATTAAGGAAAAAAAAAATCGGTGGCTCAGTGGCTGACGCCTCGCATTCACGGCGCGGATGTTCCACGTTCGATTCCGCGCGCCAGAGTCTTTTTTTGGGATTTTTTCTTTCTGGCGTTTTCATATATATAGATACGTATACACATACGGTGCATGACATCGACGTCCACGTCGACGCCGGCGGTGAAATCCAGCCGAGAGTGCCCATATAATTGCTGTCGCAATAATAATTTTAGTACTGAAGCTGTGGAGGGCGCCTGCATTTGGCGCGCGCGCGTCGTAGCCTACAAAATCAATGGTTTACGAATGCACGCAATTCGGTGTTTCGAGGACTTTTAACGCATTGCTAATCGTTAAACGCTGTCTCAACGTCTGCCATAGCGCACAAGTAAATACGCAGCCTGCCGACCCTCAAAGAAAACGACAGTCGTATTCCGCATATATGCACATTGTGGGGTCTCGGCGAGGCGAACGCGCGCACCGCCACGCTCTCGGAGTGAACGGACACAGTGGACACGGTCGGTACAAAGCCCACAACATACATACATTTATTAACTAATTTAGACGACGATATCGTCCGCCGAATGATACAACAATTTCAATTAACACTAAACCATACAAACAACATAATGCAGGGACGCACCAAACACACCATAACATGATAAAAACACACCCAACACACTAGCACATACCCAAGGCGGCGTCGCCAACGCCTGACCTTCCACGTGGGACCCCGGCGCGAAGCCCGCGGTGCCGAGCACCGGGGACCCGCGCTACAGACAACCGTTCGCGGCAGCCGCCACGCGCAGAAGAGACTCACTCAACGCTCGCCCCCACCAAGGCCCGCCTTCCGCCAGGGGCCACCACCGGCGCTACCACTCTACCAACAGTGGTACTCAAAGCGAACACAGCGCCATCTATCGCCCGGTGGTGGTCACCACCGAAATAACGCCCTGGGGCGAGACACGTGCGCCACGCGGCGCAGACAACTTTACAGGAGGGGTGTCAGCACCCCCACATTCCCCCAACCTTAAATGAAACCATATCCCGAAATCAGAAATTAGCTACACAAGCTTTAACAGAAAAATGATATCGCACGACCATAATGTACTTGCACCACGACATCGCCGCTGGTCGACACTGCTGCACTGTCCGGCTAGACTTCACCTCAACACCGGCCCCGCAACCGCAACGTTGCCGTCGGCGCGACGATCCGTCGCTAGCGCCGACACGTCTTCCAGTTGCGACCAGCACTCACGAGGGCGCCGGACTGCAGGCAGTTGCGCAAGTCCCAGGCATCTTCATCGCCCGAACTCACGACCGCATTCCTGGCCAGCGACGCTGACGATGTGCAGGACAGCCGGCCGTGGATGACAGCCCTCCCGCTGAATACATCAACAAAAAACAAAACTCGAAAGAAACAAAGGAGCACGGCCCAGGGGAGGGAGCTTCAGGCTTTTCGGCCACGTGGTACGGTGGTCAGTACTGCTAGCTAATACATCGGTGGCGGCCGAGACGCCCATCAAAATAAAAACAAAATTCACTTTTCCTAACTCGTGCTCGCAAGAAAAAAAAGTGAGGGAAGCAGAGCGCAACACCTCAACGCTACGATCCACCTAGTTGTGCCACGTGCGACAGGCGGCTGCGCAGAACCTTAGGCCTAATGAGTCGCTCGGCAACAACCGGCATCCACCCAGCACCCAGCCTAGGCGCAGAAGAGGCAGCCGCGAGGAGACGTCCACTCTGTGAGGTGGCCCTATCGCTCGCCGCACACAGCAGCTTACCGAGCGATCGGCGTCCACCGCCCCGGGCGGTGTCACGACGCCCCGGCGTCGAGCCGCAATACAAGTCAGCAACGACGCCCGGCTCCCTGAGCCCAAAGAGATAGAAGAAGCTATTTACAGAAAATCGGACCACCCACGAGGCTTCCGTACTCACTCGCTTCGGGCCTGGCTTACAAACCACGTGCTCTAGGCCTTGCTCACCCCAGGATGCGGACCGCATGGCTCTCGTCCTAATTCAACAACGTTTTTGAAAACTAACAACAAAAAATAAGAACACTTGCGAGCAAAAAAAAATAGAAAGTCAACCTGCCGACAAATTGAAACACGTTACAAAACCAATCCCCTCGCTTCTCAACAAAGCACACCACCGACGCTAGCAAAGAAGTCCCCCCTAGGCTTACTCTACTAGGGGTCTAACAAAATCCCTGTATTGAACCGCAAAAACTGTCGTCCGATACTCCAAGAGCTCCACGTTGGGCAGCCAGTGTGGGGTCTCGGCGAGGCGAACGCGCGCACCGCCACGCCACGCTCTCGGAGTGAACGGACACAGTGGACACGGTCGGTACAAAGCCCACAACATACATACATTTATTAACTAATTTAGACGACGATATCGTCCGCCGAATGATACAACAATTTCAATTAACACTAAACCATACAAACAACATAATGCAGGGACGCACCAAACACACCATAACATGATAAAAACACACCCAACACACTAGCACATACCCAAGGCGGCGTCGCCAACGCCTGACCTTCCACGTGGGACCCCGGCGCGAAGCCCGCGGTGCCGAGCACCGGGGACCCGCGCTACAGACAACCGTTCGCGGCAGCCGCCACGCGCAGAAGAGACTCACTCAACGCTCGCCCCCACCAAGGCCCGCCTTCCGCCAGGGGCCACCACCGGCGCTACCACTCTACCAACAGTGGTACTCAAAGCGAACACAGCGCCATCTATCGCCCGGTGGTGGTCACCACCGAAATAACGCCCTGGGGCGAGACACGTGCGCCACGCGGCGCAGACAACTTTACAGGAGGGGTGTCAGCACCCCCACAACATGTAAGGATAAAAATAATGGTGGGGGAGAGGGCCTGAAGAGAAATCTTGTCGTTGGCCCGAAAAGAAAAACACGTCTGAGCTGCGTCGAATGCTGCCTCGATCCGGTCTCGTATCGTAATGCACGTGGCAGCCGCCTTTTCGTCAAAGTTTATATTCTTCGTTTTTTTTTCGCCACCCCCCCTTTTTTAATGGTACCATCCAAACATCGTTCAATGTCTATCGTAGTGGCCGAGAGCCTGTTCAAGCGACCTTCGCGCATGAGAAGCGTTTGCTAATTCCTTCAACTTACATTCGAGGGAACTCAAAGCGCCACGCGTTAAGCGGCATTCACGCGGCATTTTTTAAAATTTTGCGCACCTAATACCAACGCTGAAAAAAAAATTGACCGGCGTTGGCATGTTACCGTAACATAAAAATGTTGTTATTTCTGAATAAGAGCTATAACTCTTGTATTGAATTTTTCTTCTAGAGTCGGTATTTAAAAAGTTAATTTTAAAAAGAGAAAATGCTTTTACAGCGTGTGACAAATCGTTGCAACTCCGCTCGTACTGAACGGACTCTTAAAGATTAGTGGCGTTGAATTCGTAAGGAAATACATTATTCTTGTGAATGCATTCCATGGTTACTTGAAACACTCTAAGGCAAAAACGGCCAAAATCGGAGCAACGGCTGTGTTTAGTCTTTCAGGCCAACTGTTACTCCCCGAAAGAACCAAGTGGAACAAGATGGCGGACACGTTAGAAAACAGGGGGGGGGGGGTGGGCAATTGTATTAGTGTTAAGTTTCTAAGGGAGCAACGGAAGGAGGAACCGCAGTAAATGATCTGGTCATGCAACGGTTACTCCCCTGAAGGACGCTGTGCACAAATATCCATGCCGCCCACATTGATATTCATGGGCCAGATTAAGATTTCTGTGAGCCAAGCATCAACAAACCAAAACAGTATTCATTTTAGCATCTGCCGATAATAAAATTGCAGCGCTGGACGAATACAGTAGGCCTGAGAATACAGCTACCGCAAGCGCCTAACACACGAAGGAGCAGCATAGAGAGTTGGCAAGTCAAAGCGGGCCAAGCGCCGAAACACGTGCAAAACAAGGATATTAAAAAAAATCTAGACGCGCCGTTCATCTGCCAGGGAAGGGCGTCAGAGCCGATCAAACACCGAAACACGTGCGAAACGAGGTCTCAAAATAAAAAAGCTGAAAAAAAAGCCGACCCAGACGCGCCTTTCATCTGCCGCAAGACTTAGTAGCACGCTTCACCGTGTGGTTTGAAGGACAGAATGACAAATCGGCGGCATCTGCGCACGCACGACAATGTGGTGGTAACATAGCAAGCGATGCATTTTACAAAGTGATCTATATTCAATATTTGTGTGAACTAGCACTAAATTAAAACAATATTAAACACAATTTTTCTTGAATAGTTATGAGTTTAAGTATACCTAATTTTTTCATTAGGTGCATTAAGAGAACACAGTAAAACATTGCGCTGACACCTGTGCTGCCACCGCTCGAAGTTTATTTCGGCACAAGTAGGTTCGCGTTTGCGCTACTCATATACATAGTGTGCACGCGCGTCACGCAGTGCCTCTTCGTCACTTCCGAAACGCGCCACCGACATGCTTGGGTACCTACGGACTTCGTCGCCTACCGCTGCCGTGTTGTCTCCTCGTGCTTGCGCCCGTTTAGTTTTGCCTCACGATGCAAGTTTGGGGGCTGCTAGTGAGGCAAGTTGGTTTAGTAGTCCCCAAAGAGGGAGCAGAGCTTCTGGGTGTTTCTTCGCCGAAAGTTATTACCTAAAATAGAGAACCCACACTGCGATTTTCCGAAAAGTACCAGCGTGTTTGGCTGGCGCGGAATAAAAAAAATAATTACTTGAAGAAACTCGGTGATTGTTTGCGTCTTCAGGTGCAACTTCATTCCGGGTAAGGGCCACAGCCAAGCACTTATCTGCAAACAGAGATAGCTTACCAAGATACTGTACATAAAAACTTGTCCGTGACTACTGCGTGCACAATCAGTGTACGTGTCAGGGAGACGGTTAAAATCGTGATGGCGATTGTGTAAATTAAGGTGTTGCATTGAACAAACTGTGAAAATGGATGCGGAACAATATTACTTCACTTTGAAGTGTAGCCGATCGGTTCGAGTTGGGGGGGTCAGGATTTTGAAAAAATGGTCAATTAATTCCCTAACGCGATTTCCATCATTTTTAGGGACTCCACTGTACATTAGCTTACAAAAAAGTAAAATACAAGGTGAGAAAGGTGTCAAAACATACGTGAAAAAAAAAAGGGATGACTGGCATTACCACGGCATGCACCACGCGAAGTCTCTAACGGCCTCGCATAATATTTTTCTCGGCTGTTTCCACAAATTTCAATCAAAGAGGCTCAACATCAGCACTGTTTAAAATACTTCGAGGGCGGGGGGGGGGGGGGGGGGCTGCTACTTTGATGGCTTGGGCCGCAGCAATATATCAATATTATATCTCTTGTAAACTTGCCTAGCTCTGCACGACTCGTTTTCGATGGGAGGCGCTGCGCTTCGCTCATCCACTCTTAAAATTGCAGCTCGAGAGACTTTGGGCTTTGTCTTGTTCTTCAGCCATGCAATTTGTAGTGTTTAGTGAAAGCGGGATAGTGCGCTCTCGTAGGTCGTGGCGGGCAGCCGGTGTACGCGGTGGCTAGTTTACGTGTCGCACATCTTGATTTTCTGGTCTTGTATAGAGTAAACAAATGAGGCCTTCCTGATCCGATGAGCTCGTTAAAGTACGACAACAAAAACCACAATGCTTCCCTTTCAACATCGTACACAGCAACAGATGACGAGCCTTCAACAAACCACGCTGCAGCACGTGAACTGCCGCAGGTACTCGTGGAGGTACCCGGACATGGCGGAAGAGTGCGACAACGGTGGAAGTGACATCACATGAACACTATGTATTCATATGGCTTGTGGTCGGCGAGCACATGGACGGCGATCTGGAGTGCTATGTTTCGATTTTGCATGTGTGTCACAGATATTCATTTTTACTTATTCGTGATGAAAGTTAGTGTATATTTATTTTTCGAGAGTGCAACGTTGTTGTGGATTTTGCTGCTGGATGGAGCGAACACAACGTAAACACGTCTCTAGCTATATGCAAAACTTTTCGCTCGTCGGACATACGACTGCACATGCATCAGCTTGCAGGTGAGTGGCATTTCCAGCTACACTTAATTTTTTTAAAGTGAGGGTAATTACACTCTAACATTGGTTGTGGCGTTTTCAACCACCAAATTTATGCTTGTTCATAGCCTGTTATAAGTGTGGAGTTCTCAAACAACTGGCTCATTGTTTTTTCTTCAAAGACATTGTTGAATGTCACGCTATCTAGAGATAAATGATTTGCTCTTGTTTATTCACCGTATTCATTGCTAGCTGTATCGGACTAAATTACCGCTATTATTACTGCCTGCATACCCTGGTACTGCCTTTGTCATCACTGCAGTGCCAGTGCTTTTGCTGCTTGTGCGGAAAGTTCCTTTCCGCAATAATATTTAGTTAAAAAAATAACATTGGGGCGGGGTTGTAGGTGCCTTGGTACTCGTACTTGTATCTCATTGGCTTTGTGTAACGTTAACGGCTGGGTGTTGAAGCGTTCGGCCGCATTATTTTAGAGCTGTAAAGTATGTAGACCAGTAAGTCAAAAAACTATTTTCGCATCACTTAATTGGCATAGCCAGATGGTGGCGCACGAAACCCGTGACCCCCCCTCTCCCCACCATATTGCCACAGGGTTTGCTTGGGTGAGATCGAAGAGTGAAAGAGGACAAAGACGATCTCTCTGAGCCGCTGCTTGAGTAGTCGACTAAACGAGCCCATTTTTTATCAAGTTTGTCGAGAGTAACGTGACAAGACTGGTGGAGTTGCTGGGTACAACGTCTCGCAATCCACCCGATGCCCAAGACCCCGTCCAGCAGCCGGAACACAAGCCCTGCACCAGTGGACACTCCTGTTCATAGAGTAAGCCGCCGCCAACGAGGCCTACCACCTGAGACACCAACCACTGACGCAGCGACTATGACTTCGACACAAGATCCCATGCAAGCTCCGACACCTTCCACGCCGATCTACTGCACCGTCCAGAACCCGCTCATGCCTAGCCCCTTTCACGGAGCGCAGCATGAAGATGTTGACGACTGGCTGAGTGAGTTCGAACGTGTCGCAGCGATCAATTACTGGGATGATGCCGCGAAGCTCCGGAACGTGTACACGTGCCTAAAAGACGGTGCCAAGACGTGGTTTTTGAACAGGGATGATGTTCTAACATCTTGGCGCGAGTTCCAGCGTCGCCTCCTGGAGACCTACAGGAGTCCCGACCGCCGCGAACGGGCGGAGCGTGCACTTCAATCACGCATCCAGATGCCCAACGAGACCGTCTCGATGTACGTCGAGGACATGACGCGGCTTTTCAAGCGAGCGGATCCTGCTATGGCAGAAGAAAAAAAGTTGCGCCACCTCATGCGTGGTGTGAAGGAACAACTTTTTGCTGGTTTGGTGCGTAGTCCCCCCAAAAGTGTTGCTGAGTTCCTTACTGAAGCGGCAACAATGGAGCGAGTACTGCACCAACGGTCTGCCCAGTTTGACCGTCAAGTGAATGCTGCCTCAACTCCCGAGATTTTCGCCACCCCTGGGAGCAAGAGCCCCGAATGGATTCGCGAGATCATTCGATCTGTCGTCCGGGAAGAAATGGAAAAGATGTACGGGACAAGGCAAATCGATGTTGGGTCTATCACCAGTGTCATCCGCGACGAGGTCCAGCAGGTGCTGCACGCCCATCGTTTTCCGCCCACGTCGGTTGATCTGGAAACGGCTCCTGTGTCTACTGACAGTCGCCGTCGTACGTACGCGGAAGCCTTGCGATCTGCCACTCCTCTTTCGGGTCAAGGAGTCCCGATCCAGCCAGTGCCGCACGTCCCGATCCAGACAGTGCCGCACGTCCCGATCCAGACAATGCCATACGTCCCGATCCAGACAATGATGCCGTCAGTCGCGATTCAGTCAGCGCACGCTGATTTGGACATCGATAGTCGCCGTACACCGACGCGCAAGTCTGATCTCTGGCGTACGCCAGACAGACGACCCCTCTGCTATCATTGCGGTGAGGCTGGTCCACATTTACCGCGAATGCCCATACCGGCAACTTGGACTGCGCGGATTTTCCGTCAATTCCCCTCGTCCCCGAATTGGTCAAAGGCCAAGGGATATCGAAGAATATCTCGCGCAACAGCGTGCACCCTTTACACGACGGCAATCGCGGTCACCATCTCCGAGGAGACCCGCAGCCACTGGGCCACGTTTCGGGGTGACGGCACGGGAACGCTCCCCGAGCCCTCGTCGGGGAAAACTGAAGGCAGCGGCCTTCGGGGGCAAGGTCGCTGGGACTCAAAGTGCGGAAGACCTCCCATCGATGCTTGCACGCAACGCCGAAGGCATTTCGTCAGAGAATAATCGCAGTGCCGAAGAAACGCCGACATCCGCATTTGAACTTAGTGACCGCGTGTCGCTCGACATACCTGTGCTGGTTGACGGTCTTCAGGTCAGTGCATTGGTAGACACTGGTGCAGACTATTCGATCATCAGCGGGAGGCTAGCGAAAGATCTCAAAAAAGTGATCACGCCGTGGAATGGAACGCGAATTCGAACAGCTGGAGGACACGTTGTAACACCGCTGGGTCGCTGTACCGCAAGAGTGAAAATTCGTGCGTCAACGTTTGTGCTCAGCTGCCTCGTTCTCCCCGACTGTTCGCGTCAGCTGATTATCGGCATGGACTTCCTTCGGGAATACGGTGCCATCATAAATCTCCGTGAGCGCATCGTGACCTTCTCGACTTAACCATACAGTGACTGCTACCAAATGAAACAATACTTGATGCATGTCCTTTACTACTTTTTTTCAGGTCTATGACACATATTTGGACAAAAAAATCATCTTTTCATAAGCTCGATAACGCCGTTTGGGATTTGCCGCATGCATATAATTAGTCTGATTCCCACTTGGCTGTTCTTAACCATACAGTGACTGCTACCAAATGAAACAATACTTGATGCATGTCCTTTACTACTTTTTTTCAGGTCTATGACACATATTTGGACAAAAAAATCATCTTTTCATAAGCTCGATAACGCCGTTTGGGATTTGCCGCATGCATATAATTAGTCTGATTCCCACTTGGCTGTTCTTAACCATACAGTGACTGCTACCAAATGAAACAATACTTGATGCATGTCCTTTACTACTTTTTTTCAGGTCTATGACACATATTTGGTTATACTGCATATAATGATGTCCCCAATGATGCCAAAGTGCAGAAAGCAAGTGAATTTGGGTAAGTGCAGACTATTTGTACGTGTTACGTATATGAAAGCATCGCTCTTGGGGGGCAAACTGCGCATGTGTTGGCCAGCGAATTGTGTATCATGCCAAATGGTTACGCTGGCACTGACAATTTGACATGGCCCTGCTGGCCCGTATGTGTGCTTACGCTGTTACGGTTGAGATAAAATGTTTGTGTTTTCACTGGAGGGATTGCTGTTTGTACTAAAAAGCCAACTGCCAGGATTTGTTTACACTGGTGCTACTAAAAGTACGTTTCCCATATTTATACGGGTTTTGGCTTGTACAAACCATAACACTTGGGCCTAGATTCACAAAGCTGTCCATGCGCAGGCCTTCGTAACAGCGCTTCATGACTCGCCTTTGCCCTGCATGTTTTTTGCACATGTTTTGTGGGTTTAAAAGTCTCACTGCATGTTGACCTGTCCCACTCTGCAGAATTTTGGGTTAAAGTTCTTCAAGAGTGTGCTCAACTTTCTTGTGCACCTCCTTGCTGTTCTAAGATACTTATGTGTTATGCTGTTACTATAGGTGGCACTGTTCCTAATGTTTGTATTTCCATCACTTTGACCAAGTATGCGATATGTGGGCTTGAATGGTAGCCAATCCTGAACAAATGTCTTTGTGGCACATGTAGAAGGCAGTGCGCAAAATAAATAGGCAGACATTCACACCGGGCGCTAACTTCTAATAATGTTTTTTTTTTTTTGAAACCGCGGTGCACTGATTCCAATTTGTCCAACAGAGAAGTAATATGTTCGGCTGTGAACCAACAAGACATCGAACTATTGAATGCTTGGCATATTGTTGCACTCGGATATATGTGTATCGGCAAGCTATCTGCGACACTGTCAGACAAAGAATTAAAATATCTGTGCGTGCCTTAAGATATATTGTTACGTTCCTACATCTCGTGGCTGTGACTCGTCAACCGAGTTCGAAAGTGCACCCTAGTTCCCTAAATTTAAATCCCTGTCTAAAGGTGGCGCTTTCTATGTTTATTTGTTTCTATAGTTTCGCCCAGCCGTTTGCATCAGCTACATGGAAATTTACTGATGATCATCATGTAGCCTCCGCTAAAGGTTGCTTTCAAGCAAACTTTGCATGCTTGGCTTGTGCCTACAGGTATTGTACATTTAATGACGCAGTAGCGTATGACAGAACGGTATAATAGAGAGTAACTATGTGCACAAGCTAAATATCTATTTTAACATGAGCGGACAGTATGTGTTATTTACCACACACATGATCTCGCTTAGAATGTCCTACAGGTATTGCACATTTAATGACGCAGTAGCGTATGACAGAACGGTATAATAGAGAGTAACTATGTGCACAAGCTAAATATCTATTTTAACATGAGCGGACAGTATGTGTTATTTACCACACACATGATCTCGCTTAGAATGTCCTACAGGTATTGCACATTTAATGACGCAGTAGCGTATGACAGAACGGTATAATAGAGAGTAACTATGTGCACAAGCTAAATATCTATTTTAACATGAGCGGACAGTATGTGCTATTTACCACACACATGATCTCGCTTAGAATGTCCATTAGTGAATAGGCTGATGGAGATGTCACTCAGCTGTGTGGGAGTGGCAAAGCCATTGCTCCCTGATCTATCTATCTATCTATCTATCTATCTATCTATCTATCTATCTATCTATCTATCTATCTATCTATCTATCTATCTATCTATCTATCTATCTATCTATCTATCTATCTATCTATCTATCTATCTATCTATATCTATCTATCTATCTATTATCTATCTATCTATCTGTCTGTCTGTCTGTCTGTCTGTCTGTCTGTCTGTCTGTCTGTCTGTCTGTCTGTCTGTCTGTCTGTCTGTCTGTCTGTCTGTCTGTCTATCTATCTATCTATCATCTATCTATCTATCTATCTATCTATCTATCTATCTATCTATCTATCTATCTATCTATCTATCTATCTATCTATCTATCTATCTATCTATCTGTCTGTCTGTCTGTCTGTCTGTCTGTATGTATGTATGTATGTATGTATGTATGTATGTATGTATGTATGTATGTATGTATGTATGTATGTAGTATGTATGTATGTATGTATGTATGTATGTATGTATGTATGTATGTATGTATGTATGTGTCACAAACGATTCCAATTTTCGGATTATCCGCGGGCCCTTCTTACAAAGAGGGGCGCTTTTGTGTTCGGGGGACGACATCCGGCGACTAACGACCCAGCGTGGCGCCGGCTTGTCTTCCCTGCACCTGTACCGAAAGGGGAACCGGCGGCCTAAAAAAGGGAAAATTACCCCCAGATGAGACGGGGTCACGTGTACGCCCCTGAACAGGTTTGGACTGCATCGGAATAGGCAGTTGACGTACAGCCAGCAACAAGTGCGGTCGTCGGTGTCGCGAGTCTCGCGTAGGCGGCGAGCATGGAGTGACCCGCGCAACGTATTGAGACGGCTGCAATTCCGGGCACCCTCGTCGTCTACCAAGCCGGCGAGACCTTCAGCGGCACCCGTCAACTCCCCTACGTGCACCAAGAGCTGGCCTGGTCCGTATGGAACTTTTTATTGTGACTTTTTTTTGAACTGTTAAATTGTTTTAACCAGCCCTTTTTTTAAATATTTGTAGTGTGCGCTGCGTCGCACGTTAAAATTCAAAAGCGCCACCATGATAATTTTGTAATTATTTTCGTTTGTATCCCTCTCCTATGATTTCCATCTTGTTGTTATTTTAGTAATATTCCGCATATTTGTCTTTAGTCTGTATCTTTTGTATTGTTTTTTTGCATATTTTGTTATATAGCTGTTCTTTCCATCGTGTATCAGTTTCCCTCCTTTGTTATTTTTGCAATCTCCTGCCTTTGCCCTTGTTTCAATTAAATGCTTGTTCATGTGTAATCAAACTCCGTGTCTGCTCTATGAGTGCGTCGGTCAGGCCCACACATCACCACACGTGCAACCCCGCACGGGTCGACCAACCCGCAAATAAATTCGAAATGTGCCACTTCGAGGGCTTTCGGGCGTCGCAGGCCGAAGCGTAAAGTGGAAGCCTGCGAGTCTGCCGCACGTCGGTGTTGGATCGGCGGGGCCTCAATCGAAGTGTGTGACAGTATGTATGTATTGTAAAGGGGGTTTATTGAAGGACTGAGCAAGCGGGTGGTAGCTCTGAAAGGAACGCAGGCGAACCCAGATGACGGTGCTTGATCGCCGATCTCGTGCCTTCTTCTTGTGCTGATGATAGCTCACCTGATTGTATAAATTTTTGGACTCGCATTCTGTAATTACAACAGCACAATATGGGTTCAGGTCTGGCGTATCGACGGAGACAGCGCTGTTGCATCAAAAAGAGTTGATACTGGGCAACATTGAAGCAAGAAAGCTAACATTAGGCGTATTCATAGACTTTACGAAGGCGTTCGACAGAATTGATCACCAAACCTTGTTAGAAAAATTGTTTTATTACGGGATTAGAGGCATCGCGCTCGATTTAATAGAAAGCTACCTTAGTGATCGGTACCAGTGTGTGTATATAAATAGGCAAACATCTATGCCCAAAAAAATCAAACGCGGTGTACCACAGGGAAGCATATTAGGACCTCTTCTATTTAACCTTTATATCAATGATATTGTAAATGTGGATCACTCAATAACGTACATTATTTATGCAGATGATACAAGCCTAATCTTTACGGGAACAAATATAGACGATTTGATAAAAGCAGCTAATAAAACGTTAGTCAAGTTTTCGAAATGGTCCTGCCAAAATTTGTTACAGATCAACAGCTCTAAAACCAAGGCCGTTCTTTTCCGTGCGAAAGGAATAACATGTACGTACACACAAAAACTGATGCTAAATAATTTCAATATCGAACTTTCAGAGACTGTCAAAAACTTTGGGCGTCATCTTTCATCAACATATGTTCTGGAATTCTCACACTGAACAATTGTGTATTAAGCTAAGAAAAGCCCTTGGCGTGCTGAGAAGGTGTCAGTCGTTTCTACCGCTCCCCCAGAAACTTCTTATCTTTAATACGCTTTTTTGTTCTCATCTACGCTATTGTCAGTTGGTATGGGCTTCTGGAACTGAAACATCAAAACAAAAGTTGTATACACTTCAAAAAAAGCGCTTTGCGGGCTGTTGCAAATATAGGTTACAGAGAACACACATTCCATTTATTTGTCAAGTTTAAAGTTTTAAAATTTTGTGTTGCATGTGAACATAACTTGTTGTTGTCTTTGAGGTATGAAATTCGAAGGAATTGCGCAAACCTGAGAGGCTTAGCACATTTACAGCCGAAAATTTTGTTGCGTCCGATGCGGAGTTCTGAACACTGGCACATCCTCCGACCGCGAACAAATTACGGACTCCAAATGCTAAAGCACTCTGTTCCCCATATACTAAATAAGTTCAAGCTCACAGAACAGCAATGGCGTCTCCTTTCAAGTAGTGATATATTAAACCTGTTTGTATAAAGAGTTATAAACCCAGAAAAATTACACCCAGTACTTGTAAATGCATGAAATTTTAAGTGTACCCCTTTCTGTTATAGCGTCTTATTTTGGTTGCCTTTTTTCCCAATAATTGTTTGTTTGTAAACACCCAAGTGTGCATCGATTCTGTACTTCATAAACAACCACTAGAATGTTATTTTCTTTTCTTTTTTCTTTCAATCATACGTGAGCACCGTATGGAGTTTGGTGTGCCATTGTTTCTGTTGCCTTGTACAAATGGGAGGTGGGGCTAGTCAAGCTGCTATAGCGCAGCTTTTTTCCTACTTTACATGCCACAATTGTTTCTTGTTTGTGTAAATCACGGTGTATCGTTGTGGTGAAATAAATTTCAACTTTCAACTTTCTGTCTGTCTGTCTGTCTGTCTGTATGTATGTATGTATGTATGTATGTATGTATGTATGTATGTATGTATGTATGTATGTATGTATGTATGTATGTATGTATGTATGTATGTATGTATGTATGTATGTATGTATGTATGTATGTGTCTGGCTACTTACGCATCGGTGCTCTCATATCACCCCTTTAACTTGGAGTTAATTTCCTCCTCCTGCACGGTGCACGGTGGCAGCGCAAAGGAAGAGCTGCAGTCCGGTGAAGAGGCGCTTTATTGCAGCCTCAGGCTACTGCCCGAACATCCGCTCTTTTCTTTCAGATTCAAACATCCTTTATTCAACCCTCGGTTGAACAAAGGGTCTTCACACAAGCCAATCACACGCGTCGGCTCGCATTGCCACAACCAATTGCAGAAACACTTTCGTAATAGACACTGCATTTGTAAAAACCACGTTGCCAAATACAACACGCAAAGGGATTCCGCGTGTGCCTCTCTCCCATGCCAGGCCATGCTGCCTCTGTCGGCCGACTTCCGGAGACCAGTTTGGACAGCCAGAGGAGACGGTCGTGTCTGTGCGCGCCGCGCTTTTTCGCTGCCTCTCCTTGACGTCAGTCGCTCCCCAACTCCCGCTGAGTGCGGTCGCCCGCGGGCCGCGCTCGTCAGGAGTACGGCTCCTCCGCAGCAATGCGTTCGCGCTCCTGCGACAGTGACGGACATCTACACTGATCTGCCGTCGCAACTGCTGTGGAATAGCCTGCCATGGACTGCCCGGAACCCCCCACACCTCACACTGCCGGTTAGTGAATTAATTCCTTTTCACTTCGCGTGTTGTACGCGGCCGACCGGCGTGTGTCGTGGTGTAGGGCCACGGCTCATTGCACGTAGCTTAGACGCGCTTTCGCCGCCCCTGTGTGTGCGGTGCACAGGCGCTTGAGTCATAACGACAACTAGTGTCCATTACGCGCGACCACGCTATTGGGCAACCACCTCTGTGCAGTGTGCGGTTTCTTTTTTTTTTTTAGCGACATTGACAGTGACGCTTCGCAGTCCTCCTTAGTGCAACCGTTTTCTTCTTCTCTCTCTTGCACTAATTGTGAACTGTTGTTTTCCTGAGCGGTGTCGCCCACCCCTGGCATTTCGTGCGCGAGTGTAACCATGCATTCGCCTAGGCGCAACACCGACGCCCGCTCGCCCATCGTGGCATCCCCTCCATCGGCAGACAGCGCTTTAGTTGCTGCCCGTACTCCTGAAGAGCCCACAAGGCGTCGCTATTCTCACCGAAGATCAGAGAGCCTCCCAACCAACAAGGTACAGGCACACCGCCACCTCTTCTTCGAGAAGATAGCGACCGAAAACATCCAAGCCATAGTGGAGAAGTGGCTGCAGGCCAACCCTGTCGCCCCCACACCGGCCTCTCAGTGCGCCAGCGGGGCCGCACCTGCCATCATAACCACCAGAACTGCAGAGGAGCCACCACAAAGCCCCTCGCAGAGCGAAGCTCCTGGGCAGACACAGGGGCCTGCTGGTGTTCCCCTACCTCTGAGCTCAGATGAGGACGACGAGGCGATGGATATCCTCAACTCACGGAAGAGGCTGCGGGAAGAGAGTGGGGACGAGGACGACCACGCTCCCCGAAAGCAAACGGCCAACACCTCCCCCGACGAGGAAGCACACGCTTCACAGGGCTCAGTAGAGATGTCCGGGAGCGAGTTCAGAACCGTGATGAATTCCGAAGGGGCGTCCTCCATAGGGGACATGACAACATCTGCCCCAACAGGCGGCCCGGACCCAACGAGCTCGGATGGTGCAGGCACTCGCCAACACCCCACTACCGCCTCAACGGTCGACCTACCACCTGCAACAACCGAATCTCCCGAAAACCCACCCTCCGACGCTTCAGCTGCCATGGAGGTGGTTGAAGAGGTTCTCACCCGTACCGCCGCAGGGGGCAACATCCGAAAGGAAGCCCCTTATACAGCGAAGGACTTTCTGCTCACACCGTCAACAGGGGCCACACATACCAACAGCAAAAAGAAGGGGAAGAAGAAGCCAACCAAGAAGCGACCCCTGGCTACTGCTTCGGAGGGCACAACTGCCAACCTTCCCCAACCTTTCAGCAAGGCCCCCACTGCAGTGGACACCACTAGGCAGCACAGCAGTGTGGCGGGGAGTCCCCCAGACACAGAGGGCTTCCAGGTGGTCACCACCAAAAGCGCCCGACGCCGTGCCAGGGACCTTGCTGCTGCTGCGGCCCTCCCGGTCGACCCTGCCGTCGTTGGCACAGTTCTGTTCCGGCCGTCAGCCCCCGGAGGTACCTTCAGTGGATCCCCACGCCTCACCCTCGCACAGGCACTCTCTACAAGGCCCGGCGTGGCTGCAATACGCGTTAACCACAAACGCAACATTGTGGCTGCTGACGCTACCACGCGAGAGTGCCTGGAGCAGCTCCTGAACATCAAGGAGCTAAAGGGGATCCCCGTCACTGCCAAGGAACCCGCTGACCACAAGACCAGCACGGGGTTCCTACATGGTGTCGACGGGGAGCCTGCGGTGGACAGCCTGCTGCCTGGGATCAAGTCGGCCGTTCCGGTGCTCTCTGCTGCCAGGGAGGGGCGAACCGTGACGCTCCGCTTCGCTGGCCCTGTGCCGCCGGAGCACGTGTCTCTCTTCCTGGTCCGTTTCCCAGTGCGGCCAGCCAGACCCCGCCCTCTGCAGTGCCGGCAATGCGGTCGGTTCGGCCATGTAAAGGAGAGCTGCAGCTGGCCAGGCAGCTGCATCAGATGCGGCCGGACCCACCCTGGAGAGAGCTGCAAGCAGACCCGGTGTGTCAACTGCGGGGGCCCCCACTCTGCAGACACCCCAGAGTGCCCTCGGTGGCAGGAGCAGCGGAAGATTGCCACAATCATGGCATCCTCCCCAACCGTACTCTCGAGGCGCACAGTGGCAGCAGCGGTGCGAGAGGAGATTCGGGAGGCGCGGTCCTTTGCAAGCGTGGTGAAGGGCGACCCCGCGCCGCCCCTCCCCCCGGCCAGATCCATCCCGGCGCCTCGGAAATCTCGCCGCCAGCCACTCCAGGGACCGCAGTCCACCAGCGCTGCTGCCCCTATGGCCCTGCCAGTGGCCACTCCTGTTCCTGAAGCCCCTCCTGCTGCAGCTGCCACTCCCGCGGCCCAGCCCGCAGCTATTGCCCCCGGAGGCCGGCCTGCTGTGCCCATGGCTCCTGCGGTCCTGCCTGCTGCGACAGTAGAGTTGCCTCCAGCTGACCCAGCCTACCAAATCGTCGCCACTCTGCTGAACACCCTGCGGTCTGTGGGAGAGTCTCTTCCCCTGGACCACCCTCTTCGAGCCATCTGCCTACAGACGGGAGGCTCTCCACTCCCCACAACCAATCATGGCTAGCTCCCCACCTGGAACGAGCCGAGGCCGACGCCCTAGCGTTCTGCAGTGGAACGTAAACTGGCTGGGGCGGCGAAGAGACGACCTGGCGGAGCACCTCCTGCGGAGCGACTACGACGTGCTTGCACTACAGGAGGTGTATGCCCAGGCGGAGGACCTTCGCCTGCCAGGGTACGTCGGATACAGCAGCAGGACTGCCTGCACTCTGGCGACCTGCCCTGACGCCCCCTGCCTGAACGACAGCCACCAGCAAGGACGTTCCCGGTGTGCTATCTACGCCAGGCGCGAGCTCCCGCAGGCAGAGGTGGAGGTGGCTGACCTGGCTGGAGGCCCCTTTGAATGCTGTGCCGTCCGCATCCACATCGGGGGGCAGGACACCACTGTGGCCAGCATCTACGTTCGGCCGGGCCAGCCCTGGGACCCCAGATGCCTTCGTCAGCTGGCACATCGCCTGGGCAGGGAGTTCCTGCTTTGCGGGGACGTCAATGCGAAACACCCAGCATGGGGCGGGCGCAGGACTGACGCTCGAGGCAGAGAGCTGCGTGATGTCCTCCGGCAGCTGGGGCTGGCGATACTCAACTCGGGTGCCAACACCTTCCTCCGTCGTGGGCAGCAGGTCACCAGCACTGCCATAGACCTCAGCGTTGCCACGGAGGGTTGCCAGTATGCCTGGTCGCCATTCCCGGACACTTGGGGCTCGGACCACCTGCCCATCCTGCTGTCTCCCTTCAGAGGTAGGGCTCCACGGGACCGCGAGTACCGCGTGGTGGACTGGCAGGCCTACCGGCGACTACTCCAGCAGGACATGAGCAGCGGGGACCTGCTGCAACTGGTGGCCCACAGTGCGAGGGCAGCAACGGTCACTGCCAAGGTTCAGCAGGGACAGCCCGTCCCAGACATCCGGCACCTGGCTCTGAGGGCGGCACGGCGACGTGCAGAGCGGCAGGCCTTGACCAAACGCCAACCGGAGCTCTGGACGGTCTTCCGGCGAATCGATGCCGTCTGCAGACGCCACGCACGCAGGCGCCGGAACCAGGGCTGGCAGGGCGTGTGCGCCTCAATCAACAGCTCGCGGGATGGGACGAAGGCCTGGCGCCTGCTGAAGTGCCTGCTGATGGCGCCCCGGGCCTTGAACCAGGGACTGTCCCTGGCTGTTCACCTGTCAACGACGGCTGCGAACCTGGCAGAACGGCTGGCTGACCAGTTTGCTGCCAGAGATAGAGCCCTACTGCCTGCTGCACCACCGCCTGCTGCCCTCCCTTGCCCTACCTCTTGTCACCATCCCAGATGGGTGTCCGCGCAGGTGCGGGAGCTGTGCGAACAGCCCATAGCGTTACATGAGCTGGTGGCAGCCCTCGAGAGGACCAAGCGACGAAGTGCTCCAGGGGCCGACGGCATCACCTTCCAAATGCTCCGCAACCTGGATGGAGGTGGCCGTCAACGACTCCTGGAATACTACAATGACGTCTGGTGCACCGGAGCCTTACCCGAGTCCTGGCAAACTGCGGTGGTGGCGCCAATCCTGAAGCCCCGGAGGAAGGCCACGGCTCTCTCCTCATACCGGCCAGTGTCTCTCACCTCTGCGCCCTGCAAGGTGATGGAGAGGGTGGCTCTGGAGAGACTAGAGTGGATTGCCGACCACCTTGGCTTCTTCCCGGAGCAGCAGACGGGCTTCAGGCGGCACCGGTGCACGGCAGATTCCATCTCGGACGTCGTCGCTACCCTCGAGGACGCCAGGAGCAGCGGGGACGTGGCCATGCTGCTGCTGCTGGACGTGGAGAGCGCCTTCGACGGCCTCCCACACGTGGCGGTCGAGGCGGCCCTGGACCGACTCGGCATCAGCGGTAGCCTCCGAGGCTTTGTGACCGCCTTCCTGTCCGGGAGGACCTTCCGCGTCCGCGTTGGAGGGGCAACCAGCCAACCCAGGGTCATCACTGCTGGTGTCCCACAGGGTTCGGTACTGAGCCCTTTCCTCTTCAACATCGCACTGGCAGGACTTCCGGCGTCCCTCCCAACAGACACCAGGTTCCCGGCCCGCTGCTCTATCTACGCAGATGACGTGGCACTCTGGGTCCGGGGACCAAGGCGGTCCATCCCCGCCATCAGGAGATCACTGCAGGCGGTCCTCGATGCAGTGGTAGCCTACCTCGGAGGCATCGGGCTTAAGGTCTCTGCCACAAAGACCGAGGCCCTGCTGATTCACCCGCTGGCGGCAGCACGCACCCACGTGAGACGGCTGAGGATTGACAATCGCAGCCTGCCTTGGAGGTTGGTGGTGAAGTACCTGGGCCTCACCATTGACCACCGACTCACCTGGATCCCGGCTGCCAAGGCTGCTGCCACCAAGGTGAGGCGCGTCCAGGGCGCCATCAGCAGGCTGCAGCTGCGTGGCCGCGGCTGCTCCACCAAGTGGGCCC
Organism: Rhipicephalus microplus; assembly: GCF_013339725.1. Lineage (NCBI taxonomy): Eukaryota > Metazoa > Arthropoda > Arachnida > Ixodida > Ixodidae > Rhipicephalus > Rhipicephalus microplus. Next base: position 74,969,063 of record NC_051173.1, on the reverse strand, counting down.
TCCGGCTCAACCAGGCTGCGGCGTCCTCGGTCCTCCTGTACGCCTTCCCACTGGTGAGCCTGACACCGGCCAGGAGACGCCTGCTGGAGGGACTCCACAGGGGTGCACTGAGGGCCATCCTGGGGCTTCCCAAAAGCTCGCCGGTGGCAGCAACTCTCGCAGAGGCAGGAGAGTGGCCCCTGTCGTTACATATGCTGCAACGAGCGCTGGGCCACATTGACCGCCTTCACCGCGCCACCGACGGCAGGGCCCTCCTGGAGCGTCTCCGCAGCCAGCCGGGATCACGGATGGGAGGCCTCTGCCTGCTGTACCACCAAATGGTCCCAGATCCACCAGTTCCGGTTGCCTTTCCACCGCCTCACCACCAGCCACCAGAGGTCCACCTCTGCCTGGAAGGGGCAACCAAGCGACGAACGCCTGCGGCCGCACTGCAACAGGCGGCCTTCTGCAAGCTCCAGGAACAACTGGAGGGACGGCTGCAGGTGTTCACGGACGGATCTGTGATGCCAGACGGGACCGCAGCGGCCGCATGCGTAGTCCCGTCCAGAACCAGCAGCCGGCAGTGCAGGCTGCCCTTCCCGGCGAGCTCCACGGCTGCGGAACTGGCTGGACTGCATCTCGCAGTAGACCTGCTGGCTGAGAACATCCCCCTTCAGCCGGCCGCTGTTCTATGCGACAGCAAGGCGGCCCTGCAGACCCTGGCCAACTCCCGCCGTGCCGGACTGACGGCCTGCCTCCTGAGAGCCAAGGTTCGCGCCCTCACCGACGCCGGGGTGTCCGTCTCCTTCCACTGGCTGCCCTCCCACGTGGGCATCGCTGGAAACGAGAAGGCGGACACCCTCGCCAAGGCTGCCCACCAGCCTGGTACTCCCTACTCCTGTGCCGTGGCGGCCAGGGACTATTCACAGGCCCGTCTCAAGAGGCTCCTCATCACAGTCCACCCAGACCCGAGGGTGGCCGGCGGGCGAGGACCAAAGCCTCTCCCAGAGACGGGCCTCACCAGGAGAGAACGGGCCTCCCTATTACGACTGCGGACTGGCTGCGTATGGACGGCGGCCCGCCGCCACGCCAAGGGCCTCTGTCCCTCCCCGGCCTGCAGCCGCTGCGGAGACCCAGAGACCCTCGAACACCTCCTCTGTGCCTGCCCTGGCTTAGCACGGGAACGCTTGAGGGCCTACGCGGCCTACAGGAGACAGGGTCTGCCCGTCTCCACCCTGAAACACCTGCTGTTCCCGTCTCGTCCCACAACCAGCAGCACTCCGCAGCCTGGCGGAGTTTGTGGAGGAGTCGGGAATTGCCGCCTACCACTGATCCCAGGAGCCATGCTGCCCTTGCCCTTGCCGACGGCCTGCTGCTCGCACTGAAGCGGCCCGGACATCCCCTCTCTACACTCCACCACTATTTCTCCTATCCTCTTTCATCCCCCTCTACCCCACCCAAAGGCACTGCGCCGTGTCGCCTGTAGGCAGACAGAAATTAGGTGCCTTCTTCCTTTTCATACATGAACCACTACCACCACCACCATGTCCACTGACTTTTTCGTAGGACGACAGCCAGTCCTCGACGTCCTGGTCTTCGGCGCCCGAAAAGATCGGGGGGTCTCGCTGGTGAACCGGGCCGGGGCAAGTAGGAGCCGCGAGAGGTGCTGTCTCTTGAGCAGCGTCAACTTGCATGGTCGACGGCAGCGTGCGGGATCGGAGTTCCAGGGTGTAGGTGATGCAGTTACCCAGCACGATCCACCAAATGTAAAGGGGGTTTATTGAAGGACTGAGCAAGCGGGTGGTAGCTCTGAAAGGAACGCAGGCGAACCCAGATGACGGTGCTTGATCGCCGATCTCGTGCCTTCTTCTTGTGCTGATGATAGCTCACCTGATGGTATCAACGTCTTTCTTATTCACTACAGTATGTATGTATGTATGTATGTATGTATGTATGTATGTATGTATGTATGTATGTATGTATGTATGTATGTATGTATGTATGTATGTATGTATGTATGTATGTATGTATGTATGTATGTATGTATGTGTCTGGCCGCTTACGCATCGGTTCTCTCATATCACCCCTTTAACTTGGAGTTAATTTCCTCCTCCTGCACGGTGCACGGTGGCAGCGCGAAGGAAGAGCTGCAGTCCGGTGAAGAGACGCTTTATTGCAGCCTCAGGCTACTGCTCGAGTCCAAGCCCGAACATGTGCCCTTTTCTTTCAGATTCAAACATCCTCTATTCAACCCTCGGTTGAACAAAGGGTCTTCACACAAGCCAATCACACGCATGGGCTCGCATTGCCACAAGCAATTGCAGAAACACTTTCTTAATAGGCACTGCATTGGTAAAAACCACGTTACCAAATAAAACACGCAAAGGGATTCCGCGTGTGACACTCCGAAGGTTCTCTGCGTGTGACACTCTCTTCCATGCCAGGCCGTGCTGGCTCTGTCGGCCGACTTCCGTCGGCGGCCGCTCTCACGCTCGGGCCTCGTCAGCTCTCTCGTTAAAATGTTGAATTGTAGAAGCCTCCTTAAGAGCGGTGAGAACACCGTTGGGCTCTGTGCGCTTACCAGGTGTGCATGCGACAGCGAGGCGCCCCGACATCCTAACAACAGCGGGAAGGTTATGCTCGTCTCCCTGCCGCCACTATGTCTGGGTCAGCTAAGTGGTCGCGTCCCCGCGTCATTCTCAATGGCACGCGTGCACGCCAACAATGGCCTAAACTCAGACGGCGGCGCCTGGCCTGCTTCTTGCCAGACGCTCTTCCGAGTAAGCTTTCCCCTTCTAATCCCGGACGGGGGCGACCTTGACTGCTCCGCTAGTGAACCGGCGAACGAAGAAGTCTCCTTTCTTTCCCGTGCTCAGGTCTTCCGCGTTCGCCTTCGCGGAAACGATCAGCTTCGTTAGTTGACGGGACGGGAGCTGGCTACGCGCTCTGCATCAGCCGCATTATTTGCGCTACACGCAGCACGCCGGTAATTGTTGCTTCATACTAATTCTTGGGGTGAACCAAAAGAAGTATGGGAGGATAAAATGGTTTGGCGAATATGACTCACTGGTCATGAAATAAATAATTGCAAAATAGCGTCGCGTACGTCATCAAACACTAAAAAAAAAAAGTTGCACGTATCTGTCAGCGGCTCTGTCACAGCGGGTATCCGTCACAGGTGTTTCACAGTTTATGTTCAGGAACGGCGAGAACCGAAATGGTATAAATTCGACGCTTGATTGTTTAGAAAAAGCGGATATTCGCAGCGTTGATCGGACAAATGCAAAGAATAAATATCATTGTCCCACCAGAAACCTAACACTAATATCCTGTGTGCTAATCAAGTATTGCACTTCAGAGCCATGTCAGGTACAAGAACTACCTTTCGAATAGACCCTAATGTTCGTGAAACGCCAATTGTGGCTGCAATGCTGGCTTTCCAATTTCATAAACAACACATATGTATTCCTACAATACAGCCGTCACGTCCGGTTAACATCAATTCTAGTCAGGTGCCATCCCCTTAAGTTTATTTATGTAGCAGTGTACAGGTGTATACGTTCCTCGCGAGAAACGGCTCTTTATATCAGCTTACCGCTTTTAGTGTTGCTAATATCCATGTTGCGGTTGGTATCCTTACACAACTCTAAAAAACTGGTGTTATAAAACATGCATACCTGTGCCTCTGCCTGCATTTGTACGTAATTTTCGCACAACTTCGTAACGTTTCGCTCAATAAAACATACAACACATTTGGCTTGCATGTGCATGGTTCGCATAACACCGATTCCGAAGGTGCGTGGGATCTGCCGAGTTTTTTCATCCCACATATGTGAACAGCTTGCCTTAGGATTGTAACTGCCACATATGAATTCATCGGTAAAGCTGCCGAAGGTGTGCTAAAATGTAGAGAAATAAGTTCATCACACCAGTTAATTACGATGGTATTGCAGCTGGCTGTATTGCTGCTGCCGAATTTCTTCCAAGGCATATAACTGTTTCCAGCTGTTTGACCAAAACTGCGGATCACTGCACCTGGAGTTTGTACGCGATATCGTTGCTTGGAGGGACACTACCTTCAGCCGGTGCTTAGGCGCCGTAACCGGCTACCCGTTTAGAAAGCAACAGGGGATATGGTACACAATGACGTGCTGCTTGACGCCGCTCCGTGACATTTGTATGATTGTTACGTTGTCGGTATGAACTGCAGAAAGAATTTGATGCCTTGTTAAAGATGGCTGCATCAATCGCCGCGCACGTGCCATCGCAGACGCACTGACGCGGCTGCCAGTGTCAGCTAGGTCATTTAATAAATAAGCGAAGCCTAAGGTCCCGTTTAAGGCACGGTTTGATGCACGCTCAATCATTTTTCCGAAAACTACCCCGAGAGCAAGGCATTGACAATGTTTATCTAGATCCGGTGTCGGCAACCTTCTAAGGAAGAAAACCAAGTTACATGAAGCTTGCCTGGGGGGGGGGGGGGGGGGGATGGACATCAAATCGGGAGAAGGGGATGAGGCTTTGCAGTCGAAGAGAGAAAGTTTGGCGAGCTGTCTATATTGCGAAAAGCTGCCTATTTTCTGGCTTAATTGGCTAAAAACTCTAGCTAAGTGAGAAGATGGGGAACAGTGCCATACAGAGCCAATCTTTCCTTGTCTCTATGTAACCCCTTGAGAGGTCGAAATCGGCCGATTCGGCCTTACTAGTAGCAATCTTTGGGCCAGTTGGTGTCAGTTCTTCAGGATCTCGTACACACAGCGCCCCACGACGTGGACCAAAAGAAAAGCGGACAAAACTCAGTGTGGTTTTTTTTTTTGATTTCGAGATAAAACGTGACAAGGAAAAGGGGCATTCTGTTGTCATTCAAGGGACCGCATAATAAAGCCTGGCGGGCCGCAGGTTACCGACAACTTGTATCGGTGAGCGCCATAATAAGGAAAAAATTGGCAGACCCCACTGTGCAGTGGGAATCGATGATATGCGAAGCATGAACGAGAATCGTTGATATGTCATTGTAAAATTAGCACAACGTTACGTGGTGGAGGTAAATGATGCCGTACATAACTTCCACGTTATGTATATTAGGGGCGAAACTCTTTATAACGGCACCCGTTCGTCCCCCGTAGTATGTAACGAGTATATCATTTTTACCTCCAAGGTGGTGCCGGTGAGAGACTTCTTCTGTGCGTTGTTGAACAATAAAGAATAGTGCTCAGTGTACATGCCAATGGCTGCTAATGGGGAATGAGAGACAGGAGCATTCGGCTTTTAGTTAACGCGCAGCCTGCGATCACCATTAGCCGCCACTGGCATGTACATTGAGCACTAACTGACAAGAAAGGGTTGCTACGTTATACTCGCTGGGTGTAACCTCCTTAGCTTTAGAAAGGTTTAGCGAGCATTGAGCCGCAGTGCCATGAATACAATGAACTTGTATATACCATGAATGAACTCGAGGTGGTTAAAAATGGGAAGTAGATACGAAGCGCAAGCCGTAAGAAAATCAAAGCGGAATTCTCCGCCTCTCATTTCCCATTAGCAGCCATTGGCATGTACATTGAGCACTATCTGACTGAAAAGATTTGCTACGTCATACTCGCTGGGCGTAACCTCCTTGGTTTTCGAAAGGTTTAGGGAGTGTTCGGCCGCAGTGCCATGAATACAGTGAACTAGTATATACCATGAACTCGAGGTGGTTAAAGGTGGGAAGTGGACCCGAAGCGCAAGCCGTAAGAAAGTGTGCGTGTGCCACCTCTCGTTTAGTCCTTGGAATGTCCGCTGGATGGCGGTGCTTCTATATGGGGAATATATGATGAAAAGATGCGAGATGGTGGTACTTGGAATCGTTGAATAGATGGACGAACGGACACATAGACAGATGCATGAATGGACGCATGAACGGACGCAGGGGCGGATGCGTGGATGAACGCAGGGACGGACGCACACACGGACGGACGGATGCACCGTCACACAGACGGACGCATGGACGGACGGAAGCAAGAACGAATGGACGGACGAATGCTTCGCCCCACTCTCCATTATTCACTCCGTGGATATGCTGCCAATTTTTTCCCCCTCAGCTGCTGTCCCACTACTGTGGCACTTCCCCGGAATGTGTCCTCTGCAGCGAACATCATGACACCCTTTCCCATGTCCTATTCGGCTGCCTTGCTGATCCTCCCCCGCAGGGACAGCCTGCCATATCAAGCTGGGGGGAATGAGAGGTTCTGCTCTCGTCTGGGGACCCGGCGATGCAACTTGCTGTGCTGACTAGGACAGCCGATGCCTTCGCGGCGAGAGGCATGGCCATGTAGGTGTGGTGCGGGACCGCGTGGAAGCCCAGGGAGTCCAAAAACACTTGCTCTAATAAAGTTTTTAAATGCATTTCTTAGCGAGCTTCGGCTACTTTGATGAAAAGAGGCAAAATGGTGGTACTTGGAGTGTTGAGTAGATTGACGAATAGACACACAGACAGATGCATGGACGGACGCACGGATGGCTGCACGGCCGGATGGACGCATAGACGGACGCAGGGGCGGATGCATGGACGAACGCAGGGACGGACGCACGAACAGACGCATGCACGGACGGGCTGATGGACGCATGGACGGTCACAATGACGGACGCATGGACGAACGGAAGCAAGGACGAATGGACGGACGATTTCTTCGCCCCACTCTCCATCATTCACTCCGTGGATATGCTGCCATTTTTTTGGTTTAGATGTGTCGCTTACCTTCGTCATCTATTCACGTCACGTGATACCGAATTTAGTATATATGGAGCAGCGAAACGGCCGCGAGCACGCTATGAGCGTGGTATGTTGTGATGTTCTTACATGGCAAACGTGTCAGGATTATTATGTTAGCGCCAGTTATATATATTGTTATATTATAACACCCTCGTAGCCACAGACTATAGCGCCACAAAATAGCAATAGTATTGGAAGCATGCATAATAAAATGATAACAAACGATAGTGTATATATCTAACAATGTATATCAGATGATAATCACAGTGGCTGCAATATGAATGATACCATGTAAGTTTCTTGTTATATTTCGTGCTCTTGCACTGCCCGCTGTTGAACAACAAATGTTGCCCAAACATCTTTGTTTTGTAAATCACCGGTTCACTACGTTGAACAGTTCGCATAGTTACGTAATAACATCATAGATGTCGCATTGACACTGCTGTTGCCGTCATGACTCCCAACACAAGCACTGCGGTAACGTGCGACCCTGACTGCCGTCGGTTGGCGTCGCTCCTGCTCGGCCTGGAGAAATCCGCCCTGGCAAGGAACGCGCGTAGAATGGCACGGGTTCCTTCGATATCCGGATGTTCACCGCACTCGTCCGGGCTCATCTGCGCGGTGTCCAAACATCGAATTGCCTTCTTCTCGATTGCCCTGCGAAGGTGTACAACGCCACGGTTGAAGCACCGGTAAATTATCTTACGCACTAGTTTTTGTCTTTACACTGCCCATTATGCAGCGTGTGTTACCGATAATTAAAGAAAAGCAAACAAATAAATAACATAAATAAAGAGACAATTGGAATGGTACAGGACGCATATATATTAAGAAAGCTTGCTTTAAAATCCATACGCTTCTTAGTACTTGATCATGTATTACTAATCAAAACGTCCACCACAATGGAGCAGTATAGTTATGGTGATGCGCCGCTGGCCTGAAGGTCATGGGTTCGATCGCAGCCGCAGCAGTCGCTTTGCGAAAGAGGCGCGGTGCCAGAGGCCCGTGTGCGATATCCGTGAGCGTTGAAAACACCAGATAGACACTGACGCTCACTCAATCAATGGCTGTTCGGTGGTAGGCCGTTTGTAATATGGCCGTATGATCGTTTAACGAGGTGGTTCGCTACAGCGAAAGCTGTTATGAGATCACAACACGGGTCTCTTGCGGCGCCACAGTCGTCTGCCGCCGCTGCCGCCCGTAACCACCATCACGATAAAAAAGAAACTCAGTAAATAAAGAAACAAGGGTACAGTAGGATTCGCAACCGGGTCCCCTGCGTGCCAGCCCAGTGTTGTACCACTGAGCCACGCAGCTGCAAACTGGCCGTAGGCAGGCTTGATGTCACGAATGGAATCGCGTTTATATGAGTAATAAAGTGTTTTAGAACAGCAAAAGTACAATCAGCTGACACAATATTGCGGATTGCGCAAAAAGTGGGTGGTCGAATGCTCCAATCGTTTACAAAAGCTTGATATTGTTCACATATTAACTGTTGCGCATACCCACTGTGGCGAATTGTGGGAACTACAAAAGCTTCTGGCATAATGCTTCATCGTCGTCAGTCACAAGACGAAAAAAAATGCACAAAGCTACTCATAAGTGTGCAGCGGGTACCATGCTTCTCCGAGTAATTACGGATTTCATAGTGAATGCCTGTCTACTACACAATGATTTAAGGCGTAGTGGTTACCCTGCAAATGTACTAGCAACAGCTACCCAAGGAGTGTATCAAAAAGGCTCTGAAAGGCCGCTCTTCTAACTTTCGCTGTGAGAGTGCGGCACGTTGCGCGCAGGCCTGGCAGCTTTTTTTTTTTTTTTTTACGCAGCCACACTGAACTGCTCTCTGAATCAACCTTGTTTCAATACCGGATGGCATGGGGCAAGGAAAAAATATACAAGGTGGCACTGCGCTATGTGATCGAAAGAAAAATTGTTATGGGGGGTACAGCGTCCCAAAACAACCATACGATTATGAGAGACGCCGTAGTGAAGAGCTCCAGAAATTTAGGCCACCTGCGGTTGTTTAACGTGCACCCAAATCTGCGCACACGGGCCTACAGCATTTTCGCCTCCATAAAAAATGCAGCCGCTGCAGCCGGGATTCGATCCCACGACCTGCGGGTCAGCAGCCGAGTACCTTAACCACTAGACCAATGCGGCGGGGCTAGATAGATAGATAGATAGATAGATAGATAGATAGATAGATAGATAGATAGATAGATAGATAGATAGATAGACAGACAGACAGACAGACAGACAGACAGACAGACAGAGAGACAGACAGACAGACAGACAGACAGACAGACAGATAGATAGATAGATAGATAGATAGATAGATAGATAGATAGATAGATAGATAGATAGATAGATAGATAGATAGATAGATAGATAGATAGATAGATAGAAGGCAAAGGTGCTTGTAGACGAAAAGAAATGATTCGCATTTAGAATTACTTGTGAGAGTGGACGATGCAGTCGCTACATGTGAAGTTAATTGTTCCTGTACTTTACATGAGGGCTAGCCGCAGGTTCTACACCAAAAAATACTGTCTAACGATGACCACTGCGAAAACAAAATTTTAATACGATACATGCACCTTGCGGGGAAATGAACGTCAGTGTAACCACGAAGCGATCAGTGTTCTGTTATGAATGTCCACTGTTATGATTAATGAGAACTGAAAACGAATTGAAACATCATATTCTCACTCATAATTTGAAAAATTAAATTTTCCATATCGATTTCTGTCCATGCGAATTGGTCGAAAATTATTTATTCAGGGCTGTTGGATATTTATTAGTGACGGTTCGATTGGATGACTGATGAAAGCATAATATCAAAACATGGTGAAACCTCATTTGAACCACCTCCAAGCGCACTCTGAAGGAAAATTTATTACAGCAAAAGTTCACTGAACTGAAACTCTTCTTTTGCAGCTTGTCTTCAGAAGATAAAAAATATAAGTGTTGTTCGAATTGAGTTTCAGCTAACTTGTTTGTTATACTGATTTCTATGTATATGGTTTTTAGCATCATGCAAAAAAGGTGGTAATTATTTAGTATATTGAGGTGCAACGAGGGCAGAAGTTGTGGTCCACATACTCGACTAGCACTGAGATGTACCAAAAATGGCGCGAGAGAATAGGTTTCCAGTCAGTCGAGTTGAATATTTGAGTCACATCAAGTATGAGGTCCATGGGATGGCTATACGCTCTCCCATAGTAGAGTACAAAGTACTCTAAACCATAACCACCTTTTTTCTAAACACAAGTCCATAGAACTGAAGAGCGCTCTGTGGTCTGTTTCGTTAAATTGAAGGGCGTCAGCTCTATGCTCAATGGCACCTCGCTGGTTATTTAAAAAAAACTTCGTACATCTAGGTAGCTTATTCAATTATACGACATTAGTTCAAGCGGTTCTTCAATGCTTCTCATTCTATTGTGAAGTATTTTATTATTCGCATATCTTTATTGTTTAGATGTAATTCAAACACCGCGTTGCTAGACATATAGAATTTCCAATTAAGACTCCATTGTGTGCCCGCACTGAGGCGTTCTTCCTTTATTTAATTTCTGCATTATCGCGATGCAACAGATCAGATCAGATTTGTAAGCGGCATTTCGTGTAGACATTTTTCTACATTGCACCTGGCATTGACTTGTAAACTGAGCTTTGTGTATGAACTCAGAAGTTCCTTTCTTTCCTTTCTTTACTTGATCGCTGTAGGTTTCGCAAGTATGATTCCACGATACCTTCATATATAGCTTTGCTGAAATATTTCATACTCCATTCGGCAGTCGATATGTGTGCATTCAAGTACATTTGAAATACTCACTATTCAAACAGCCTTGGTTACTATACATAAAACTAACTAAACTAACTAGCTAACGCATTCTACGGGTAAATACATATGTATATGACTAAATACCACCAGCGTGTGACCTACACATGAAATCAATACATCGCATATATGACCCTAGGACGCTTTGCTGTTCATATTAGCTTTAAGACGAACCATCTGGGCACAACCAGGTGGGTTATTTAGAGGCACTATTTACGACTTTTATTCATGGGTTCCTAGCTGTCAGGCAGAGAGCTTTAAGAAAAACGGGTCATTCTGCGTGAGTGAACGAACACCATGTTTTTTAGTCCATCGGAGAAACCCCATGCTTTAAACCGGTAGCTGTACAACTGCTCTGAAAAGTTTACGAAGTGCGGTCTACACTGCTAATTCGAACGCGTATTCTCTGTTAGTGCCTGGCAGTTCCAACCTATCATGGTTCTGGGACATTAAACAGCACACATCAATCAATCAATCAATCAATCAATCAATCGATCGATCGATTCTAACCTAGCAGGTAGCTGTATTTGTCGCAGTGACAATATTACAGGGTAGAACATCTATTCGGAGGCTATACTCTCAGACGTTACAAGAATGAATTCTGACATTTTCTTCCTGCGCACACTTTAAGAGCGGTGGTACTTCTGCAATTGAAGTGAAGAAGACATCGTTGAGTTAATCTGAACTTCAAGCTCAGCCGAAGTCAACACCGGCGAAACACTACTGCCGCACCTTCATGAAAGCGAGCAACAGCATAACGTCAATCTTTCGTGCACCAGTGTCAGGTGTTCTGGCTGCACAAAACTTCATTGTATTGTCGCGAGAGCAAAGTTTCGCGGAAAACCTTGTTCTTTTACGGCTCACAAGCGGAGCAGTCAAGGTCACCCCCGTTCGGGATTAGAAGGGGAAAGCTTACTCGGAAAAGCGTCTAGCAAGAGGCAGGTCCGGCGCCACCGTCTGAGTTTAAGCCATTGTTGGCAGGCACGCGTGTCATTGAAAATGACATGGGGACGCGACCACTTAGCCTGACCGAGACATAGTGGCGGCAGATAAACGACCATATTCTCCCCCGCTGTTATGATGTCGGGGCGCCTCGCTGTCGCATGTACACCTGCAGTAAGCGCACGGAGCCCAATGGTGCACCCATCGCTCTTAAGGACGCTTCTAGGAAGCAACAATTAACGAAAGAACTGACGGGGCTCGAGCGTGAGAACGGCCGCCGACTGAATTCGGCCGAGGGAGACAGCACGAGTAATGTTGGGCAGCACGGCCTGGCATGGGAGAGAGTGTCCCGTGCGGAGAACCTATCCCTTTGCGTGTTTCATTTGGTAAGGAGGTTTTTACAAATGTAGTGCCTTTTATGAAAGTGTTTCTGTGATTGGTTGTGATGATGCGAGTCCCAACATGTGATTGGTTTTTGTGAAGACTCTTTGTTCGACCAAGGGTTAAAAAGAGGATGTTTGAATTTGAAAAGTGAGTGGAGTCGGGGTCAACAGCGGATCTCACCACCGGAGACCAGCTATGCAGGCCGAGGGGTATGCCACCATTTTCTATGTTTTGTCTTTGTGACCCAGTGCATTTTGTAAATTGAAGTTGTGTTAGCTAAATAAACCCCCAATGAGTGCTCCCCGAAATCATCGTGTTGACTTCTCATCGATTGCCTCCGCGGAGTTTCACCCACACTTATTCGTCTCCCTGGTCGTCCGATGTGCCTAACTTTGAACAACCCCGACGTTTTCGCTGCAAAATGGTGGAGGTTGCTCGGTAACGATAGTCCCGCTCTAAAATTATGCCCCGAGTCAACAACAAATATCAGGAACCTACCTCTGAGAGCTCTACTATGACGGAACCCCCTACCTTCTTCTCTGCTATATCTACCCCCCAAGCTAAACCATTCGTCAGACCACCAGTCTTTAGAGGCGCGCCGGAAGAATCTATTTCCGAGTGGCTACTTTGCTACGAACATGTAGCGTCGCTTAATAATTGGGACCAAGCCACGAAGGTGAAATTTCTATATCTGGCTTTAGACGGAGATGCGAAAAAGTGGCACAATACTCAAATTCTAACCGGTGCCCCTAATACATTGGAAGAATGGGCGACGTTACTAAAAACGTCCTTTACGAGTCGCCACTCAGTCGAGATCGCCTATTTGCGGCTACAAAACCGCACTCAATTGCCGTCCGAAACTCCCGAGCAGTACTACTATGACGTCGTACAGCTGTGTGCAAGAGTGAACCCGTCTATGACGGAAGATGATCGGTTGCGGCACCTTATACGCGGTTTACGTCCGGATGTTCTAGAGAAAATGATAATCGCAAACCCGGAGAGCTGCACTGCATTCCTCCAAATTTTGCAACGCATAAATCTGGCAGCTTTGATGAGCCGTGTGTCGGGGCTGCAACCGATTGGCATCCAGTATTCCATCGGATCGCAGTCGTGGATGCAAAACATCGCGCATCCCGTAGGGTTCGCACCCGCCGCAGCGACAGGGCACCCTCCTCCTACGTGTGTCGTCACTTGCGCCACGGCCGAATTGCGTTGCCCGCGGGAGGCTGCCGACCGCGAGAGAGACCTGAAAACGATTGCGGACTCGGTTGCCTTGCTGTCTGACCGGCTAAAAGGCATCGAAGACGAGGTGCGTCGCCCCCCAATGCCTTGGCCTCAGAGAACTTCCCGTGCCAACGACGGGCGTCCCCGATGCCAGATTTGCCGCCCTATAGGTCCCATAGCACAACAGTGCTGGCAGCGGTTTCGAGATGACAGGAACGATGAGGCGGAGCTCCAAGGCAATCAGAATGTGCAGCCTAATCCTTCGGGAAACGAGAACGGCTGGGCCTAGGGGGCCAGCCCGGCCGCCCCATCGGCACATTGTCGGAAAGTCAGCTTCTCACAGTCCCCACACGAGCCAACGGTACAGAAACAAAACTTGTAATTGACACCGGCTCGGCCGTAAATGTCATTTCAGAAGAATTAGCTAACAAAATATGTGCTTCATTCGAATCGAGAAAAGACATATTTATCCGAGGAATTGGCGGAGGCTTGCTCACCCCCAACGGTGAAGCTGAAATAAAACTTGAATTTGGCACCATCAAAGTTCACGAGACATTTTTAGTGGTCAAGGATTGCCCGTACGAGCTACTCGGTGGTCTTCCTTTTTGTCGAGCAGCCTGGCTTCTCATTGATTTCTCCAAAAAAGAGCTGCAGCTAAACGGTGAAATTTTCCGGCTACGTATAGACTCAAGTGCGACCGAACATAATGATGTACTTACAGTGCGGTGCCACGAGCAAATTCGCATGGAACCACGCACAGAAGTCGCTATTGAAGTAAAGGTCGCAAGGGACGGAGTTCACCTCGTCGAACCGAACAGCACGCTTAGAAACGGACTTCAGGTTGCACGCACAATAACGAGGATCGTGCATGGGAGAGGCCTCATTTGCATAGCTAATCCTACCATGTCGCCAGTAAACCTGCTCAGCGGAACAAAGCTTGGATGGGCTTCATCTATTCATGACGCACAGCTGGCAATCACGGCCCCCGAGAACGATCAAGTGCCTTAAGAGTTTGACATAGAGACTGGGGATCACCTACAGCCATCTGAGCGGGATGAACTGCTGTCGCTCATTGAGAAATACCGCCATCTATTTACGAGCAGTGACAACCCCATCCGGCAGACTCATGTAGCTGAACATGTGATCGACACAGGCGATTCTCGACCAATTCATCAGCACCCATATCGTCATTCCCCTTTTGAAAGACAACAGATTGAGCAACAATTAAGTAGAAGAAATGCTGCGCGATGGGATAATTAGAGAGTCTCACAGTCCTTGGTCATCACCTGTCGTCCTCGTGAAGAAGCCAAATGGGACTTGGCGTTTCTGCGTCGATTTTCGCAGAGTCAATGAGGTCACTAAAAAAGATGTGCACCCACTGCCACGAATTGATGACATTCTCGACGTGCTACAGGAGTCAAAATACTTCACCACGCTTGATATAACATCAGGCTACTGGCAAGTAGGCATCAAGGAGGAAGATAAGCAAAAGACCGCATTTGCCTGTGGACCCGGCCTGTACGAATTCAATGTTGTTCCTTTCGGCCTGTGCAACGCCCCTGCCACATTCCAGAGAATGATTAACAAAGTCCTCAGTGGTCTTCTCTGGAGAGTTTGTTTGGCCTACTTGGACGACATCGTTATTTTCTCGAAGACTATGGCATCTCATTTGCAAGATTCGGAAAGTGTGTTTTCGGCTTTGGACGCGGCAAACTTACGACTGAAGTCCGAGAAATGCAGCTTCGCCCGCCAGGAGATCAAATATCTTGGACACATTCTCACAGGTGAAAGCATCCGGCCGGACCCAGACAAAGTAGCAGCGATCGAAAAATTCCCCAAGCCACGAAACAAGAAAGGTGTACAGAGCTTTCTCGGAATCTGTAACTACTATCGGCGATTCATCAAAGATTTCTCTCGCATTTCTCGACCTCTGACCAACTTAACCAAAAAGGATGTTCCTTTCGTCTGGGATGCGGCATGCGAAGTGGCCCTGCAATCCCTCAAAGAAAAGCTGATCACAGCCCCAATTCTGCGTCAGTTTGAGCCGGGAAAGCCGATAGAGGTGCACACTGATGCCTGTGATTACGGCATTGGCGCCGTACTTGTACAGAAAATTGGAACTCAAGAGAGAGTCGTCGCCTATGCGAGCCGCCACCTTAACAAAGCTGAGATGAACTACAGTACAACTGAGAAAGAAAGCCTCGCCGTTGTGTACGCCTGCGGACAGTTTCGGCCATACGTCTTTGGTGCTAAGTTCACGGTCGTGACTGACCAAGCCAGCCTGACTTGGCCAAATAAAGTAAGGAATCCGAACGGTCGTTTTATGCGATGGTCTCTGTTGCTTCAGGAATGCGACATAACGTTGCGACACCGCCCTGGCCCCAAGAATGGAAATGCCGACACGCTTTCCCGCCTTCCTCATGATCCCGCGCCTGTAAGCGAAGAAAACCCCTTACCGTTGCTGGTTCTGGATCAGGTGGATGTTGGAAAAAAGCAGAGGGCAGACCCATGGATGAAAGAAATTATGCAGCACCTCGAGCACCCGGATGCGCCCGTTGTCAGGAAAACTAAAAGAACGGCATGGAGCTTTCGGTTGATCGACGGTGTACTGTATCGAAGGGCGAAAGGGTTTCAGGAGGATCGTGCTGCGCTCGTTGTCCCCAAGTGCTTGAGATCTGAGATTTTAAAGTACTGCCATGACGCCACCACGGCAGGCCACTTAGGTGTCAAGCGCACATGGGAGAAAGTTCGTTGCCGATATTTCTGGCCGAAGATGTTCTCGTACGTAAGCAAGTACGTTCTCTCCTGCCCCGGCTGCCAGACATGAAAGCAACCATCGGGGAGGCCGGTCGGTTTCCTCCAACCGATCCCACCTGCAGGTCGACCTTTTCAGCAGGTGGGCATGGACTTCATTGGGCCTTTCACTAAATCCAAAGCAGGGAACCGCTACATCATCGTTATTACCGACTACCATACGAAATGGGTCGAGGCTGTCGCGTGTCCAGCGGTCACTGCCGCAGAAGCAGCAAGAGCTTTCGTCGAACAAATCGTCCTACGTCATAGTGCCCCGGAGAAAGTAATAAGCGATCGTGGGCAGCACTTTGTCGCCAACTTGACCGAAGAAATATTCCGGCTCGTGGGTAGCGAGCATGCCACCACAACAGCATACCACTCACAGGCCAACGGCTTGTGCGAGCGTTTTAACCGCACGTTGGCTGACATGCTCATTATGTACGTTTCCTCACACCACCGCGACTGGGATGAATTCCTACCGTACGTTTTTTTTCCATACAATTCTTCCACCCACGAGACGACTGGATTCACTCCCTTCTTTCTTCTTCACGGACATGAACCGATACTACCGGTGGATGTAGGGTCGGGCGCGCAACGCGGATTCGACTACACCCTGGATGCAATGAAAGTGGCCCGCAGGCTGCGGCAGGCTCAAAAAATAGTAAATAAACGGGAGAAGCGTCAGCAGGAGAAGAGCAAGCGCAGCTATGATGCTAGGCGACGAAGTGTTGTTTATCATCAAGGCGACTTGGTGTACTTGTGGACTCCCTCCCGGGCGAAAGGGAAGACGACGAAGTTTCTTCACAAATATCACGGACCTTTCCGTCTTGTGCGCCAGGTAGCCGAGAACAATTGGGAGGTGGTAGACCAAACTGGGAAAAAACGTGACGTTGTGAATGTGGCGCGTTTAAAGCCCTGCCATGTTCGATTGGGCTCCAATGCCGATGACGCGGACGATGAGTCTGATGATAATCATGAAGTGCGCGATCTCGGTGGTGATGTGCGCGATGGCAGTGCCAGGAGAGATGACCACGGATTGCATCGAAGTGTTGTGCGCGAGTGCAGTGCAAGGAGAGATGACCACGCATTGCATCGAAGTGTTGTGCGCGAGTGCGGCTCCAATGGTGATGTGCGCGAGTGCGGTTCGCGAGTGGGTCAGGATCTGCGTTTGCAACATTATGTGCGCGGGACACAGACCACTGTTCCAGTACAGCAGTGCGAAAGCTACGACACGGACACTGAACTTTACTCGGACTGGAAGACATTTTCAAGTAATAACAACGCACAACAGAATGTCAGTGCTTACGAAACGGACACTGAGTTGTATTGCAGTATCGACGAGTGAGCTTATATATTTCTGTGCCCAATGATTTTGTTTTTTTTATCCGTTGTTTTTATGTAATTTTTTAAAGGCACTCACCTTTTATGCACATGCATAAGTGTCTTTAAATAAGCGTCTCATACACTTGTTGAATGCAAAACCTTATTGTATAATTAGTCTATTTCTTGTCGTATTTTGCAGATAAAACGAGTGGGACACTCTTTTTCGTAGGGGGGAGGTGTCGCGAGAGCAAAGTTTCGCGGAAAACCTTGTTCTTTTACGGCTCACAAGCGGAGCAGTCAAGGTCGCCCCCGTTCGGGATTGGAAGGGGAAAGCTTACTCGGAAAAGCGTCTAGCAAGAGCCAGGTCCGGCGCCACCGTGTGAGTTTAAGCCATTGTTGGCAGGCACGCGTGTCATTGAGAATGACATGGGGACGCGACCACTTAGCCTGACCGAGACATAGTGGCGGCAGATAAACGACCATATTCTCCCCCGCTGTTATGATGTCGGGGCGCCTCGCTGTCGCATGTACACCTGCAGTAAGCGCACGGAGCCCAATGGTGCACCCATCGCTCTTAAGGACGCTTCTAGGAAGCAACAATTAACGAAAGAACTGACGGGGCTCGAGCGTGAGAACGGCCGCCGACTGAATTCGGCCGAGGGAGACAGCACGAGTAATGTTGGGCAGCACGGCCTGGCATGGGAGAGAGTGTCCCGTGCGGAGAACCTATCCCTTTGCGTGTTTCATTTGGTAAGGAGGTTTTTACAAATGTAGTGTCTTTTATGAAAGTGTTTCTGTGATTGGTTGTGATGATGCGAGTCCCAACATGTGATTGGTTTTTGTGAAGACTCTTTGTTCGACCAAGGGTTAAAAAGAGGATGTTTGAATTTGAAAAGTGAGTGGAGTCGGGATCAACAGCGGATCTCACCACCGGAGACCAGCTATGCAGGCCGAGGGGTATGCCACCATTTTCTATGTTTTGTCTTTGTGACCCAGTGCATTTTGTAAATTGAAGTTGTGTTAGCTAAATAAACCCCCAATGTGTGCTCCCCGAAATCATCGTGTTGACTTCTCATCGATTGCCTCCGCGGAGTTTCACCCACACTTATTCGTCTCCCTAATCGTCCGATGTGCCTAACTTTGAACGACCCCGACGTTTTCGCTACAGTATGCTCACGTCTACAGTTCCGATGGCGCCTAGCAGCGCTCGTGTGTTGTCGTGCAACACACTGGCTGCCTTGTCGCGCCGTCTAGTCGCTGCGTGAGGACTTCTCCTTGTTCGAGGGGCGCAATAAAGTTACAGCTCTGCAAACGAATGGTTTCGTACTCTTCCAAAGCAAGCAAGACAGAGCTACATACCACAAGAAAAACTCATTTTACCCGCCCCACAGCATGACAATATCTTGTTAAAATTGTGCGCATCCACGATTTTAAAGCAATTCTCTCAACTTTCAGTTGTTGCTTCAATTCTCAAGACACTAACTTGGAAGAGTCGGGTAATCGTAAACGTCGCCGAAGCGGCATGCTTCAACCGAAACTAATGGCGTGCGTCAGAGTTTTTTTTTTTTACAAAGGCACATCAATGGCAAAACGTGAGTGCTTGGGTACGAGGTATTACCAGCACCACAATACGACCTTTGAGTGACATCCGGCAGTTGATATCGAAAACGTGATTCAGGAAGACTAGTCTGACATTCTCGGCAATCACAGTATCGCGATAACACTGAATAATATCTAAAATCTGCTGAAGTGATGCGGAAACGCCAGGCGTGCTGTGTGTTTTATTGTTGCCTGTTGGACTTAGCCCTCGGTGACTGATTAGATAATTCTAGCACCCCGTAGCGCAAGGTGGAGAGCTTTCATTCTTTTTTTTTTTTGTTGTGATAACGTTAGGGCTGACCGAATAATGATTGCTGAGGTTGAATTGAGCAAGAATCTAATTACCTCAATTGAGAGTTTATTTACTTATTTATTTATTTAAAATACAGCCAAGGTCAACCGACATTAACGATTGGACTTGTAAATATAACAACAATATTCTGAGTACAAGGACAACACAATGCAAGAATAGTTAGTAACAGGCATAGAATCTATAGCATCAGCGGAAAAATACATACTACGAAAGAAATCGGAGGGCCCTTAAGCTTCGTCTTGAAGAGTTAAACGCGATAGCATATTCTGTTCCTTGCGCGTACTTCAAACATTTAGTGTATAAAATCTTTTCGAGCTTGGTATACACCCACTACGTGGCCTTAAGGGTGTCGTACCACGTGTGCCTTTTGTAGTGCTTTAAACTATTAAGCCATGATAATTCTATGTTCTGACGCCCGATGGCAATGTACGCTTGTCCAACGCGTTATTACAGCAGTATTTTATGTTGTATTGCGAAGCAAGTAGACAGCACGCACCTGTTTGTATATAAAGCATGAACGTTACTTTTACTACATTTCCAAGCAGAGGAAGTTATTTTCACTGTATTCACAAGCGGAGGCGTGGCACTGTGAAACAACAGCCGCTTGCTATGCAAATGACTCTCGTTGGATTTCCACATTCATACCCAGAATGTTTTATTGTTTATTTCTATCTTTCTCAATTTTTTGGTAACGAGAAGATGACTGATTTTTTGGTCACGCAAGGATGGTGATTTTTCGCTCGCAGCCAACCACGCCGACACCGATGCCGGAATTTCTGCTAAACAGTATTTTTCAATCCTACCATGTTAAAACCACGGTTATTTATATACAATAGCGATTAGAATGCAATATACAACCGGTAATCATGCAATGTGTTATTATACAAGTGTGGCTATTAGGATGGTAGATACAACAGAACTTACAAAAATTTGGTCATCAAAGTCACAAGTTGGTCGTGATCTAAATAGTTACTAGTGATGCGGGAAGGCAGTTTGAATCATTGGATGTGCGTGGTATGCATGCCTGTCGAAATGATTCGGTATAAGACAACGGAATGTCCACCTTATGAGCATGATTCAAATGACATGAGACATAATGAGGAGGAATTATTAGCAAATCACGTGAGTAGCATTATTGATAAGCTTGTGAAAAGGTGTTAAATGGAGTATTGTTCGTTGAAGAGCAAGTGTAGGTAATTTAAGGTTAATTTTCATAGGTGTGATGTTCACGTTTTGGTCGTAATTGGACATTATAAAGCTGACAGACATATTTCGTAGCCTTTATAATGAACGCACCAAATTATTGGGATATGGATCTCAAACCAATGCGGCATATTCAAGCTTAGTAGGAACGAATGTTTCTAAACAGCATTAGTTCGAGCGATGAAGGTGGTTTTGCGAAGTTACGGCAAACATATCGAGCATGCGATTACCGTGGCAAACAAGGTTGCCGATATGTGTATTCCGTGTAGGTTGTTGCTAATATTAGCTTAAAAATATTTGTGAGAAGCCACGCTGACCGATTGTGTGTTAAAATGATTATAAACAGATGAAGTTGTACTTTTTCAAGACACGCATAGATATGCATTTCTTACTGTTTCGTTCTACAAGTCATGTGTTACTCAAGTTAAGGACAGCACTATGGCGAAATTTAAGAAGGGTGACGTCGTTAGGTCCAATTATTTCACGAAAAATTTCGTAATAATCGGCAAATGAATTTGTGTATGAGGAAACAGAAGATGACAAATGTATTGGAGCGAAACAGCCATTTGGACTAGTTGGTAGCTGTTCAGTATGAAAGATAGAAGTGGGGGCAGTACTATCAGCGTCAAATGAAACCCGAATAGCGGCAAGCCATTGCGATTGGGTAGTGCATGCCGTCCACTTAATACCATGGACCGGCACATATATATATGCGCAGAGCTGCGGAACAGGCTGTGCGCGCGTGTCAATGGTGATAACTGGATGGTTCGCACTACACTATCGCAAAGGCTTGTCGCTGTTCGGGTTTCATTTGACGCTCATAGTACTTGAAGGGGCCCTGCAACACTTTTTGAGCATAGGTCGGAAAACGCTGCCGATCGGTAGGAGAGGCTCCCGACAACACGCGAGCCAAATATTATAGCGAAGCACGCGGCCTGAAATTGACAATAAATTATCAAATTCAGCTAAATATTTTTTTCTGTTCTCTCGACTAATGACAAAAGACGCTCAAAAACAACACGTAGCAAGCCCATCTATCGGCCATTAGCTGGTTTGAACATGGCGCGCTTAGTCGTTACAGAAATCGCCGCCGGAGGCTGCGACTTGTCCACACGTGCGTGCCCGATCACACTGAAAAAACCGCGCATTAAGAAAAAAACGCCAAAAATTCTCAAGGTCACGAGGCGCAGGTGACGTAGTTTCTTTACCCCTGCCATCCTTTCCTGCTTAGCTTCCAGTGCTTTCATCGGGACGAGAGAAGAGAGCATACAATTGCAGCATGCAACAAATCTTTTTAACTCCACTGGCAATGGAAAGATTCTTAAAATGTTTGCGGCGTTGAATTCGTAAGACAAATATATATATATATATATATATATATATAAAGTTTATTGAAAGTGCAATATATATATATATATATATATATATATATATATATATATATATATATAAAGTTTATTGAAAGTGCAATATATATATATATATATATATATATCTGTTTACAAAAATTGTTACATTATACAAGTTCTCTCGCCTGAAATGCAAAAACCAGAAGACGACCGCCATTCCTCCAAAAGTCAACAAAATATCATAAAGGTGCCTGCTCCTAACCAGAGAAGTTAAGCAAAAGTATACACAAGCAGATTAGCTAACCAAAATGATTAGTGCCGCGATTTTACCTAATGTAGGTACTCTTTGTCTGAAAGTGTTGTTGTTTTCTCTTGCAGTCCATGTTAAGTACAGCGCCCCACTTCTTTCATTTTTCCATTTTTCATTTTATTACCTTAAAGACCCCTTAAAAGGGGCATTACATAAGGTGTGGGAATACATTACTACATAATTTGCTTAATGCAGAGCTAAACACAAAAAAGAAAGATACATGCGCTAAAGTACATAATTTGCATAACATGTAACTGAACGGGAGGAAAATACAGAAACATACATGGGCTAAGGTGTTACATACGTCAGCACAAGTACAATAAATAATACGTCAGCACTAGTACAGTAAATATTACAAACTAGAAATTCACTTTTTATTGCGAAAAGTGCGCAGTGATACTCTCCGCAAACGAACACGGGCAAGTGATGGCGGCGATCTGGTGGGGAAGGTTGTTCCAATGTGTAGCGGCATGGCAAAAGAATGAGGCGGAAAAGGTAACAGTGCGCTTGCGAGGGCGGCCCACTTGGAAAGTGTGCCGTGTACGATGAGATGCTCGGGCTGCGGGGGGGATATAGGGTGGCTGATGAAGCGAGGTGTGATAAAACTTGTGGAAAAGTGAGAGGGCTGCAGTGCGCCGGCGTGTACTAAGGGGAAGCAATTTCAATTCTTTCGTTAAGTAAGATATGCTCGTGCCATATGAATAATTAAAATGAATGAACCTTGCGGCACGATTTTGAACGGCTTCGAGTGCGTTGAGATATTTTTGGTGAGGATTCTATATGGCAGATGCATATTCCAGTTTTGGACGGACTATTGACTGGTAGGCCAGTAGTTTAACCTGTTTGGGGGCGCATTTCAGATAACGCTTGAGAAAACCAAGTGATTTGATAGCAGAAGAAATGATGTTAGTGACGTGTGTGCGCCAGGACAAGTCGTTCGATATAGTAACACCTAGGTACTTGTAAGACTGCGCAGAACACATGGGATTGTTCCTGATTGTGTATGTGTAAGGAAATGGGTCATGCCGACGAGAAAATACGATCAATTTGCATTTCTCAGGATTAAGTTCCATTAACCAACAGTCGCACCATTCCTGTAGACGATTAATGTCCTCCTGAAATTAGTCTTGATTCGATGTGTTAGTAATTGTTCGATAAATGACGCACTCGTCTGCGAACAAATGAACGTTGCAAGACACGTGCGGAGGCAGGTCACTGATGTATATTAGGAAGAGTAAAGGTCCAAGAACAGATCCTTGTGGTACGCCGGAGGTCACTGGTAGGGGACTAGATGCGTGGTTGTTAACTGTAACGAACTGAGATCGGTTTGTCAAGAACGATTTAATCCATCGCAAAATGTCGCGGTTAATGTTCGCAAGAGAAAGTATTAGTAATAGACGTGGGTGTGGTACCTTGTCGAACGCTTTTGCGAAATCTAGAAATATCGCGTCTGTCTGTAGGTTAGAATCTAAGTTGGTATGAACATCATGCAGGAAAATGGCCAGTTGTGTTTCGCAGGAAAAGCCTTTGCGGGACCTATGCTGTGATCAATGAAAGTATTTGTTCGAGTGAAGAAATTTAATAACTTCTGTGTACATGACGTGTTCCGTGAGCTTACAGGGCACACTCGTTAGTGAAACGGGGCGATCATTAAGCGGGCAATTTCTGTCACCTGCTTTGTGGATTGGAACAACCATTCCGACCTTCCAGTCATATGGCGTTTCACCAGTTGAAAGTGACTGCGAAAACAGCAAACACAGGAAAACCGCGGTGACATGTTTAGTATTCTTTAACAGTTTCGAATTAATGTTATCCACGCCGGCTGACGATGTGAGTTTAACATTGTCGATTAACGATGAGATGCCATCTGGAAAAAATGTAATGGTCGACATATGACTTGTTGCGTTGGTACGCGAGAGAAGAGGGGTCATGGTGAACTCTTCTGTAAATGCAGACACAAAGGCTGCATTAAAAAAAGTTCGCGCATTCCATATCGTCGAACGTTTCATCTTCTTCCTTGGTAAGTGTTACACTGTGCCTTTCTTCAGAATTTATCACCTGCCAGAATTTCTTTGTGTTATTGATTAAAAGTTTCGTAAGGTCATCGAAAAAGAACGCATCTTTCACCTTGCGAATTGCTGGTAGGTATGCTCGTTCAGCAGCGTAGTATTTTTCCCATGCAAACGTGTCCGTCCTGCATTTAGCGGTGCGATACATGCGTTTCTTTTTGTTTTCTAGTCTTTTGAGCGAAATATTAAACCATGGTTTTTGTTCAAGCGTTTGAAAGGTAATTTTTGGTATGTACCGGTTCGCTAAGTTGTTTATTTTCTCTTTGAATATCAGCCAATTTTCATTAACGGTGCGGTTATGAAACGTACCTTGGAAGAGAGGTAGAAAATTTTGTAAATGTTCACATATTGCATCATAATTACCTTTGTCGTATGAATGTATAGTTATTTCGCGCTTATGCCGCAAAGCTGGAGCAAAGCAAAAAGAAGCATGGATGACCTTGTGGTCGCTTATATCTCTAAGAAAGGTAATGGACGACAAACTGTCCGGACAGTTGACCAGTACTAGGTCTAAAGTGTTTTCAGTGTCTTGGGTAACACGGGTCGGCTCTGATACAAGTTGTTTTAGATTGAAGTTGAGGCAAACGTCCAGAAAATCCCTCGCTTCGGTTTGGCTTACTAAAAAGGGTACGGTGCTCCGCCAATCAATGTCTGGCAGGTGAAAGTCTCCAAAAAGAAGAAGGTTGGCATTTGGGTGCCGAGAGCAAACGAAATTTAGTGCATTGTTCAGTTTACGAGCGAAGTCGGTGCTATTGCGCGGAGGTTTGTAACAAACACCTAAAATTGTTATTGTGCATGACAAGATGACATATTCTTATTATAGATTAGAAAAAAAAGTGGACCGAGGGCTGGGCCCTGTGGTACACCGCAATTTATTGAACTTTCATCGAAATTAGTTCTATTAGCTGAGACAAATCGGAAGCGCTTAGTATAAGGAAACTTTCGATCAAGGTTACGAGGCAGGGATCAAGTTTAGCAAACGTAACTTACAAATGAGCAGGTTGTGGCACACCTTGTCGAAAACTGTAGAAGAACCAATAGGAAAATACAGTCGACAAAAGATCTGTTGCGAAGAAGGGACGTTAGTATATGTACGAATACGTTATTTATGTTTCGCCGTAGTATCATTTGCGAAATCCACGTTGCGAATATGTGAAAAATGAGTATGTCTCTAAAAAAAATATGCTGTACAGGAGAAGCAAGAGAGGGTATACTAATCAACGAAATGGAGCTGCAGTGTAAAGAAAAATGCTTGTTACCGAATTTGTGGATTGGAACTACCTTCCAGATTTTCCAATCAGATGGAAGAACACCATCGGTAAGTGATTGTGACAAATTTTTAATAAGGATGAAAACTAGCTAACCTCCCTTTTCTTCCTCCTTCCCTTCTCCTCCTCCTCCTTTTACTAAATGTTATCAATGAATAGCACAGAGTGCTTTGTATAAGCTTGATAATTATATGATCGCTACCCGATTCCGAAGATTAATTTAGGGACTTCATAGTGCTTGCGATACCATCGTATCTGACAATGACAGTGAACATTTAATCGTGGGGTCATGCGGTTGAATAACGGGAAGAATGGCGAAAGTAGGCAAGAGATTTTTTATATTAGATAACGGCATTTAGAATGTTGAAGCATTGGATAATAAACAGCATAACCTCTAAGGTTGTTAAGTACGACGACATCGTTGTCTTCTGTATTAATCACGGATCAATTTTTTAGGGTTAGTCTGTAGTATGAAAGGCAAGGTGTTGGCCTAGGAATCAATCTTTGGCGATATTTAAGGCATGTGCGTATTATCAGCGCTCTCTCTGTGAGCTAACCAACGAGCACCATTAATAATAATTTCAGACGTTTCTTCTTGTTGGACAAGCGTTATAGCTAGGGACTATGCTTTTGGTTCTTTTTGTGTGTTTGGGGGGTGGGGGTGGGGGTGGATAAGATCTTTCTTCGATGGAGGCGAAAATGCTGTAGGCCTATGTGCTCAGACAAGGGTGCACGGTAAAGAACCCCAGGTGGTCGCTATTTGCGGAGCCGTCCACTACAGCGTGTCTCATAATCATGTGGTGGTTTTGGGACGTTAAATCCCACATAACAAGTTGACACGTGGTCAATAGTTTCCGATTTGTTACAGATTAGGCATTGAGATCTCCATGGCGTATAAAAGCCATGCTCCTCTAGAAAAGTTCCTGCAGGAAGCGTTCTGGTGTGTAATATATAAAAAAGAACGTTTTTGCACTTGGAGCTGCCGGCATTTTTAAAACTCGTTTAAGTACGTTCTGAACCTTGGGTGCTGTATACTGCGCTATGTATAGTGGGATGTGGAGCATAGTGTCACATGAAGCTTTGTATGGTTTTTTCCTTTCCAATGGACCACAGGTAGTCAGTTGAAAAACGAACACACGAAAACCACACGCTGGCCACAACTTCCCTTATGTAGCTTTGCACAGACCCTGTGGAGTCACTGAGCAACACCGGTGCTTAGGGACTTGTTGGCAAACTTGCCTTAGGCACGCTGGATGCCGGGAAAGAAATCACGTTAACATGAACAATAAAGCGTTTTAGAACAGCAAAAAGCAACCAGGCGTCACACAAAGCGAAAAGCCTAACGAGTGGGTCATCCAATGCTCCAACCCATTACAAAAGCTTGTTCTTGATCACCTGTTAAATGTGGCGCGTACCCACTTCAGGCATATTCCACATCGTCGCCAGCCATTGCATGAACAATTGTCACAAAATTCCTAGTAGGTGTTTAGCGGATACCACGCTTCTCAGAAGAATGACATCGAATAGCATAGCGAATGCCGGCCTACTACCAAGATATTGTTAATAATGCCGTAGCGAATATCCAGCAAGTTTACTCGCAGCAGTTACCCCACGTGTGTTTAGAAAAGGCTGCGAATGGCCACCCTTCTAGCTTTCACTGTGACTGTGCTGCGCCTTCCGCGCAGGCCAGGCGTTTTTTTTTTTTTTCGAGTTGGAGCTCCAAAATATATTTTTGTACTCATCCTTAGAACAAATAATTACGAGTATAAAAAAGCTGTGATAATGATAATAGTCAGTTTCTTTTAATCAAGGTTTTGATGAGTGAGATGAAAGGAAGTAACTTTTGGTACTTAAATTAAATGGAAAGGGTAGGATACACAGGATAGGCTAATAGAGGAAGACCATTCAATGTAAGTTTAACGATAAATTCTCGCATTTATGCATTATTGCCAGGCTGTTGCAATGCTTACGCCAGTTACTTAGTACTCACAATGAGAACAATTTCTTCGTGACAGAGAATTTCACATGGAAGTAGGCACTTTACAACTTACCTGAAATGTTCGGGAGTATACCTTGTTCCAAAAATCACAATAGGGCTCAACAAGCCATTCGGGTTTATGCAGTTGGTTAGTTTGAGCAATTCGAAACAATGGAGGGTTCTGGAGATGTCTGGAAGGCACAATACAGTAGCAAGTGATCAATGTGTTTGCACTTAAATGTCACAATATTGCAAGTATGATACGGCTATGAAGGAGTTCCGTTCATTATCGAAGGAGATGCCTTTAAATGTACAGCCGGTGTGCATATGAACATGTGGGATTATGGGGTAAAATGCAGTGCATAAAGAGGGCACACAAAAGAAGGAGGACGCAGGACAAACGCTGATCCTTGTGTGTCGTCTTAATGCGCTGCGTTTTACACCATCAAGCTAAACCAACTCGACCAGATGAGAGATTGATTCGGCGAATAACAGAATGCAAATTCCTATTGGCGGCTGTTATTGATGGAATTATTAACATAAAACAGGCAATATTTTTCCACAGTGAAAGCTGTTATGAGATCACAACTCGGGTCACACGCCACCGCAGCTGTCCGCCACCGCTGCCACTGCCACCGGTGTCCGTAGCCACATCACACGAAATTAGAAAAAAATAAACTTAGCGTAAATGCCACTAGTGGAGCTCGAACCCGAATCCGCTGGGTGCCAGCCCAGTATTCTATCTCGGAGCTACGCCAATGCTTCGGACTTGTTGGTAAACTTGCCTTATGTGTGCAGGCTTGATTTCGGGAAATCAATCGCGTTAATACAACTTATAAAGCGTTTTAAAACAGTGAACAACCTGTCGTCGCACGGTGTGAATAGCGTAACGAGTGAGTCGCCTAATGCTCCAACTTAATACAAAAGCTTGTTCTTGTTCACCCAGTAACTGTTGCGCATACCCATTTCAGGCATAATTCTTCATCGTTGTCAATTATTGCAAGAACAATTGGCACAAACTTCCTTGCAAGTGTTTAGCGGATACCACACTTCTCAGAAGAACGATGAAAAATAGCATAGCAAATGCCGGCCCACTACCCAAAAGTTTAGAATTAATGCCCTAGTAGGTATCAGGCAAGTGTGCTTGCAATAGTTACCGAATGAGTGTTTAGAAAAGGCTCTGAAAGGCCGCTCTTCTAGCTTTCGCTGTGACTGTGCTGCGCCTTACGTGCAGGCCTGGCGTTTTTTTTTTTTTTTGTACAGTGCACTTTTTTCTTCTTTTATTATGAATAGCAAGTGGAGCTGCGAACTAAATAGAGGAAAGTCTGCGTTCCGAAAGTTAGTTGGAATTCCGCCCTTCAGAGGGGAACCATTTACCACTTCTCCCACGAAGCACGAAGTCAGCGAGAACGAGTTTGTGCTGCGTGTGTGTGTTTGGGAGAAAAAGGGAAGGGAATTGTAGCTGTGCATGGATGTTGAGACTGCCTGTTGGCATAACCTCCCTACGCCCGTTAAGAAACTCCTGTAACCGCTCATGATGATGCCGTATTCTGTGACTCCACAAGAATCTTGATTAACTGGCGTTCCTAAACTTGTAGCTAAATCTAGCTGCACCGGTGTTTAAGCATTTGACCCCTTGCAACTATGGCCACCAACCGGGAATCGAACCCATTACCTCGAACTTAGCAGCGCCAGTCCTGCTAAACCGCGATGGCGTCAAAACAACGGGGCGACTGGTTAAATACCTGCTTTTGAGGGTGATGACGCTGAGGGGCGTAGCAGGATAAATCTAGCGCTTGTAATATCGTCTCTCGCACTACACCTTCCAAATAATTTGTCAGCTCTGTGTATTGGGGGGCCATGAACGTGTCCATTTTACGTTGTAAAGTGTGCATTCGCGACCGCGTGCATAGGTTCACAAAGGGCGACTGGTTACCAGACTAGACACACACAACCCCCAGACACGCAACCCACCTTTTTTTTTTGTACCGAGCGCTTTTGGTTGCAAACCATTTAACTGAAACGGCAAAAACGTGGCACAAACATGGCAGTTCTCGCACTGAAGAGGTGCTCTAGTTTTCTTATTTGCAAGCAGCGCTCCCTTTTCTTGCATACTTCAAAGAAGCAGACAGAGTACTCACTCCTCAGGTAATTGGCGTCCTCTCTACATATCAAGGTGATGCTCGCACTTACTGCGTCCTCAAAACGTGTAACAAGATTTTTCTGGTTCGGGCTGCAGTCCTCCGTTGAGTAAGTCGAGGCGCACATGCCATGCGGTCGCCTGGAAAAATAACAAATGGTTTAGTACAAGCGACATGTGTACGTGAGCTCTATAAAGATAGTGTTCTCACCCACGTCGCCCCGCACGGTCGGTCATTTAGGTGAGCTGTTGGAAAGGTTGTGAGCAAAGTGTCCAGATGGTGGACGCTCACGCTGTGAGTCTTTTGCCTTATGTTTCAATTCACTGGTTATTTTTGTGCGCCGCGGTCATGCGGGTCTACATTTTGTTCGCTTATATGGAGTGCTCCGAACGTAATTAAGCTCAAAAATAAAAATTTGGCAGAAGTCTGCCTGGT
Organism: Rhipicephalus microplus; assembly: GCF_013339725.1. Taxonomy (NCBI): domain Eukaryota; kingdom Metazoa; phylum Arthropoda; class Arachnida; order Ixodida; family Ixodidae; genus Rhipicephalus; species Rhipicephalus microplus. The sequence goes on along the minus strand of NC_051173.1, from coordinate 74,939,158 downwards.
TTGCATACAAACTGAAGAAAGAGTAAATCCTAACCAAAACATAATAGAAAAAACCAGACGTTCACAAGCCGGTCCGGCTTCTTCCTCATGGGTGAGAAGGCTCGAGATATGCGGTGGTTGCTTGCCGTGCGTGAGAGGCTCGCCGTGACTCTTTGCAAGCCGTGACAGTACAGAGAGGGCAATGTCTCCGTGGAACGGTTGATGTTTAAAGCTGTCTGCTGAAAGTGCCAGGATTCGAGCAAGAGTCACCGGCGAGGTTTTCTTTCTTTTTCCAGCGATAGTGTTGTCACTGTTGCATCTTGATGTGTACCCTCACCCCCTCACAATATATTTTCCTCTTTCTCCTTTCTCCTCCTGTCCATCAGTGTTATTGCATCCCGCACCGACCAAATCAGCGCACGTGTTCTGGGAGCGAAGCAGAAGATGCAGTAGAGGACTGAAATAGTGCGTGGAGGTAAATGATGATGCTGTTCCCACCATCCGGAGCAAGGAAAACCTTGAACAGCTCCGCTGTTGAAAACGTCGCGAAAAGCTCTGACCATTGCCCCACGTCCACCTGCTGGGTATATATCTATACAAAAACAACCAATCATCGATCAACATCTTCACCCAGCATGTACCCCATTTTCCTTTGAATACGACTGCAACGACATTTAAAGCATGGTTAGGTCAGCACCATGGAGGAAAAGGTGGTGCTGTATGGTTCGAGTACCTTCCAAAGAAGATAGAGCAACCTTACGGTAAGATGGAGACGTCTTAGTATCTCACTAGGAACAGCTATTCGTTGTTGTGACCCACGACAGCCCCTCATGATAGTTGCGTTGCAACACTGTAAAACATTTCTCTGGTTGTTTCTTAACAGTGAAGTTGTCCTTGGTCGAACCTTCCAAGTTCGGGATCCATGGTAACGCTTGGGGAGACGATAAACGTGCGTAGCCACAGGCATTGGTTATTTCCTACTGCTCACCAACCGTTATCCCAACAGACGGGTACGTGCTACAGAAATCTTTGCGGCTCATCAGAAAACTATCCTCCTTATAAAAACGTATGTGGCAATAAATCACAGGACACCCAACTTCCCCTAAAAAGGAAAACATAAAAATAAAAGGCAACTGAAGCAACCGTTTTCTTAACAAGTGGCATACGCATTGCAATATAGTCAAACCACTTTCACATGACACTCTTCGATTATAAAAGGTGCTGTTTGTACTGACATCTCGAAGCTTAACGAAGAGTGTGTAATCAAGAGCATCTAGACAACACATCGGAGCATTTCAAGTGAAGGCTTCTTTGAAAACAGTATATAAGAGTGGTATGGTCTAAAGATGCAAAAAAAAAAGCGAACATTTACCACTGCCTGAAAGCTTCCCCAAAGAGTGTTCAATGAAGAGCCGTGGTACAAGCTATCTTAAGGACTTGCAAAACACAGAAATGCGTTAGCGTGACGAAGGGAACGCCATAAGCTCCGCTGTTTTATTGGTGTCCAAGAATCGGAGCTGCTTGAAATTTCATTCGCAGCAACATCCAAATCTTTTATCTATATAAAATTATATGAGCATCGCTTTAGTTCATTTATACCTCTTGTGGGAAAACCACGCTTCGGAGTTTAAAGGCACCAAATGAAGGAGACGCAAACGCCAGCATCCATGGTAAAAAAGTGTGTTCTCTTTTCGGCTGGACTCTTCCTCTTCCTCGTCGTTCTCCGTCTCTTGGTGCGCGCGCTATTCGCGCGGGAGGTTCAAACAATTTCCAACATCCTCCGCGCCCGAAAGTTCAATCGCCCAGCTCCAACGGGCATAAAAGTTGTACTGGCCTCGTAACTTCCGTACCTCCTGCCAAGACAATCTTGCAGGCTCTAACGTGATTATCACTTGATAAGTACACGTCAGTAACTCTACCAACTTTCCAAAAAGTTATGGGCACCTTGTCTTCCTTAATGACGACTACATCGTTAACCTTAAGCTGGTTGCAAGGCTGTACTCGCCTAATGTGTGCACTTTTCAAGCACAAGAGGTAGTCTTTATACCAACGCTTCCAAAAATCAGCCACTATTTGCTGCCTGTACTTCCAATGCTTTAAAGTATCGGAGCGAGTTCCCGACGTTTCAGCAGTATTAGCACTAGGCAGTGTAGTAGACTTCCTACCGGTTAGAAAGTGCGAAGGTGTAAGTACAGCTGGATCGGTAGCGTCAGCGGAGAGGTACGTTAATGGCCTAGAATTCACTACATTTTCTACTTCGGCAAGAATGGTCACAAGCTGCTCGAAATCAAAGCAACCTTTCCCTAGAATTTTCCGTAGGCAGCTTTTAACAGTGCGAATCATCCTCTCCCAAAATCCACCCCACCAAGGACTACGTTCTGCAATGAATTTCCAGGTAATGTGGTTAGTAGAGCAAAAGTCCTGTACTTGGAAGTCTCTCAAAGCTCTGTACATCACTTTTAAGTCGCGACTGGCAGCATGAAAAGCTAGAGCATTGTCGGAATAAATAACACTAGGCAAGCCGCGTCGCGACACAAACCGACGGAAAGCCATTAAAAATGACCCCGCCGTCATATCGGAGCACAACTCCAAATGGATCGCCCGAACGACGGCACACGTAAAAATAACGATATAGGCCTTCACGGGACTGGTTCCTTTCACAAAAACGGGACCAGCAAAGTCAACACCCACAACTTGAAAAGGGTGTGATCTCTTAACCCTGTCGGTCGGCAGTGGTGCGGTAGGGGCTGTTGCAGGTTGGAGCTTGAATCTAGCACACACTTTGCACCTAGAGAGCACTTTTTTCACACACTGGCGGCCCTTAATCACCCAAAAACACTCGCGTAGCTCTGAAAGGGTATCGTTTACACCACTGTGCAGCAGGCGCCGGTGCGTGCGGTCGATGATGAGGTATGTGCAGCGGTGGTCAGCTGGTAGTAGAATCGGGCACCTCACGTATTCTGATGTTTTTACGTTGTCAAGCCGGGTCTTGATTCTTAAAATCCCATCATTGTCCAGGAATGGATGCAGATTACGAATTCGGGATGCCTTAGCTAATGGTTGGTTTTTTAACAATGAGGCGAGTTCTATACTAAAGGCTTCCGCTTGTGCATTCTTCATCCATGTAAACTCGCCTTCTTTTATCTCAGGGGCAGTGAGTGGGCCCATCAGACGACGACTGGTGTGCACTCGACAATTGTGAATAAATCTTCGAATCCAAGCTGTGATTCTAACAACTCGTATCCAGCTGCTGTACTTGTCGAGCTCGAAAAGTGGCTCTGCTTGCGAGCATTGACAAGCCAAAACTGTTGTGTCTTCGTCGTTTGATCTACATAGTTCATCCGTTGACTCATGAGGACCAGCTTCACTTGCCGGCCACGTTTCTTGGGTACCAGATAGCCAGTCAGGCCCATGCCACCATAAATCGCTAGTACAAAGGTGATGCGCTGATATCCCTCTTGTAACTAAGTCGGCTGGGTTTGTCTTTCCAGAGCAATGTCTCCAGCGACTCGGGTCTGTGAGCCCTTGGATCTCAATTACCCTGTTACAAACGAAGGGCTTCCACTTGGTGGCTGTAGACTTGATCCAACTCAAGCAAACTTGGGAGTCGGTCCAGCAGAAGTATTCTATATTTGTGTGTGGCAAAGTATCCACAAGTAGCTTAAGAAGTCGAGCTCCAAGAACCGCAGCGACGAGTTCCAGGCGTGGTAAAGTGAGACCCTTGATTGGAGCGACCCGAGACTTAGCGAGCAGCTGCTGGAGTCGAACCGCTCCGGTACTGTCTTCCACTCGTATGTATGCCACTACTCCGTAGGCACACGGGCTAGCGTCCGTGAATATATGCAGCTGGTGAGTGCTTTTATCAGGGCTGCTGTTGTCTAGTTGATACCTCTTGGTTCTAAAGTCTTTGAGGTCTTGAAGTTCGACAGTCCACTTGTCCCACTCGATCTTCAATGTCTCGGGGAGAACGCTTTCCCAATCGAGTCCTTGCATCCATATCTTCTGAAAAAGTATTTTAACTCGAATGGTGAACGGTGCTAGCAGTCCCAAGGGGTCGAAAATTCGTGATGAAGCCTGAAGCACAGTTCGCTTGGTACAAAGTCCCGGTTTTAAGACTTTCGTCACAGAGTCAATTTTCACCGAAATGGTGTCGTCGGTGTAGTTCCAGGATAGCCCAAGAACCTTAGATTGTGTGACCTGCTCAGCTGACGTCTCTCCTGCTTGCTTGAGCTTCTCTCTTAACAGGTCGCAGTTTGTTGACCACTTCTGCATTTTCATTCCGGCCAGCTCCATTATGGCCTTCGTCTCTTCGTAGAGTTGTAGCGCTTCTTTTGTCGTTGAAGCTCCGAAAACTAGGTCATCGACGTAGAAGCTTGCCTTCAGTTTTGCGGCCGTTACTTGGTAAATTTGTTCAACGTGATCGAAATGGTATTTCAACGTTGCAGATAATAGGAAAGGGCTTGCGGAGGTGCCGAATGGAACTCTGGTCATTCGCATTTCTTGTATTTTTGGCAGTGGTCTGCCTGACATTGGTAGCCCTTCAAACCACAAGAAACGAAGAGCATCTCTGTCTTCTTCTCGAATGCTGATTTGTAGAAACGCCTTCTGCACGTCTGCTGTAATTCCGATGGCGAAAAGGCGAAACCGGATCAAAACCTTGAAAAGGTCAGCATTCAGATTAGGACCTTTTTCGAGTTGTTCGTTGAGAGAACAAGCTCCTGATGCATGCGATGATGCGTCGAAGACTACGCGAAGTCTCGTCGTCGTAGATGTTTCGCGGATTACCTCTCGATGCGGCATGTAGTATAGGTGCTGTGTACAATAAGGGGCATCTTCAACTTTTTCAGCATGACCGTCCACCTCATACTGCCTGATAGCCTTATCGTAGGCTCTCATGGCTTCGTCGTTTGGTGACAGCCGCTTGACGAGTCCATGGAGCCTCGAAAGGGCTACTTTGCGATTGTCGGCCATGTCGACGAGAGGTGATTTCCATGGCAACGCAACTTCATAGCGTCCTTTCCGAAGCCTGGTAGTGTTGTTGAATTCTTCCAAAATATCTGCGTTGCACTGAGACGTCGGCGTGTCGGCAATTCCGATATCATCGAGGTCCCAAAATCTTTGTAATGGGAAGGCGATCTGGTCGTCTTCGTGGGAACCTGTTCGAAGAACACATACTTGGGTGCTTGCTTTGTTACTCGTGCTTCCACCACCAGATAAGGGGCCTTGGAGAGTCCAGCCCATCTTTGTGTTAATGGCGAGTAAGGCAGGGTTTTCTTCATCCCACCTCACTTCACTCGTGTTGGGCATCAACTTCCAAAGCTGGTCCGATCCAATGAGGACACTCACACCTGGCTCACAATCTACACTCGGGTAAACGACTGCGTCAGCCAGATGTTTCCCCTCCGCTGTGATGGCTTGAAGAAGACGACTCTGCCTTGGTGCTTCAATCATCTCCTCGCAAATAAAGGGCACCACTATGGCCTCAATGTCAATGGTTAGGTCGTCGTGCTGACTGCGGAGCGTGATCTTGACCATTTTGAATCGTCGGGTTGGGTCGCTCGCTCTACCAAACGCACTGATGGCGAGTTCGGTCTCGGCAACAGCAGGTAGACTTAGCTTGGAAGCGACGCTCTCAGTGACGAACGTTCGCTGGCTTCCGTTGTCGAGAACACCGCGTATATAGCAACAATGAGATGAAGTCGTTACCCAAGCTCGAAAAGTCTGGAGAAGAACATCATTGATGAGTCGGGGAACTGAAGCTCTCTGAGTGGAAACTTGCACCGTAGCATTCGGTTTCTTCTGAGCATTGGTCACTGATGGTGTTTCAGAACTACTAGCATTGCACATCGAGGAGGCGTGTCTGCGCTTGCATGCTTGGCAGTGCACTCTCCGCCGGCAATTGCGGACCAGATGTCCTTTTGACGTGCACCGGAAGCATCGACCGTCTGTTACAAGTTTGTTGCGCTTCTCGGCCAGAGTCATGTCACTCGTGCAGTCCTCTGTCTTGTGATCGGTAGCAGCGCAGAAAAAACAGGACGAGGGGGAAGATAGTGTCTTGTTTTGAAGAACGGATGCTGTAGGAGTCGCGGACTGCTTCTTGAATGATCTATTTAATACAGGTACGCTGTTGTTCGATGTCGTTGGCAAATTGTTCACTAAAGAACTCTTTTCTCGACATTCAACTTCGATGCGGAGAAATTTCATCAGCTGCTCAAGTTCCTGATCAGATGAAGCCTGGCTCGTTTCCGTCGTGTTCTCCATACTTTCTTTTTTGAAGTATTCTACGACAATGTCAGCTGGTATGACTTTGAGCAGAACTTCATTCAGCATAGCCGCGTAGGATGACTCCGTGATTCCAAGACTACGCAGTCCCCTCCTGTTTAGTTGAACTGTGTCGAAAAGCTTGCGCAGAGCAGTGACATCACTCGCTAATTTCACTGGTTTGAGCGTGCGCAAATTTCCTAAGTACTTCTGCTCAATGACTTTCTTGTTTCCAAACCGACGTTTCAAAATTTCCAGCGCGTCATCGTAACAAGAATCTGTCACCTGAATACCGGCGACGGCCTGAGCTGCAGGTCCATCTAGAAGTGAGGCCAAGTAGTGAAACCGGTCTGTGTTGGACAGCCTTGGGTTCTCGTGCACGGAGTGCAGGAACATATCCCAAAAGGGTTGCCACTTGATCACGTTTCCATCGAAACGAAGAAGCTCCAGCTTGGGAAGTCGTGCGCCGAACTCACGTTGTGGAAGTCGTTCATGCTCGCTCGGTGCACCCTCACAGGTCCTTGCGCCCATGGCTGGAGTTGTAGACGACGCCGGCGTAGCAGAAGTCTTCAGAACTTCAATGTGGTGCTCGAGCAACGCCAGAGTACTGTTAGCGGCGTCATCGTATTGCATGACCACCTCATAGTCGTCTGCCGCCAGGTCGTCAGTGATCAGGGTTTCAACCTCGTTGTTCAAGGCTTTAAGTTCCACGTTGCTGGCGCGTAGGCGGCCATGCAGCATTCGAAGTCCAGAAAGCTCGAACTCATTGGACTGGAGCACCTGGTTGACCTCGTTGATGATTCTCGTGTTCATCGATCGCCGCGAGGCCCGCTTGCTCTTCGCTCGCTCCATGTCGGTCTAGCTCGCAGCGCAGCTCACCCACACCAGGAATGAAAGGCTCGGGTCGTTGTAGGCTTGATTCCCGGGTCGTCGGCACCAAAATCGATGTGGGAAAACCACGCTTCGGAGTTTAAAGGCACCAAATGAAGGAGACGCAAACGCCAGCATCCATGGTAAAAAAGCGTGTTCTCTTTTCGGCTGGACTCTTCCTCTTCCTCGTCGTTCTCCGTCTCTTGGTGCGCGCGCTATTCGCGCGGGAGGTTCAAACAATTTCCAACACCTCTTGCTAGTCAGCCGATGGCTATAATGTCTAGGAAAGTGATTAACCCTAATATTATTTGCGGCAACCGGCATATTGTCACGGGGTTGTGGCAGTGAGCACAAAACGAAAGCCCGTTTAGGTGAAACTCAAGGTGAAACTCAATTTTGTCTCTTCCCGTCAACTTTAGGTGGAACTCAATCTTGTCTTTGCACGTCACTATGAAATTTTCATTTATGAGTTTGGTTGCCATCGCTCGCTCCCCGTTTTTAATTTAAGTTAAATACTTTCTGTAAGCCTCTTGTTATCGTCCAGCAGCGGTACAAGACGTAGTTGTTATTTCATCTTTTTCTTGAGGGACAGTTGTTAACAACCGGTAATGATCTTGCCAAATGCATTACATCCATTTTTTTTATTCTAGAGACTTCGGTCTCGCGGTTAGGGCCTGGAGTCCCAATTTTCGCAACGTAGACGTACTTTTTACCACTCCCGCCGTCATGATAGCTATCACAAAGCCTCTTCTTCTCCGAGACTGTTGTACATAACCTTACTTTTATTCCTGTTGTTTTGAGACCTGCCATCGAATTATTTCACTCTCCAATTAAATAGTGATGCTTTGATATGATGCCTTTCGGATGGCAAACCAACGAGAACGGCACCATCCCGCATGTTCTTGCAATGCTAGATTGATTACTCCAATATGTTATTTTCAGTTAAGCAAAATCTGATCAAAAGCACTACAGGACTGGTCTTAAAAGCTATGAACAAGGCATGGATGTAGCCCTGCCAGGAAAGTGGTGTTCATTTCTTTGTTCTATTCGTTGCTTTCGTTATGAGTTGATCGCAGTATTCAATCTACTCTTCCAACTCACCCAAATTACTACCTTTCCTTCCCGTATAGATAACTGGGCGTGTTTTCCCCGAAGGTTTACGTGGTGCTCCAGTTTGATTTAACGTTTACGCCTACCACATTGCTACGTACATGCATCACTATTAAAAATCAATATCAAAAAACAATATCAATAAAAACCTTTTCGACAAGCAACTGCAGCGTACAAATAAAGGATATACTTACTGACATATGTCGTCAATAATTTTCTGCTTCAGTACTTGTTTCTTTTTGGCAACATTGATGACTTTGCTTACGTAGATTATTATGAAATCCGTGAGACAGTTCACCGCCTTCCGATACATGCACGCACTCTGGTGGCTCTTTGAAGATATTTCATGTGCTGAAAAGAAAAGAAAGGTAGAGGGATGGGAAAATGTGATGACATGATTTAGCAAAAGGTCTCTGATCGCATCTTGTATACAGCACTCGAAGTCAATAAATGTCAAATTTGGGAATGTATATTATCGTTGGCGCCACTGCTTAGCCGTGACAGATGATATCAAAGCAGGTTTTCATTTGCATTGCAAGCGCATTTTAATTCATTTATTTGTTCTAAAGACAACACTGAAATAAAATTGCTGGCCCACTTCCATCGCCAGCAATACAGCTCCTTGTTTGTTGAGGCATTGCGCGCGAAAAAATGCAGGACAACTGTACCACATATTTACGCTATATTCTAATGTCCGCCTAGGTCCTTAAGGTGTTCGGCCGCAGACCAGAAGGTCGTGGATTCGATCCCAGTCATGGCAGTCACATTTCGGTGGAATTGAAATGGTCAATGCTGCGTATTTTGCGATGCCAGTGCATATTAAAAAGACAGCAAACAAGGTCTGACTTTTCTTTTTTTTATACCATCCCAAACAAGCTCTCTCATTTGTGTAGAAGGCCACAGCGATCGCATTTTGCGAACATAATAGCACTGCGTGTCGCGCGGCCGCCCCAATTCTAGAAACAATTCAAAAGCACCTCTGTAGCGCCTGCCCTAACCTCCTCGTACGCGAAGTGACGTATTTTTGCCTTTGGGCAACATGACGCAGCACCGACTTTATCGATTGGTCCTTTGCTCTGCGAAACGGTTCCTCGGCCTTGTGATGAGGCAGTAGCGGCCGACCATTTCAATTGCGCAGTTTTTGATTGATTTGTGGGGCTTAACGTCCCAAAACCACCATATGATTATGAGAGACGCCGTAGTGGAGGGCTCCGGAGATTTTGACCACCTGGGGTTCTTTAACGTGCACTCAAATCTGAGCACACGGGCCTAAAACATTTCCGTCTCCAACGGAAATGCAGCCGCCACAGCCGGGATTTGATCCCACGACCTGCGGGTCAGCAGCCGAGTACCTTAACCACTAGACCACCGTGGCGGGGCTTCAATTGCGCTGTTTACATGTTTTTTATTTTCATGGGCTACTCTCTGATGTTTCGGTAAAGCACTGAGACAGAGGCATAGCCAGACATTTTTTCCGGGGGGTGGGGGTTCACACCGACCGCAACCTTGGCGGTGGGACACGCAGGCATCATTTTTTTTCCATGACTTTATTATCGGCGGTATAGTTAGTGCAGACTCTGAACATGTGTATCAAAGTCATGAGACTGGCCCCCTCTTTTCATGCGTATTCTTGTGAATAGAGTAAGTAAAAGTAAAGTCATCATCATCATCAGCTTGACTACGCCCACTGCAGGGCAAAAACATTTCTCATGATCTGCCAATCAACCTGGTAGTGTGCTTTCTGGTGCCACGTTGTACCTGCGAATTACTTAATCTCATCGGCCCATTTAACTTTCTGTCTCCTCTTCATGCGTTTGCCTCCTCTGGGAATCCAGTCAGTTAACCTTAATGACCAGCTGTCAGTGGGGCAAGAGGGCTGGCCCCCTCATTCGCGCAGCCGGGTATAGCGGTGCAAGTGGAGCCCAAGGTCGATATTGTCGACGTCTCGAGGGAGGACGATGGCGAGTTCGGAGATGCAGAAATAGACTAGAACGAGTCTGATTCAGAGGGAGACCCCAGAGAAGTCGACATTGATGACAACGAGAACTCCATGGACGCTTTGGCAGCCACAGAGAGTGGACACCCCCCTGACAATGATGAGGAAGTCTTACTCATGCAAGCCTATGACAACGATGTTTTGTACAACAGCGTCACGGCGACAAAAGAAAAGGCGAGTATAGAGACGCTGATATCAGCCAAAGATGCCGCTGACCAGACAATAACCTCAAGAACTGTTGAAGCAGCAGCTGTAATTGAGGATAACAAAGACGCCTCCGAAGGACGTAATACCGTGGCTAAGAGAGTCGCCGCGCCTACGGCAAAGGCTGGCAGCATGGTTATCAATGCGACGCCCAGTGCAGCCATGGACTATGAGTGCTAGCACAACCTCTGAAACAGAAGGCTTGCCAACTCCAAGCTAGTCACCGATCTTGAGGCACTGTTCAACACGGCTGACAAGGTAGTGTCCGCCTAGTGCACCACTATTAGCAAGACGTCAAGGGCGCATACTTCCGGCTTCAGGCCAATGATAATCGCTGAGGCGCCTGATAACTGCATGCAGCGCTGGAAAACTACCGAACTGGGTGCTAGGACGCTATTCGTTGAGCGCACGAAGCCAGCGGTGCCCCACTCATGCCTCAGCCTAAAACGCAGGTCGTAGCTACTCCGTGGGCAAGCGCCACAACCAAGGACGTCGTGAAGAGAGCCGGTGAGGCGACGCCTTTTATGGGCGAAGCTTATCTTATGGCACGTTCACACGTGGCCTCGAAGACAGCGAAACCTGCGAAACTCTCCCGAAACTGGCTCGTTTCACCGCCAAAGCGGCCGCAAAACCACGCCGCATGACCGGCGCGCAAGAATCGCTCCGAGACCGATTTTCCCGCCATGCGAAACCAGATCCGGTTTACACTTCACAGCCTTGGCTGCGCTAGATCAAACCACATGATCTAACCAGCTGGCCGCAGATTTAACATGGTGGCACAGGTGTCGGCGTTGGCTCGCATCGGCTCAAATCGCAAACTACTCGCGCAGCTCGACGAAGCTTGGTGTCCTCAACGAAGACGCGTTCATCGAGAGCCTGACTTGAATTACGATCGCCGAGAACTCTGGAAGTAGACGGTGCAGCGGCAGCGAGTCAGCATGCCTCAACGTGCCTAGCGTTTGTGTACAGCCAGCTGAATGCGCCGCCGCCGCTGCCGGTGCGTTCGCTCGCGTCGTTTCTGCTTGCTTATCTCCCGAAACAACGTTTAAAAGGTGCGAGATGTTTGTTTTCACTACTTTGCGTGAATAAGTAAAATTCAGTACTAGTTCTCAGAAAGTAGGCACAATCGAACTAATTGTCAAGGTATCGGTGGCAGTGGTGGCAGGATAGGGCAGAACGATTGTGAACATCTTCGACGCGCGCGGCCGTGGTTTTCCGGCCACTCAGGAGTTTTCGTTTCTCTTCACTTAATAAGTGTGAATGCGCCATATGTCTAACCTTGTCCTGCGTCTGGTGCAACCGGTGGTATCTCCAGAACAGTATAATATATGGCGCTGTCTCATCACCATTTCTCGTCTCGTTTCCTAGATGACATTGGTATAATAGAAGTGTGTGCAGTAGAACGGACGCATGAATGGACAGACGGATGCACGGAAGCACGGACGGATGAATGGGCGGACGACTGGACGCACTGAAAATTCGCGCCTTTTATCATTATTCACACCGCGGATATGCTAAGATTTCTTGGATAGGGGAAATGTATGGGCAACCTTCGGTAAGCGTCATAACACCACCCTCACTCACGTCGGCACCGGTGGGGATAAGACCCAGCAGAGAGAACCACTTCGCATCCGCCCGGACGCAAACGTGCTTCATAAGCGGGCACGTCCAGCGACCGAGAGGGAGTTGCCGGCGAACTGCCGTGTAGTGTGCGTATGTGCGGAGAGGCTGGTCCCCCGGGGCCAGGGTTAACGGCTCCGGTGAGAACTGGAAATTTGCGTTTATGTCTTTGCATTGTTCCACTAATAATTTTAATGCTTAAGTAATAAATCGTTTTTGAGTTGCCCAGAAGTCGACGAGTGGCCCGGCTTTTTCCAGTGGACGACGAACCCCACACGTGATAAAGGTCTGACGTACGTGTGCTCACCTTGACGGTGAATTTAAAGAGCCGCAGCCGGACCAACATTCACCTGTCCGTCAATCAAAGTATATAAGAGAACAAAAAGTTAAAAAGAACAAAGCAGAACGCTAACCAGAACAAAATAGAGGACCACAACGCCATGAAAGTGGCAGAGCAGTTTTATGGCGTGTCGGACTTGGATTTCGCAAATTCAGAACGTGTGGAATGGTTCTCTCGAACGAGAATAGAGTGGATCCACTCTATTCTCAGAGTGGGATCGCGTAAGCAGGAAGGAGAATAGAGTGGGATCACGTAATGTGGCCCTCGCCACCGCATCCGAACTGAGGGGCATGCTGTCAAAGAGCAAGAGACATTCGAAAGGCTCATCGACAGCTACAATAGGTCATGGAAGCAGAGACAGAGCATCAGCCACCTCAATTTTTTTTTCCTTTTGGTTGTTTATAATTGTACGCTCCCAAAGTAATTGCCCATACTTGCATTCGCGTTGCGGCAAGTGCCGGAACGAGCTTGCCTTGTCCTAAATTCCAAGTGGCTGATGATCTGTATAAAAAGTGAACTCTCGTTCATACAAGTAGCGATGAAATTTTTTCAGCCCAAACATCAGTTCTAATGCTTCCCGCTCGCCCTGAGCATAATTCTCAGCTGATGCAAGTGTTCTTGATGTACACGCCAGTGGCCTCTCGTGATCATCTGGGGTCGCATGAAAAATGACAGCTCCCAACTCATACGACGAAGCATCACGTGACAGAGCAGTCGTTTTCACGACATCGTAAAAAGCGAGCACATTACTCTTCACAAGAAACCATTTCGTAGAAGCAAAAGCTTCGCTGCACTCCCGTGTCCACGCCCACCTTTCGCCCTTGCGCAACAGACGATACAGGGCCTCTGCCACAGAGGCAAGGTTACTTAAGAACTTTGCGTAAAATGTTAGCATGCCTAGATAAGCCTTCAGCTCCGTTTAGCACGTAGGTGCAGGCGCTTCTGCGATCGCCTTTATTTTTTTCTGTGTAGGATAGATACCCTCAGCGCACACTGTCTGTCCGAGATACGTCACAGTGCTCCGAAAAAAAAAAACGGCACTTTTCCTCGTTCAGTGTGACGTTGTAGTCACTAAGTCAATGCAGGATTAGTTCCAGCGTCTTTTGACAGTCTGCGACGTCTTTCCCCGACCCATTGGCGTCATCTATGTAACACCCCACGCGTGGTAGACCCTTGATTACGGCATCCATGGAAGACTGGAAAATGACGGGCGCGCTGGCTGTACCCGAAATGGTAAGCGTTGGAACTCGAACAACCCCTTGTGAGTATTAATGGTAAGCAGTGGTCGGGACTCGGCAGAAAGCGGAATTTGCTGATATGCAGCTGACAGATCCAACACACAAAACACTTTGCCGCCAGCTATTGCAGAGTACAAATCTTTTGGTTTCGGCAGTGTGTAGTGGTCTGTTTTTAACACAGGATTAATTATGACATTGTCGTCTCCGCACCATCTCAGCAAACCATGTTTCTTGTGAATCACGACAACAGGTGTAGCCCAATCGCTTCAATTTACCGGGCGGATAACCCCACTTTTCTCCAGCCGATCTAGCTCACTCTCCACTTTCTCTCGAAGCGCAAAGAGAACGTTTCGTGCATTTGCGAAAATGGGTGTAATATTCTGGCTTAGCACTATTCTTGCTTCGTACCCTTTTACTCTGCCGGGTTCCTTAGAAAAAAAAAACCTCTGGAAACTTCCCTTTCACCGCCTCTACCTTGTTGGAATCGCTGACACTCAGAGCGAACTCATTTTTCCAGTCAAGCCTAAGCCTTTCGAGCCAACTTCGCCCCATCAGCAAGGACAGCTGCTTGACCTGATCACTTACAATAATTGCGGGCAGTCGCAAACACTGGTTTCCCTTCGTGACTGAAACGTCACATTGGCCTCTTAAAGGAACAGGTTCCTTTAGGGTGACTCGAGATGGCTCGCACTTGACATGAGGAAATGCTTTAAGCTTCACGCTCTCAGGAATTAGTGTAACAACAGCTCCTGTATCAATTTGCACGCAGAGGTCCTGCCTTTCGACGTTTACCTCCACCTCATACCCAGAACGGACTGCATGGTAAGCCTCTAATTCACAGTCACTATCAGCACGCTCCACAATGTTGGCAGTCTGGTATTGTCTGTGTACTAGGACACTTCTTCTGCAGATGACCAATATGCGAACAATTGTGACACTGGGCATTCTTATACCAGCAAACACTAGCCGCATGCGCCTTACCACATCTTTCACAGGCTCGCTTAGCTTCTTTGCACTTCCGAAGCTTGTCCTTCTTTTACCCTCCCGGGCGTCATATCGCCATGACATGCACAGCCGCTTCCTTGCCATCGGTATGAAGTAACGATGTGTGTCGCGCGGCCTGCTCTCTATCCAGGGCTACCTTGCATGCCTTCTCAAAGGTTAAATCTTCTTTAGCAAATAATGCACATTGCGTTTCTTTGTGTCTTATGACTATCACCATTCCGTCTCGCAGAGCGTCTTGTAGAAACTGGCCGAAGTTGCACTTCCTTGCTAAATGCTTCGAGGCAACTATGAAGTCCTCGACGCTTTCCTGTTCCTTTTGTGCTCGCTTGTTAAATTTGCAACGTTCGGCAATGACCGAGCACTGTGGGCTATAGTGCTTCTTCAACAACACTGTGACCTCATCGAAAGTCTTGTCTCCAGGAACAGCGGGTACTACCAAACTTTTGAGCACCTCGTACGTTCGTGATCCTACCACACTCAAGAATACTACAAGCTTTTTTTCCTTCATGATGCCATTAGCGGTGACGAAACGCTCGAAAACTTCCAAATAAGATTCAAAATTTTAGTTCTTCTCGTCAAACTCGTCTAGCTTTCCTAGTCGTGCCATCATTCAGACAAGGTGCAGTGTACTTATAGATCAGTTGCTACTCCGGCGAAGACGTTGATCTTCGCCGAAGTTCGCAGCCACCGAGTTCCGTCAGTCCGAACCCGGAACGCCATTGATGTTGTTCTCAGGCCGTAAATTGCTGGTTATCCATGACACTGCCTTCGTACTGAGCTAGAACGGGGGGCAGATGCCATCTCCGTCACCAGTGTTATAACGTGAGAAACCGACAACATTCGAGGAACAAATGACAAGTTTATTACAGAACACACACGTATATATATAGGCAGAAAACCACGTGATAGGCCGCACAGCAATGCCCATCCTAGATGCCCAGGTGATATGTGACGTCACGCCACAACAGGTATGATACTGGTGCAAACATGATAAACATAGGTTGCGTGTCATGTAACAACATGACTACATGCTACGCTCATGATCCGCTCGCGGCCGTTTCGCTAGCTTCACATATGCCAAATTCGGTATTACGTGACGCCAATGGATAACCAAACTTTTTCACTGGTGCAAACATTATAATAATGAGATGCGTGTAATGTAACAACATGACTACATGCCACGCTCATGATGCGCTGGCAGCCGTTTTGCTAGCTTCACATGTACTAAACTCGGTATTACATGACGCGAACTGATGACATTGGTAAATGAGGCATCCAAACATAATAAACATGACATGCGTGTCATGTAACAACATGACTACATGCCACGCTCATGATGCGCTGGCAGCCGTTTTGCTAGCTTCACATGTACTAAACTCGGTATTACATGACGCGAACTGATGACATAGGTAAATGAGGCATCGAAACATGATAAACATGACATGCGTGTCATGTAACAACATGACTACATGCCACGCTCATAATGTGCTCGTGGCCGTTTCGCTTGCTTCGCATATGCCAAATTTGGTATTACGTGACGCAAATGGATAACGAATGTATGTGACTGGTGCAAACATGATAATCATGGCATGCGTGTCATGTAACAACATGACTACACGCCACACTGATGATGTGCTCGCAGCAGTTTCGCTAGCTTCACATATGCCAAATGTGGTATTACGTGAGGCCAATGTATGACGAAGGTATGTGACTGGTTCAAACACGATAATCATGAGATGCGTGTCTTGTGAGAACATGACTACATGACATAGCCAAGGTCTCAATACATTTCGACGTGACGCGGAGCGCGTGCTCGCCGGCGTTCATTTCGTGCTCACGCCGGCATTGCCACGTGTGGCGCCGGTCCTGCCATATGCTCGCAGGTGTGCGCCGCGCCATAGAGAAAGAAGAAGACAAGAGAGGACACTCCGCGAAACCTGGCCTCAGGAAGTGCGTCACGATTACGTAACCAACTAGTGCTCTCACCAAACGTCAGAGGACGCAAGCGCAAAAAAAAAAAAACAGTTGTAATCAATGAAACAAAATTGTTTTTACAAAATAATAATTATACGCCCAAATATGGTATGTTCTTTATACATAAAAACAATTTATTCAACACACCTTACGTGATTATTTTTCATCAGCCGTACTGTCATAAACACCATCCACCCAGCGACAAACCCATGCATGACTGGCAGCGAGAAGCTTTCGTCGCTTTCGACAACGTCGGCTGCGTTGGTGTTTTCGTGCGTGAGATAACAGGTGAGGCACGTTTTCAAGCGAAGCTTGTTGAATGACATGTTGTTGGTCTTGTTCGGTCATTTTTTTCAGAAAACGGTTACACCTGTGCGAATAAGACACCATGAAACAAACATAGAAAGATGCACACACACACGTTGCGCTTCGTGTGTGCGAGTTTGTTTCTTACGTGGCGTCTCATTCACGCAGTTGTAACCTTTTTCTGAAGCTTGTAAGGACTGGGAGGTTCGCTAAAAAGAAAGTTTGTGGCTCTATGCGGCGGCTAGACGGGAACATTGTGCAACGTATGCAGTATAGCAAAGGCGGCACGGCGTCAAGCCGAGGCGACGCGTGCTGCGTCTGCCACGGACGCGAGCGTCTGTAGGCTGAGCATAGCTGGGCAGCTAGGTCATAGGCTCGGTGGCTCGGTGCAAAATATTGAGAAGCGTTCGCTGGGCCTCGCATGCTTCACGACACGTTTCCCGAAGGCTCGCAACACGAATAATTCTTGGTGTGCCGGAGGCAAATCTGGACTAGCCAAGTGGCCATTATCTTCGTTTCTTCGCTAGCCTTGTGCCACTAGTGCAAGCTGCCCACAAATTTTTTTGACGTTTCCAATATACTTTTACCGCACAAATTTTAACTACGATTTTTCTTCCCAATGTACTGTGCTGATACTGCGTACGCACGAAGGTGTTCTAAAGTTCCCAGGCCGCGATACCATTGCATTACAAGGGATAGCGGCCTGGAAACTTCTGAAGATCTTTGTACGTGGTCTTGACGTATATCTTTGTAAGTCAGAATTTTATGGGTCAGAGATGTATCACTGGTTTTGTATTGTGCATCGATTAGCTAATCATTCAAAGGGGTTTGTTGGTTCCGCAGGCCGCTCGCAAGATTGTTCCGACAGCACTGTCTAAGGCACCGAACAAGCTTCACAAGACCCTCCAGAAGATGTCTCCGCCAACAGCTCCACGTCTGAGTGCCCTAGAGAAAATGGTGACTATGCTTTTATTGCAGCTGTTTTTAATGTGCTATTTTATGTTTAGGACATTCTGAGGAAACTATCCTCAAAAGGACACTACGTGTGCACTTACAAAATGTAAGGGTGGGCTCTCAGTGATTTTCATTTTTTTGTGCATTGTCAACATTGTGAATGGTTTGTTTTTAGGTAGTGGAATCGAAAACTTTGCACCACAGAAAGTTGTGCACCTTGGGTCTGAAAGAGCGAGGAAAGTGCTCGTATGGGATTAGTTGTTCTTCGCTTTTACATCCATTTTTTTGTTTATTGCAGTGCCTTCCTGTGTGCCAGCGACAATGTCTCCATCAATGAAGTACAAGCAAACCATTAAACATCTGCAAGCCAAAGTAGCAGCACAGCGGAAAACTATCAAAAGACTGCGGAGACAGCCTCACCAAACTAACCACTCATTCGTTGCATACATTGTTTTGGTTACCCGCTATGAGGAGTAGGGACACTGTGTATTCGCTCGAAGTGATTCGCATAACCTTAAAAAGAGTGTTGGGTATCCTGTCTGTATTTTTGTAGCAAATGCGGGCGAACTGTACACTTTACTGTGGGTCGCTTGGTCACTGTGTATGCTTTATCTCTCCAGCTCAAGTAATATATCGATAACAAAACCGCTTGTTGAAATGTCTTCGAGCGGGTAAGGAACACAGTATGAAGTGGGCACAGTTCACGTTATCACGCTTTTTGTATTTTAGCTTCTCATCAACCTCCTCATCTCACCCACCAAAATTTTCAAAAGAATACCCAAACTTGTAGCGTTTGACGGGGCTGCGGACGCTGCCATTTTATTTTTATATAGCTTGTGAGTGATAACGTACGATGTAGAGCCTTTGTGAAAAATAATGAGCCAAAGTGGTTTCCTTCTGCTGTTTATTAGCCCTATAATACCGCTCTCGTAACAACAATTAAGGTCAACAATTCTGGATAAGTGATGACTACAATCTATTTTAGCTCGCAAGCGTCACAGCAACACCCAGACGCAAATCACTTGGGATCTTAAGTTTTTGATGATAAGAAGAGCCACAAGACCTGCCAGTGTTTAGCATAAAGTTTGTCTTTCACGTAGTGAGCAAGCTGCAAAGCCCTACCTTTCTGAGGACAAGCAGGCATCAAGTCTGGTTTTTTTAATTTTGGGCTAGCTGTTCTTAAGCACAG
The DNA here is from genome assembly GCF_013339725.1 of Rhipicephalus microplus. NCBI lineage: Eukaryota > Metazoa > Arthropoda > Arachnida > Ixodida > Ixodidae > Rhipicephalus > Rhipicephalus microplus. Next base: position 74,920,112 of record NC_051173.1, on the reverse strand, counting down.
CCAGCACACTGCAGCTTTGCCTTTCTGCTATGTTGTGTCGTGTGGTTTCTGTGCACTCTTTTTTTCTATGCATTATTTGGTTAACCCCAGGCGTGATTCGCGACTTCATTGCTGTGCATATGTCACTTCTTCCTTCTTCTTCAGCATTGTGCGCTGTGTTTTTGCCATAGATCCTTACTTACCCACGGGCCCGGTGTGTCATACTTCACCAGCTTTTCGGCTTCTGCCAACTCTAGCAATGTGTGCGTTGTCTGTGTTCTCTCTGTATTTGTTACAATATTTGTTACAATTTATTTGTAAGGCGAGATGCATTTGTTGTCTACCTTTGTCATATTGTGCTTTTTATATTCTCAGACTCTACCTTGCCTTTGAATAAAACATTGCGGATACTCTGTCTCTTTGACTGATATATACATTGATCACTTGTTCCAAAAGAACAAGTGAACAAAAGAACAAGAACAAGCGCGATGAATAAAATCGTAGTGAATTATCACTACCTGCATCTCTCTTTATAATAACTTAGTCGAAATAAAAATAAAAAAAATAAAAATTCAAAATTTGCGCCAGTGAAACCGAAACAGGAAGTGCACGCCACTTGCTCTCACCAACCACCAGGTGTGCTAGGGTCGATTGGGCCGCTGGGGTCTACGGGAGTGTCCGCTCTTCACCTTTTATTTCTCTATGGCCGCGCTGTGTTGCTTTGACGCATGCGCGTTTCAGCGCGTCCGGCGTCCCTCCACGAAAAGAGGGAGACGCAGTGTTGACGGGGTGACGCATCGGCGGGAAATGCAGCATGTCACGTTTCGCGCTGGTTGCCGTCGGGCCGCGCCGACGCACGATGGTGGCGCCCGGCATCATACTAGAGAGTGCTCGCGTGTTGCTAACGTAGCGTCATTGTGCCCAGCGTGCGCGCGCGTCAACGTCACGTTGGAGTATATTGGGCCCTTCATGATGCCCTGGCGGCCGTTTGCTAGCTGCACATGTACCAAATTTGGTGTTACGTAACGTCAATGGATGAAGAAATATATGACTGGTGAAAACATGATAATCCTGACACACGTGTCATGTAAGAACGTGACAACAAACCATGCTCATAGCGTGCTTGTGGCCGTTTCGCTAGCTATACATATACTAAATTTGGTATCACGTGACGTGAATAAATGACGAAAGTAAACCACACATTTAAACATGATATTCATGATACATAAGCCATGTACGGCATCATTTACCTCCACCTCGTAACGATGTGCTGCTTTTAAAGTGACATCACCTTTTCTCATTCGTGCTTCGCATATCATCGATTCCCACTGTACGAAGGGATGGGCCAATTTTCTTGATGATGATGTTTGATGTTTTGTGGCGCAAGGGCCATTTCACGGCCAAAGAGCGCCAGTTCATCTTACTAAAAATATAGACAATGATTGTGATAAGCGGCTGTATAAGGGCCATAAAATTCCTCGCCGTAAAGCGGGTAAGAACATACAAGTATTAAAATCATGACCATGCCGTGAAAGGTGTGTGTGGTGTGAGGAGGTAACAAAAGTTGGTGATAATAAGAACGATAGTGGATATGTATGGCATTAGCACAAGTGCCTCACTCGTTCATACCCTTGCGTCCAAGGGCCGTGAGGCAAGTGCTTTTTTGTGTAGCCACCGCAGCAAAAACCTCTCTGGAGAGGTCGTGCTACGGTATGCCTGGGTATATGACATGAAAGCTATGAATTTCTTTTAAAAACGCTAACAATGATTTATGACTAAAAAGCGGTTCCCTACCGACAAACACTGCAGGGTGTAAAGGTATATGTTGTCGGTAGAGTAATGGAAAATGTTGTTTTCTTATAGTTTCTAAGTGTTTACACTGAATTAACATGTGAAGGACTGTTAATGCTTCACCACATCTGTCACACAATGGTGGATCGCCACTGAACGAAAGATATGTGTGTCTCGTGTATGTGTGTTCTATCCTGAGTCTCGTTAGTATTACCTCTGTATGACGCGATTTTGATACTGGCAGCCAACAACCAAGGTGTGGCTTAATAATGTGTAGTTTGTTTTGTGTGTGTATCCCACTTGCTGTGCCAGTAGTCCCTGAGGTTTCGTTCGAGAGACGGCTTAAGATCGAGGGCCGGGATTGATATGGGTGTAGGGGCAGTGCTTTTGTGGGCGGATGCAGCGAGCTGATCCGCCCTCACGTTGCCTTGAATCTCACGGTGCCCTGGCACCCAGCACACTACAACATGTTGTTTGAGTGTGTAGAGTGTGCACAAAATGGAGTAAAGTGAGATGAGGACCGGGTTTTTTTGTTTTTTAAGACTGTGCAGAGCCGTTACCACACTGAGGGAGTCTGTATAAATTACTGCTTTTTGTATGTGTCATTGTTTGATGTGTTTAGCTGCCACAAGTATCGCGTAAGCTTCCGCTGTGAAGATACTTGTGCCTGGATGTAGAGGGCCAGCATCCGAGAAGGATGGGCCGACAACAGCGTAGGACACAGAGGAGTTGGACTTGGAGGCATCTGTAAAGAACTCAGGACGTGTGTATTTGTGTTGAAGTTCCAGGAAGTATGTTTGGATATGGGCAATAGGTGCATGTTTTGTAACTTCAAGAAAGGACACATCACAGTCTATAGTCTGCCATTGCCACGGTGGCAGATATGCTACAGGAGCCATTAAACTATGTTCAAGTGAAACTCCAGTTTCCTCAGCTAGACTTTTCAGGCGAACTGAGAAGGGCTGCCTCATCGAAGGCCTGTTTTGAAACAGAATGGAGCTCGACAAATCATTAATAGTGGAGTATGAGGGGTGCTTCTTATCTGCTTTCACCTTAAGGAAATGAACAAAGGACATGTGAGTTCTCTGCAGATGAAGCGACCACTCATTTGACTCAACATAAAGGCTTTCTACGGGGCTGGTGCGGAAAGCACCCGTAGAAAGGCGGATGCCCAAATGGTGCACGGGGTCCAGCATCTTCAAAGCACTTTGTGTTGCAGACTGATAAACAATGGCCCCATAATCTAAGCGGGTGCGAATGAGGCTTCGATACAGATTCATGAGACATTGCCTGTCACTACCCCACGTAGTACGTGACAACACTTTTAAAACATTCATGGCTTTTAAACATTTTGTTTTTAGATACTTGATGTGCGGTACGAAGGTCAACTTGTTGTCCAAGATTAATCCTAAGAACTTATGCTCCGCATTGACAGACAGACGTTGACCGTTCAATTCAATGTCAGGTTCTGAGTGCATGCCTCTCTTTCGGGAGAACAAGACACACGTGCTCTTTTGTGGGTTCAGTCGGAATCCGTTTTCCTCTGCCCATTTGGAGACTGTTTAAACCTAACTGAACCTGTCGCTCACACATTACCAGGTTGCAAGATCTAAAGCCAAGCTGGACGTCGTCGACATATGTACAATAAAACATATTGCGAGGGATGGACAAGTGCAAGGAATTCATCTTGATGAGAAAAAGTGTGCAGCTAAGTACACCACCTTGTGGCACACCTGTTTCCTGGACGAATGTTTGGGAAAGAGCCGTGCCCAATCGGACACGGAATGTCTGATTTGACAGGTACCTTTCGATTATGTGAAACATTCTTCCGCGCACGCCAAGGTGGGACAGGTCTCTTAGAATTCCAAAACGCCATGTAGTATCATAAGCCTTTTCGATATCGAGGAATACAGAGAGAAAATATTGTTTATGGACGAAGGCGTCCCTGATCTGTGCCTCGATACGAACAAGGTGGTCTGTGGTGGATCTACTTTCTCGAAACCCGCATTGAAATGGGTCGAGTAAATTGTTTGTTTCAAGCAAATGTACAAGTCTGCAGTTTATCATTTTTTCGAAGATTTTGCACAAGCAGCTTGTGAGTGCAATAGGCCTATAACTCGAAGGTAAAGAAGGGTCCTTGCCCTCTTTCAAAATGGGAATTATAATAGCCTCTTTCCAGGAGCTAGGGATAGTGCCAGAAAACCAGATAGCATTGTACAAACAAAGTAAGGTTTTTCGTGTTTCGATCGGTAGGTTTTTTAACATTTCATAAACGACACGGTCAGAACCTGGGGCAGAAGGACTGCAGGAGTTTAGAGACATTCGCAGCTCAGCTAGACTGAACGCTTGATTATATGCCTCGTATCTAGTGCATTTGTGTTCGAGTTTCTGCTTTTCTATTCTTGTTCTGTATTTTTGGAAAGTGTCAGTATAGTGAGATGAGCTGGACACCTGTTTGAAGTGTGCACCGAGGAAGTTTGCCTGATCTTCCAAGGTGTCACCCTGAGTGTTTATGAGTGGAAGTGTGTGTACTTGTTTTCCTGCTATCCTACCGACCATGTTCCGGACTTTAGCTTCTTGTGTGTATGAATTGATCCCTGACAAAAACTTCTGCCAGCTTTCTCTTCTGGCCTTTATTTTCTTGACTTTATTTTCTTGAAGGTGTCAAGATTTTCGGCTGTCGGTGAGTTCCGAAGCAGCCTCCAAGCTCTGTTTTGCTGTTTGCGCGCGTTTCGGCATTCAGAGTTCCACCATGGCACACGCCGTTTTCCAGGGTGTCCATTTGTCTGTGGGATGCATTTTGTTGCAGCATCAATCAAAAATGCTGTGAAGTAGTTGACAGCAACATCAATGTTCAAAGTACTTATGTCATTCCAACCTAGACGAGCGATGGTATAAAAGTGTTCCCAGTCGGCTCTGTTTATGAGCCACTTGGGAACACGTGATGGACACTCAGTTACTGTATTTGTGCTCAAAACTATGGGGAAGTGGTCACTTCCGTACAGATTACTGAGGACTTTCCACTGGAGTAGAGGCACAAGAGATGGAGATACTATGCTTAGGTCTAAGGAGGAGTAGGTGTTATTGGCGAGATTATAATAGGTTGGTTCTTTTCGATTTAAGAGACACGCGCTCGAGGAGAGAAGGAACTGTTCAATCAGTCGACCTCGCGCGTCATACCGAGAGTCACCCCATAGCCTGCTATGCGCATTAAAGTCTCCAAGGAGAACATAGGGCTCCGGAAGTTCATGAATTAAAGAGTGTAAATCACGTTTTTGCAGCTGATAGCTAGGAGGAATGTAGATAGTGCAGATTGTGATCAGTTTATTAGTAAGAACTGCTCGAACAGCCACTGCCTCAAGGGATGTTTGGAGTTGTAAGTGTGTGCATGCAATTCCTTGATTCACTATGATGGCAACACCTCCGGATGATGTCATAGCATCAACACGGTCCTTTCGGAAAATAACGTATTTACGAAGAAAGTTTGTGTGTTTTGAATTAAGGTGTGTTTCTTGTACACACAGCACTTTTGGTGAGTGTTTGTGTAAGAGCTCTTGGATGTCGTCAAGGTTTCTGAGAAGCCCCCTGACGTTCCATTGTATAATTTGAGTGTTCATGGTGAATGTAAAATAGTGCTGTGTGTACGAAAAGCGAGTGGCTGTTTAGACAGGGAGTTTGAGTTCACTTAACAGGGCCGTCACCAGGCCCTGTTATTGGCTTTTTTGTTTTCTTGGCGCGCTCCAAGGAGCCACGCCGCTCTTTCGGCACCAAGGATACCGACTTATCCATTGCCTCCTCAGAGGCACTGGATGCCCGCACGTGCGGGCTGCTAGTTCGAATTTCGGGCCTCGCCTGGTGAGGTGAGGCCTTGAGACCCGAGGACTCTGGAGTCTCCGGTCTCTGTTTGGGAGTAGGCGGTGTAGCCTGGGCTACAACCGCCTTGGGGGCAGGTGCCACAACCTCCGGCTCGGTATGCGCGGGCCGAAGGAGTGGCGAGGGCTGGTGCGGCGGTGCCCCTGACGCGCCGCATCAGCGTATGTAGCTCCATAGAATGGAGCGACTCTTCGCCGTGCTTCCTTAAATGTAATGTTCTCCTTCACCTTCAACGTAATTATTTCTTTTCTTTTTTTCCAGTATGTGCAGGAGCGTGAGTATGCGGCATGGTTTCCTTCCCAGTTTACACAGTGTGGCGGTTGTTTGCAGTTCTCAGACACGTGGCCTAGGACTCCACATTGTGCACAAGTCTGGCGACCACGACAGGTTTTAGAGCCATGGCCATACCTCTGGCATTGGAAGCAACGACGAGGGTTTGGTATGTACGGCCTGATAGATGTCTTTGTGTACCCTGTTTGAATAGATTCCGGTAGTTTACTGGATGCAAATGTGAGTATTAAGTGTTTTGTCGGTGTTTCCTTATTATCTCTTCTGATGATGATTCTCTGTACATTAGTGACATTTTGGCTCTTCCACCCCTCCAAAAGTTCAGTCTCAGTCAAGTCAAGTAAGTCCATGTCAGATACCACTCTGCGAGTTGTGTTCATTCATCTATGTGGTGTTATGGTTACTGGTATGCCACCGAAATCTGAAAGACGGTCTAGCTTTTTAAATTGTTCTTTGTCACAGATTTCGGGGAGAAGGTCTCCACTAGCCATTTTGGTTACCTTGTATCCTGTGCCAAGTGTTTCGGTAAGACATCTAGAAACCAGGAAAGGAGAGACGGTTCTGGCTTGCTTTCCAGTTTTCTCACAGTGAATGACGTGGAAATGGGGAAAAGTTTCTGTTGGCTGGTTAAAAAAGTTAATATCATCGGTGCGTACCCGCTTTAAGCCAGTACGATCAGACAGAAGAGGGAATGCTCCATGCATGCCGGTCTTATTTTTGTTCAGCAGCGTTGGCGGCCACCCACCACGGAGCCAACAAGGGGACGCTGCAAGTTTGCAGGTGCTGAAAGCTTGCAGACGTCAGCCATACAACACTGCCATAACCCAATGCGCCTAGACCAAGGTAGGCTATTTGCACAGGGTTAACCCTTGCCGCCAGGAAGAATGGAAGTAAACAGAAGAGAGTAGACGACCAGGACAGATAGATAGGGAGAGATAAAGACGAAGATGTAGGCAGAGAGAGATAGGAAAAGGCGACTGCCGATTTCCCCTGGGTGGGTCAGCCCAGGGGTGCCGTCTACATGAAGCCGGGGCCAAAGTGGTGTGTTGCCTCTGCCGGGGGGCCTTAAAGGTCCAATCACCCAGCTTTGGCTCAACCCCCAGGATCCCCTTTTCCCGGACACGGCATAGCCACGCACGGCTAGGCGTGGGAGGGAGTAGAAAACTCCCCCGTTAGCTCGGGTCCGTGGTGTCGCTACACACCAAACGCCTACTTGAGCAGGCGCCCCATGCGGGGGTGCCAATTTTCTTAACCATGGTGACGTTTCCGGTCGGCGAACTCATAAGTAGCTTTTGTTTGTTTGTTAGTGTGTGTAACAACATGACTACATGCCACGCTCATGATGCGCTGGCAGCCGTTTTGCTAGCTTCACATGTACTAAACTCGGTATTACATGACGCGAACTGATGACATTGGTAAATGAGGCATCCAAACATAATAAACATGACATGCGTGTCATGTAACAACATGACTACATGCCACGCTCATGATGTGCTCGTGGCCGTTTCGCTAGCTTCACATATGCCAAATGTGGTATTACGTGAGGCCAATGAATGACGAAGGTATGTGACTGGTTCAAACATGATAATCATGAGTTGCGTGTCTTGTGAGAACATGACTACATGGCATAGCCAAGGCCTCAATACATTTCGACGTGACGCGGTGCGCGTGCTCGCCGGCGTTCATTTCGTCCTCACGCCGGCATTGCCACGTGTGGCGCCGGTCCTGCCATATGCTCACAGGTGTGCGCTGCGCTGCGTTGCTTTGACACATGCGCGTTTCAGCGCGTCCGGCGTCCCTCCACAAAAAGAGGGAGACGCAGTGTTGACGGGGTAACGCATCGGCGGGAAATGCAGCATGTCGCGTTTCGCGCTGGTTGCCGTCGGGCCGCGCCGACGCACGCTGGTGGCGCCTGGCATCATATTAGAGAGTGCTCGCGTGTTGCTAACGTAGCGTCAATGTGCCCAGCGTGCGCGCGCGTCAACGTCACGTTAGAGTATATTGGGCCCTTCATGATGCCCTGGTGGCCGTTTGCTAGCTGCACATGTACCAAATTTGGTGTTACCTGACGTCAATGGATGATGAAATATATGACTGGTGAAAACATGATAATCCTGACACACGTGTCATGTAAGAACGTGACAACAAACCATGCTCATAGCGTGCTTGTGGCCGTTTCGCTAGCTATACATATACTAAATTTGGTATCACGTGACGTGAATAGATGACGAAGGTAAACCACACATTTAAACATGATATTCATGATACATAAGCCATGTACGGCATCATTTACCTCCACCTCGTAACGATGTGCTGATTTTAAAGTGGCATCACCTTTTCTCATTCGTGCTTCGCATATCATCGATTCCCACTGTACGAAGGGATGTGCCAATTTTTTTAACCATGGTGACGTTTCCGGTCGGCGAACTCATAAGTAGCTTTTGTTTGTTTGTTAGTGTGTGTGTGTGTGTGTGTGTGTGTGTGTGTGTGTGTGTGTGTGTGTGTGTGTGTGTGTGTGTGTGTGTGTGTGTGTGTGTGTGTGTGTGTGTGTATTCTGGCGGCTCTGGAACGCGTCCATGTGACCTTGTCGGCAGAGCACCTGCGTTAGCTCTGTGGTGTCTTAGAAAGGTGTGAAACATCATAGCGAATCGGGTTAATAGCCCACAGGACAGAGCAACCAATTATAACGCACGAGGCACAAAAAGTGAGTAACGCACCAATGTGCTAACCACCTTAATCCCCCGCAGTGACTTCTGACTGTGCATAATTGGTCTTGGGCCCAAACGTAACGGCGGGAAAGCTATACACTTTGTAATTATATCCCTTAGACGTGTGCACCGTTGCTGCGTGCAGTGTACGGTTCGTTCGTTTATATATGTTTTATGTTCACGCGCTCACGGACTGCAATTCTTCGAGTTAGTTCCTGGGATGTTTTTCTTGTACTTTTGCTGCTCCATGCCTCAATCGGCCCTTCAGTACCTCGTACATGCTACCGACAGCTGTCAACAAACTGTCTTTTGTAGCCCGGGAACCTGGATGGCTAGAAAGAGGACCGCAACGAAATAGAAGTGGGTGCTGCAGTGGCACCTGTCTGGTGCCTATGACGGTTGCGTTTGACCAGGCATTTGTTTGACATGTCATTTATCCCCTGGGTTATCGGTCTATAATTTTATTGTCATTCATTTCAACAGCTATCGAACTAATAACGGCTGTCAAGCAATAAATACTAGAAGTAGATCCAGCGATACATTCTCGTTCCAACCGCTGCGCCTGCCCTCACCCCTACTACCTATATTGATCGACTTTTTTCTGTTCTTACTTCTGGCGGTGACTTTGTTCTTATTTATTTACGTACAACTTAGCCGAACTCCTAAGCGCTCGATGGAATGTTTCTTCAACATTGCTAATAGATTGTTAAGGAGAAAGGAAAGCTTGTCAGTCGTATACAAACGTCGATATGAAACCCTTGCTAAGCGCGAACAAGGATCTTGTATTTTGCACATTATTATGTGCGAAGCAGCTTGTTTACCTGCCCATATAATGCTTTTTCTTGTGTCCAAACAACCCCCTCGCCGCGGGTGTTCTAGCGGTGCCAAGTAGGTCAAGTCGCAGCTGCGCGTTGACGTCACTCTCTCCCTGACCCGCAGCAGCTGCCGGCTTCTTAGTCCGCTCGCAACACTTCTCTCTCACATCATCCTCTCCACCACGCACAACGTTAGACCGCACATCGAGTGGAAACACTAGACAGATTAAGTTGCGCGTCCGAAGCAGCCCTACGGACGTGGCCTGCCAGTTCAAATGGCTAGCAGGCAGCGTCCGTATAGGGAACCTGCGTTGGAGTTTCTACGACCACCCTGGCGGTGAGAGCGCGCATTTCTCAGCTGCTCCCGCAGACGAGAGTGGTGGCTGGTAGAGGCGGTGCGTGCGCGCAACGCCGTAAGAAAATCAAACGGCGCTGGTGGTACTGCTGCGTATTCTATTGCAACCGTATATAAAAATAGGCAGGACGTATAGAGGAAAGGGAGAATGTAGAAAGAGGAGGTGGCGTTGCATCCAAGCGGTCAGGCAAGCAAAATTATGCTCTCCCTCTCTTGTCAAAAAAAAAAAGTTTCTGCTCTCACTCTCTTGCCAAAAAAAAATTCTGCTCTCGCTCTTTTGTCTATAGCGGTCGGGCTCGTGCTGGATTTCATGCCGACCGGTTGCGCCCCTGCGATCTCCGACAGCAGCGCAGCTCTGATCGACTGGCTTGCCCTACGCCATCTCTTGACGCCGACAAGAGCTCTCGCCGAGTGGTGCCCCGTGCTCGGACTGCTGCAACCGTATCCATCTTTCCTATCTTCTCCTTACTTCCGTATGTCGCTGTCCCGGCGCCACGCTCTCTCTCTATATATACCTATAATCCCATTCTTTTAATCCGTCCTTACCCCCCTCCCTGGTGAGCTATTGTTGAGGTTTCGCACTGCGATGCAGACAGTTACGGGGCCCACTTTTCTCTTTTAAGAATCACATAATTATAAGTAAAAGGCTTGTTTCTAAACCGAGCGGCGCGTGTCTGCTATATTTATTTGATGCTGAAGACAGCCACGAGTGGAAACCAGGGCCAAAGAGTCGAGTTTGAACGGCGTTTTGCCGGAAATAAAACGAGCGTATTTGCAACATATAGCCTATGGCAACTTTTTTTTTCCTCTGGCCCACTGAGCGTTGAGTCGTGCACTTCAGGACTAACACAGTTTTTATGCGTCCATTCATCTGACCTCCACCAACATACCACGTGAACTGAATAATACGATAGGCCGCTAGTATTTTTTTGTTAAGAGTTGCGTGTAAAAGAAAGCTGCCTTGTCCACAAGACTTGTGCGGGGCCACCTGCATCTACGCCTCTGAGCTGTTTTAAAAGATACTCTCCCAAAGAGCACTCGATGCAGAGATGCCTCTGTTTGACTTCGTTTGTAGAAAAGACAAGGTTCTTGTTACGAACAAAGCAGTGGACTACTCGAAGCCTAATTACATTTCTGGAGTCAGCCGGTGCATTTTTATCCCTGGCTGCCGTGGCTAAGTAACATCGGAGTTTATGCCTTGCTGGAGAAGTATCAAATGTCTACGATTTTCACTCGTTTAGTTCACCTAACAATACAGTTTCAGTTTTTCCGCCTGCCTGTGTCGGCCGAAAATGAAGGTGACTGTTCAAGATCGACAATTTATAAATTATGTGCTTTCATGTGCCAAACAAAATATCATTTTGAGGCACGCTGTAGTACGCGTATCAAGATTATGACCACTTGGTGTTCTCCAATGCACACATATATCTTAGTTCACGGGTGTTTTTCTTATATTTCACCCCCATTGAAGCGCGGCCGCCGTAGTCGCTAATCCATTCCGCGCCCTCAAGAATAGCAGGGATCACCAATCCTCAAGAATACCAGTTTGGTTGATCAACGTCCTCCTGCATAAATACCGAGGACGTACAAACGATCCCAGAAAAAAATGACGCCGCTACCACTAACTCTGCATTTGTTTTTGTTTTACTGCAGATGTTGGCAGCGTGGTATCGTCGCAGCACGAAAGTATGAAGGGGGGCATGTCAGCCAGTACTAGCATTAGCCCAAAATCGAGCACGCAAGCACGAAAATGAGGACGAGGAAGCTGCCATCGCGGCACAGCACTGTCCCTTCGATACAATACGTATAGACGCAGTCCGCTTTGCAGGTCTGTTATTCGTTTCTTAGTGCTTTTCTTGCGAGAGTAGCCTTTAGACAAAGTTATTTTTCTAATCCACAATGCACCATTACTGGCGCGATGGCTTTTCGAGCTGTTTGTTCCAAAGTGAAGCATGGCAGCGGCGCACACGCGTGCTCTCAGAATGGTACACTGCGGCTAGTCATCTGGGCGCGAGCAGCTGAGTTGTGTCCCGACTCTCCGCCAGGTGCTCTTTTTCGGCGCGCCACTTATCGAGCGCTGGTTTCCCATACGGCAGTTGTGGACGCGTGAATAAATTTGCCTACTCTTCCAGCTCATTTATCAGCGACGAAACTTGCACAAAATCCAACCGGCTTACGTATCTTTGCGTCGCAAACAAACGTTTACTCCGGTAAATGCTACACCGAGTTCTGCTTCAAACCGTTCTTTCAGCACCCGTGTGGACGCCCGTTTCAACCGGGTCAACGCTGTGCGCACCGCAGCTGCTTTGCATACCATGAGGATTCCCTTCGGGAAAATAATCCATCATTTTTTATTCAATGCAATAATTCACCTTGCGACAATGGATCAGCACTCATTAAACGCCCATGTATTGTTCCTCACGGTGTAGTTCTCAGTGCACCAAGTTTACTTATATTGGTGTATGTGTGGCAATTTCCAATTGAAAAAGACTTTGATGACACTTAAGCTTAGCCTTCAAGAGAAGAACGTGATAGCGCAATCGGGCTTCATGTGTGTCGCCTCATCAGTTGCTAGCATTACTTCGGTTCTCGGAGAATGTTTCAACTAAACTGCAAAAAGAGATCGTTACAATGCGTAACATTAGCTGTTTTAAGCTATTTTAGACTGCCCACTGCGAACACAGTTCTGAAGTGCCCACTACACTATACTTTTTTTAGCGAATTAGGGAGAAGTCCACTACGCGTCGGTTAGGGACATAGGTCGGCACTTTGAGAGACTACTCACTCATACTCACTCACCACAATTTTTTAGCCTTCACCCTTACTCAAGTTCATACTCACGTCTACTTCCACTCGTAGGCCCTCACTCACGTTCATACTCGCGCCTACTCGCACTCATGAGTACTCACTAACGTTCATACTCCCTCCTTGTCACACTCAGGGTACTCACTCACATTCATACTCACTCCTTCTCACACTCAAAATACTCACTCACGTTCATACTCACGCCTACTCACACTCACTGCTACTCACTCACGTTCATACTCACTCCTTCTCACACTCAGAGTACTCACTCACGTTCAAACTTACGCCAACCCACACACTAGGCCCTCACTCACGTTCATACTCACGACTACTCACACCGATGGGTACTCACTCATTTCATAGTCATGACTACTCACACTTGTGAGTACTCACTCACGTTCCTACTCACACCAGCTAGCACTCATACGCCCTCACTCACGTTCATACTCACGACTACTCACACTTATGAGTACTCACTCATGTTCATACTCACGCCTACTCACAGTCACTCACGTTCATACTCACGCCTACTCACACTCATTCTTCATGGCTCACGTTCATACTCTACTCACACTCTTAGAGAAACACGGACTGCTGGGCGAGTTGGTAATTCATTTTAACTGAGGCGCGCGAAAAATTGAAGTACAAAAGGAAGACACCTCGAGACAGTGTGCCGTGTCCAGGTGTCTCCTTCTTGTACTTCAATTTTTCGTGCACCTCAATTAAGACTCATAGTTACTCACTCACCTTCATACTCACGCCTGCTCAAGATCATAGGCCCTCACTCACCTCCGCACTCACATAAGAATTCACCTTCACACTTACGCCTACCCATGCTCAGGCGCACCCACCCACGTGCTTTTACATTCACATACTCATCATCATCACAGCAGGACAAAGGCCTCTCCCCTGTTCCACCAGTCAACTCGGTCCTTTGCTTGCTGTTGCCACTTCATACCCGCAAACTTTGTAATCTCATCTGCCCACCAAACTTTGTCTCCCCTTTTCCCGCTTTCCTTCTCTTGGAATGTACAAAATAACCGGCAGAAAACGAAAGCAATGAACAACAACCTCGAAGGAGAACAGCGCTTCGATATAGGTGGCAGTGCACTTGAAGTTGGAAAAGGTATATACGTCTACTTAGGACAGGTAGTACCTACGGAGCCGAGCCACGAGACTGAAGTATCTAGAAGAATAAGAGTGGGGTGGAGAAGATTCGGCAAGCATTTACAGCTCATGGCTGGTAGATTGTCACTATCCCCTCAAGATGAAGGTAAATAACAGCTGTATCTTGCCGGTACTTACCTACTGAGCAGAAACCTGGAGGCTTACAAAGAGGGTTCAGCTTAAATTGAGGACAACGCAGAGAGCGATGGAAAGGAAAATAGTGGTAGTAACCTTAGGAGTCAAGAAGAGAGCAGAGTGGATCAGGGAAGAAACCGGGGTTAAGGATATCATAGTTCAAATCAAGAAGAAGAAATGGACATGGGCCTGGCTTGTAGCGCGTAGGCAGGATAACAGCTGGTCATTAAGCATAACTGACCGAATTCCCAGAGAAAGCAAACGGGTTAGGGGGAGACAGTAAGTTAGGTGGGCAGGTGAGATTATGAAGTTCGCGGGTACATAATGGCAGCAGCAAGCACAGGACCGACTTGAGGGGTGGATCATGGGAGAGGCCTTTGTCCTGCAGTGGACGTTGGCAGGCCGATGACGAATATTAACATTGAGGTAGCGTTACGTGTACTCAGGTTACTCAATAAACAATCGAGCTGAGCAATTGTCGCTTTCTTTAAGGGTCGGTAGGTTCCACAAACAGGCAATGACTCAGCGCAATTACGACGCACCTGCACATTCATTTGTGCGCCATGACGCGTAGGAGACGCTGAGACATTGTTTAGAATCTCAGTAATGTGTTAAAAGCACTCAAAACGCGCTTCCGTAGGCTACGACGCACGCGCGCGAAATAGAGACGCTCTCGACAGCTTCAGTATACTACACGGCCGCCGCTGATTACCCGCCAGAACCCAAGATCTTGCCATGCCATTTGGCTCGGCCGCTTCGTTCGTCCCGCTGCCCCTAGCCCCTTCTGACTGCACTAGCGGGACAGGCGGGCGCCGGGGCCTCGCCGCCACGTCGGCGCCGCGGCCACCCCGGCCGCCCGGCCACGGGTAGGTGTTCCGTGGCCCGGCGCGACCGTCGAGACGGCGCCTCCCCTCTCTGCCTCGCCTTCAGATAAAATGCGTTGCGTACGGCAGTTTTGCATTAGAGAAATTGTGCGCATCTTCGGAGATGTTTTTCTTCCTCTGTGGGTCACGCTCACGCGGAGACTTCGTTGGCTCCGTGCCCGCACTGACAATTGCAGGGGGCCTTATTTATGAATCTGCGGACGCGGTTAACGTTCATTGGCAGTGTACGTACGCAGGGTTATTGCAAACTGCCGAATAAAACGGTAATTAACGAGTTGCGTTATCTGTGTTTTTGTATTAGCCCGCGTTACGTGAATGATAGAATAAATTATCAAGGGTGATTGGGCGCTTATTGCACATTGTGTCTGCACTGTTGAAAGCATAATAAGCCGCCGAAAACTGAAGCGATGGTAGAGATTGAAACGGCGATGCGAACAGGGTCCGATTATGCTATCGCATACTATACTATTGACGGCGAAGCTCAACCGTCCTCCAAGCTTTCCTTTTCTTTTTTTATTGATGTGGCACTGAGAAGGCGAAGTTCGCACACAGCTTCGCATTTGAGAGGTCCTGAGATCACTTAAGGTTTTCGTTTAAGGCAACCTTCACTTGAGGGACAACGCAGAGATAGAAACTGCAAAATCGCTGCGCACAATGTGCGTCGCGCACACTATGTGCTTTCTCTCGCGGGCCATTTCAGCGTTTTTTTTTTTTTTGTCGCTTGTGCAGTGCATTTATTTTTCTGAACTGGCTCGCGCGGCGATTTTCGTTCGAGGGCTTCTCAAGACCTTGTTTTACATGTATTATCAGCGGGTTGTGTAGACTGAATGCGCAAGAGGTAAGTGCAGCAAGAACGGTAGCTATAGGGACAGGCAGTTCAAAGTTATTCAGCCTAGAAAATTCAAATTACAATAAAACGGGCGGTTATCCTCAACTCGAGTTTTGTGTGGTCATCTCGCCCCCCCCCCCCCCCCCCCATCTGATGTAGGATGGCTCCCCCAGTTTCCAAACTAACTGAAGGCTTTTACGTTCAGTAAGCTTCCATGCCATAGTGCCCGTTATTTCCAATGTATTGAGGACGCCGTTGCGATGGTTACAAATATTTATCACACTCATAGTAACTCACTCATGTTCCTACTCGCTGCTACTTACACTCACAGCAACTCACTCACCTTCGCAGTCAAGTCTACTCACACTCATGAGTACTCACCCACGTTCGTACTTACTCCCACTCACATTCATGAGCTCTCACTCACTCCTAATCACACTCATGAATACTCACTCACGTTCATACTCTCTCCTTCTCACACTCAGAGTACTCATTCACGTTCATACTCACTCCTACTCACACTCACAAGCTCTCACTCATTCCTACTCACACTGATGAATACTCACTCACGCTCATACTCACGGATACTCACACTGATGATTACTCACTCACGTTCAAATTCACATCTACTCACACTCATGAGTACTCACTCACGTTTATACTCACTCATACTCACACTCAAAGTACTCACTCACGTTCATACTCATTCTTACTCACACTCACAATACACACTCATGTTCATACTGAATTCTACTCACGCTCAGAGTACTCACTCACATTCATACTCACTTATACTCACACTCAGAGTAGTAACTCACGTTCATGCTCACTCCTATTCACACTCAGAATACTCATTCACGTTCATACTCACTCCTACTGACACTCATGAGCACCCACTCACGTTCATACTCACTTCTACTCACACTGAAAGTACTCATTCACGTCCATTCTCACTCCTACTCATACTCATAAGTACTCACTCACGTTCTACTCACTCCTACTCATACTCATGAGTACTCACTCATACTCACACTCACCACATTCAAATGAGTTTGAATGAGTGTGAGTGAGTGCACTCATGAGTGAGTATGCTGAGCTATGGTTAGGGAAACGCGGACCTACACAGGTGTTGACTTTGCCTGAGCGCTTCCTAATGGGTCAATATTTAGAACACCCACTTATTGTGCAATTATTATGTGTTGACGCCTGGAGTAATTGTACGCTTCTGCCACGCAACACTATATGCGTTAGGAAGACTCGTCTAGTTACATGATGTTCGCATACCTTTTTTCTGAAGCAGCTCAAAGCAATTACCTGACAGTTTGGTATAACGCCAGCTGGTGGCTATATAATAGGTTTGGGTTCAGTTGATGCGAACTCTAAACGCTTTTTCATATTTTTTAATTTGTAGTTGTTTCAAATTTTCACTTATGGCAACCCTATGTTTTCGTGCACAACCAACAATGCCGGTGCCGACATCAGAATTACAGCGATACAAGCTCTTTAACGCTATTGTGGTAATATGTGAAAATCAGTATTCTGAGTGCGTATTTTAAAGCTGATGTAGAAAGTGTGACATGTGTGGCACTTGTAACAGACGACCACTGAAGTTGCAGGTTTACATATTTATGGTATGGCCGGTGACCTCTAAAAAATTCGTCTAAAATCGTTTTCTAACACTCCTTTTATCTACATATAAGCTGTCGCTGCCGATGTTCAATTCGTAAATTATACGTAACGTTAAATGAACATTACATGTTTCACCTATTTAGCCTTGAGATTATCCAGCACTATATTTAGAATCGAAATTCATATGTAACGATAATGTAACGACCCATTCCAGTTTTAAAAATGTAACTGCAACGAGTCCGTTTCGCATTTAGGAAACTTGTAACGGGAACTCGTTGCGAAAATGGGGAAGAACGAGCTTTCGTTTTTTTTATAAAAACGTGTACAACACTGGTTCAAAGATACTGTTTTATGTTTAGGGTAAAAGTTAAATTAAAAGAAAGGTATACAGCTACACACTAACGGTGTCAAACCCAAAGGTACTGAGAGGCTGGGTACACTTTTTTGTTTCTTTTTGGTTTTCTCTCGATTAATTTTTGCATTTTACTATTTTATCTTTTTGTTTTTCGTTCTATTTATATTCTTTTTCTATATTCATTTTTCATTTTCTCGTTTTCTATATCTTGCTTGCTGCTTTTTTTAAATTTTTGTACGTTGGCTTGTCTGCACTAACCCGGGTCGCACTTATTATCATTATATAGGTGCTCGAAGAAGAACAGGACGACTTTTCTTTGACACGAGCGTGCACTAGAGATGCCCATGCCGCATGCCTGTTTTTACTGCGTCAAGCCAAGCGACGATGACAGCATAAAAACACACAGTCCCCTAAAATGCTCCGCACTTAGAAAAGCTGATAAGTCTTGACTATTCGCGAGGAATCGGCAGTTCACACTTACCTCGAGCGATCGAACAAATCGAAAAAATGGCCAAAGCGAAGAGTGGTCCCGAGAACTTCATTGCCAAGCGTAAGTTGACTCAAGAACACTGTGTGTGCGATGCAGCCATCCTCTTTCTTTCATGCGCGTCCTGTCTTGACGAAGTTGATACGACGCACTCTTATCCGCTTACTGCTCGCGAGAGATAGCACCGAACAAAAACTAAAGAAAGAACTGTCGTGCATGGATGTCAGGGTAGGCTACAAGTAACATACAAGGTACGCAACTCAAAACTTCCTGATATCAAGGGTGCCTGATATGTGTGATGACAAGAAGCAACACAAGGGCTCCAGCTTGAACTTGGCATGTGGAGGAAAGAGAAAGACGAAGTCAGGGACAAATGGAACCACCAGCCCAGCAAACAGCTGTTGCGTGTTTTTCTCCTCTACATATAATAGATCTATGCACCACGAACTGCGAATGTAAGTGCTCTCTTAGAGAGTGGGGATGGCATGCGGTTAGCACTTAAGGTCAATGAGAAGGGGAAAAAAAACGCAAATGGTAAATAAAAAAAAAGATCAGCCAGCTTGACTTGTAGAACACTGATGAAAAGCTAGCTGGTGGCGGGCACTGCGGCGGAATGAAGTGGCATAAAGAGCACGAAAGGCGTACATTGCAATCATTTAACATATGGTCTCTATGCCACACGTTGCCAGTCCTTGACAGATTCACTGATACGATTTCTTTGCAAGAAAGACCACTCATATGAAAAAAAGAAACGTCAGCTTGTTAATGCGCACCGAAAACTGCACTACGATTATTGATTGATTGATATGTGGGGTTTAACGTCCGAAAACCACCGTATGACTATGAGAGACGCCGTAGTGGAGGGCGCCGGAAATTTCGACCACCTGAGGTTCTTCAACGTGCACCCAAATCTGAGAACACGGGCTTACAACATTTCCGCCTCCATCGGAAATGCAGCCGCCGCAGTTGGGGTTTGATCCCGTGACCTGCGGGTCAGCAGCCGATTACTTTAGCCACTAGATCACCACGGCGCGGCAACTGCATTATGAAACTTACTCTAGTGCATTGGCGACGCCCTTGAAGAAAAAGCTAAATTCCTTGTGAACGGAAACTGCACCACTGTAGAAATCATATTATGAAAAAGTGGCAACTGTAAAGGAATGTTTGAAATCCTACCCAATCGCGCAGCAAGGTGTCCTCTATTCTAATCAACGACTTCGGCCTCAGTGCGGCCAGTGATCTCAAGCCGATGCTTCCAATGTGACCTTGTTTGAACGTGTTTGTGCCCCATCATGTTTGAATGTGCCATTTACCTTCATTGTCCGTTCGCGTCAGCAATACCAAATTTAGTTTGTGTGAAGGTAGAGAAACGGCTGCGAGCGCATCATGAGGGTGGCATGTAGTCATGTTCTTATGACTACACGCATGTCATGATTTCCACGTTAGGGTCTGTCACTGGTGTTCGCCATGCCGTCATGTCATACCGAACAAATTACGCAACATGCTAGGTGAACGAAACCACCGCAAGATCAGCAAGACCATGACATTCACGACATAAATGTCTTGGTATAGTCAAGAGTCCGACGGAATCCCGTCTGGTCGGGAACAAACATAGTGAAAAATAACAAATACGCCGACCAAGGTGAAATACACACCGTGGTCGGCGTTTTTGTTATTTTGCATAAATATCTTGATTTCCATGATATGACCAGTCACTTATTTTCGTCACACAGTCATGTTATGCCGTACCAATTTTGGTATCGATGCCACTATCAAAACGGCCAGGAGAGCGAAACGTCTTAGGATGCTAGATAGATAGATAGATAGATAGATAGATAGATAGATAGATAGATAGATAGATAGATAGATAGATAGATAGATAGATAGATAGATAGATAGATAGATACGCCCAAAGTCACTGAAGTTCGCCGAGTTTGGCGAACTTCGGCGACTTAGCAGACGGCACCTTTCGGGACTAGCGGAGTAATTTTCCGTTGCTTCGCCAGTTCGTCCCTCAAAAAGCGGTGATCCACATTTCCATGATTGTCTACACAGACAGTTTGAAGGTCACAAGAGTTGTACCCAAGAAAACTTCCGGTCACCTCATTTAGCAGCTTCTAACGTCGACACGATAAACACGTTTTCAAGTTGTTTTTAAGTATAAGGAATGTCTTTCTTCAGTGTTTCAGATAAAAGGAACGTGCATAAAGCTCAAACAATCTCTTACAATTTACCTACCTCTAAAGAACGTTTATTTGAATATATTTTGCCAAATAGGGAGAAAGAAAGTGTAGAAATTAAGCGGGCTATTTTCCTAGAGCTATTCTTGCCTACCGATGCTATTTTGGCACATAGGTGGACAAAACCGGATGTCATATGGGGGCTGTGTTCGTAAACAGTGAAAGGGTCTTCTATCTAGTGAATGTCAGTGGTGTTGCCAGCCCCTTTCATTTTCCCTCATATAAGGAGTCCGCTTCGGTGCAACAGCAGCTACGGTGCTAAGCTGCTCACCCAAAGGTGGCGGGTTCAATCTCCGCCGCTGTGGTCGCCTTTCAATGAAGACAAAATGAGGCCTGCGTCCTGTGCTATGTCCTGGTGAAAATTTCTGGAGCGTCTCTCATAGTCATCTCTCATAGTCATCTGGTGGTATTGGGGCTTAAAAAAACACAGATATTATTATTAGTGTATAGGGGACCATCAGGAATTGACCTCCCCGCCTCTCGCTCTCTCTTACAATAGGTTGCAAGAAGGGGCTTCATATTCTCTCTGTTATCACACGTGTTGCCTTGTACACGAGAGACGAGCCTCCACAATCGCCAACACACCTTATCGCCTAGCGTGATTTACCCGCCTTATCGCCCAGCGTAGTTACCCGTCACGCCGGGCCTTATCGCCTAGCGTGACGGGTAATTCTATATTAACCCCTTCCTTTGAGCAACAGAGGGCAACGACACTGCATGACATAAACACGTTCACATATGGTATACACATTTCAGCACGCCACTTGTTTATGCCACTAAGTGCATGCGACATGAAGCGAAGATAGAGCGTCGACTGGAGTAGCAACTTTACTGCGATGGCATTAAGGACCTCCTTTAGCGGAAATTCCGGCTTCGGCGTTGATGTCGACGTGCGCGTCATTGATTGTGAGCCAAAGGCCACCATCCTGTCTAGAACCGAAAAATCGAGCAAGCTGCAATAAAATGAATAAAAAAACGTCAGGCCTGCACGGTATTGGCGCAGCACAGTCACAGTGAAAGCTAAAAGAGCGGCATTTCAGAGCTTTTTGGAAACGCTCATTGGGTGACTACTGCAAGCACACTTGCTTGATACCCAGTAGGTCATTATCAATAAGGTTATTTGGGTAGTAGGCCGGCATTCGCTATGCTATTCTTCATTATTCTTCTGAGAAGCGTGGTATCCGCTAAACACTTGCAAAGAATTTTCCGCCAATTGTTCATGCAGTGGCTGATGACGATGAGGAATTATGGCGGAAGTGGTTATGCGCCACAGTTAATAGGGGAACAAGAACAAGCTTTTGTAATGGGTTAGAGCATTGGACTGCTTTCGTTACGCTATTCGCATTGTGTGACGACCGGTTGTTCTTTCGCTGTTTTAAAATGCTTTCGTATTAACACGATTGCTTTCCCGACATCAAGCCTGCCTAAGGCATGTGGTAGATGCTGGGCTTGCTCCCAGTGGACCCGGGCTCTAGCCCCACTGTCATGAGTGCTAAGTTTTTTTTTTTCTAATCTAGCGCGCTATGTGGTAAAGGACAACTGCGCGTGACCCGAGTTGTGATCTCATAACAGCTTTCGCTGTAAAATCTTGAGGTCTGAGTGAGGATCGAACACAGGCCAGCTGCTTGGCAAGCAGGAGTTCCACCACAGAGCCGGGGTATTACTTGAAAACTATATGAACTTCATGTAGTGGAAGAGTCTGCTTAATGGATCATATATTGCGTGGCAAAGTCGTATAATCGCGCCAGGCGTCAAAAGATGAGAATGGAAGGGTGAGTGGCTATTTTGATGGTCCACCCGTTACGGAGTGCTCACACCTATTTAATGATCATCATCAGCGTAACATTCAACCAAATGAACGGCTGCGTTGGTTCACCTATATATATATATATATATATATATATATATATATATATATATATATATATATATATATATATATATATATATATATATATATATATATATATATATATATATATATATATATATATATATGCATCGAACGCGTTATTCGAAGGTCGTAGGTTCGATTCCTGCCCACGGTTGGTTATTTTTTCATCCACTTTTCTTTCTTCTTATTTACATTACGTTGGTTCTAATAACTTCCCCTGTACATTCCTTGGCATTACTGTCTGTTAGATCTCATTAATATTGTGTTAAAACGCGGAAAAACGAGCCCTTAGGTATACACTTCTTTCCCTTATATATATATATATATATATATATATATATATATATATATATATATATATATATATATATATATATATATATATATATATATATATATATATATATATATATATATATATACGTTCGCGTTGTGGCCTTTCAGTGATTTGCAAAAGGAATGATGATGGTGTAGTGTGATCTTAACACCTCTTAAAAATACCTTAGAATGGCTAATGCTACGCGCACAGTCGTTCGTTTTCTTGCGCACGGTTGAGTCATGCCGCGAGATCCGAAGCGGGCTAGCAGTTCAGTAGTCTTCGCATACGAGGCCCGATAACACCGTCGCGATCCGCTCGTGAAGGTGAAGTTCGAGCGTGCGACGCTATTCGTAAAAGCCTATGAAAAGCCTATCAAATTAACAAGCGATACTCTACGAGTAATGCCTAAAAATTCTATTTTATGTATGGTTTCACTAAATGTATAGCTTTTCAATAAAAATGTTTCTTGGGTGTTCGTAGTGATTTTTGCAGTGCGAGTTAAAATGTTTTTCTCGAAGTAAACCCATCTCTGTACCGCACGTTGCTACCATTGTGTCGGAGTGGCGAGGCTTGTCAAGCTGCAGATATTGCAGCTTTTACCTTGCTTTCCTCACCATGTATGATACATTTACTCTTCTCTATTCGACATTTGTTCAAACTGTATATATACTATTATGTATCGATTATGGTGAAATAAACCAAATCTCAAATCAAATCTCAAATTTATTAGGGAACAATTGCCACTACAGTCCTTAAAAAGTAATACTATTCGGTTATTGCATGGGCGTCGGCAGAGGATGAAAACAACATTACAACAGGTTACCCGCCCCTGATCAGATTAACTACCAGATAGATATGTGGTGTTTAACGTCGCAAAACCACCAATTGATCATGGGAGACGCCGTAGTGGAGGACTCCGGAAATTTATACCACCTGCCATGGAGTTCTTTAACGTGCACCTAAATCTGAGCACATGAACCTACAACATTTCTGCCTTCACCGGAAATGCAGCCGCCGTAGCTGGGATTTGATCCCGCGACCTGCAGGTCAGCAGCCGAGTACCTTAGCCACTAGACCACTGCAGCGGGGCTCAGAAGAAGTGCTGTCTCGTGCTATAGTTTAATGTATACACATTTATCAAATCACGACAAGGGGCACCTTGCTTTGCGAAAACACATGTTGCGGATGATTTTGAATTTCGCTCTCTCAAAATAATGTTGCTTCTAAATAAAGATCAAGCGATGTGAGACCATGGCAAGAACGTGGAAAATATGGGTTACTCTACAAAATGGCGCTTTGTAAACACGAATACGGCACGAAAAAGACACCCAGCAACTGGTTTATTGAGTTTGAAGGAAAACGTGGCCCCATGAAGTGCGTGTGGAAAATAGGCATGCGTAGATGGTCATAAAACGATTGAGGGTACAGGGCAGAAAAGTAGAAAGGGGAGCGAAAAAAAAGGATTATGGTAAAAAAAGCAAAAAGAAAAGTGCTACTCACGGTAGCAAGATCAAGTCGAAAATAGCTTGTAAGTTTTGAAAAACCTACCTCAGCTGCCGTTAGAATGGTAGAAGGAGCAATGGCACAGGCATCTTCACCTTTTTCCATAATGGTCTCATATTGATGTGTGTTTTTACGTCCCAGAATTACAATATGTTTATGAGAGATGCCATAGTGAAGGGCTCCGTAAATTTTTTATCTTCTGGTGCTCACTAATGAGTCCATAATGTTCCGAGTCCGTGAGGTTTCTGAGACATTTTTTTTTCGGAGTGGGCTACTGGAGCTGTTATTTCGGAAAAGGCATTACAGGAACATTTTCTGCAATGCGCTGCTCAGACACTTGCGACTGCTAGACGCTGGCAGGTGCACCGATCAGTGTTGCTGCATGGACACCTCCATTCAATTCTAATTCCGTTCCAGGGAATGGGAACTTGCCACAATTGCATTATTTTCAATTTCTCGGAATTGAAAAAACTTTGCTCATTTCCACTCCGTGAATGGCCGTCCTCTAATTCTTCAACGTCGGAAAGCTACCTTGACAGTTTTATTAAATTAAGAATGAGCGTCCCATATAGCTGACGTCATCCGATGAAAGAAAAACTGCAAAACAATTAGGATTGCCATTCTTTGGGCGTGTTGGTAAACGGAACTCGAAAACATATTGAAAGCTAACATATTTAGCGCATTGTTTCGTCGTCTCGCTTACGTCCCTGTTTATTAGCGCTTTATATGTTTTCGAGCGTTTATTTCGTGTGAACAGATATATATGCCTTGGAAGGAGAAAGATATCGTAAATCCGTGCCCGTGAGTCTATGGATGTTTTCGAGTTTGCATAAGAACCCAAAACGCGTTACCTTGAAAAGTCTGGGGTTTGTAGCTTGGTGACATATCATCTCGTGCAGTTCCCTACCCTCCCGACTCCCGTAGGGGCATTTCTATCGCTGCCTATAGTATTTGCATGATCAGCCTCTTTAAACGAATGGTGAGAGAGAGAGATAAAGATACAAGGAAAGGCAGGGAGGTTAACCAGACGCACATCCGGTTTGCTACCCAGCACTGGGGAAGGGATAAAGGGGAGAAAAAAGGTTGCACAAAGATGAGAAGGGACACACAATCACGAGCACACTCGGGGAGCACACACAGTTCACAGGCGGTCGCTCAGGTTTGTTGACTTAAGGTAAAGTAGCAGTGCTTTAGTTGCTTTCTGCGCAACTGAGGCAGATGCCCAAGGTCGTAGTATCTTCTGCACACAAAATGGTCCGGGGTCAAGTCGATTCAAAACCATCCGTAGCTGGCATCGCTGTGTGCCGTAGCAAGCGCAGCTGCAGAGGACGTGATCGATGGTCTCTTCATCTCCGCAGTAGTCGCATGTAGGAGTGTCTGCCATACCAATGCGAAAGGAGTACACCTTTGTGAATGCAACACCCAACCAAAGGCGGCATAACAGTGTCGCATCGAAGCGGGAAAGTTGTGATGGTAGCTTTAGCTTGAGCGAAGGATCCAGTTCATAAAATTGACACCTTTGGAAGCTGGTAGACGACCAGAACGTGCGTGTGAGATCTCGAGCCAGCAGGTAAAGTTGTCTTGCTGCATCATTCCTTGATAGAGGAATCAGGACTACACGGGTTTCTTCATGGGCTGAGCAAGCTGCATCATCGGCTAGTTGATTTCCGGTAATACCGATATGTCCAGGCAGCCATTGATATATAACATTGTCACGCGGTTGTTACACACGCAGCACTTGAGAGGAAGCACACAGGAGTCAGGGCGATGTCGGGCGAACTGTTTATTGGGCGAACTTGTGCCCAGCAAAACAAGGCCAAACACAACTCACAGCAACAGCGGCGTGAACAGTCGTCGGTCGACGGAAAAAGACCGACTAGTGGCGCACTGCGCCGGCTTTTTATACACGCGTCATATCGCGTTCTCGATTTATTGCTGGAGCTCCAGAAGTTACTAGAATGTGCGCGTCAAGCATGCAAAGTTTCAAGAATGATCCACACGGTTCCAGAGTGGCATGCAAGATAAACGCGGCCTGCGTTGCACTTAACAGAAAGTGATAACAATGCTCCCCGCAAACAATCACAACGAGCGCGCGTGTCACTGGAAAGTGATAGCGGCTTTCTTCGTAAACCAAAAGAACCGCACGTGTCAATATCATGCCCTCGTGCTAGAGCTTCATGATGGCAATGTGTTATTTCTTGTACCAGTTGGTCATGGCTCCTCCAACGCATGGCAGACTGCAAACTCTGAAGCGCTGCCTTCGAATCACAGAATATGACCCATTTTCCTGGACGTTCTTGAACGAGATATTGTAAAGCAGCCCTACTAGCAGCAAGCTCTGATGCCGTAGATGTAGTCATATGCGACAACTTAAACTTGATTGTCATTTCTGCAGCCGGAATTACAGCGGCATCTGATGAGCTGCTGGATGAGACGGACCCATCAGTGTATATCTGCGTTCGGTCTAAGTACAACTCATGTAATAAAAGCAGTGTTGCTTGCTTCAATGCTACTCTGGAGTGACTGCTTTTCTTTTTGATTCCCGGAATTTCTAGACGTACTTGCGGCTGGTCGAGGCACCACAAAGGGCATGCCGTTCTCGCAGCTGGCGTATATCCTGATGGAATGCTGTTTAGGTGCTTGGCTATTACGTCTGAAAACGTAGCACGTGGTCTTCCGGAAGGTAGAAGGGCCAAGTGGTGGTCGGGGACACGGCTAGCATGTCGAATGTGCGCTCTGAGGCAATCCACAACTATATATGTCCTGACCGGATGGTCTTTTGCAAGCATGATTGTGGCATAAGTAGAAGCGCATCGGGGCAGTCCTAGGCAAATACGCAGTGCCTGAGCCTGCAAACTCTCCAATGAATGAGTATTCGATTTGCAAGTGTTCGTCAGTACCGGCAAGCTGTAGCGCAATAGACCCAGAAATAGGGCCCTGTACAGCTGTAGCATGGAGGCCACAGACGTTCCCCATGCTTTACCGCACAAGAATTTCATAATATGCACAATAGATAGCAGTATCTTCTTCAAGTACGCACAATGTGGGCCCCGCGAAAGACTTCTGTCGATTATTATGCCCAGGAAACGATGCGTCCGTGCATATTTGACACTCTGCCCATTGATGTAAACAGGGTATGGCGTCATTGGTTTGCGTGTAAACGGCATCAACGCGCACTTCACAGTTGATATATTTAGGCCTTGTTTCTGAAGGTAGGCTGTTGTGAGGGTTGCTGCCCGCTGTATTCGTGCACGCACCTGAGGGCGAGTAACTGCAGCACTCCAGAGGCAAATATCATCGGCGTATATGGATAGGCACACTGACTTTGGCAGAACCTTCACCAGACCAATGAGGGCCACATTGAACAATGTGGGGCTTAAAACACCTCCCTGAGGTACTCCGCAGTAGGTGTAATGTTGGGCAGTTGAACCCTCATATGTTTGTACAAAGAAACCTCTGCCAGTTATATAATCTTTTATCGATTGAAACATTCGTCCACCAATACCCATTGCTGCGAGAGAAGTGAGGATGGCATCGTGAGCTACATTATCATATGCACCCTTCACGTCAAGAAAAAGTGCCACTGATATGCACTTGCGACTTTTTTCTTGTTGAACAAATGTCGATAAATCAAGGACACAGTCAATGGAGGAGCGGCCCCGACGAAAGCCTGCCATGCAAGAAGGGTATTTGGTGTATCGTTCCAAGTACCACTCGAGACGAAATAGAACCATTCTTTCCATCACTTTTCCGAGGCAGCTTGCGAGGGCAATAGGGCGATACGCTGTCAAGTCCAATGGTGATTTTCCCGATTTCAAAAGTGGTACTAATCGACTAATTTTCCATTTTCGGGGAACACTGCCGCTGAGCCAGGAGTTGTTGAAGCATATTAAAAGCTCTTTTCTAGCTTTTTGTCCAAGGTGTCTCAACGCACTATAAGTAATACCATCAGGACCTGGCGATGACATGCGCTTAGAAGCGACTAACGCACCTTCCAGTTCTTCCGTGGTGAACGGAATGTCCATTTCTGGTAATCGCGTCTCAGGAACGATCACGGCGTCGATGCTCTCGTTCACAATATTCCCGGCAACTCTCGTGCAAAATTCTTCAGCCACCTCGAGTTCTGTTTTTCCTTGATGGAGTGCCAAAGCTTTAAAAGGGTGCCATTGTTGTGGAGAAGAGCGAAGACCACGAACTGTTCTCCAGATATATGACGGCGGTTTATGAGGGTCTAGAGATTCGCAGAATGCTTTCCAGCGTTCGCTCTCCAGTTTGTAAATGCGTCGTTGAATCTTTTTCTGGAGCCGCCTTGCTTCCCTCAGATCGTAAATTGATCTTGTGCGTCTGTATCGTCGTTCAGCACACCTTCGTATAGCTCGTAATTTTTCCAGTTCGATGTCAAACTGTGTTACTTTAGACGAAAATGGTAATTTACATTTGTACGCTTGCATAGCTTCCACTACGCTATTTTCCAGGCTGCAGGCGAGGCCTTCTTGGCAAGCGTTCTCAACACGCGATGCAAACATCGACCAGTCAGTGCCAATTGCAACACCGGAAGAGAAATTTTTTATGATACCATCTATCGTCACGTAGGTGGGAATGTGATCCCTCCCATAAGTCTCAATATCGCAAAACCACTTAACTTTGTGAGAGAAGCACCGTGACACCAATGTCAGGTCAAGGCAACTGCCGTACGTGAGACCCCGCAGATATGTGGGGGTGCCATCGTTCATGATGGAAAGGTCGTAATCGGAAGCGAATGTAACAATGTTCCGGCCCATGGCATTCATCCTAGTGCTCCCCCAAAGCATGTGATGGGCGTTGAAGTCACCGGTGATGATCCAAGGCCCATCGGTTCTCATTAGGATGTCTTTTAATCTGTCGCAGTCAAATCGCGATGACGGAGATATATATCCACCAATAAGCGTGAACGAAACTGCATTCTTCTTCACACGAAGACACACGTACTGATTGTCGTCATTTGAACCTATTGGGTGCGAAAGATAAGTCAAGTCTGTGCGAATGTAAACAATTACTTTGCTTCGTTCTTCGCAAGTGGCTGAACAAAAAGCTTCAAAACCGGACAATCTATAAGGCGTTGACACGTTTGGTTCACATATGACAAGTATAGGGAATTGATTGGCCCGAACAAATTGGCGAAAGTCCGAGATACGGGACTTCATGCCTCTGGCATTCCACTGAAAAATCGACGCACTTTTAACTTCAGTGCGGAAGTGGAGATTTTGTTCAGCCATTGTGCTTATACGAAGTTAGCAAGAACTGGATTCAGTGCATCCAGTATTTGCAGTGCACTCTTAGCAGACGGAGATTGTATGCTGCTCAGTAACGTGCGAATCGTGGCAATTAATGATTGCACGATTGCAGCCACTTGCCTGTCTTGGTTGGAAAGATCTCGAACCGGGACGATTGCAGTCGCTTGCCTGTCTTGGTTGGAAAGATTTCGAACCGGGAGCGCGGACTGGCCATCATGAAGCTCCTTCGGTTCGCTTGATGCTGCTTCCCTTTGAAGTGCAGGCCACTCTGTCACCGTTAGGGTATGCTCACTGGCTTTGTCCTTTACAGCATTTCCCACGGCATGTGGTCTGGGAGGCAAAGGAGGTGGTACTGATGAGGGATCACGCAAACGTGTCGAGGAGGTAGCGGGCGTCCTCGAAGACCGACGTCGACGTGAACGACGCCTTCTGACTTTAGCTGCGGCTTCTCGATGAGATGAGTGATCGCGCACCATCTCCTTCAAGATGGCAATTTCCTTCTGAATCCGCGGGCAGTCCTTCGATGTGGCTTCATGGGATCCATTGCAATTAGAGCATTTTTCGACAGTTGCGAGGCACTTATCCGCTTCATGGTGCTCGGCGCAGCGGTGGCATACCACCGAATTTTCGCAGACGCTGCTCACATGCCCAAGTTTCATGCATTTACGGCACTGGAGAGGCTTTGGAATGAAAGGCCGCCCAGCATGTCTGAAGTACCCCACCTTCACATGAGAGGGGCGTGATGTGCTCTTAAACGCAATCTTCACACAGCGAGACTTGCCTAGCCGGGTGACATCAACAATTGGAGTATCAGTTGTTGACTTGACAAGAAGTTGTAAGTCCTTATTGGAAATAGCGACATCAATGTCGTAGATCACGCCGGTTACTACATCACATCCGAAGGGAACATGAGAGCGCACCTGGTTGCCGTCCAAGTCAGTTACACTGCGCAGAACGCCCAACGCACTTGCGTGCAAAACGTCCACAGCCAGTATATTCTTTCTGGCGTTCACTCTTATGTCCGTGATCTCATTTGGCACGAGCGTTTCCAGAGACCTCGACACAGACTGTCTGTTAAGGCGTTTCATGCTGACGGTAGGAAGTGCAGGCAGAAACAGGATGGTATAAGTGTTCGATTTTGGCGCTTCACTTACAGTTTGAATAGTTGAGGATGAGGATGTCCTCATGTTCCTTCTCTTCGCCTTGCGGCTCAACACAGGTTAGAAACCGTCATCGGAGAAGTCCTCACTGCTGAGATAGTAAGCATGAGTATTCTCACTGTCGCTGTCGCTCGCTTGTCCCATCCGCTTCCTGGAGGCGGTCGCCGCTGACGCCGCTGGTGCCGGCAGGCGCCCGGGATGGTCTACTTCCATCCCCTCCAAGGGAGCAGCGGAAACTGATCAATAGACTTAAATTACAACTGAAATACGCCGAAGTTAGCAGAAGATCTTTAAATATCAATTAAGCTTACATACGTTAATGCAAAAGTGAAGGCAGCGTATTTTTCTGCCGAAAAAATTAGTGTACAAGAAGACTAAGCAGTTTCGCCACGTGTCTGGAGTGGGCGTGAATGTCACTGTGGAGAAAACTACGATATAAAAAATGGGGAGCAAAACCTTCATGGCCTGCTTGTATCAGTTGGAACAGTGCACCGCTCGGGGACCTTGTGCCTTTGCATCGAATACGCAACAGTGGACCGCAGCAGTCATGCTTGTCAAGCGTACCTCGCCAGCACGGATGAGGTGAGAACTTATGTTTGCCTGTGCGCCGGCAGGCAATCTCTTCCTTAGTCGCAAAAGTTAATTACGTATGTCAGGTACTAAATAGATCATGCGATAAAGTTAAGGTTGTACATGGAGTATTCGCCATTTTCGTGTGGGGGTATCATAAGGAACCAACGTGCATGATTAATTTGTTTCTGCCTTCAGTATCTACTATGATGATGCGCTTGATTATACACAAACTGATCCCTTGGTTTCTCTTTTACAAATAGGCAGATCGTTCATACTTGTCATCACGCCTACCCTTGGCTTTGGTTAACTAAAACGGCAACTAGATAGCGTGTAGTGACCTTCGACTTCAATAATAAATATTGAGGTTCAACTTCTTAAAACCACCATATGATGATGGGTCACGGCGTATAGAGGAGGACTCTGGAAATTTTGACCACCAGGGGCTTTTTAACGTGCACCTGAATCTAAGCACATGGACCTGAAGCGTTTCGAACTATACCGAAAATTTGGTGGTCGTGGCCGGGAATAGATCCCGCGACCTGCGGGCCAGCAGTCGAATGCCTCAGCCACTAGACCACCATGGCGGGCCGACCTTCGATTTCAGAAAAACAAAAAACACGTACACTGGCCTATATGACTGATGTGAGCATGATAATACGTAGTAGAAATTAAGGGTATAGCAAAATACGTTTTTACTCAATGCCCTCTTTGCTTCGCGATGCGCACACGGGTATGCTCCGAGTCCAAGCAAGCGAGGAGAAGATGAAAAGAACAAGGATATCGATAATTTTTAAACTGTTTCGATATTATTGTAGTTTATATTCAACAGAAAGACTACACTGTCTGATATGAATGGTAATAATAATTATTCCACTGTCTGTTTTTCAGTGCGCTCTTTATTTTTGTTATGAATATTTAATGCTTGAAAGACATAGAAGAACAACAACAACAATACAAAAGGCAAGCCTGCGCGGAACGCGCAGCACAGTCACAGCGAAAGCTGGAAGAGCGATATTTCAGAGCCTTTTCGAAACACTCTTTGGGTAACTGCTACAAGACACTTTTTTTTGGGTACCCACTACATCATGAATATTGCCCCGCCGCGGTGGTCTAGTGGCTAAGGTACTCGGCTGCTGACCCGCAGGGCGCGGGTTCGAATCCCGGCTGCGGCGGCTGCAGTTCCGATGGAGGCGGAAATGTTGTAGGCCCATGTGCTCAGATTTGGGTGCACGTTAAAGAACCCCAGGTGGTCTAAATTTCCGGAGCCCTCCACTACGGCGTCTCTCATAATCATATAGTGGTTTTGGGACGTTAAACCCCACAAATCAATCAATCAATCAACTACATCATGAATAATCATAATTTTTTGTAGCAGGCCAGCATTCGTGTGTTTGTTTTTTTGAAGTTATGGCACACACCTACTCAAGAGGTTGGCCAAGAAAGCGTAGTGCACTTTTTCTGTGAGCGTTCCAACTATGCCTAAGAACGAATTTATATTATATCACAAGTGATGTAAAGAAAACCAAAGTGAAAGAGAGGAAAAGGGAAAAATGGAAAAGTCAATTTGAGAGATTTTGAGATTTCAGGTGTTGAGATGACCACACAGCTGTGTTTACTTCGGAATTCAGAATAAACACTTTTTGATGACACACAATATTAAATATTCGATTGGGAATTACAATAGTATACGTTTGGATGCCTGAATAAAATTGCAAACGGTATTGAAAGCGTCCTTGTGGCGATGTCTCACAACTGAGGCACCAGAGTTCAGTACAGCTGCCGCCGTCAATGTAACGCCTATTTCCAGAAAGGGAATAGGTAGAAGTATTTTAAATGCGAAGCATTTCTAATACTGGTGTCACACGGGCACTTTCAATCGCGATCAGTGTCGATATGAATTAGCGTGATCCAGATAAGGTGCTACTACACGGTCACATTTAATCACGGCCAGGCGTGATCGGGATCAAGACAATCGTGATCCGCGCATCGCGATCTGCCTGAGGGATCGCAATTTTGCTGTCGTCTGCATCCCCTAGCTGAGCTTGTTGAAAACACAATAAACAAGAAAATCGAGCATACTTCGATAAAAACACTTTGATACAGCACGATGTTTAAAAAGAAAGCAAATTCTAAACTGTTTAAAATGGAACAATATCTAAAGTATTGCATATTTTAGGATTCGCATTGACCGCATGTAGTTACAGGAGAAGCACACGAGAAGCAGTCGACCGTTGCCTTCAGCGCTCAGTTCAACTCTCGCTCCGTCGGAGCAGTTGAAGCACCTAGAAACAAAGTGATCATGAGTGTCGGAAGCCTGTTGACTACGTAGCCACGTATACGCAAACTTCGTGGTTAAATGATGAGATCTTTTGCAGTAATTGACCGCTAGAAGGAGCGACTGGAGTAAACTTGAGGCGCAATGGCGCGCACAAAGAGATTGACGCTTCGCTGCAACTACACGGCTACGAGCGGGCGCTATCAGAAATAAAAACGAAGGTTAAGAATCTCACGCAGCAATGCAGGCAAGTGCTAGGAAAATTTTATCGAGTGATGAATTTATGAAATTACTATCGTAGTAGCATGCAAAGTTTTTGACATCCGAGTGGTTCTTGCTCGAATAACATTGCTCATAAAGGGCTCCATGAAGATACCGTACGTCGAGTTTTGTGAGTGGCATGTTTTACGGCACGCCACCCGGGGCATTTCGTGTGACCTAAGCTAGAACCAGATTAGCTTGAGCCGTGTAGCAGTGGTCATAAAGTTAATCACAATCAAGAGAACTGATCCGGATCGTCCTGATCGCGATGAAAAGTTCTAGTTTAACACAGGTATTAGCGAACTTCGGCTACTTTGAATCTATCTATCTATCTATCTATCTATCTATCTATCTATCTATCTATCTATCTATCTATCTATCTATCTATCTATCTATCTATCTATCTATCTATCTATCTATCTATCTATCTATCTATCTATCTATCTATCTATCTATCTATCTATCTATCTATCTATCTATCTATCTATCTATCTATCTATCTATCTATCTATCTATCTATCTATCTATCTATCTATCTATCTATCTATCTATCTATATAGCTGCCTACGACTTTTAGCTCTCCTGGCAGTTTCAATAATGGTATCAATACGGAACTTGGTATGGCATACCATTACTGTATGTAGAACACATTTGACTAGTCCTAACATGAAAATCATGACATGTATGTGATAAATGTCATGATTTACATTTCATGGTCCTGCAGCTCTTGCGGTGGTTTCATTCACATGACATGTTGCAAACTGGGTATGGTATGGCATGAAGGCATGGCGAACACAAGCGACAGACCATAATATGAAAATCATGACAAGCGTGTCATGTAACAACATGACTACATGCCACGCTCATGATGCGCTGGCGGCGGTTTCGCTAGTGCCACATATACCAAATTCGGTATTGCAGTACGTGAATAGATCGCGAAGGTATGTGACTGGTGCAAACATGATGATCATGTGATGCTTGTCATGTTGATTGATTGATTGATGTGTGGGGTTTAACGTCCCAAAATCACCATATGATTATGAGAGACGCCGTAGTGGAGGGCTCCGGAAATTTAGACCACCTGGGGTTCTTTAACGTGCACCCAAATCTGAGCACACGGGCCTACAACATTTCCGCCTCCATCGGAAATGCGGCCACCGCAGCCGGGATACGAACCCGCGACCTGTGGGTCAGCAGCCGAGTACCTTAGCCACTAGACCACCACGGCGGGGCGAGGTTGTGCGTGTCATGTAACAATATGAAGACATGCCGCGCTCATGATGCGCTGGCGGCCGTTTCGCTAGCTTCACTTCTACCAAATTTGGTATTACGGGACGTGAATTGATTACGAAGGTATAATACTGGTGTAAACATGATAAACATGAGATGCGTGTCATGTAAAAACATGGCTACATGCTACGCTCATGATGCGCTCACGGCCGTTTCGCTAGCTTCACATTTAGCAAACTCGGTATTACGCGGCGAGAATGAACGACACAGATAAATGACCCATCTAAACATGATAATCGCGATATGCGTGTCATATATGAACATAACTACATGCCACGCTGATGATGTGCTCGTGGCCGTTTCGCTAGTTTCACACATGCCAAATTTGGTGTTACGTGACGTCAATGGATGAGGAAATATTTTACTGGTGCAAACATGATAATCCTGACACGCGTGTCATGACAACATACCCCGTTCATAGCGTGCTCACGGCCGTTTCGCTAGCTTCACATATAGTAAATATGGTATTATGTGACCTGAATAGATGACGAAGGTAAACGACACATCTAAACATGATAATCGTGACACGGAAGTCATGTATTGCGTCATTTACCTCCACCTCGTAACGTTATTACATCCACCTCGTGCTGATATTAATGCATTTCTCATTCGTGCTTCGCATATCATCGATTCCCACTGTAAGTGGGATCTGCCATATTTTAAAATATAGCGTATCGGTGACAATATTAAAAATAATGTTCTCTTGATTCCATTTTCCGCAGAATGCACAGAGGGGTGATATTACGTTACCAACTCTGTGTAGATATAGGTCTAGAGGGGGATACGGCATCGAAATCTAGTAATCATAACTTCGAGCTTTCTTAACTGACTCCACTGGGGTCGCCATGGAAACTTGAGGTGTTTATATCTGTCTATGTTGTTACTATTTCTGTCACATCAGTACATATTGTTAATTTTCTATATCTTATTGCGGCAATATATTCAACTTCTGGCAATACGGATAGCATTGGGCCATCAAGCGCGGCTCGAGCTAAGGAATCGGCCAGTTCATTATTTTATACCGCAGTGTTCTGGATCCCACAGTAACTTCAGGTATCTAAACTGTGCCGTAACAATGTTTTGGAATGTCCTTAAAACTCGAGAGTTATCAGAAGCTGTCAGAGCTGCACAAACTGAAAGGGAATCCGTCATTATGGCTGCGTTGTTTTAATTTGACGGGAGTTTTCAAAGTGCTAAAATCAAAGCCAAGAACTCAGCTTCAAGAACTCGAGTAAAATCAGGCAGTCTCGCTGAGAAGGACAATCCAGTAAATCAGAGGCAATGCCAACACCTGCCTTTTGATTATTCACTGAAGTGTCTGTGGCTATAATATCAGTTGTTTCTGCATGCTTCAGGTAATCTAATAATATGTTACGGAAAATCTTGAGAGACTGAAACGAGGCTTTTTGGGGGAAAATATTATCATATTGAATTATATTATTACAATTTAAGTCTCCAGTCGCAATTACATTTCTTACGTTCACATTTATACTTTGTAGTTTCTTTTGTACAAAAATTAACTGAGGTGTGTGAAACCGTGTCTGATGAGCAAGAAAGAAGGCGTCTGGGTATGAGATTACTGACAAAATGCAAAATTGACAAAGTAGTGTGGGCAGGCGCGCTTCCTATTACAGTACTTTGATAGCGACAAACCTGCGGAGTCCCAGACACGTTGGCAGTGCTCCTTGCTCCAACACGACTAGAGGTTTTGTTTTATAAGCAGGGCCACCCGAGAATAGTATGCACCCGAATTCCAAGATTGGGCACATGTACATTTTGTACAACGTTATCAAAGCGTACAGTAAGCTTGTGCAGTAAGCTTGAAGCCCATTGTGGTCTGGCAGCTATATAATCTATGTGTGGACTGCAGTTAAACTTTTCATTATAAGTGATTCCGAAACATTTTATAGAGTCTACTTGCTGAATGCGTTCCTGCTTATAGTGTATTGAAATTGAAATTTAGTCTGCAAGCGGAAAGACCAAGAGCGCACTTTTGCTCACATTTAACGACAATGCAATCGACTGCAGCGAAATTTCTAGCATAATAATGTATCTTTGCAATTTAAGTTGTAGTGAGTAAATATCACAGTCAGCAGCGAAGAATCTGTTGCCATCAGCATAAATGTAGTAAGTTTCGGTTCTGTTCGAATCGTGCTCATTAAGGCATTTAAAAAATAATAGTGATAAGACTGCTCCTTGGGGAACTCCGCGTGTTTGTCTGAATTAAGATGAGAAACATCCATCCTTGACGCAGTAGAATTCCCTTGATTTTAAAATTCTGCCATCCACTCAATAAGATATTGTAAAAAATTTAACCTATTTAGCATGTTCAACAAAATGAAGTACTTTACCCTGTCACACGCTTTTGCTATGTCAAGCCTTACTAACGCAGCGTATTGTCTTCTATTTCGAGCAAGCTGAATTCGGCTCTCTTAATCCGCATGGGCGCACCAAATAGAGCAATCACTACGAACACCAATTTGGTTCACTATGCTATCACTTTGCTAATTTAAGCCACGCAGCGCCCAGCACATGGAAACAGCTTTCTTCCGTTCTGGCGGCCGCGGTAAAAGGGTGGCCCGCCAAACGCAACAGCTCGTCCACCGGCGGGGAACTAGCGACCTGAGGGTGACCAGCCGTACAGGGTGCCCGAAGCGTCGTTGTTTGGTGGCGTCATCCAGGCCACTGCAGATGACGCAATACGGCAATCTTCAATCATCCATGGGCCTTTCCTCCCTGGGATTGAACAGACATACGCACAACAACAGACACGGGAGAGCACCCTGTCTGTACTTGAGATACATCGAGTCCGAAAATATTCTAAAACCAACCTTTCTTAAGAATGATATTCAAACACAAAGCAGCAATCGAAGCGTTTCTCTGAGCTTTCCTCAAGCTCCTAATTCCAACACGAGAATAGTCGTCCTATTAAACTGCTCTCAAGAAAATAAACTCCAAATTGTTGCGCTCTTCGTGACATACCTGTGTGCCAGCGTTAGTGATCCGCTGTAACCTGCCAAGCCTCATACTCATAAAATAAAGGATTTTTCTGCACATTATCTTTTAGTCCCCAAAATTTTGTGCTGCCAAAGCTAGTTGTCAGTTTCCTTTGAGCTGACAAAAGAATAACTGTCGTGCTGTACCTGCATCAGGAACATCCACATTATACGTCTGCAAACGCATGTCACGGTGCTACTGCGTGGATGAACTACTAATTAACTTCACCTTGCGGTTACCACTTCATAAAAGCTACACAATAACTTCCGAACTAGCAAACTCACTTTCTTTACGTTCACCCAGGACACATGCGAACAAAACAAAAAAAAATAACTAAAAAACTTTTGCATGAACTCTGAAAAATCTGACGAGGAATATTTTTGCGTCTCCACGCTCACTCAAAATTGGTCTCTAACGTCGCTCCTACTCGAAAAATGCTTCTAGGCGTGTCGTTATGCAACCACACAACGCTTACTTTTAAGACCAAAACATACAAAGCTTAAGATATAACCAACCTAGCACTTGTTACCTAAATGCTAGCTCGTACCAAAATACACAAAACACTTTCCAAAATCAAAAACCACCTACACAGTCAAAACAGAACTTCAAAAGGAAAACACAAACAAATTCGCTAACGAGCCTTTCTAAACGCTTACGACTGTCACTAAATTTTGAGACGAACGCGCGGCGGTCGAGTTCTGTAGGCCTGTCTTGGCCAACGGCGGAGAGAACAATTGGAAAACCCATTCGCTTCGCCTCCGAGCCCCACTAAGCTCCTCGCTGAGCTACTTCTTGCGATCCAGCGACCTTGCGCTCCCGTGTCTCATCAAACGTGCCGTGGATAAAACACGGAAGGTTGACTGCTCCCTTCCTTCTGTCTGAATTTCGGCCTGACGCGCCCTTCTTTTTCTCTTCATCCGGCAGCTCGGACGCATGCAAACCCACTTGGGCACGGATGACAAAGACCTAATTATGCTTACTACGCCCCTTCCTTCTGTTTGATCGCCCAGCGCACCTTTCCTTTTCGTCCGGCGGCTCGGACACACGCAAAGCAACTCCGGCGCCGACGACAAACGCCTCATTCGACTACTACCGTTGAATGTCTACTTCCTTTCTTCAAGCACGTGCTCGTTGTCACTTCCCTGCCTTTACGACGCTTCTTCCGTCTACGCTTCTTCTTAAGGGGCCTCTCTGAGCTTGCTGCTCGCGCCTCTTGCTCTTCAGCGCTCTCG
The DNA here is from genome assembly GCF_013339725.1 of Rhipicephalus microplus. Lineage (NCBI taxonomy): Eukaryota > Metazoa > Arthropoda > Arachnida > Ixodida > Ixodidae > Rhipicephalus > Rhipicephalus microplus. Next base: position 74,880,995 of record NC_051173.1, on the reverse strand, counting down.
CTGGTTTCGTTAGCTGTCTTGCCCACGTGGTTTAAATAATTCGTGCACAAATCACCATCCTTTTTCTCCAGTCTGGTGGACAGCTTAACGCGTCTCGTAGTACTGCAGCTATTTTCTTTCGAAGAAGCTAGCTCGCACTCCAGGGAGCTGATCACTACTGCATAGTACCCAGCGATATCTGCTATCGATCCATGTCCTGAATTCAGCCCGGTGTTCCTGGTTAGCGCGTCGAAATCCTCTTGGACACCGTGTGCAGGATGCACTGTAGCGATGCTCTTACGTGGACCAAGCTCACATGCTTGGGAGCTGTCCGCAACTACTGCACCCTGCTCCACTTCCGCACACTGTGCTGGCTTAATGCTGGTGTTATTGCCTAGCGGGTCGACATCTTCTTGGACTCCGCAGGCAAGATCCGACATAGGCAAACTCTCACTTTGTGTCTGTGGCAGGCGGTCTACAACTATCTTAGCTGTTTACTAGAATTTCCTTGACACAGCACTTCAAAACATTTTTTTCGGCCTTCGTCAGCCTCTCATCTTAGCGCAGCTTCTTTCGCTGCCGTCAACCTTGGTTCATTCGTAAACCTAATGCTACCCTTGTAGGAGCTTGCTTTTTCTGCGGCTCCGATTCGCACCGCACTTAACTGTTCCTCGCACTTCTCGTGTGCTACCTGTAGCGATTAGCAACTCCTCTGCTTCGCATCTAATCTGCGTTCAAGTCTTTCACAATCGCGTTTTAAGCTTTCCTCCTCATCAGAAATTTCATGCATCGCCTTCCTATATTCTTCCTTCTTTATTCTCTTATTTTCTATGTATTCATGTTTCAATAAATATTACCGATGTGCTCATCATCGACGGTGTTACATTTACATTCGAGAATTACCTCGCGAAGTTTAGATGTATGCATATCATCCTCGAATTCTAGGTCGAGATCCCGACACAGGTTTAGCACGTTATCTCTCGTCAATCTCATCAGGTCCATGGCGATTAATTTGCTTTGGCTCAGCTGTGAAAAAACACAAACCCACCAGCGGTTCGATTCTGGGTCTGGAGAAATTAAAGCCTGGTAAATCCCACAGCGGAGACCGAAAGCATAAGCACATAAGTAGCACTACGTGGCCAACCTCCCTCTCTACACTTTTCCAATTTTTTTTTTTTTTGCACTCCTCTGCTCTTCAACATCCCAAAACGTTCCCGCAACGAACGGTTACTACTTCCGCAAACTCACTTACGTAAACTCTTAAAAAAAAATTTAGTAAAAAGGTAGCAACTGCAGGCAAACAGGTAGTAACTGCAGTGGTTACCACCTTTCTTCGACCGTTACTACCCTTTTGCTACCTGTTTATTACCTTCGTTAGTAAACAGTTACTACTTGAAACCATTACTAACTTTTTGCGACCTCTTTACAATCTACGTTAGTAAACAGTTAGTAACTGAAATGAAAGAGGTAGTAACTGCAGCCGTTACTACCTTGCGTTACTACTTCTTTGCTACCCGGCTTCTGACTATTTATTCCAGTATAGTGTGTGAATACGATTCTGATAATTTATGAGAGGAATCGTCTCGACATATAATCATTACACAGAAAAATGACGCAGAAGGTATCCATAGATCAAGAAAATACATTTTGTTTTAAATTACGCAACCGAGATATGCAAACGTCATTCTGATATTGTCGCAACGAAGAAGTACAAGTTAACGAACCATAAGCAAGTGCTACACGCATCGTAAAAGACAATCACAACAAACTCAGTAAATTACAGCACATATTAACAATACCGGCAGATCAAAATAACAAGACGGTCACAATTAGCCTCGAGGACAGTCACAGTTAATCCACTGCGGTGTGTCTCTAAATATTATCATTGTTTTTGCGCGCTAAACCCTTAAACGATTATTACCTGTCAAACGCAGTTATATTAGTCGTGTGAAGTATTCAAATGCACTGAGAATGAGTTCGATACGTTGCTCCGGCCACTGTACATAATGTTTTTTTGTGGCCATTTTATAATAAATAAATATGATATATAAATTTTTATACCCATGTCTGATTAAAAGTCTTGTGCTACGTCGGCAAACACACGTAACCAAGTAGTATAATATAGGGCTATAGGTTTATATTTGTAAAAATTTATCCTGAAACGCAAGCGCTCCCCTGTGCGAGACATGCCCCTGCAAAGTAGGGGCTATATATACCCCACGCTTACTTCTTACTACATGTATACGTAAAAAATTGTGAACTTCGCTCGCTCTCCGGCACGCCGATGCTGGTCACAGTGTAGCAGTGCCACAAAGATTGAACAACGTGAGATCCCGGATTGAATCTGCACGTGTGTCAATGAAGTTTATCGGCCAGCCGTTTCAAGCATTCCAAACAGATATGACTCCTGACGTGTGGCCACTCACAATTACATCCCCTGATGTCTTGAGACACGTCACTTGTTCTTTGAAAGGTCTCAGGTTGCAAATGTGATAGGACAGCTTTGAAACAACACTTGTGCGGTACCAACTTTTATATACACTGAACGAGTCATCTTGCACAGGTCGAGATTCATCCTTTGGACATCAGTCATTGATCAGTTCATACAGAAAGAACATCATGGTGGATTTATGACTTGCATACGATTCTCCAATTGGCATGGCTGTGTTGCAGTATCGTTTCCACCAGAGCCAGCCGCCGCTTGCATACCCACTAGCCCCTAATGAGACTCGCGCCATCCACTAATGCCAAGATGGGCAGCATGGCAAAACATCCATGGTTGCTTGTACTGTCATCCTGTTTCGGCGTGATCGCTTGCTGGCATTCGAAATAAGCTAGCAGTTATCAACAGATGCGGAGTCTACAAGCGACAATCAAAAGTTGAGCTCGTTTGCGCATAAGTTGAGCAAGTGTTCAAAATGTCAGCATCGGTGCGCCGGAGAGCAAGCGAGCGTAAAAAATACAGTGCTTCCTTGGTATATGCGTTCTTCGCATTCATGGCACACTCCGATTCTTAAGCGAATTTGTCTAGTTGTAGCCAACATTAACAGTGGAGAAATAATACGCCAAAATGCACGACCTGCGTAGAATTGGTTACTAATTTTTTTTTCTTTAAACCTTTAAAAGTTACTACCAATGGGTGGTAACGGCTAGGGTAGTAACAGTTACTAACTGCTGGCAGTAACATCAGAGGTAGTAACTGTTACCACCCTCGCCATTACTAACTGCACTTACTACCAGGGTTGTAACATATGTGACAAACCATTACTACCCCAAAGTTAGCAAGTACTACCACCTTTTTTCTAAGAGTGTACCTACTGAATTACCTAAGCTTTCGTACTCGACTTATTTGCTCAGATAATCATCAATTGCTGTTCTGTGCTCATATAACAACCACAAGGGCTAGGCAGTTGTTCGTTATGTCTATCTATTAACGGTTCTAGGCTAAAAGACTCGGTACATCTCAAGCTCAAAGCCAGGTACTCGCTCGAATACGTGCGGTCATGGTACGCTGCGTCGATCTCGCCAAATTCCACGGCTAGGGCTTTCGGCTGACCTCCGGTCCACGTTGCTATCCGTCGCTGAGTCTCATCCCACTGCTGCCACCAGTTGTTTCGACCGGGGCTTGCGGCACCGGAGGTCCGGGATCAAGATGTTGAGGCAGGAGGAGGTTGAACTTCGTAGAGAGGGTTTATTTACATTGTTTACATGGCATGAACTCTGGATTTTTTCCAGAGTTACTTTCAAGGTCGACAACAGATGTTAATTATCAGTAACATTACTTCTTTTCTCCAGTCCACTCAAACAGGTGTTCCACAAGGTTCCGCATTAGGTCCGTTACTGTATACTTGCTATACATAAATGACTTGCCTCTAGTACTAACAACTGCCGAGATGCTTATGTATGCTGATGACACTGCCCTAATTATTACCTGCAAAAATCTGTCAGACATAAAAGAACAGATGAATACTGAAGTAGCTAAGCTTGCTGATTGGTTTACAGCTAACAGGCTTACCATCAATGCAAAAAAAAACAAAATATATGTTATTCCACTTCCGTACAAATCCTACTCCACATGATATACAACTCTACATCAATAATTGCTCCCTGGAATGTACTGATTCTTTTACTTACCTAGGTGTTGTTCTAGACAGCTGTTTAAATTGGCAGAGTCAAATAGAAGCAGTCAGCTCGAAACTAGCTTCGAGTTGTTACGTCCTTTTGCAAGCACGTGAATATTTTGACGCTACATTTTTGCGCACTTTGTATTTTACTTTAGTTAACTGCCACCTTCTGTACAGCGTAGAGTACTGGGGTTCGATGTGAGACTCTTATCTTGAGCCAATACGACAGCTGCAAAAACGGGCTATACGTACGATTACTTTCTCACCTTACTACGAACATAGCAAACCACTTTTTTCTAGGTTAAAGATCTTACCATTTGATTTTGTGCGGGAACTACAATTAGCTACATGTATTAACGGTGTCGTTAGGAAGAATGAACCATTCCCAATTTCATTACTGTGTACTCCCCGACACCAAACGAGGAACCAAACTTTTAACAACTTCAATATACCGCCCACAAAAAACGCCTATAGCAAACGTCTACTACAATATACCGGAGCGAGTTTGGAATGGCATACCGCGTTATATAAAGAATACCCAGAACTTTTCCAGATCACTGAAAAAATACTACTTTGAAGCAATTTTCTCTGCTTGAGTTGACTGATACATTAGGTTGTAGTTTTTCATTATGTATATATATATTGCCCTTTATGTGTTTAGTGTTTTCTTTGAAAGATGTTTCAATACCCTTGTTCTCTTTAGTAAACCATGTAAGAGAACTACTATTGATACTGGCAACTACAAGTATCATTCTTCAGTTCTGTACACCACTAATCACCAAATATTTGTGTTTACTACACGTTATGTACTTTCCCTTTTTTCTATGTTCAATCGAATTCAAGTGACTGTTGTTAGCAGATAAACATTACTTCTTGTATGAAGATATCAAATTTGAATTGTTTACTTCTGTTTATTTGTAATTAGAACTATTACAGTTTCAGTTATGTATACGTTCAATGGGATCCGCACTAGCCTTTTGTTCGTTATGTCTGTTGTTGTTATGTCTATGACATAACAACAACAGAGATAACGAACAACAGACATAACGAACAAAAAGGCTGTCTATTCAACAAGCTCTTTAAACCACGTTAAGCAGCCCACGTGGGCTGATTAAATACAGTCACATCTCCGCAGATCCCTAGACTGGGCAATAGGTTCATACGGCACTGTCCAATAAACATGTCCCGCAGCACACACGAGTGTCATTATGCCGGAACCGCCCCCAACAAACGCACCTACACAAACCAAGCACGTGTATGGTCCCGGCGATGCTGCCTCCTTCACCGAATCTTTCTTGAGCGGGGTGAAACGAGTCTGTCATCTGGCCGCTCGGGCCGACCACCCATACTTTGTCCAACGGCAGTCGTGGTCTAGGCGCCTCCGAGGGGCCATGCCTGGACATCTGGTGCTGATTTGAGCGTCGGCGGCTCATCAGCCAGAGACGCACAACGTGGTGGTCCGACGTGCGTAATCGGCGAAAGCTCGGCATTGCGGCTTTTACCGGGGCACGAAGACGCCACGTGTCGCATATCTGCGCGGACCAGAAGAACAGCCGTGTTCCGTAGAGTAATTTCAGCCACGCCGCGCCCAGCACATGGAAACAGCAGGGCGTCTTGGCGCTGCTCCTTATCTCCACAAAATGATGCGGGTTCTTTAGTTCTTACGGCTTCGGCAAAAGGGTGGCCTGCCAAACGCAACAACACGGAGAGCCACGCATGCTTAGTTGCTGTCATGGTGGCAATCTCAGTTGACTGCGTGTGGCATACTGGTCTTCTAGCGCGCGCGCGACTCGCAGTTGAATGCACTTTTCTTTCCTCTACCCTTTTCTCGCCTCGTTTCTCCTCTCCCTTTAATTTCAATTCCCCCATCCCCTGCGCAGAACTGTGGAGGTGTCTCCGTTTAAGAGAGGCAGTAACGGAACTACGCTTATTTCTTCCTTTTTCCATTTTCAAAGTCACTTCAGTTGCTGTCATACGACAACGATTGCTTTGTACTAGAATTAAAAGTAATAAAGATAGTTTTGCGTTTTGCTCAAACTAGGTGAAAGGAAATAACCTAGTACTGACAGACTATTGAATGCATTTATATGCGAAACATTTCTCAGAGAACTTCGGCAACATTGAGCATATCTATCTATCTATCTATCTATCTATCTATCTATCTATCTATCTATCTATCTATCTATCTATCTATCTATCTATCTATCTATCTATCTATCTATCTATCTATCTATCTATCTATCTATCTATCTATCTATCTATCTATCTATCTATCTATCTAATCTATCTATCTATCAATCTATCTATCTATCTATCTATCTATCTATCTATCTATCTCTATCTATCTATCTATCTATCTATCTATCTATCTATCTATCTATCTATCTATCTATCTATCTATCTATCTATCTATCTATCTATCTATCTAGCCGCCTACAAAATTTAGCTCTCCTGTTCGTTTGGATAATGGGGTCTAGACCAAAATTGCTGTGGCATAACATTGCTGTATGACAAGCATAAGTTTCAAAACATGAAAATCATCATATGTGTGTCATGATTTATATGTCCGGAGCTTGCTACTTCGGCGGTGGTTCCGTTCACATGACATATAGTGCAACTGGTATAGTATGACATGACTGCATGCCGAACGTACGGGACGGGTTCTCACGTGACAATCATTACATGCGTGTCAAGTAAGAACATGGCTACATACCATGCTCATGATGCGCTCGTGGTCGTTTCACCAGATTCACATAGTCACATGGGGGGCGCTGCGAGCGCTCGATGGTGACGGACGCACTCCACATCGCCTCCGTAGATTTTCTGCTATTTCTGCGGACATCCACCTTGGTACCCCTGAAACTTGGATTTATCGTCACCGCCAAGTTCTCCGCTTCGCCTAGACAACACCTTCGTCCAGGTGGGTCCAGTTTTGACAACTTGAGGGACGTCCTTCACTCCCGGCTACAACGCCGCCTCGCTAAGGGCTCTCAGCCCGGCGATGGCGGCCGCTAACGTGGTTACGGGCTATGATCCTACCTCAAGCCAAATGCTCTCCATGGAGCTTTCATCCTCCGAAAACACTATGCCATCAGAAGATGAATACCTCGACGACATGGTGAAACTGTGGCAACGCAAGCAAGCGAAATCGAAGTCTGCGTCTCAACAACAACGAGACGCCACGGCGGGCCACCATTCCCCAGCCGTGCAAGGAACGCCGGCGCGCCATCCCTCCGGCGGTGTGCTTACCTCTGCTCCGTCCTCGCAGCCAGCGAAGCAACGCAAGTGGCGTCCGCGTCAAACTCCTCGCCTCTCTCGCGACGACTACATCGTAGTGCTCAAACCTCGCGTTCCCTGCGAGCTACGCACATTTGTCCCGGCCGATCGCGTGGGCGACGCCATCCGCAGCTACCTCGGCGACCGGACTACCACGCAAATTCAAGTGTGGCCAATCTGGGAACAGAACATCTTGGTCTGTAGCACCACCATTTTGCCTATGGCACAGCGACTCCTCGGGGACTTCCAGCTGCAAGTGGGGGATCAGCAGCTGCCCGTTCGAGGCCACGCCAAGGCACCAGGGGATACATGCAAGGGCGTAATCAATGTAAACCCTGCTGAAAGCCCGGAAAAGATAAAGTCTGAACTGTATTGGCCTCAAGGTACTATCCTTGCGGTCCGCAAACTCGGAGATTCCGCGGCGGCGGTGGTGACTTTCGAGGGCACGAAGTTACCCCGCTTCCTCTTCTACCACTGCGTGGCGACGTATATCCGCGCCTATAAGAAAACGGTCCCTGTATGCACCAAGTGCGGTACCATCGGTCATCGACCATCTCAGTGCCCTCACGCCGCTCCAACCCAGTGTGCCAAATGTGGAACCCCCGCACCTGCAGGTCTAGATGCCCACGACTGCCACCCCAAGTGCCTCCTCTGCCATGGCGCCCATGAGACTGGGACCAGTGGCTGCACGGCAAAATACCGAAAATATCGGAAACGCAAGCAGCCCTCAACATCTCCTCGAGGGACCACCTCATGTTCGTCACAGCCAGACAGCAGCACAAACCTGCATCGTTCGGCTCCACCACTCCACGCCGACTCTCAAGCATTCCCACCGCTCGAAGCACCAGCGGCGGTACCTCAGGTGAGCAGTTGGGCAGGGAAAGCTGCTTCTAAGCCTCTCTCACCCCCTTCTGTCGATCCTCCTTCTCCCGAACTTGCGGCCCTTCGCCAGCAAGTTGCGGCACTTCAAAAGCAAAATTCTCTTTTAACTAAACAACTCGAACTCTTAAATAAGCGACTTCAACCCCAACAACAGTGTACTGCAAAGCCATCCGGTATTGCCTCCTCTGTCCAGGCGGCTACGCCAGCTATGTCCAAGCTTAGTCCTCGCGCTAAGTCCACTCCCATTAAACCGCCGGTTCAAGCAGCCATGTGTACTCCAGCACTCGGAACCGGTGCTACATCTACTCCAGACGCTCTTGAGGCTCCTGGGGCACCTCAGGTTCTCTTGCCCGCTAACCAAACTCTCCCTAGCGAAGAGCACACCCCGCGCGTAGAGGAACGCCTCACGCGCGTCGAAGCTTCGATTAATCACCTCCTCACCAGCTTCTCGGTCCAACGCATAGTAGTAGAGGTTACCCAGGCTATTCAAGCCTGGGCAATCACCCAGTTTCAACCCAAGGCATCGCGTTCCCGCTCCTGCTCGGTGAGCAGTGAGGGTACAGCTCCACGGCGTCGTCGTAAGGTGGCTACCACCACCCCGTCGTCGGACAATGCGGCCTCCGTGCCCTTCCCTGCCTCTGAGGATTCCGAGCGGGACATGGAGGACCAAATATAAAACCTAGGACAGTCACGATGGCTACCAATCGTACGTCCCGTTCAAACATTGCGTCTAAATTCGAGATCATACAGTGGAACCCTGGAGGCTTCGGGAACAGGCGAAAGCGTTCACATCTTTCCCTTTTCCTCAGCTCACTTGGCTCTCAGCCGGCCGTCTTGGCGCTCCAAGAATCTGGCCCTGCTCCATCCCTTTCTGGATACTGCTCCTATGTAGGCGGCACCACCACATGCCTCCTCGTGCATAAAGCTTACACGGCGATACAGATCGACCTCGATCTGGATCTTCCTTACGACTACTGCATGATATCAGTGCTGTCTCAGCGGAGGGGCCAACCATCAATACATATCTTAAACGTGTACTGTCCCCCTCGCCTTGCGAGGGCTTCGTTTGCGCATCTCTTCCATCAGGCACTGCGTATAGCGGCCCGACAACCACTGGTGATTGTCGGGGACTTTAATGCCCCCAGCCCTCACTGGGGTTACCACTACGAGAAGGCCCGGGGCAGAGAGCTCAAGGAGCTCATTTCCTCGCTGAGCTTGACGCTTCTTACCGATCCGGCACAACCCACACGTTCCGGCAACTCGGTCACGCGAGACACATGCCCCGACCTCTCCCTCACCCGTCACATCCGCGATGCTACATGGGAAAATTTAGGCGAAAACCTAGGCAGCGATCACTTTTTACTCCGCATTTCGTTCACACCGCGGCAGAAAATGCGCCAACACTGGGGCCAAGCCCGTCTCACCGATTGGACTCAGTTCAGAATGCAACCATTCCCCGCCGGCCTCTCCTCGACCGAATATGCAGCGTGGGCATCATACGCTCTTCATATGAAACAAGCGAACACTCGCACCCTTGCAACCTCTAATTTGACTCCTGCAATCGATCCACACCTCCTACATCTTTGGCACGCTCGCCGCGGGCTCATAAGGCGCTGGAAACGCAACAAACTTAATCGGAAACTTCGCGCTCGCATTGAGGCGCTCACTGCAGAGGCGGCAGCATACTCCGCACAACTTTCCGATGCTAACTGGGCAGACACCTGTTCGAAGGCTGCAAACCAGATGAGCTCTAAGAGCGCGTGGCGACTGTTTAGAAGCCTTCTCGATCCCTCCACCACCAGGGGAGAAACGCAACGCCAGCTCCACCGTGTTCTGCATGCATTTCAGGGCACTACGGATGAACTCGCGCGAGAACTTTGTGACCGCTACATCTGCCGCACAATTGATCCCGCAGGCCCAGCATATACGTATTCCGGCGCCCCTAACACCGACCTCGACGCCCCATACACGCTTTCTGATTTACGATTTGCACTCACGAAAATGCGACGGGGCACGGCCCCTGGACGCGACGGAATCACAGTATCGCTCCTGGCAAATCTTCCGGACCAAGCACACCTCTCGCTACTCCAGCTTATAAATTCGATATGGGACGGTTCTCCGCTTCCAACGGAATGGACCACATCAGTCGTGACATTCATTCCCAAATCGGCAAAGTCCGTTAGTATTGAGGCACTGAGACCCATCTCACTTACGTCTTGCGCAGGCAAACTCATGGAAACCATGGTTCGCGAACGCCTTTCAGCCTACTTGGAGGCCAGGAGCACCTTTGCCGACACGATGTTTGGCTTTCGCCCGCATCTGTCGGCGCAGGACGTCCTGCTCCAGCTTCAACACGATATCATAGAGCCGACTACTATGCGCCATAACGATAAAGCCGTGCTCGCTCTCGATCTCCGCGGGGCGTTCGACAACGTCAAACACAGCACTATACTCACTAACCTGTCTACCACAAACTGCGGGCAGAAAACTTTCAACTACATTCGCGCCTTTCTATCACATCGCACCGCCTTCATTCGCCTTAATTCTACCGAACACGGCCCGTACTTATTAGGCACGCGGGGTACACCTCAAGGGGCAGTTCTGTCTCGTCTGCTTTTTAACCTGGCGATGATGAACCTCCCCTCTCTTCTAAGCGAGGTCGAGGGAATACAACACGCACTATATGCGGACGATATCACAATATGGACCAACACCGGCTCCTTAGCGCAAATCGAAGAACGCCTGCAAAAGGCTGCCCTTCTGGTGGACACATACGCAGGTTCATGCGGCCTGGAGTGCTCTCCAGCTAAATCGGCTCTTCTTTCAGTCTCTCCGCTACCGCCGCCTCAAATTTTTCTTCCGTCCGGGCCCATCCCATCAGTGCAAAATATTCGGGTTCTTGGCCTTCACCTCACATCGTCCTTGGATCCAAAGGGCACAATAGCAGGCCTCAGACGCACCAGCGAACAGGTGAGCCGCATGATACGGCGAGTTTCTACCAAGCGCGGTGGCCTCCGCGGGTCTCAGTCCCTCCGATTGGCCCACGCGTTTGTGACCAGTCGCGTCCTCTACGCCTTGCCTTACCTTCACCTGCGTCGTCGACACGAGCACCAGCTGGACGTCCTTCTTCGTTCAGTATACAAACGCGCTCTGGACCTACCTATTGCAACTTCCAACAGCCGATTCACGGCTCTGGGGGTACACAACACCTTTGCAGAGATGCGCGAAGCTCATCGCGTTAACAAAATCAATCGACTGTCGCAGACGCCTTCAGGGCGCCGTCTTCTACACAGACTTGGCCTTAACCCGATATCTGACCAAGACCCTCTGCAGCCGGTACCAGAGCTCTGGCGTCAAAAGCTATGGGTGGAACCTCTACCCCGTAATATGAACCCTGACCTCCATCCTGGCCGTAGACTAGCACGCGCCGCGGCCCTTCATACGCGACACTCCGATCGTCCTGGTGTTTTCTACGTGGACGTCTAGGGTCCCTCCCCTCCCCTCGGGTCACTTCACGGCTGCCGTGATTACAGAGGGCAAACACGTAGATGGCCTCTCCTTTCGAGCAGACACAGTAACGCACGCTGAAGAGGTTGCCATAGCTTTGGCCGCCTCTAACCCTGCCTCACGCACCATCCTGACGGACTCGCGCTCGGCCTGTTCTCAGTACCTTCAGGGTTCCATTGCTCCGCTGGCGGCTAGCCTACTACAGGCAGCCTCTTGGCGCTTCAACCCTCATCCCATTCGTATAGTGTGGACCCCAGGCCACTCGGGCCTGCCCGGCAACGAGGCGGCAAATGCCGCTGCCCGCGCTTCTCATGTCCGGGCCGTTGTCCCTCCATGTCCCGAGACGGAATCTGGCAATACCAACCTGACGCGCTTTCGCGAAATTTTGGCTTATTACCGGGCTTCGCGCCGCCTCTACCCGGACCCCGCACGCGGTTTGGAGAAAGCGGATGAACGACTGCTACGCCGCCTGCAGACGAACACCTTTATAAGTCCGGCGGTCGCCAGGCACTTTTTGCCGGAAATCAAAGGCACCTGCTCGACCTGTCATGTGCTCGCCGACACATATCACGTCGTAGCATCGTGCCCAGTTAATCCCGTCCCTTTCTCATCCCCTTTTCCTATCCCAACTAGAGAGGCTTGGGAGGAGCACCTGCTCGGCTGCTCTACCTTGGCTGCACAACGCTCCTTGGTGGAGCGCGCACGGGCAGCTTCCAGCTCCACTGGCGTCCCGGAATAGGGTCTTGCCACTCTAACACGCCGATGGGCCACGTCGGCACTCTCTAGTAAACTTTTTCTGAAATAAATGTTTTTACCACCACCATATAGTCACATGTGGTATTACGTGACCTGAATGGATGGCGAAGGTATATTCCTGGTGCAAACATGATGATAATGACATGCGTGTCCAGTAAGGACATGACTGCAGGCCACGCTCGTGATGCGCTCCTATTTATCTATCTAGCCGCCTACAAAATTTAGCTCTCCTGTTCGTTTGGATAATGGGGTCTAGACCAAAATTGCTGTGGCATAACATTGCTGTATGACAAGCATAAGTTTCAAAACATGAAAATCATCATATGTGTGCCATGATTTATATGTCCGGAGCTTGCTACTTCGGCGGTGGTTCCGTTCACATGACATATAGTGAAACTGGCATAGTATGACATGACTGCATGCCGAACGTACGGGACGGGTTCTCACGTGAAAATCATTACATGCGTGTCAAGTAAGAACATGGCTACATACCATGCTCATGATGCGCTCGTGGTCGTTTCACCAGATTCACCAGGCACATGTGGTATTACGTGACCTGAATGGATGACGAAGGTATATTCCTGGTGCAAACATGATAATAATGACATGCGTGTCCTGTAAGGACATGACTGCAGGCCGCGCTAATGATGCGCTCGTGGTTGTTTTGCTAGTATCACATACACCATTTGGTATTACGGGACGTCAATGGACGGCGAAGGTATGTGACTGGTGCAAACATGATAATCAGTAGATGCGTGCCATGTAACAACATGACTACATGCCACGCTCATGATGCGCCCGCGGCTGTTTCGCTAGTTCCACATATACAAAATTTGGTGTTACGTGGCGTCGATAGATGACGCAGGTATGTGACTGGTGCAAACATGATAATCAGTAAATGCGTGCCATGTAACGACATGACTATATTCTAAGCCCATGATGCGCTCACACCCGTTTCACTAGCTTTGAATATACCAAATTTGGTGTTACGTGACGTCAATGGATGACAAAGGTATATGACTGGTACCAATTGACAGGATAATCATGATACGGGGGACATATAAGAACATGACTACGTATACCACGATCATGATGCGCTCGCGGCCGTTTCGCCAGCTTCGCATAGACCAAACTTGATATTACATAACGTGAATAGACGACGAAGATAAATGACACATCCAAACATTATAATCACGACCTGCGTGTCACGTAAAACATGACTACATGCTACGTTCATAACGCACTGGAAGCAATTTCTTTAGCATCACGTATACCAAATTGGGTGTTACGTGACGTGAATAGACGACAAGCACAAATGCCAGACGCAAACGTGATAATGAAGACATGGAATTCACGTACTGCATAATTTACGTCCAGATTGTAAAGTTTTGCTGATTTTAATGGGACAATTCAACCTTCCTCATTCGTGCTTCGCATATTAGCAATTTTTTTTTCAAGGCGATTGAAGTCGTTTCTCATCAGCATTTATTAACCAGATTAGTAGCTTTAGGTGTTGAACGGAAGGTTGTAGAAGGAATTACGTGCTACTCAAAAACCAAAGACATGTTAACATAAATGACTGTGTCACGAAAGAGCTGGTAGTGTATACTCCGGTGTAGGAGTCAGTCTTTGGGCCTCTTCTTTTTTTCAATTTGTGTCAATGATATTCATCTACGCGTTGAGTCGCCCATCTAGATGAAACTATTTGTGGATGACTGTGTACTATACCCAGTTATATATAATGAAATTGACATAATTAGACCTAATGGTGCCTTATTCAATTGACGAGTTGTGTGCAAGCTGGGGATTAAAAATGAATGCTTCAAAACAAGGTCTATTATGTTTACCAACAAAACGATGTTCCTTCACTTTACCATGCTATAAGGAATCGTACCATTACGAGAGCTGATCGTTTTTATATATCCTGTTAAATACCTAAGAGTCACACTAACCCGTAACCTTATCTGGGAAATGCATGCTGAAAGGTGTGTAGTGATGCACAGAAGAAATCGTCCCTTTTAAATAGAAAACTCCTCCCACGGTAAACCTGACAGCGTGTAAAGCATTAGTGCGACCAAAATTCGGGTATGGTGCGATATTTGGAGCGCTTCGCAACATTATTTGATTAAGAAAATTGAAAGGATTTGATATCTGTGGCCAATTTCACTCGTCGAGGGGCGGGAAGTTTTCTTGCCCTGCGGGCGAGAATCTGCATTCCACTGGTAGATTCGGAGCAACCCAACCCACTCCGTGACGGAGTGTTCCGCGTGTTCTGTCTTTCAGAGACGGATTTCGCCGGATTTTCGAGAATGTGTTGTCGTCATTTCTGGTACAATCGGGCGGCTAAGTTGTCTTCAGCGCTTTTTGAGGCGGTATCCGTCTAGTCAACCTGTGCGCTTGTTTACATTTTCAAAATGACGTCGTTTGACTCTGATAAACGTGCAGCTGCTGGTTTGCTTCTCGCTTCGAGTGACAGTGAGAGCATTATTGTTCGGCCAAGTAGCAGCAGCGAGGACGTCGAGCCGTATGTGCTATACGAAATGATATATCATGTTTCCTGGCCCGCCGTGTGCACGGCCGAAGATGAAAATTTCGTCGAGGAAGTTTCCGGTACGAGCTTAGTGACATATGCGTAAACAACTTCCGGAGTGACCTAACGCGAAGCATTCACGTGATCCACTTGCAAATCTGGCTTAGCGCAATCCGAGTGTTCGCTCCAGAATTCCGGCAGCTGCTCCGTATCTGCTAGGACAATTCGCCTTTAGCTCTACGTTTTACTTCTTACGCTTACTCAAGATAGTCTGGCGTAACAAACCAAACTCTACCAAAACTTGAGCGGCGCAGGATTGTATCCAGAATTAAATTGATCAACGAACTTTACCAGGGGGGCTTCGAATTTTCAAGGCCACGTTTTCTGCAGAGATCTTCAAAACTTTCAGCAAGGACAAATCATGCGAAAGCTTTTCGGGAGCCACTTAAGCCTGTTTCACATGCGAGCGATTTTGTTCCAAGAGCGGAGCGGCAGCCGCCGCCCGAGGCCACAACAGGTTTTTACCGCGGCGACTAGACGCCCTTGTGAAATTCACCAGAGTTGGAAAAATTCGCTAGCGGCAAAAGCGACAGAGTGACCAGTGACCTCGTTTGACGCGTGATGACGAGGGTGGAGTCGAGAAGTTGACGCGCGCGCTGCGAGGAACTGGTTCCACAGAACAACTCGCTCCGACTGAGTAGCAGACGACATCCGTCCTCTCCCCGGCTCACAAATGTTTGGCGCTGCTTTCAAGAAGTCGCTGATAGAAGTTGTGAAACGATCTCTTCTTTGGGACGTCAAGATAGAGGATTTCCGCAAGAGCCATAAGAGGAGCATTCTTTGGGAAGAAATTGCCGAAGTCGCACACTTCCATAAAGTAAACGTCGTGGCTTGAACTGGCCATGTTCACTGGTGAAGTCGAAGTGCAGCTGTTTTTCTTTCGTTGCTCTCGACGATGCTTTCGCCACAGTGACAATCGTGTGCGGTGCCTTTTTTATTTCAGTAACATTCTTACTACTTCCTTTTTTTGTTTTTGCGTTTTTATCGAAAGTTATTCCCATGTAGAAGAGCCGCATGGCACGCCGTACTTCTATGTCGCAGCAATTGTTGCTGGTTTAACAAATTATGGCATTTGGTGACGCGGTGCGTAGATGAAAAGCTCCACATGAACGAGAGAGCAAGAATGGCTGCTACGGTAGTCGACTTGAGAAGAAGCATTCCACACAGGTCACAGAAAAGGAATGTCGTGATTTGACTCAACAAAGAAGGGGCGCGAAGCATGCTGTCATGGTTCGGGGAAATTAGGCCATCATCAGGGGCCTTTATTTTGTTCTCCCCTTCAACAACACCTCGATTTCTCAGTAAAACCCTAGCTGACTTGTCCGCGTCCTCTGCGACGCTTTTCTCGCAATGAGCAATTGCACCGCAGAGCACTCAAGTTTGCAGGTTGTCGACAGGTCCTGCCACACTGGCCAGCTGCTCTTCGTGACACTTAGTGCAGGAATGGGCGGCTGGTTAGGCGAAAATAGATGTTCGGTCGTGAGCACAACATACACTGCGTAGATAACGAAGAACAGCTGTTGATTTCAGGCACCAGTGCAGCAACACATGCCTAGAAGCATGCATCAAAATTACACGGTCGAATGCTACCAATTGAATGTCACTATGTGCTGACGGCAAAGGTGTGTTGTGTGAAATGATGTGATACTTCGGGTTTACTCTTCACCACCGCAGCATTTATGGACGCAAATGCAAGCTAAAGCAAGAATTGCTGCGTAGTCTCTTACCTGCGCCGCGCACAAGTGTATATACAGCAGCCAAAGAACCGGGACAACGAGCGTATCACGTATATTATGCTACCTGCCGTTGGTGAAACTCGTTCTGGAGTGCTTTACTGAATCATTGAAAAATCTAAGAGGCTTACTGTTCAGGGTGCAAGCATACGAATTCAAGCGCCAGAATAGATGTAGACCATTAAGAAAACCCCCATGAAGGATGTGTTCGCATGAGCCAAAGGGTGACCACAAACACTGCCGAAGCTTACTACTTAGAGTTTTTATAAAAACTCTTATTTTGACTCGAGCGAGCAGGTACAAAAATTTAGGTATAAATTTTGCGAGTTGTGTATACTGGGCTGACATACACCTCGTTCAGCGTCTCAATGTTAAATCGCTGAAAGCAAAAGCAATGAATCGGAGAAACATGGGAAGTGCTGCGCAAAACACGCTCGCAGTTCTTAAGCATTCACCTAGCTGGAACAGCTGTATAATAAAACCATACAAGCAAACTCTTTTTTTTTTGCTTCTACATGGTGAGTTATATCAGTTATATGAGCGCGCAACAAGAATCATACGTGAAAAAGCCAGGACAATTAAAACAAAAAGGAACTGCAAACGTTGCTTAATTGTTGTAAGATACACGTTAAAACTGGTTCAATCAGTGTACAGACGCGTAAAAGTCGAGCGGCCATTGATGATGAACCTTCTAGCACAGGGGCGCCAAATGAAGGACACTTGGAGGAGAGCGCGGCTTTCAGACACCACTGAAAACAGTGGTTGACCGGTGCCTTCCGCGGACAACACTGCCGGCTAGAGCGGCGGGCGTCGCGCAACAGCAGCGGCGCATGTGAAACGAACGCGCGTCCGCGCGTCCTCCCGCCGCTCATCGCCGCGACCGCCGCCACTCGTTCGCTCGCATGTGAAACAGGCTTAGCGAAGATACCACGGTTTGTGCGCGATTTAAGTTACTTATGTATATTAAAAATATATTTTTGGGTAGTTTTGTTGTCTACCATAACTCGTATGTACGAAACATCGATAAGAAATTCAAGTTGTGTACTTTATATTTGTATGTTATTTCAATTTTGCCTAACTACGCAGTGTATAACTATACATGGTTCAATTGTGTTCGTATATTTCACTCCTGCATGGGCTCGCGAAGGGGCTGCAGTATCTGTAAATTATAATAAAATAAATTTATCGCGATTGCCACACGTTTTAAACCCCGGATATTGTTATTGAGTCATAAATTAGTCATCTGGCCTCTACTTGTGCGATTCAGCCTGAGCCACGAACCAGCCCAATCTCTTAACGCAATTCACTCACTCACCGGCTGCCTTTGTGGGTATGCTTCGATGTGCTTCATCAGAAAGCAACGCTGCGAAAATCTCGTCCCGTGAAAGCCGCAAACGTTGGCTTCTGCACAGTGTTTTCGACCTGAAATTCGGGGACGGTTCTTTGTATAGACTTCATCTGATGGCAGAAGGGCGCTGTCAAAACCTTTTCAGTGAGAGTTTTTGGCACACAGATAACATATCCACGGTGGGTAGCAGTGGATTGAGCTTATGCATTCATCCCATCTTGTTGTGTGCGAGGCAGTGCAAAGACGTGTTGTGTAGCCTTGAACCATCAGGCTTACGAATGCAGGTACAGAGCACTGAGGTAATATTTACGGCCACACGCAGGTCACAAAGCCATTTCAATTCTGTATAAATCTGCAATATCGAAGCCAAGTGCTGGTAGAAGGAAAGGAAGGGATTGGAAGAGAATGAAAGATAGGGAGATCAACCAGTTCAGGATAACCGGTTTGCTAGCCTACACGTAGGAAAAAGATGGGGGAGCTCGAAAGAAGGGGAGGAAAGAGAGGAGAGATACAGAAAGGAAGCACATCACACGGCACGTGCACAACCACTTATTCACCAAGAGTCCATCAATCTAGCGTGGAACGTGACATCACTCTCGCACCCGTTTAACCAGGTCCGTCTTCTTCAAAAATCACATCATATGCATGAAGTGAGTGATGAAGAACGCGGGGTGACGCGCCCATCCATCGGTCCGTCCGTTCGTTATTGCTTCCACACGTCTGTCGGTCTGCCTGTCACTCACACCAGCGCCACGTGCTGAGTGAGTCATACAACTAGGTGGTTACGAACCGGTCACAGACATGCATGGACAGACCCACGCCTTTAGGAGCTTTGCACCTAAAACCTCAGCAGTTCCTTGAGCCCCGTGTACATGGACGCGACGGGGGTGGGCTGAGTTGAGTGGCGGGTTCAGCTTACCTCGACGTGCCCGAGTTTATATGAACTCGCACGGACGAGTTGAGGTGAGCGGTGATCGCAGCGACGCTTGGCGTCGAGGCGAGCCGAAAGCCCGTCTTCCGGTACCGGTTTCCGCTCCTCCAAGCCTGCGCTCTCGCCGCTGTGGGCTGCGGTTGTTTACGCAGTTGTCGCTCCGCCACCGCGATGGCTGTCTTGGTATTTTTTCTCAGTTTGCACCAGCTGTACTTTATGGTTGTGTTGGTGTCTTGGCTAACACTGCACAACACGATGGCAGCAGTGGTTCTGTTGCGGCACAGCGCTCGCCGCAGGCGTATCCGCAGCCTGTTCGCAGCCTGTTCGGAGGCGTAACCGTCCCCTGTTCACCCCTGGCTGGGCTCTCCAGGAATTCGCCGTACCGAATATAAATAATATTTTCTCGCGTAAAACAAAGATTCGTATTAAACTTACAGAAATAAATATCGTTTCTGCACCCTTTGAAATGATCCAAAGTGTATATTTTTTATATGGAGCGCCACACAGACCGATAAGTGCCTGAACATGAACAATATTGCAATTTTTTCAAAGTTCATGTGCCAGCGCTTCTAAACTACTGTCTTCGCGACTCGTGTTTTTCCCCCACTTACCGTCAACAATGCAAGCAAGCTATGCAGCTGCGTTGTCTCTGGAAAAGTTGAAAAGCTGTAAAAATTTCTGACTTTGGTAAAGAACACTGCATTGCTTCCCCGCAAAGCACATTAACATACACTAGTGGTGAATGCGTTTTAACAAGGGAATGCGGTTCTTTTCCTACCGACTAGAATCGTTTTACCGTGCTACGTATAATATTTCACTTTTTCGAAGTTTCGTCGCAACCTAACTGCCACCATATTTAAGAAATTAAAATTTTCTTTAGAAAATTGGTTCCAAAAATGAATAGTGTAGTAAAGTGACCAACCATTAATTTTTAGAGTGTAATCGTAGATGGTCTAGCGTACTGTCTGGGATATTTGGCGTGGAACGACCCTCATCTCCTCCAAAACCCGAACACTAAACCCAAAAAAACGTTCGAAATGCCCAAGTCTATTCAGGGATTCATGAAACACGAATTAAAAAGAGCGAAACCAACCCTGGACTACGCTTTTCCTCTGGGGGAAATTACATGTATTGGTAAAGGCACTAAATTTTTGTGATAAAGTCAATGTACACCACTTGCAAAAAAAACCCAAAACGAAGCTTACAAAGAATAAAATACCCGAAAGTATTTGCCTTTTCATAGTCGAACCTAGCTGTGAAGAACGCAAAATAAATGCAAGCGGAGTTGGAATGCTGCGCATCAGTAGACAATTCTGTGAATTTACGCAAATGTATTCCGATGGCGAGGTGACCAGAAACTTTATTAAAGCGTTCATGTGCACGTATTTGTGATTTTTGGCGCACAAGCCGATTTCCTGCTACGGGCAGAGCAAAATAGCCGGTCGTGAGAGCGATAACCAACAAGCTCTCGTAGGACGTGCCAAGCAAGATTTAAACGTAAAAGTGATCTGCATTTACCGCATAACAGAACGATGTCCTCAGCGCGTACCGCGCGTACCGGCCGACAGAGAAAGAGCAACGTCGGAGTGATGGGGACAGGGGAAGCGGAGACGGCGACGGGCGGGAGAGGTCACGAGCCGTCAACTCCAGCGCGACCGGTTATACATGCCCTTTCTGAGCGCGGCGAGTTCGGTGAACCTACCCCCTGTCTCCGGGTCGACGGGACTCGCTGCGACGACTCTCCGCCCCAACGCGTCCACTTATACATGGGGAGGGCGAGTCCAGAAAACCTGTTTATTTCGACTCAACGCGCCCTCGTCGCGTCAATGTAAACGGGCCTTTGGTCACCTTAGGCCCGTGTACATGGACGCGACGGGGGCGGGCTGAGTTGAGTGGCGGGTTCTGCTTACCTCGACGCGCCCGAGTTTATATGAACTCGCACGGACGAGTTGAGGTGAGCGGTGATCGCAGCGACGCTTTGCGTCGAGGCGAGCCGAAAGCCCGTCTTCCGGTACCGGTTTCCGCTTCTCCAAACCTGCGCTCTCGCCTCTCGCCGCTGTGGGCTGCGGTTGTTTACGCAGTTGTCGCTCCGCCACCGCGAAGCTGTCTTGGTATTTTTTCTCAGTTTGCACCAGCTGTACTTTATGGTTGTGTTGGCGTCTTGGCTAACACTGCACAACGCGATGGCAGCAGTGGTTCTGTTGCGGCACAGCGCTCGCCGCAGGCGTATCCGCAGCCTGACGCATCGTCCCCTGTTCACCCCTGGCTGGTCTCTCCAGGAAGCAGTAGAAACCAAGTAGAATTCCAGACAACGGAATGGGTGTGATGTGACCATCTTCCACTCCCCGCCACTTTTGCATAGGAGCAGGCGTTCCTGCGAATGCCAAAAAAGTCATTAGAAATTAAAGCGCGTGAAAACTTTTCGAATCAAAGCGAACAGGGAGGTACTTACAGCTGTGAAGCGTTTCTTCAAATTCTTCCAACAGGTCCTTATTTGCTCCCACGTCCACGTCAGGCCCTGTTCCTTCAAACATCTTTCCAGGTCCATGAATATGTCCTTATTTTTTTGCCGCTTGCTATCGAGCAAATCACTCAGTTTTTTCTCGTTGACTAAAGCTAGCAACGTCGTTATTTCATCATCTGTCCACATTGTGCGTGGAGCCCGCGAGGATGTCGTCGTGCCTAGCGCGCGCGTACCGGCCGACAGAGAAAGAGCAACGTCGGAGTGATGGGGACAGGGCAGCGGAGACCGCGACGGGCGGGAGAGGTCACGAGCCGTCAACTGAGCGCGACCGGTTATACATGCCCTTTCTGAGCGCGGCGAGTTCGGTGAACCTACCCCCTGTCTCCGGGTCGACGGTACTCGCCGCGACGACTCTCCGCCCCGACGCGTCTGCTTATACATGGGGAGGGCGAGTCCAGAAAACCTGTTTATTTCGACTCAACACGCCCTCGTCGGGTCAATGTAAACGGGCCTCTTCAGCTGCAATGTCCTTTCTCGACTACATGCTAGCACAGATTCAACAGACATTGGTCTATTGTAAAGGCGCGCTATAATGGACGCCAGTGATTGTCTCTGCACATGATAGACCAGTCATTACAGGCATCACAGAGAGCATTGTCGGCCATTCCAATACGGAATGAATACGACTTCGTAAATGCCACACGTAACCATAAATAATAAAACAGTGTAGCCTCTCTTCGGTGGAGTTCACTTGGCATTAGAAAATGCTGTACATACTTGAAGGGACAGTAAAGGCGAATATGAAGTCGTTTTCCATGGCTGAAATACCAATCCAGATAACCCGTAGTGCTCTTTTTGGGCAAAGTGAATGGTTATTTCAACATAAAATCACATTTTTCTGGTCCACATGGCATTGGCGCTGTTCATGTCGACCGCCTGAACACGGGCATTTCTGGTGTAGCGGTTGCCTTGCTCACCGTTGCTCGCCTTTACTGCTGCAGCTGCCGACATACGCAAAGAGTTGTAGGAATGCGGGATTACTGGACAATGGTGTCGACATCTTTTGACGCTTCGTGCAACCACACACGTGCTTTTGTATTGTCTGGCGTTTTTTGAGGAAAATGATTAAACAAGAAACTTATTCGTAATTACGACACTGCAACGCAATACACCAGAAGTAGAGCGCACGATGTTCATGAAATAAATATTTCGTGCTTGTCTAGTTCAAGTGCCCCCGCCCACCCTAGATGATAACGCCTATCCAACCTGACCAGGAGTAATTCACACAAGGCGAAAATCAAACATAAACAAAGAAGCATCATTTTACGTGTTGTAATCAACGGAAAGTCTTTTTAGGGGTAAAGGTCCTCTTAGTCTAAGCTTGTGTGATGAGTGAAGAAAACGACGACAACGACGGAAGTGCGGGGCAAGGCGCGTGTGGTTCTGAGCCAACGGTGAGCGTGAGGTCAGCCAATCAGGTGATGACCTGTGGTGGCCCATAGAGGTGGCATGCCACGATTGGGCCGCGTGTGACCATTACGTGGCGGTAAGATTTGTGGCTGGGGACGAGCCGAAGCATCGGTAGACGGAAGACAGCGGGCCGAAGCGTCGGACGCAGGCGATCCAGGTTCCGGCCAGGGAACGCGGCTGTCCACGCTACTGCCGTCCAACCACCAGCTGGGGCGGCATTGCCGCAACGAGTACTGCATCTCGGGGCGCGGCCTGGCCTGCTGTTTTCTTCCTTGCCGAGGGCATTGCGGATCTCGGCGAGGCGTCTCCGTGATCAGACGTTCGGCACAGCAACGTACGTGGCCTGGCTAATGGTCACGGTTGCGCCGAGCATCGCGTCTCGACGCAAGCTGTTCGCTGAACGGGCTGGCCGTTTACACGCATGGAGCATCGCGTCTCCGATGCGGGTTGACTGCTCCGTAGTCGCATCCACGCCGTCAAATGCCGTCGTCAACAGAGCGTCGCACATCGGCAAGTGAGCGCATTCTACAGCGCCTTTCCACCGCCTCCTGCCCTGCACCTCATCGGCGTCTGTCGTACCGCCGATCTGGCCCTCAGGTTTTCGAACGCTCTTACTTGAACACTAATTGGTCGTTTTAGGGGCGAAGCTCCTTAGGGCGTGGGCTGTGCGTCCCCTGTAGCCTATATGTAGCCACCTCTAGTTTAGTTCTTGCAGTGTTCACTAGATGGCGGTACCGTCTACTGTATGTAGCCACCTCTAGTTTAGTTCTTGCAGTGTTCACTAGATGGCGGTACCGTCTCCTGTATGTAGCCACCTCTCGTTTAGTTCTTGTAGTGTTTACTAGATGGTGGTACTTGTAGCTGATGATGAAAAGATGCAAGATGTTATAAACTAGAAAGCGGTACTTGTAGTTGATGAAAGACGCGAGATCTTATAAAATAGGAATGATGTCACATATGGCGCGTGTCATTGGTTGAAGGCAATCGTTCGATTTAGTGCGGCGACGTACGCTAGGGGGAGCGATGTAATAAAATCGAGCGGGCAAAATGTAAAGAGGATTCATGGTTTACCAGGTTTACCTCCGGAGCTTCGCCCACTCATCATCATTCACTTCGTGGATATGGCGGAATTTTTTTCAATCAAGCTTAGTTCACTCTGTTGCATTGTACGCACCTTTTCTGCCCCAGTGTTTCCTATGTTTAGTTTCCGTGTTCTGTCATAAATGTCGTGTGTGTTGTTACCACGTCGTCCATTTCTCCTCGCACGACACGCAAAACAAGCGTGACGAACCTTGGCACCGATAAAGAATAATATTTTCATTACAGCTTGTCATGCGTCGCGCGTAATCGAGAAAAGAGACAAGAAAGAAAAGGCAGTATATCCCGAACAGTATAATAGACGGCGCTAGCACATTCAAACTGCAGTTCAGTGATCATATTCTAGATGGCACTGTACAGCTACTTTCCGATTGGCTGATGCGCGGGCAGTGCCTGGGTATGATGAAAACGAGTGCCTCTCTCAGTCTCATGGACAGTCGTCGAACGTAGCGGATCGCTGGTGGGGCATCGACGAAGCAGAGTGGCGAGCGCGTTGAAGACGCTCGCGTTTGGCTTCCTTGGCTCGCGTCTCGTCGGTGTTACCCATGCGCCGTCTCCGTTCTCAAACGCGATCAGACGCACGAACGCATGCACGGACGGACGGACGGACACACGAACAGCAGACGCTTCGCGCCACTTATCCTCATTCACTCAATCCGTGGATATTCTGCGATATTTTTTATTCGAATTGGTTTGAAACAGAGAAAAGGAAGTGATATCGGTCTATCGCGCACGGTAGTCATGCGAGACCAGGCAGACCGGGCAATTCGTGACTAGTTGTAGTCGTAATCTTTGACGTCATTTGGATCATTTCCAAATGTCCCACTCGTGGCGCGTATGGTGTATATTTATCTTATTTTCTCTAGAAGTAGAGCACTGCTGTTGATATCAAGGACGTTTTAGACGCTCTAAAACAATTATCTTCTATTCTGACGTCAATTGTTTTTGCCTGTAGTGCCCCTTTAGGCCTAGTTCACTATTCTTATCCAAAATTTTATACGGTATGTTTCCGGCTCAGTTTTAGGATTTTATATACAGCCACATCACATCCACTACTCACACCTTCTTTTACGATTTAATACGAGATACACAAGAAATTCATCACAACACAATATGATGCTCTATGTTTTGAAGAACAATGGTGAGTACGTGGTGAACAAACTGCAAATTGACACAGTCACATCGTTTGCAGGCGAAAGGCAGACCCAAAGCCTCCCAATGCTAAGGGCTGGGTGTCCATAGGGAAACTAAAACGTCGATTACTTCACTGCTGAATGAAGTTTATTGGCAGTGACAGCTGTTTATTGGTGTTTGTACACAGGTGTCGGCCCCACGTGATTTTCTAACAACGTTTTCAGTCAAATGGCCGTGGACATGAGACACACTGTGTGGCTGTTTACTAGTGTTACATACGGACAATTTTTTTAAATTGACACTGAAGCCTAAATACTGAATTAGTGAATTCTCTTATGGCGCATAAGGGTGCTTATTCTGCTGGAAGCTTTCTTGCATACGTTGCACCTATGTGGCCGCTCACCAGTGTGTGTTAAAAGATGACTTCGTAGATTATGACTACACGCGAATGCAGCACGACATAGATGACACACATAGGGTTTCTCGACTGTATGTGTGTGGGTGTGGCTAGTAAGTTTTGCTTCAGTCATGAGCTTGCTGCTGCAAAACTTACAAACGAACTCTTTTATGCCTGAATGAATACGCCTAAGGTGTTGAAGACCCGCTCTGGTGGCGAAACCCTTCCCACATACGTCACATTTATGAGGTCGCTCACCAGTGTGGGTATGACAATGGGCTTCCAGGGTACACATGAGTGCGAACGTAGCAGGACACAGGTGGCACACGTACGGCGTCTCACCGGTGTGTGTACGCATGTGACGCTGGAGGTCACCTCTTTGGGCGAACCTTCTGCCACACACATGGCAGCCAAACAATTTCTTGCCCGAATGAGTCCGTGCGTGGAGCACGAGATTCCATCTTCGGGGAAACTTTTTTTCGCACTAATCACACTGATGCGGTCGTTCACCAGAGTGCGTCAACCTATGTCTTTCTAGCTTTAGACTCGTCGTGAAGGTGGCAGGACATGACAAGCACTCGTAAGACCTTTCGCCCGTGTGTGTGCGCCTGTGCCTGACGAGGGGACCTTTCTGTGTGAATGCCCTACCACATTCATTAAAAGAATAGGGTTTTACACCTGCGTCAATGAACAAGTGTTCTCTCTGGCACCAACTTTTCTTGAACATTTTGGGGCACAGGCCATCCTGCGGCGATCTCTTTGTCGAGTATCTTGCCTCCTTTTCTGCATGGGACACTTGGACTTTGGACTTTGTCAGTGGTCCTGCAATAGAAAGCAGTATACAGTGAACCCTGTAAAAGTTCCATAAAAGACAGCAGTTTTTTTTGTTCATGTATAAAATGAACATATTCACACAAATAGCTGTCTACACAACAAAATACTTAACAAAGAAAAACAATAAGATATTTCATTTCCGAGTTGGTTAAACTATTTAACGAGTTATTTCGTGCCGCTAAGCTCATCACCCTCAACATTAACCTAGATATTCGTGTACAAAACTTACTTTAAAGTAGGAACGTTGAATTAAAAAAACAATGTTAGGAAGTTAACCAAGAGCGATCATCTCGCTTGGAGCATTTTATCTGAAGTAAGCTCAACAAGACATGCTGGAACCGACGAGCTTGAAGTGATTGTTAGAAGTTCTAAAGCGAGCACCCAGCGCCATGCGTGAGAAAGAAATGGCGTTGCTGGTGAGTACTCCTGAACAGCTGTGGAGTTGATAAGCATGGCGAGTGACCAATTGTGCAACATGAACTCAATAAATACGAAAGTAAAATTTTAAAGGCAAACCTATTTGACAGATCTGTCTGGCTGGGTAAATATACAGAGTGCTCCAGATATCTTTAGCCAGACTTTAAAAATATGCCGACATGCGCAATTATGTGACGACAATATGCATGTTGCTGACCACTGCAGTTTGACTATTTTTTGTGTTTTTGTGTTATAAAATATTGTTTATTTAGATCTGTTTAATTAACCAACTTTAGAACGAACAAATATGGATGAAAAATTTTAATGAGAAAGTTGTAGGTCGCTTTGCAGAAGGTTTGAATAGACAGTTTCGTACATTATATTTGTTAATTAGTGTTTTCCTGCTAACTACAAAGGCCAGCAAGATATAAAAAGATACCACGTGACAAATCCACTGGAGTGCTTGCGCATGGCGTGATACTGGTGCTTTCTAACGTTCCGCGTACGAAAGATACGCTTCCCTCGCACGGGTTCATGACAGCGATAAGCAGTCACAGCGGTTATCGCTTTTGTGGCCGATAGCAAAACGCGTTAGTCGCAAAGCGATCGTTGCGGCCCTGTCGAGACAGCACAATCAGGCAAATGCTCGTTCGTACGCGGGACGTTAGGGAGCACTAGAATCATCGTGCGCACTGGCACGTGAGCGGGTTTGTCACGTGGTATTTTTGCATATCGCAAGCCATTGTAGTTAGCAGAAAAACACCAAGAAATAACAGATACAATGTTGGACACTGTCTAATCAGACGTTTTGCAAACG
Source organism: Rhipicephalus microplus (assembly GCF_013339725.1). Classification (NCBI taxonomy): domain Eukaryota; kingdom Metazoa; phylum Arthropoda; class Arachnida; order Ixodida; family Ixodidae; genus Rhipicephalus; species Rhipicephalus microplus. The sequence goes on along the minus strand of NC_051173.1, from coordinate 74,853,238 downwards.
AAACCTTTGAAAATTTTCGTCCATCTTTGCTCCTTCAAAAAGTTAGCTCATTTAGCAGATGTAATTAAACAATATTTTATAACACAAAAATTGTCTGAATTACTCCAGGAAACAGCAAGCAACGTGCACTTGGTCACATCGTAATTGCGTGTGTCAGCATATTTTTAAATACTGGCTATAGGTAGCTGGGGCACCCTGTAAATGAATAGACTGTTTGTCACGTTTAGTCTATATATTAAAAACTGGCCCTACTTTTCAAGACCCATTCGGTCTCTTCCTCAAAAGATTTTTGTCTGGTCGGCTCCGAAGGTATTCTTTTGACAGTAGTTGTCTTCCTCTGAACCATCGTTCTTCTTAGTGCGTTGTTTCCTTCACTGCTTCCAGAGACCGTAACGCTTGACAGGGTTCCGATTGCACGGATAATGTTTCCAGATGTCGTTTGCATAAGGCTATAAGCCTTGTCTTTTAGTGCTGCTTTTTTTCTATTTCGATGACGTGGACATCGTAGAGTAGATGCAACGATCCAGATTTTCGCTGTGTTCTGCGAGATCATTTCGTGCTGCGTTTAAACTGCGTATTTTCGTAATTGCCGATTAACTATTGTGATATTGGTTAACGATAACGGACGCAAAATGACCGGAACTGAATTCTTTAGAATAATAAATAAATAACAACAAGCTGCTCGCCTCCGTGTAAAAGGAGCATATCATCGGAATCAGAAAAAGGTTAGACGCATACTAGACGCTGTACTATAACATCATCGCAAGCTTCATACCGCCAACTTGGAAATATGAATTACATGCCCAGTTCCAGAAGGGCGCGTCAGGCTCCAAAACAGTTGCGGGTAAATTATCCGCTGAATTTGCAGATATCCACTGAATGCACCAGGCGTCATTACCTCTCTTATTCGATAAGATAGACTCGATTGTGTAGAGTGTGCGTATATCCAAAATTCTGAAAGTGAATTAACATTTGCGAATAATATACTAGTTGGTATAATGTAACAATTACCGGCGTGTTGTGTGTAGTGCCACGAATGTGGCTGCTGCAGAGCACGGAATGAATCCTGGACCCGTCCTCTAACGACGCTGATTGGTTGCGCGAAGGTGAACGCGGAACACCCACGCACGGGAAAGAAAGGAGACCCCTTCGTCCATGCACATGGTTCACGAGTGGAAGTTCGGGCTTGGGCTCGGGCAGATGCATGAGGATAGAATAAAGCGTTTCTTCGCCGGACTACGGCGGTTCCTTCGCGCTGCCACCATGCACTCGATTGATTGATTGATTTGTGGGGTTTAACGTCCCAAAACCACCATTTGATTATGAGAGACGCTGTAGTGGAGGGCTCCGGAAATTTAGACCACCTGGGGTACTTTAACGTGCGCCCAAATCTGAGTACACGGGCCTACAACATTTCCGCCTCCATCGGAAATGCAGCCGCCGCCGCCGGGAATCGAACCCGCGACCTGCGGGTCAGCAGACGAGTACCTTATCCACTAGACCACCGCGGCGGGGCCACCATGCACTCGAGTCAACGAGGGGACTCATTCAGAACTCCAAGCATTTTTTCTCCTTAGCTAGTGTAGAAGCTAGTCGTGGAGAAGGAAATTAAATAGAAAGTTCCAAAGATGCTCATTCGAATCAATGATCTAATTCTACTTCGTGCTGAAATGCAGTTAAAGAAAGGAATGATAAGAGAAATTTATATAGACAACGAATTACTTAGTATTACGCAGCCTTCGTTTACAGAAATGTATCACTAGTGTATACCTTCTTTTTAAATGCAGCATGGTTGAAACATAATCGCAGTGATTCACACACACAAACACTGTAAAGGTGATGTAATTGCTGCTGTCGTAGGGGGATCGCAGTTAGTGCGTACCATGACCACGATTTCTCACATGAACGTTATAGCACTATGCTCCATCGTGATTGTATTTTAGTGATTGCGCGACAACTGTAAGAAGAGACAAAAAGGACAGGAAAGAGCGCTGATTGTCAACGAAATTTTATTGAACGTGCTACTACCGCTCTTATCATTGGCCTCACTTTTTTGTCACATATGTTTATCTGTTATTGACAATTGCATTTCTCCGAGCCTTGCATATGTACCTGTACACAGAGTGTATCGTTAAGCTGATAATTACTTCGTTCTTCTTCAAGAAAACTGGACAAATGTGTTTTATTGACAAGGTTAAAGCTTTGCTCAACGTTTTTGAATAGCACTTCGGGGGGCTGAAGTTCACGTTTGAATTGCGTAAGGACAACAGCATTCAGTACTTTGACGTTCGGCTTTCATTTTCAGGTAATGCATGATATTTGTTACCAGCGACATTTCGAAGCATGGCTAACAAACAGCCTGACACGGCTCCGTTCATATGAATCGGGTGCTTCACGTAGCTCGCCTGTTCTTTTTGCTCGCTTATTATTATGACATCTTCAATCAATCAATCAATCAATTTATTCAGCTTCTTTGGATACATTGGTCAACGATTAACGCATGCCAATCCTATGAAGGACGCGACCGGCTTCATGGGAAGAGACACGCAGCCAAAAGAGATCGATACTATAGCCGACAAGTTGTCAATGTAGAAGTGGCTCGGTAACTCATTGTTTGCTCTTGTGGAAGATTGTAAAAAAATCAGTTTTGAAAAAAAAAATCACCAGCATTTTTTTCGAATAAAAGCGCTAATACCAAACAAATAGGCAAAATAAGTGTTTTAGAAGATTAGAACAACACAATAATATATATGTAGGTATCAAGCATATGTCCCAACAAAAGAATCGACGAATAGTGCTAACGTACATGAATTAAAATTTCTAGTGCAAATCATTCGCCACGGTACCTCAGAAACTAAAGTATAAATCTTCCTGAAGTTTTATCAGGCAGTGTCTCATATCACATTTTAAAACTTAAGGATAGCAAACCACATGAATCATCACCCAGGTGAACAGCATGTGCAAAACCAAAGAGTACATAAAATATTCACGTAATCTAGTTCTTAGTGGGTTGGCTTAACTCGTTAAACATTAGCAGAAACAACATTTGGTTCAGTACATGAAATCACTAATAAATTTATTTAAGAAACGCAAGCTTGCTTTGAAATCATTTGAATAGCCAAAGTGCTTTTTCAAACCACATTGCACACGCACGCAAGATTGCTTCTTAAGTTTGCTTGTTTTAGTGTTCCTGATCCACATACAAATGTAAACCGAAAATAGCCACATAGCCAACTTTTCTAAAACGTCGTCAAACGAAATTTTAGTAGGCTAATTTGGCTACAAGTAGCCCAATGGCAACTATACTGCTTCAGGCCAACTCCACCTGTTCTTAGTTGCGGAAGCGGCCTGATGGTACCCGGAAAAGTAGTTGTAGTTCTCCCACCGCTAAGCCCGCTGTGACAGCGTCTATTCCACTCAACCACAATGGTGCCCAGTGGGCAGATTTCGTGACAAAGATGTTGCCAAAACTTGTTCACAACGTGTGAACGAGTTTGCAGAAATAATGAAGCCGCAGCTAGGGCAGAACCATGCTAATGGGCCGTACATGAGACATTGATTTGCCAGACAGTGGGCGTAGTCAGGCTGATGATGATCATGTTGTTGACCCTATGCTACTAGGTACATGTACCTAACTACGCCGGCAATGAAGCTAAGTAACGCACAAAGGCCATTGCTTGTATACGTGGCGGTCCCTTACGAAAACGCCATACATGGCCCATATATAAGTTATATCTGGCCATATATAAGTATATATGGCAGCATATGTGGCCACATATAAGCATATATGGCAGCATATGTGGCCACATATAAGCATATATGGATGTATATCTGGCGGAGTCGGTTCATGTATGGGGTTATATACGGCCATATATGACGCGGTTGGCCCATATAACGAGTCAAATCCGGCCAAATAAGGCACGGCCACACCATATATAACATATCAAGTGGATCCTTATATGTGGAAGTGCTCTCTTATTTGGTATGAACCACGTATATATTTAGCACCGTGATCACACTTTTATGCAAATTGTAATATATAACAATTTGTACACAAAGCTGACCTGCCTATTTTTCATAACAATAGGAGTATTAAATATATATGTTGTTTCTGCCATGCAAAAAAACCGAAATTTCAGGTCAGCTTTGTGTACGTGATAGTTGCAACTCAGTTGATTGCATATATGCATGCATTTGTGTAATTTAACTCGTACATTTTTCATGGCATTTAGGTTTGAAACAATAAGTTGCAGTTAATACAACGTAAATAATGTATACAAGAGCAGACATGTTTTACGAGGAAGGAATCGTGTCAAGTCACAAAACGTATTGAAGCTTCCGAACCTCGCTATTATTATAGAGCAATCCTATATAGTAATATGTAAAGACAAAATGCATGCAACTTATATTGTTCACATTAATGCATTGTTTAAAGTGTCAGCAAGAAATAGTAATTTCAATGCACTTTTAGCTTCCACATCGGTGGACAAAATTTCTGATTATATGAAAGTTTTGATGGCTATATGCTCCCCTCATATTACAAGATTTCTATTAATCCTGTTGACCCCTCATCTGCGATTGCTTTCAGCAGCCATTTACTATAATTGCATGCGCAGTGCAATGTTTAAGGGAGTATTTTCAAAAACAAAAAGAACTTACGTGAATGCAACTTGCAGGCACTATTATGATTACATTCAAGATGGAAGTTGTACTAATTTATTGCAAAAATACATCTTGCGTTTCCTTTGGCTACGTATAATGTTCCTGGCTGTGCACATAGTAAATTTATCAAACATTTTATGATTGCACAAGTGAACAATTAATTTAGTGTAATCTTTGCAAGCGTCAAATGAATCTCACGTCATAGACATGTACGTTAAGAAAGGTGCAACTGACTCAGACGTGATACATATTTAATGGACCATGTAATGAAATGCTGAAGCTTTATAGCAACATTTACCGTAGGCTGCCGAATTCACAAAACTTCTATTTTGTGTGGGTGTGTCATTACTAGGTCGAGGTCACTAAAGCGCACGTGCCATCATCAGGATTAGCCTAAACATTGCCTTGTGAATACAATTAGTATAACACATTTTTTGCGGGCTGGCGTGATACTTAAGCCAAACTCTACATTATGTTAACAGCCCCTTGCTGTGCAGGCGCGTAACGATTCAAACTGCTTGCGAACATCTCCTTTGACACCAACACGGTAGTGCACTTACTTATAAGATATGTATGCCGGTACATACCCACCAAACTGCGCAAGTGCACACGCGCGTATAGAGATTCATGGGCACCCGGACACTGGCATTTCATTCAATGTGGCTAGATATTTTCGGCCATGTCAGAATGATATGAGTGTATTATTATTATTATTATTATTATTATTATTATTATTAATGTTGTTGTTGTTGCTGTATTTCGCAAAACGCCCAACAGCAAATCCATATGCTGTCATACTGCGTCGTTATGTAAGTTTTATGAGATCAGTTATCTTGGTGTTCTTTTTGATAGCATGCTGAATTTTTCTACTTGCATTAAACGTGCTGCCATGCGAGGCCTTCATTCTCTTGCTGTTGGCTCAACATCTCGCGAGAATCCGGTTCTTTTACAGCCTTCTACAAATTGTACACCGCGATAAGTCGTGGTCAACTTGAGTACATATGCATATTTGATTTGGAATGGCCTTGCTAAATCCAGCAGTAGCGCCACTGAGTGAGTCCAGAAAAATTTCATAAGCATTTACCCTCATCGTTTCACTAGAATCCTTTCAGCACTGCTAGAATATTATATTTGCCATCAGTTAACGGCCGGCAAAATCGCGCTGAGCTGTTATTTCTTTACAAGCTAGTTCAGGGTGAGATATTCTGCCCTTCTCGATTGTAATAATTTTTAAACTCCGCGTAAGTTATTGAGAGAGAATCGACCGTTGCATGTACCTGCCAGCTTCTTTCAACACTCTATCCTTTACAGAATACCGAGTCTATCACACGTCAACTTTCTCAATTCGCTATGTTTTTCATAGTCTACAGTCATTTTTTTTTTGTCAGTGAGGGCTGCCCTGTCCTAACGTAGCTTTGCGCATGCACAGATTCTTCCCTTTTCCGTCTTTCAGGAAGCCTTCGGCACGGTTATGTATATTCTACATTATTTTCAGTCCCATTCCATGAATATCTACTCTTTTATTTGTTGTTTCATTGTGCGTTGATTTCTTTTCGACTGCTCGTTTTTGCTCTTTTTATTGATTTGCATTTCTGTGGACAGTCTGTAATGTATTGTTTGTTTTTGTTTTCTTTTCGCGCGCGCCAGCATGAAAGACCCTATGGTTGTTCTTGGGTAGGTTAAAAAATGATTGATTGATTATTGGTTGATTGAATATTATTATTATCATTATAAATGCTTGCGAAATAAGATGCATATTCGGCTGAAACGCGTCTTCGTAGCCAGCGTACACGAAGCAGCGATTTCAGCTCCACGGAATGCCTGTCTCAAAGGTCTTGCACGTGCAGCTTTCTGGGCCCGCGGGAGGAAGTTGAAGTCCATTGTGCGAAAAAACTCGCCTGACTGCTAGGTTGCAAGGGGTGCGCACAGTAAAAAAAATACAAAAAAGGGCGCCCGTCGGATGAGTGGACACTTCGGAGAAAGTTGTTCGAAGAAGCGTGGCGCGTAGGCATCATGTAGCCCCACCGTGGCATACAACAGTCTGTCGACAGTCGACACAGCAGGAAAGAGAGCGCCGCGGCCCATTTCAAGTATCGACGAAGAAAATAGTTTGCACAAACATTCAGTCGTATGGTAATAGTATTGCGTCAATTATTGTTAAAAAATAAACCGTCGTTCGCCAATGGGCTCAGGAAAGTTTAGTTCTAGTGAAAAGTGCGTAAATCATTGATCTCAAGGAGTAATGTAGTGTCCATTGCAATATTCATTGTCAAGCCTGCATGCACTGTATCCGTCCGCGTCATTGTTGTTTTTTTTTTTGCTCGCCGGAGTCATGGGTGCCATGCTGATCGAGTTTGTTAATTTTCATTCCTTTTGCTCTTATTTCGTGTTCAACTACTGCTCCAATTTACACAAGATAATCGCGCAGCTCTCAGGAATCTACTTCGCTGTACGTGGCGAAATTGTGGATGGACGTGGAAGTGTTTTTGTGTGCGTGTGCGTCTGTACGCTGCTGGATTGGCGATCGTCAACTTTTCGTGCGAGAAAAAAATGGACACCCATGCTTGCGGGCAAGCGTTCCTTCAAAACTTCTTCCTAAAGCAGTACGAATGGACGTGGTGGCTTTAAGGTGTGAATAGGTTATCAGGATTCACAGGCTCCTTGAAAGACAAGTCTCGGTTAAATGTTAAGGTAAGTTCATCATTTTCATTACCTTTGCACGTTGTTCATAAATATTATGATAACTCGAAAACACACCACATTGCATGTTTGCTGAGTAAATAACTTTATGCTAATCGTGGTTACGTCATTAGGCTGTTTTGTTTAAGCGATACGACAACACTTTCTTTTTTTTCACTTGATCCAGACAGTGCTCTATTCAATCAAAAAATCTACGCCAGGGAAATGTTGGTTTCGTGCCATTGTACGTTTAATAAATATATTGATATAAATATACTTGTGTTGTATTTTTCTCATTTTAACGCTTGAGGAAAAACCAAGGATAAATTACAACTTGCGCAATTACAAATAAAAAAGAGTTGCATATCTCAAACTCCAAGGGTGTCATGAGATTTATGAGCCCACGTTTGAATTTATCTTGCGTTTGAATTTATCTTTCTTCGTCTCTACTTGTTTTTATATTTACGTGTGTTTTGATAAGGACACGCAGTTAAAATTTTGTTGCTAGTTTGATTCTTCAAAGCAGGGTGCTATGTCACAGATCCAAATGGAAAAACTTAAGAATAGCCCGTAATTTCGTTTCCGCCATCTACAACCAGGGTGATATAAGTGTAAATTTGACTGCAATGCGTACATCACAGGCGACATTATCGTTACTGAAGTCGCAACATCGCGTGGTTATCTTGAGAAACTGCGCATACCCCCATACATAATTACACAAAATAATATGATGTCACGCTTTAATCGGTGAGCACTGTAGATAGTTTTACGCAAGCCGACAAATAAACTGGTATGATGCATTAGGGCTTGCAATGTGTGAAAAAACTGGGGGACCGTTAAGCTCCGTTTTTCACAGTTGAACGTGATAGCAGTATCGATCCTGTTTCTTGTGCGTAATTCAATCACTTAGTGTGTACTCTTTATTGCATGATGCTACTTGAACAAATTTAATTGTGGAATAGTACTGTGTAATTGAGAAGGTTGAAAGTGTCTCAATGAAGGTTTCGCACAGGGCTGCATTTTGTGTAAAAAAGGGGTAACATAGTTTAAAGAACAAGAAATATTATGTAATTACTGAGTTGCGCGAAAAAATTGAAATACAAAAGGAAGACACCTAGACGCAGCACACACTGACAACTGAAACATTGTTGGAGAAAACAGACATACGTATATATGCGGTTACGAGAACACGTGCGGTGAAAGAAAAGGATTAGATGAGCAGACAGATTGTATAAATGATGCGCTTCCAGGAAAGCTACCTCAGTAGCAAGCAACATAAGTGAGAGTTACGTGACACATGAATCCCCAGCTTTGTTTATGAAATACGCCTCTCCGATTTCCCGCGCTATACCGTGTCACTGAATTTAGCTTTAACTACCGTATTCCAAACAAGGGCGCGCAGCCACACTCTCTACAATATGATGATTGGTTAAAGAATGGTTGTTAATTCCTTTAGAGAAGCTTTGTGATGTACAATTATATAAATAAATTCTAAATAATACTTCCCACACGACAGCGCAGTGCCGTCCACCACACGATGTCCACACTGTGAAAGAAAATGATCAGATGTCTGCTCATCTAATCATTTTTTTCCACCTCACGTGTTGTCGTAACCGCATACATATGTCTGTTTTCTTCAATAAAGTTTCAGTTGTTAGTGTGCGCTGTGTCCAGGTGTCTTCCTTTCGCACTTCAAATTTTTTCGCGCAACTAAGTTAAGATGAAGTACCAACTCGCCCAGCAGAACGTGCTTCTCAATATAATGTGTGTAAAATGTTTTAGAACTTTATGCACCCACTGCGCAGTCGTGAGGGAATACGTGCAGTAACCAGTGTGCCTTTTGTAATGGTTGGCTGTCTTTAGACCGCGAAGTCACGTTGGTAATAACGTGTTGTGATGCTTGATGACAATGCACGCTTGTATCATGCAATATAGCTGCGATATTAAATGTTGTGTTGTGAAACCTGCATGCAGGATACATGTATTTATTAAGCATGGCAGTTATTTTCCTTGCATTTACAACAAGAGGAAGTTATTCATGCTTTATTTCCAAGCAGATGCATAGCTGTGTTGTAGAGCGCTTGCATGCCATGCAAATTGCCTGCATGATTTCGATCATCACTCAAACCCGAAAATTTATAATATTTGTTTTATTTGCATTCTCTCAATTTTCGATCATTGACAAGACGATTTTTCACGGAGAGCCACCGATGCCTACACCGGAATTTCTGCAGAATGAGCTCTTTACCACTGTTACGTTAATGATGCATTATTGGCAAAATGGAAAGCGGATTACGTTTACAAAGTACATTTTTAGTGTCCCGTTGGCAAGAAATATTGTTAAATGCCTCCGTTCCCACGCGCACAGAGACCTACAGACACCAGTTTTAGCAGTCGTTCTATAGGTCATTAGTCACAATACTTGTACATAACAAGCTTGCATACCAATCACTTTCGACCGAACTCCTTAAAAGTTGACTATCAACTCATTTAAGTTATTCAATGCACACGCAGTTCATACGGTCAATAGCAAGTCAATATTTCGTTTTGACTGACTATGGACGCTCCATTGACACACGAGAAAAGTTTTAAACATAACACACTGTGAAAGATATCTTTACGAAACTCAAATTGGGTTCTTTTATGCTATTTATTTTTGTCAAGTCGGAATCGATAAAGCGGAATATTTACTTGCACCGTACTATGTCTCAGACCGTGTTGACCATAGGTTCAAGATAAGAATAATCGCATGCAAGACTGACGTGTTTCAAAATGATTTTTTACAAAAAAAATTACAAGATGGAACCAGCTGCCTTCTAGCATTGCCTCTACACTCCCAAATATTTGTTTTATTTCATGTTAGAATTGTTCCGATATATATGTTAGAACATGTTTCGATTTATATATGAATTTCTCTTGCAGATTGTGATTCAGGTGACTTTGATTATTTGTTTGGCTGACTGTATTTTTTGTATTCTGCTTTTCGTAAATGCTCCCCCAATGTAATGCCAATTGGTGCTGTGGGTAATGAAAAAAAATAGATAAATAAAAAAGTGTCGATAAGTAAGCAATAAATTTAAGCACAAAGAATGTATCTCTTCAGGAAAAGTGGACTAACAGTGACATGTGCCCACCACAAACTTTAAATATGATGCCAAGTTACATTCTAGCAAATTGTTGTTGAGAATAACTTGAGATATATTGAGGATAACTTAATTGAACAAGAATGTTCTGGAGTACGTACTGCCTTTGTTTTGGAGATGATAGTGACTGCATGCAGACCTTTCAACAAACAGGTATATTTCTAGCTGAAGAATGATTTGAGCAGCTATATTTTTTGCCGGTGACACAGGCTGAACTAATATAGATGAATCATTTGAATGGCTTTATATAAAGGTATCCATATAAGGCCATATATGAAAGCATCCATATAAGACCTTATATGGACGCTTCTATATATAGCCATATATGGCCATATACAGCAACACCCATATATGGGGATATAAGGCCCATATATGGCTATATCAGGACTTGGACATATCAGTTTATATACGGCCCATATATGCGGATTCCATATATGGGCCAGATATGCCCAATTCCTGATGTAGCCATATATGGGGATTTTTATATAAGTCCATATATAGGATTTTTGTAAGGGGTAGCATAGTGATTTTGATATAAACGGAAACGCCATGAAGCGAGTGAAACAATTGGCCCGCATCCACATGTTACACAGAAAGTGTCGTCGAAAGACGATAGTCTTGCATCTGGAGAGAGTGAACAAAACGTTTATTTGATGTTCTGCGCAAAAAAATCGGTGGATGGTATTCTGAAGTCGCTGCTTTAGAGTGCCCCGAGCGTGTAGCGGAGGCGAACAAGCGCATCTAGGCACGTTAGACACGAGCGCCATCTGGCAGTTATCTTCGAAAATGAAGGCGTGCACGACTGCGGAGAAAGATGCGCGCCAGTCTCGGAGGTGACAAGGTGTAGAATGCAGAGCGACGGGCTGGTGCCACCACAGTGTCGTCGTAGCAAAGCGTTGAGAGCACCTTCTAGAGCATCGCGTTGCTCTGTCAGCGCCGCGCGATAAACGCTGCAGTCCTTAGAGTTACTTGTGTGTTCCTCTTCTAGTATAAAGGCACACATACAAAACATAAACGTGTTGTTATGGCACCTCAGATATGCGCAATATTTGCTTTTTCAATTGACGATTGCACAACTATGAACGCTATACCTTCAGCAGTATTGAAGGGCGCTTCGGATGAGGTTGGCCGTTAAGTGCCGTTTGAGGTATCGTTAGAGCAGACAAACAGACAAATGTACAGACAGACAAAAATTTTTCCGTCGGAGGTTCCCAAGAAAGACTATCGTCTTGAAAATGAGCTTGCCTCAATTAGGGCACTTGTGGACATTGTGGGAAAATTACGAGATCGCCAGCTTTGTGTGGTACAGCGTAATATTACAAAATATGTACAATAGGAAAAAAATATTTAGAAACTGAATCTGGGTTGAATAGTAAGAACGAGAAATTTTCTACAGTTTAAGTCACGCGAGATACAAACGCACCACTCACTTTTTGCCTCGAGTCAATGCGATGAAACTTCGCTTCCTTTCCACACCGCTTGCTCGGGAACATTGTTGGGCAGGTGTGGACACCTTTCGAAGGGTAGGTGTCTGACCTTTGTCCATAGCTGTATTCCAGAAAAAAGAATATTACAGAAGTTCACTATAATCGCTCGAAATTCGCAACCTAGAAAATAAAATAAATAAAGGTTGATTGCTAAAGTGTGCATTGACACGTCTCGCACCATTGTTGTAACATTAAAATGAACCTCACAAACAAATTTGCAGCATAGTCTTTCTTCGTAGCGGTAAGGGACTTGAACAATTGGGCACAGAGGCGAAGCCTGTGGAAGTGCTTCACTCCATTCGCATAAGTTCTGGTGCGGAAGCGTTCAACATCAAGTCAAGAATATGGCACAACCATACCGTTGGCATTGTTCTCTTCAGGAAGTGGGGACAGGGGGGTGACGAAGATTGATCGCAGCGCTTCTCTACCTATTAAGTCAATGTTTGAGGCAGACTTTGCACAAAAGGAGTGTAACCAGACAATACATTGCGAACACTTCTCCTCGTTGCCCACATTGCCAACAATTATGCATAGTAACTTGACACCACCTCATTTGGCCCAGAAAGCCGAGCTAGGTGGTACTGCATCGTAAGATAGCGCCAAAAAATACAAGAGGACACAGGGAGGTAGAACCCACGTTGCCTCCTTGTATGCTCGTGTCGGTTTTTTTTTTGCTCTTTTACATAGGTAACCGCATTTGGGTTAGCTCAACTTTCTCTCGAGGAAGAACACTCATCCAACACCTGCCACGTGACGACATAAGAAGCTTAGGGATTGTGCTGCAATCTGATGATGACGCACAAAAAGCACTTGCTTTATATGCTAGTACAAGTGTCTTGTTTCAAGTGGTGTAGAAGAAATCGACCATCTTGCGCGAGAGCGACTCTATTGACTCACTACAGAAAACTGAGTAACACGAACAGATGTTAGTTGAATATTGTTAGCCCCACCGCGGTGGTCTAATGGCTAAGGTACTCGGCTGCTGACCCGCAGGTAGCGGGTTCGAATCCCGGCTGCGGCGGCAGCATTTCCGATGGAGGCGGAAATGTAGGCCCGCGTACTGAGATTTGGGTGCACGTTAAACAACCCCATCCAGGTGGTCAAAATTTCCGGAGCACTTCACTACGGCGTCTCTCATAATCATATGGTGGTTTCGGGACGTTAAACCCCGCATATCAATCAATCTGTTGAATATTGTTACGCTTAAGCGGCAACATGTGAAGAAAGGAGAGAACAAAGTGTCAGCGCGGCTGTCCTTCGCCATTCGTTCCTGAATAAACATGCCCCATGGTAACCATATGCTTACGCTGTAAACCCAATAATTCCTTCCCCTCCTATTTCAAACTGTGGCCAAGAGGACCTCTTCTGTAAAGTAAAGGTGTCATTCAATCATTCATTCACTCCCTTCCCTCTTAAGCTGTATTAACACGACGGAAGTGATCGCCGACAGATCAGTCACGTGACATGTGTCGTGATTCGGATCCCTCCACAACCAGAATTCACACAGCAGGAAAAAAAGCACACTACAAACGGGCATTTCGGCATTGCTCCCCGAGGATCCCAACTGTGATTCGGGCTTCCGTCGTTTCACGAATCGCTCCACGCGGACTGAAGCAGGGACGTGGGAACGGGTGACGTACGGTGACGTAGTGCGCGATCCCCGGGGTGGAATCGTGATTTCATCCATCGTTTGATAAAGCTTCAAGTGGCTACGGGGCATGAATAACACTGTGCCTTGGGTTGGTTGGTCCATGCACTCGTCTGTCTTTTTTTGTGTATCCTGTCTTCATCAAAGTCGCGCTGCACTTGTCGCCAATATAAAAGGCACCCCCCCCCCCCCCCCCCCACCTGTGCGCACATCTATATAAGTGCAAATTGCCCGGATGGATGACAGAAACTGTGTTTGCAAGCACAATATAACGTAACAGATGGAAATTTGTGACTTTACTGACATGTGATGCAGCGAAAATGTAATTGAAATCGCGCATGTCTGCTAAACTTATTTGATTGCACAGACAGCCACCAGTCGAAAGCGGAACGATACAACCAAATTTGCACGGAGTTTCGCCGCGATTAAAACGACCGTATTATGCAGCCTACGGCATATGTAAACATTTTTTTTACCTTACTACCAACTACAAACTCCATATGTGACCCGACGTGAAGTGACCCGACCCATACGATAAGTACGTAGCCCACATTAGACACGTTTGGTTGGGCGTACGCAACGAGCCTACGTACGCGGCATGATACGTTGCGTATGCTGCATGCGAAGTGCTCAACGACACTTATAGTTAACCGTATTGACCGTACCGAGATACGTTTGGTTCAACCAGACGTATGTTATTAGAAATAAACCAGCGACCCGCAGGTCGCGGGATCAAAACCCGGCTGCGGCGGCTGCATTTTTGGTGGAGGTGAAAATGTTGTAGGCCCGTGTGTCCAGATTTGGGTGCAGGTTAAAGAACCCCAGGTGGTCGAAATTTCCGGAGCCCTCCACTATGGCGCCTCTCATAATCATACGGTAGTTTTGGGACTTTAAGCCCAGTGGCATATCAATCAATCAAATAAAACAGCAACAGGTTCAGGCGCTCGCGCTCACACAACGCTGCAAATGTTTTTTTTTTTCAGGAATTCCATGAGGCGCCAAGCAATCTGTTCCCACGGGTCCGGATGCCTAAACGGATCGCCGTTTTGTACTTCAGCTAGCAGCCCTATCGTCCCTCAAAAAAAAATATACTCGGTTTGGGCCGGCTTTGCTGCTCTCTGCGTTCAACGCCATCACTGCCGTTTTGCTATCCGGTTCCTATATCAATCGAGATATCGCGAGAGTGTCACGCCGCGTATCTTCGCCTCGTCACGTGTTCGCACGCCACGTTTTTTTTTTCGGGCGTACGCGCGCATCTCTGAAATCGATGCGTTAGGTACTGCACATGCGCAGTTCTCTCCCGTGGCAGTGCTGCGTACGTGGGCTTGTTACGTACGCCCAACTAAAAGCGTCTATCAGTAAACATTTACGTAAAAGGAAAGCGGCCTTGTCCACAATGTTTGTGCAGAGCCACGTTATCCCAAACCTCTGAACTGTTACAAAAAGATACCCTCGCGATGAATACTCGATGCACAGATGCCTCTGTTTAACTGAATTTGTGCTATAGACGGTATTATCGTTACGAATAAAGCAGCGGACAAACTACTCGAAGCTTAGCTTTCTGGAGTCGGCCGATGCAGTAAGCTTCTTTCTCACTGGCTGCGGAGGTAACGCCGGAATTTATGTCTTGCTAGAAAAGTATGAAATGTCATCGATTTTTACTCGTTGTTTAGTTCACCCAATGCTTAGTTTGTCTTCCCGTTAGCCTGTAGCTGCTTGAAATAAAGGTGACTGTTATACATCGATAATTTCTAGGCCTCCTAATGCTAAACAATTATTTTGAGGCACACTGTAGTGTAAGTTATAGGACTAATTGTGTCCGCTTGGGGTTCTTCAATGTGCCCATATATAATGGTTCACGGGTGTTTGTATTTCGCTCCCATCGGAATGTAGCCGCCCGTAGTCTGGAATCTATCCGGCTCCCTGTAGCATAGCAGTATGACACGTGCTGCCACGGTGCTTTGCATGACCAACATGAACGCGCACACATGCCACGGAAAAGGCGTACATACGACGTCAGAAAAAAATTGACGCAGCTACCGCATTCTAGTTTTTCTTTTTTTTTGTTTTTGTTTCACCACAGAAGTGCCCAGTGTCGTATCGTCGCAGCACGGACTTAGTGGGGCGTGTCGGTCTGCACAAGCTTGACGCAAATCCCAGAACGCAACAAGAAAATGACGGGAGAGTCACCATCATGGCACAGCAATGTCCTTTCGATGTGATATGCATATATACGCAATTCGCTTTGCATAGCTTGTCTCTGTTTTCGGGTGTTCTTACTATGTGAGAACAGCCTCCTTGACGAAGGTATTTTCTTTTATAAACCATGATGCAGTAATACTGGCGCAATGGCTTTTCGAGCTGTTTGTTTCAAAATGAATCATGCGCGCGTGCTCACCCGCGGTACACTGCGGCCAGTCGCCAGATGCTGTTTTTCAGCGTGCCACCGGTCCAGAGCTGGTTTCCCGTACGTGTTAGTATGAGCTTTGGGTTTTAAGGACAACCATAGAAAAGTGAACACGTCCACAATAGAAGGAATGAAGAAATGGTTAGAGTATTGGTGGCAGGAAAGTAGAGATAAAGAACAGAAAGAGTGGGAGAAATGAGGTCACCCTGCCCCAGAAAGCAGAGCGATCGACCGTAAATTCATAATTTTCCTTATAATATATCAAGTTATTCGAAGTAGATAAGGCATTAGGCCGACATAAAAAAGTCTTTTCGGTTCTTTTTTTTATTCGAGCCTGGTGGTACACATGCCATCACATAGAGGCGCCTATCCCACACTCCAGGAAATACGGCTCATTGTGTGAAATTACCTAGATCACCAACTGGAAACGCACGGCGAAGAGGCTTTCCTTCGACGATAGCACACGCGTTTCTTCAGGGTAAGGGAGGGACAGCTGAAGTTTCCAATGGTTCTGTACTAGCCATGCGCCCATTCTAGTACGCATGCATACGCAGTAGTCTGTAAAATGTGATTAACTTGATTCATTTTAATTTTCCTTTTACTTGTAACACTTGGATGCCCAGTGATCAAATAGATTTTGGTGCTCATTTGTAAGATGTATAGACTGTCTTCGCTTGTTTTCGATGTTTCGTTTGTGTATGTACAAGTTTAGTCTACAATGAAACTTCCCTTTCTCAACCACGTCGTTATAAAGGGGACACTCATACATCCAAGTAAACTGCCTCAGCTACATGGGCTGCCTCCGCTGTGTGCACGCTCCTTACATTTTTTATGTCTATGCCCGTTGTTCCGGCTGTGTTGGTTGTATTTGCTGAATATGCTTCCGATGGATGAGTTCTGGTCACCCTTTAACTGGGCATGGTCGCGTGACCATACCCACAGTGAGACCATGAGTCCACGCGCATGCGAGTATCTATGACAGGGAAGGGCATGACCGAGTGACGTACATACGAGTGGCCGAGTGACGTACAGGCAGGCGCATAAATGACCACCTCCTAGAACACCAAAACAATGTGCACAATGTGGTGGTACAAGGGCACCTTGGCATTCATTGCCGAGATTATGGGTGCACTCCCCTCTTTGATCAGTGCTCTATATTGGCAAGGTATAGCAATCAGGTTCCGCGAGAAACTATCGAAGCTGAAAAAATACACTTGCTAGGTGATAATTGCGTAAGTACCTCAACGGTTGCTTTATCACAGGCAGAACGTGATTACCTGGCCGGGCTTTGAGGCAATAGAGGACCCGTCAAACGTACGTCGATACTGGCGCATCGCTTAGACTTGTATTTTATCTCCATGTTCTGTAATCATTCTTGTTTAGGCATATATATTCTTGCCACTCTGTGAAATAAAGTTAGTTGAAAGTCCGCGCTCTTTCTGTCTACCCTGTCCCCCCCCCCCCCCCCGTTTTTTTTTACGTTCGCACGCTGAAAAAAACTTGCAAATATGACGAGTAACGTAACTTGCGTGACGTTTCTCACCGAACGTGCCATGGACGAACACTTCAGTAGCTCACAACGACAGCCAGAGATAAGGTAGACATTTTAATTATATCAACTGTACATACGCCACATTGAATGCAAAGTATACTATACAACCCATACGACTGTGATATGGTCTTCCTACGCGGCATATGCTTATGCTCCATCAAGTTCTGGCACTACAGACAGCAAGTTGCGCTTCGGGAAGCTGACAAGTAGGCAGCGACTGTGTTGCTGGGCGAGTAACCGGCTTTTTCTACTGTCTTAAGAGTGCGCGGGAAAGCACCTTCCAGTATTACGAAGGTATTCTGACTGCTTTACAGGTGTCACTCATGGTAAGTGTTTTTCGACCAACGTTCGTGCTAGGTTGTCGGCGTTAGGCATTTCACGAGCGAGAGCTCTTTATGGAACAGCAGAGACTTTAGCAGGCGTGTGTATATCGCTGACTTGCTACTCTGCGTGGGGAAGGGGATAGGGGACTCAAAGACAGGAAGAGAGAAAGAAAAAACATTAAAAAAATTGGGCGGGGGCGTGTGCTGACAGAATGACTTATGACGAGTTTTCTAGGTGTCACTACGGCTTGTCTAGCTGACCGTTATTGTCGAAATACGTGAATACAGTTTAGCGGATATACAGGGTTGGTTCTCACCGAAGTCAATGTTAACGTTTCTCAATGATTCGATAGTATTGAGGGTAGCGGACCTCGCGGCCTCAAATTAGCAATAATTCTTATGGTCCTCTAGAAATCACCTTTCCTCACTTTAAATCATGCCACGAACTTAAATTACTACGGCTTACACCGAAAGTCCGCAGCCATTTGATGATGCGAGCATCTTGGGAGGCATAGTTATCGTGGCCGCAGCGGAATGCCACCCGGTGGCTGCGTGCTTGCGATCATACTCAAAGTAAGCCTTCCGTTGGGGGAAAAAAACATAAATTTACTTGCTCAAAGTCACGACGAAGGGACGCGTCTTCTTGCCGCCTTGTAATTCCTGAACTACTACAAAAATTCTTGCCTTGCAAGTCTAGGACTGCCTCAAAAAACACTGCCTTACTATTCCAAAACAATTAGAGGAGCATTCAATTTATAATCGCATTCGATGCTGCGTCATTGCTATTCGATTCTCAAATTCACTATTCGTCCACCGCTACTTATACACGTGAACAATCACAACGGTCCTCGTAATTATAATTAGCACATGTAATCACGCGTGCAATTACATATGCATGTAATTACGATAAGGATATCATGGGTGAAATAAAGAAATAGAAATGGACATGGGCCGGGCATGTAGTGCGTAGACAGGATAACCGCTGGTCATTAAGGGTAACTCCGCTCGTCTTCTTCAGTTTTGGTTTGACGTTCCTCGGCGTCTTTAAGTCCTTTCCCTACACCTGGATTCCCAGAGAAGGCAAGCGGGTTAGGGGGAGACAGAAGGTTAGGTGGGCAAATGAGATTAAGAAGTTTGCGGGTGTAAATTGGCAGCAGCAAGCACAGGACCGGGTTAACTGGCGGAACATGCGAGAGGCCTTTGTCTTGCAGTGGACGTAGTCGGGCTGATGACGATGATGATGATGATGAATTACGCGTGAACGCAGAACCAAATCTGCTACGGCCGGCAAAATGAAGTCAGCTTGTCCCACAATTCTCATGCTTCGCCGCATAACTTTGTACAACGGTGAAGCTAACTCTTGAGTACAATGGAGTGTGATGCTATCGGGAGTTCCTTAGCCGAAGTAAAGATAAAGAAGTAAACGTACCAAACCGGAAATAACCAAGGCCACTCACAAACGCGTCTGTTTTCTCTCTCCATACATCACTGAGAGGGGGAGAGGGCGGAAGGGGGCGCGGCAGGCTGTTGAGGCTCCTTCAAGACTCGAAATTTTTAGAACCATTGTCATTTGCCACTTTTTATTTGGGGTGGCTGTGTATCGGGAGTAGTTAATTTCCTCCTCCACGACTAGCTTCAACGCTAGCCAAGGAGGGAAGATGTCTGAGGTTCGGAATGGGTCCCCTCGATGACTCTAGTGCACGGTGGCAGTGCGAAGGAAGAGCTGTACTCCGGTGAAGAGACGCTTTATTGCAGCCTCAGGCTACTGCCCGAGTCCAAGCCCGAACATCCGCTCTTTCCTTTCAAACATCCTCTTTTCAACCCTCGGTTGAACAAAGGGTCTTTACACAAGCCAATCAAACGCGTGGGCTCGCATTGCCACATTCAATTGCAGAAACACTTTAATAATAGACACTGCATTGGCAAAATCCACGCAAAGGGATAGGTTCTCCGCGTGTGACACTCTTTCCCATGCCAGGCCGTGCTGCCTCCGTCTGCCGACTTCCGTCGGCAGCCGTTCTCACGCTCTAGCCCCGTCAGCTCTCTCAATAAATGTTGCTTCGTAGAAGCCTCCTTAAGAAGGGCGAGTACACCGTTGGGCTCCGTGCGCTTACCAGGTGTGCATGCGACAGCGAGGCGCCCCGACATCCTAACAACAGCGGGGGAGATTATCGTCGTTTCCCTGCCGCCACTATGTCTCGGTCAGCCAAGCGGACGCGTCCCCGTGTCATTCTCAATGACACGCGTGCCTGCCAACAATGGCTTAAACTCAGACGGTGGCGTCTGACCTGCTTCTTGCCAGACGCTTTTCCCGAGTAAGATTTCCCCTTCTAATCCCGAACGGGGCGACCTTGACTGCTTCGCTCGTGAACCGTGCCAACGAAGAAGTCTCCTTTCTTTCCCGCGCTCGGGTCTTCCGCGTTCGCCTTCGCGGAACCGATCAGCTTCGTTAGTTGACGGGACGGGAGCTGGCTACGCACTCTGCATCAGCCGCATTATTTGCCCTACGCACAACACGCTGGTTAATTGGTGCCCCATACTAACTGGAGTATTTATGGCTGTGCACGTAAAAAATCTGGGTATTCTCGTGCAGTTTTGAGAGTCGCCAAGTATGCAACACTCACACAACAGAGAAATGTAGAACTAATTCGTGATACCAAAGGAGCAGTGCATCTGGCCTACACACGGCGTGCTTAATATTACAGCTAATATAAGCTGTCTGCTCAGACAAAATGTGCGTCCATACACAGAAAACTCCTTGCACAAGCACGGTCACAGAAATTGGACAAGTCCAATTACCCACCACTTGCTCAATAAAAAAGCAGTAGTTGAGCACGGGCAAAAACGTATACGTGCCACTGAAATTGCGCAACCCCCACTAGTTATCGCTAATAATAATAATAATTCTTTGTGTTTCAGGTTCCGAAACCACGATGTGCCTAGAGGGGCGCCTTATTATAAAGCTTCCGAAGTGTTGACCATCTGGTGTTCTTTAAAGTGCACTGAAATCGGGCTACACCACGCTCTACAAGATTTCGCCTTCATCAGAATGCGACCACAGCGGCCGGATTGGGTGAATTTCAGGCCGAGCACCGTAACCGTCTATCCATCGTGGCGCACACGAGTAAGAACTCGGCCCTTTAGTTGTCGCGATACGAAGGCACAACGAAGCACTTAAACGGCTCCTCTAGGTCATGCAGGAAACTCCACGCGCGTACGACAAGCCAGAGAAGACGACCCAAGCGCCAGAAAGACGCATGCTGCTCAAATGAAGAGCTGCACGGGAGCGCAAGCGAAATTTGCAACGACCTTTCTGTACTTTGCTGCCCCTTTCTTCCAAAGTCAGTGTCGACTCATGCCCCTACGCTAGACCGCTTCGCTGATAGATTGATAGATTTGATAGATTGAAATAGTATGAATCTTGTTTACCCGGGCGGCCGCAACAGCACGCTGCGGAAGATATGACCATACCGGCTTTGCGGGAACGACTCCTCGAGCTTCGGGGAGTTGAACCGGGCCGGTTGGCTCCTGGCGCGAGGGGAGAATGGGACGTGGAGGACACGTAGGTCAGCTCCTCCGCGGCGAGACGAGCGTTGCAGACTGGCTGCTCGATGCGTACGGCACGGGGCCTTCCCACAGAACACCTGGCCTTCCTAGCTGGGCCAGGCTCGCTGGCAAAAACCAGTCTCTGGTCTCTTAGCTCTCGTGCTTGGCCGACTGTGCTCTCACAGAACAATCACTTGCTCCCTGCACACGCTCGCGCAAAGGATTGTGTGCCGTCGCACCCGCCTGCACCGACTTCCGGTTTAAAGTGCCGTGCTGCCGCACCGGTATTCTTGCCAGTGCCGCCACTTTCTGTGTGTTCTACCTGGCACTCGCGGTGCACTTTTCCCACAAATTTCAAATTCTATGCAGTTTAGAAGAATTATGAATGCCGTCAGTGCGAGATAGCTATAATCAGGCGAGCGGTATTATCTTCATTCAAGCGCTATGCACCTCCATACACATGCTTGTTGTTTTGCAGCAAAGGCTGTTATCGCGCATGTTTTGTCACGTACTAACATATTTCTGCATGTAATAGTCTCATGAAATATCCACCCATTTGTTCTCATGTGGCCCACACGTACGATTATTTTTCTTTATTTTGTGTTTCAAAGATACCATGCCAGGTTCGATACGAGTTGCATAAATGCCAGCAACGCTGGAAAAAGCCCCGAAGTGTTCAAGCAACGCTGGGCTGAAATGCCATTCTGCATGAAAACAAAATTAAAAAAACGCGCAAGAGCACGCTGCTCGTGCGAGTGAAAAGAAGTATGAACGCGAGATACGCGTCTCATTTCCATGTGAGAGAAACAACTTTTATTGAAACGGCAAGTGTTAGAGGAGTTGACTCCCCTCCCTTAGATGGCAGCTAGGAGTCCTTGGGCCCTAGCGGCATCTTCGGCTTGCCTGATGACCTGTAGTTGGTCCTCGATGCTTGAGCTTAGCAGCGCGGTCTCCCACTGCTCCGTATTCATGTATGTGTTTGGCCCCTTCACGATGTTGGGGCAAGCCCAGATAATGTGTTTGAGGTCCGCCCGCTGATTGCAGTGTTTACATCTGTCTGAGTAGAGGTCCGGGTAACAATGATTATAAGCGATTGGGTTTGGGAACGTGTTTGTTTGTAATAGGCGCCACGCTGTCGCCTGCTGCTTATTTAATGAGGAGTGTGGTGGCGGGTAATGCTGCCTCCCTAATCTGTAGTGCTTGGTAATTTCGTTGTAACTGAACATGCGGTCTCTCTCCGCACGCGGGCTCCGCGTCATTCTTGCCCCTGCTCGGCTCGCTAACTCTCGAGCTAGGGTGTGTGCGGTTTCATTGCCCGGGAGGGAGGAGTGGGCGGGCGTCCATATAACATAAACGTCGCGCTCTCCGCGAAAGTTATTTAAGATTCTTAACGCCTCTTTCGAGACCCTTCCGTTAGCGAAGTTATGAATCGCGGTTTTAGAATCACTGATTACGACGCTGGCCCTTGTGGACGCAAGCGTCAGCGCTATGGCCGTTTCTTCAGCGATTTCCGAATTTCCTGTTTTAATGGGGCCGCTAGCAAGCAGGTGGCCCGCTTGATTTGAAGCGACTATTGCCATGTGTCGACCGTCTGTATATTCGGCTGCATCTACATATACCACGTCCGCGTCATGTTGAAACTTCTTGTGCAGTGCTCTCGCTCTTGCATTCCTCCGCTCCCGGTGATGTTCGGGGTGCATGTTTCTGGGTAACGGAGGTATTATGATGCGCTCTCTGGTTTCTTTTGGGATATCGTATTTATTGCCGCTTTGGCCAGCGTACGTTATTGCAAGTTTGTGCAGGATGTGTCTTCCCGTGTTGCTTTGCGCGAGTCGTTCATATTGCGCTATCATATGAGCCTCAATAAGTTCGTCTAGCGTGTTATGTATGCATTCCTAACGCTTCGAACTTTTCGTTAGACGTGGTGATCGGTAATCCGAGGGCTTGCTTATATGCTTTTTTAATTATGCATTCTATCTTTTGTTTTTCCGCCACTTGCAACTTGAGGTATGGGGTCACATACACTATGCGGCTGACGACGAAGGCTTGGATGAGCTGCACTAAGTTGTGTTCTTTCACGCCGTAGTTTTTGTTGGCGATTCTTCGAATCATTCGAATGGTTTGTTGGGTGTTGTTATCCAGGAACTTTATTGCTTCCCCGTTATGTCCGTTCTCGGATATTCGGAGTCCCAGAACTCTTATGTGTTGTACCTGAGGTATTGGGTAACCTCCTGCTAAGATTGTGATGTTGTGTCGTTCGTGAATGCGCTTGCGACCTCTGCTTGTAGGTCTGTAGAGTAATAACTCCGATTTTTGAGGACAGCATATTAGGCCATTGTTCTCCACGTATCGCTCTACCGTATTTACTGCTTGTTGTAAAATCTCTTCTATGTGACCGTCGCTCCCGCCCGTCACCCATAGGGTGATGTCATCCGCATAGATACTGTGCTGAAGCCCTTCGACGCGTTCCAGCTCTGAGGGTAAACCAAGCATCGCCACGTTGAATAGGAAAGGGGAAAGCACCGAACCTTGTGGTGTTCCCTTGTTGCCTAGAACGAATTCTTCGGATTCCGCTTCCCCGGCCATGATTGTAGCTTTACGGTTGGTGAGAAAATCTTTTATGTAATCGTACACTCTCCGACCTACGTGTAGGTTTTGCAAGTTGCGCAATATGGCCTCGTGGGTGACGTTATCAAATGCCTTCTGCAGGTCAAGGCCCAGAATGGCTTTTGTGTCCAGGGTGTGCGTTTCGGCGTCTATGATTTGATTCTTTAGCTGCAACATGACGTCTTGCGTGGAGAGTCTTGGTCGAAAGCCGATCATGGTGTGTGGGTATAGCTCGTTGTCGTTCATGTATCTGACGAGACGCGTTAAAATTACTTTTTCCATGAGCTTTCCAATGCAGGACGTCAATGAAATGGGCCTGAGATTTCCGATGAGCGGCTTTTTGCCCGGCTTGGGTATTAATATGATTTTGGCGGTTTTCCATTGCTGGGGTATGGCGCCCTTCTCCCAGCATTCGTTTATGTACTTTGTGAGAGCAGTGACGGATTCGTCATCTAAGTTGCGAAGTGTTTTATTTGTTATACCGTCGGGACCCGGGGCGGACTTGGGATTGAGTCGTCCGAGTTCGTATCGAATCTCTGCCTCTGTTATGGAGGCGTCGAGGTCGACGTTATCCTTCCCTTCGTACTCTGGGAGTCGTGCCTTTGTGGCATCTCCTACGTATGTCTGGCGTAGCTCGCGTAAGAGCTCTGCTTCTGTACCTGCGTAGCTGTGTAGTATCCGTTGCAGGTTTTGTCTTTGTGTTGTTTTCGTGCCTTCTGGATCAAGGAGGCCTCGGAGAATGTTCCAAGTTTTGGACATTCCGAACTGCCTGTTCATTAAAGTGCACATGCCTGCCCACTGCTGCTGGGACAGCCTATTTGCGTAGTCTTCTATGTCTCTGTCGAGCGCGACGATTCTCTTTCTTAGACGCCGGTTGTGCTTTTGACCTTTCCAGCGCTCTTGCAGGCTGCGTTTTGCCTCCCACATGTGTAAGAGCTTGCTGTCCATTTCTTCCATTCCTGCCTCTTCGGGAACATGTTTGGTGGCTTTCTGCACGCTACGCTGGAGTGTGTCTGTCCACTTCTGTATATCTTCGATGGTCTCTGTAGCATCGTCCTCTCTTATCTTACGAAAGGTGTCCCACTCGGTTAACATTATTTTTCTACCTTTCTTTTTACGCGGACCTGCTTGTAAAATTGTGCATACAATGTAGTGATCGCTGCCTAGATTTACGTTAGTGTTGGTCCAATGAGGGTTGGATATATTCTTTATGAATGTAAGGTCCGGCGTGGTGTCTCTACTGACGCTGTTCCCCATTCTGGTAGGGTCTTGTGGGTTAGTTATTAGCGTGAGCTCCTCGTGCTGCGCGTCGTTCCACAGGTTGCGGCCTTTAACGTTTTCGATGGTGTAACCCCAGGCGGCGTGTGGTGCGTTAAAGTCGCCCACGACGATCAGTGCTTGTCTGCCCGCTACGTTAGCACTTTGCGGAAAAGCGAGCCAAACTTTACCTTTTGTCGTGGTGGACTGTACACGTTCAGCACAAACAAGCTTCCCTCCTTTTTTCGAGACGGGAGAATTTCTAGTAGGACGTGGTCTATGTTGCGTACGCCAGTATCGTGTTCTACAGCCGTTATATTACGATGTATCAGTGTGGGTACTGTTGCTTTTTCAGCTAAAGTGCTATATGATTTGTATCCTGATAATTTTGCGGTCCCCCCAGTTTCCTGGAGGGCGATTACATCTGGTGCTTGCTTGGTTTTTACGAATTGCTGCAGGTTACCCCGCTTACGACGAAACCCACGACAATTCCACTGCCAAATCGTGTATTAATTAGGCGGCGCCATGTTGGCTACTCGAGTTTTCTATGCAGCTGTTCTCAGCCGCAGGTGGTCTGCTGTACGGCTTGCTCTTGACCGCCCTCGCTCCTGCGGGTCGGGCGTCTTTCGAGACGTTTTCCAGCTGCCCTACCCTACCCTCGAGGGTGTCGAACCTCTGAGACATTTCATCTCGCATCTGCGTTATCTGCTGTTGTAGGTCCGCGCGCATCTGCATGAATTGCTGCTGTAAACCTACGAACATTTCCTGAAACATGCCTTTTACTTCTCCGAGTGTAGAGTCGCTTTGCTCATCGGCGTTTTCCTTTGCCCTTCGTTTATGCGGTGGCGTTTCTCCACTCATCGACGCGGGAACGGGCGTCGCCGGAGCTCGAAGAGGTGTCGACGCCCTAATGGGTGTTGGCGTGGTATGGGTCATCTCTGAGTGTTTTGGGTTCTTAAGCTTAGCGTTTTCTACTTTAAGCATTTTTACCTCTTCCCTTAGCGTCGCGTTTTCTCGCTTTATTTGCTCTAACAACTGTCTGATCTGTGTTATTTCCTGTTCTAAGGCGGACCCCGCGCGTGTAGGTTTAACAGCAGTGCCAGAGACCGCGTCTGCAAAGCTCACCTGTGCCTGAGTTTCTACCGCTCCTCGGCTGGATTGCAATCTTGACGTTGCCCTGGATCTCGATCGGGTTCTCGAACGGGTTCTGGACCGGGTCCTCGACCTTGGTCTGCGACCGGGCTGCTCCCGACTGTCCCCCTCGTATGGTCCCGGGGGTGAGCCTTCTGTGCGATGGCCTTCTGATCCCTGGGTGTTCTCGCTCGTTGCTTTGCCAGCTCGTTTGTTGTAGTCGTTGATGCCGTATGGTGTTTCGGCCTCCGCTTCTTCTCTTCTTCGTCGCTCCCAGCGTCTTCGCCGGACCAAATACGGTATCTTGTACTTTGCCTTGCAGCGTCTGTCTCCCGTAAAGTGAGCTTGCCCGCATAGCTGACATCTTGCTTTACACTGGTGTTCTTGCGGCGGGTTGGCCACGCCGCATCCTCTGCATATTTTTTCGTCTGGGTTGGGGCAAACGTCCGCCCTGTGTCCCAGCCTCCCACATTCGTAGCAAATGTCAATGTGTTTTCTGTATAGCGAGCACCGGACGATGAGCGCTCCGTATTTCACGTATCTCGGCACGTGAAGTCCGTCGAAGAGCACGATTACGTTGTCTGTGTTGCCCATCCTCTTCGCGTGTAATATGCTTGGGTTTCTTGCTGTCACTAGGTTGTCTATAATATCTTCGGAACTTTCCTCTTGGGATATCCCTCTTATGAGTCCCTTAGATGTGTTTTCCGGCGCTGCTCTGTAGGCGCTGGCTTCGTGTTCTTGCTCTCCCACTCGGATCTTCGTGATGGCTCCGTACCGCCTGGCTCGCTCTTCGGACGGCGTGCTGACGACCACGATATTCTGCTTGTAGTTTATGCATATACTGTCTTCTTCTGCTGCTTCGCGACCGACGCCAGCGGCGTTTCTCAGGCAGCAGTATATGCGTGCCTGCCTGTGCTCCAAAACGCTGAGTCCTCCTCGTTGTCGCACGATCACTTTGTAGTCTTCTGCCGGTAGGCGAGGAAGTCTGCTTGCATTAGCAATTTGTCGTATGGTTCGTTCACCTTTCCACTTGCTGTCCCCAGGCGCGCCCGTCGGCGCAGCAGCGTCTCTTAGCATGGTTCTCTTCGGGCCTGAAATCCCTCCAGATGTTTTCGTGATGTTTCTTCTGCGGACTTCGCACCATCCGGCGTCGTTGGTAAAGTCCCCCGGTTGCATATCTTCTCCTTCCACGCTTACAACCTCCATCGTGGTGCTAGACGCGCCGTCGAGGCGTTCCGGGGTCGCCCCAGGCGTCCTCGTCGACGCGTTGGACCTAGCTCTCCCCGCCGCTGCGGCGGCAGACGCAATGTTTGATCTTCGTGGCGACTCAGAATTATCGGTGTCAGTGCCGAAAAAGCGGGCCCACCTTGCAATAGTTGGTATCCAGGTGTTCGGCTGAACTTCCTCCTTCGATTGGCGTAGAGACTTTAGCCAAGTTTTGCAATTTTTTAACAAAAATCATTTGAAAACTGCGGAGCCTACACAACGTGCGTCCGCACTCTGCGACTCCTAGCGTCCAACCCCATTTCCATGTGAGCATTTTGTGTGATCCAGGTGCTAGACATGCCGGCCAATTGCACGAAACTGCTCATGCACAATGGCGGAATTTGGCTGTTTCTCGTACACATGTACAGATGTCGCTGTAACGATGTTTTTTTGCAACTTACACGAAAACTGAAATGTGCCCTTGTACTTTTTGGCTTTTTTGCGCATTTCTATCTCCCTTTACATGATATATCGTTCCTTCACGCACTCTAACATTGTGTTTCAACGAAATGCATGCGAAATATCCGCAATCAACATACATAACGCAGCCGATTGGCACTTCAAGCTTGCAACCTGACATAATAGAGACACCATTACATGCTACTCGTTACTTCAAAAGCGACGTCGATCATTTAACGTCTCACGATACCAATATTAGAGGGGTCGTTTTGTCCCATGGGCCTTTTACGCGCTCAGGTAGTACCATTAATATTACGGACAGGTGGCGATTCAGAATATGCAATGCAAATTCAATATATCGTCGTACCTGATCAGGCAGCGTACGCGTACTTATGTTTTATTCCTACGTATGTTAGCAATTGGCAGCACGTGCGAGCTATTTTGAAGTGGTCAGTGTTTGTGCTCGGTAATGCTAAATCGAAATGGATCTGCAAATGATCACCGCATGTTTTAAAGTATGACCGCATGCGACACTCTCAAGTCACCTCTTACCGTTCTTCGTGTTTGCCCATTCCCACTACCCACTTCATTCTCTGAAATGCGTGAAATATCATCTATTGATTCGCGAAAAGAATTTACAAACACAGTCGCTGAACAAGCGGACACAAACGCGTCACAGGATCGAACGGGTTTTCTCCCCGATTACACTGCGCAGCAGGCTCCTTGAAGCAGCGAAGAGGTATGCCTCGAACCGGAAGTACCGTAGCAGACGACGGGCCGTTTTGCTATCCACCTATTCGATCGCTTCTCCAACGCAGCCATATGTATTGCTGGCTCAGAGGAATAAAAAGGGAAAAAAAATGTGACTGATACCTAGGCGGATATTTTTCCATTCTCCGGGGCCGAAATCTTCGCTGTCCTCATTCTCCAATTACTCTTTCTGGTCCTCCTTTCTTGAATTTTTCTCCTCACCCTCTTCTATATCTTTTTTTTTCAAGAACGCTTGGGTGCCTTGGCAATTTTAGTTCATTTTGATGATGCTGAAAACAGGGAAACTGCCGCACGCCAAATTATACTCGGCGACAACTTTCTGTGGCAGCACAGCCAAGGCTATACGAACCCAGGCACGCTCCTTTTTCACTACGCGTCTTTTACTACGAACGCTAAGTTTTGTGTACTGCGAAGTGTAATGGAAAGTATATAGAGAAAACAAGGAAAGATTATGTGCAAGATTGTTCGCAATTTTATTAGGAAGCTTGACCCGTGCGTTTCTTGTTCTCCACTGTTTCAAGTTCCGTGGTTTTCTGGTGCCCTTTATTTTTTTCTTGCGCGGTAAACATCGATGGCGTCGTTCGGTTGCAGCAAGTTAACGTCGAAGCTCGTCAAGTAGCATGGGTGCGTGTTCGTTAGGTGGTCTGTATTTATCTGTCAGGAAGAAACGAAGACAGTGGTGCGGCGTGAAGTATTTTTTCCCCCACATATAATGACCGAGAAGTTGCGAGCGAGTGATACCATCAGCGAGAGTAGGACTCTAATCACTATAGCCACCTTGAAAGTGACACCGGCGACATGCCACTCTTCAGCAACACCTGCTGCTTGGAAGGAAAACTGCTATTGCAAACTGTACGCAAACGCAATGAATCTTTTCCTAAATTGCGTTGCATACATGGTCGGCATTCTGGCTGCCTACCACATACCGTGTCATTAACTACATAAATTCATTAAGGGGAGAGGTTTATATACCTCGTTAAAAACTCTCAGGGTGTCTTATTCGTCCACCTAAGACGATTCGATGGCAGAAGCCATCTTTTTCTTCCCGGTCGATGTACTAATCCTACCCCACCAGTCTATGACTGTCAGCAGGATTTCGCCGTGGGTACAAACCCGTCTTGCATCACGGCTGGGGTAGAGCACTGGTGTGGCTTGAAGGGGGCCAGTGCCCCTTTTGCACCCCCCGGCCGACGCACCTGCCCGCCACCATTCACACCATCCTTTGAAAACTTCCTGCACCTAACGATGTTAGCACTGCCTCCAAAATCGAAGGCAGTGCAAAACGGATTCTGTTTTGCCTCCATGATCAGACCACATGTGACCAAGATTGCGAATGACATGTGATGACGTGATCAGGTGAAGTCACGCGACGTTTTTACGTCACACTTTTTGGCGATGTCTGACGTCATATGTGTTGTCGTCATCACGTGATGATTTTTTTATCCGTCGACGCCGCCGACGCGGGACGAAAACGGTCAAGTTTCACGTTTGATGAAGCATACGGTGTTAGGCTAAAAACAAAAACTGAACTTCGGTGGCTTTGGCGTCCCGCGGCGGCGACGTCAACAAGAGATGCAAAAATCGTCACGTGATGGCGTCACCATAGGACGTCATTGTGACATGACGGATCACCAGAAGGTCTAACGTCATCTTGATGGTCCCATGATTACATCATCACACGATATCGTCGCTTTGGACTGCTCTGTGATCGGGCCACCAATAACGGAGGCTGAGCAGCACCAGGTGAGGGGCTGAAAGTTCGGAATGCCTTCAGTCATAAAACCAGTGAAAAATTACTTTAGATGCAGAAAACATTCGTTGGAGGAGGGGATGAATAAATTGACTAAACGAAAAAAAAAGCCAAACGCCTGACGCCTCGAGGTCGCCTTAGGTGAATGCACAAGAAACCTTGCGAGTTTTTTTTTTTCCTCTGTTATGTCGTGTATATTTTTCTTTTTGCTGCATGGTTACGTTCAATCGAATCTGCTTGTTATTGACCATAAGCCTAGAGGCCTCAACGATTTCGGCTTTGCGCATCTCTTTTTTTTTCTTTTTTTTGCTGTGTCAAGGCAAATAATGCTAGTTGTAGTTTGATGGTGGCTCGCCTAATCATAATTTGTGTTTGAGACGTTCAACCACACATATCAATCATCAGTTGTAGTTTGATTATTATTGATAAAAGGTACACTTGCAGTCACTTTCTTTCAGACTGCCAGCTGATGTAAGTGCTGCTGTGGCCTTACATACCTTTCCCCAGTGATCGAGGCTTTCACTGTTGATTTTAAAGCCAGTCTCACCATTAACAGCCTTCCACAGCTATACTTATCGACGTTTTCTGGCTTAAACATACTGTGCCGAGATACTAAGTGCTTATTAGCACAATAACAATGTGGCATGCTGCGGAAAGTTTTCCTTCGGAATACGCCTGTAACGAGTCCTTCGTGTGTTCTGTTCATGGCCCGTTTGGCAAAAGTGGCAACGAAGGCTTTATGTTTTCGGCAGCCTGGAGAAGAATTTATTCAAATGACAAATTACTAGATTAGCGTAATCATAAACTGCGACGAAACAAGAAATCATGGGAGCTGAAACAGTAAAATGGGATATTGTGTAAATAATGCACACTGACGCTCATTCCGTCAAATATTTCTCCCAATTGCTCACTAGTAACGACTTTTCGAGCAGTCAGGTCCGAAATTCTTGAGTTGATTTTCCAACTCACAGTTGTGGAAACAGGAGCTACGAAAAGACAGCATGTTTTGCGCTGTTTGAAAACAAGCACTGCATGCGAAGCATCCGCTCTATGGACGTGCTGGGTAGCGGGCTTCTACTACTCTCAGCATCCAAAGTGCAAAGTTTCTCACACACGCCGTTTGAAGCACGCAATTTGTATTCAAACCTGCACCGCATACTGGGGATCGAACCGTTTTGTTAGAGTGGGATGTTGACTGATTTTCACTAGCGAAGTGCACGGTGTTCCTTCCACTGCGTATCATGCGGAAGCATATCACGAGCGACAGTGCCCGACATAAAGTAATAATAATGAAGCTATACGGTCATGCTGGCAATAAAACAAACAAGTAAATCTTCCGTCACCTGGAAATACGATCAACAAAGCACAGGAGACTCGCCGCGATAGCTGAGGAAAGTTTCCAATTCAGTGAGTCTTTTCGCGGGTACGTGAGCATTTTTCCGGATCATTAGTAAGTCGAGGATACTAGTGGTTGCTGGATCCATGCTGCTCTAGGTTGTACCTCTTCTGTGAGTGCAGATAGAAGCAGGGTTATTGTGCACGATATTCCCGCAATGATGCGTTCGTATACGCTCGCGCGCTGCGGGAAACGGGGGGAGCCAACGCTTCCGCGAGCAGACGACACTCCGCCGGCGCTCCGGTTTCCCACAATACTTTGCACTCACGGGGCACGCGCCAATATCTGGAAAGGTCTATTAGCGCTTCGAGTGACAGTGATATCCGCCACGTATACAACGCAATTTATGGCAAGGGTCATTGGTTGAAAATGGTTGGGACAGGTGCTTACATCGACGGGTAGGCGTAACGAGGTGAAAGCCGGGAGCGAGATTACGGACGACTAATCAGCTCGTGACCTGAACGAGCACTTCTAAAAGTCATCTTTCATGTGCCTCTTAATCGGCCTGGCTTGAGATACTGTGTTGCTAGTCGGTCATGCGGTGGTACTGAAGCTTCCTAAATATACTTTTGTCTTTTGCTGATACTGCAGGAAACTTCTTCAGACAGAGCCAAATTTCCTGGGACTACGAAGCCTCTTGACCCTTTGAACTTGCGCGTTACTCTATACAGCCGAGGACTTGTTCAAGGCCCGTCGACTACTAAAACAGAGTCATCTGCGCAGAAACTCTTCTAGCAGTTCGTACGTTCATCACGGCTTCCCAGAACGGTCCCGATGCATAGCAGACTATCCGCAAAATGTCTAGCACTCTATGCACCTGGTGCCATAGTTACACTCTTAAGTATGAAAAGTCCCATGCCCGGATTGAGGTAATCAAACATTAGTTACGCATTGGGGAATGAGCCTCTTTCGCAGGAAGGAGAAGCACCTGCTGCGACAATTTGAGCGATGAGGTCATACAAGCGTTGATTCGCAGATCTGATGGAGACTCATTTAACAAAGCACCCTGTATGCAAAAACAGGTATCTTAGAAAAACTGCTTGTTGGGCGAGTTAGTGCATGTTTTATTGTAGGATATGTGGGCAAAGATTAATCGAACACAGGAAAAGTGATGCTGACAAAAAGAGTGCAACCTATCGGCTAGTTCATTGGTTGTAGAAACGAAATAATGTAGGCATCTTCAAATTCACAGTTAAAATTGCGAACAATTTTAGGCACACCCCACGTCAAGTAAATCTGTGCTTGACATGTTCCTATTCACCTAAGAAAGCCGCTAAAGGCAACAGTACATTAAATAAACCCAAACCAGAGAGGCTCATGTTGCTTGCATTGATCCGTCACTTTACCCGGCAAGTTTAAAATCAAGGCCGGTCGTAACTTAAGACCGAAGCGCAGCAAGATGGGGCTTGTACGCGTTGCAACAATACGCATTATTTCATGCAGAATGCTCACGACAAGTAGGGGGATGTTCGCAGTGCAGCGACAGCCACAACTTCTGTGTGTGGTTGAAGGACCAGCATTTCACACTATTTTGTGCGATGTTTACCAGTAACGTGTACATAATACAAATCTTGGATCAGAGCAATTAGCGTTAAAAGATAGAACACATTGATATGACGATTACAAATAAACATCTGCCGCGCGCTATTCCAAACAACACGTGCCTAATTTGACTGTACATGTACTATGTGACGCGGCTGGCTTAAAGCCGTCGTGGCAGTTAGCTAACCTACGCGTCCGTCGGCCATCAATATCGTGCTCATCAAAGTCCGCACTAGCGTCCTGATCTTCTCCAGTGCTGCTATGCATAGCTGTTGCTCTCCAGCGTGTGGTGACGGGACCGCTGCCTGAGGATCTCGAGCATCTTCTGGCGCTTCTTTTCCATCAGGTTGTCATGGCGTTCGTGGGTGTAGTCTCGGATGCTGGGCAGGTCGGATATGACGCAGGCGGCGAGGGCCGACCGCGCGCCGGTCATGTCCGTGGCCTCGTACCACTGGTTGGTGACAGGGTCATAGCACTCGGCGAGGTTGATCGGGCTCTGGCCATTGAAGCCGCCGATAGCGAACACCAAGTTATCGATTACCTGCTATACGAACAGAGTCCAAAGGTGTTGGGTGCGCTCTTGAATATTTGCATGAGCGGCATCACGAAATGGAGCATAGACGAAACAGAAAATGAAAAAAAACATAGTGACCCGTCAGGCTTGCATACGTTTCCAATATACTTTAACTTATCCGTACATGCTGGTCTTAGTCATTAAATGCCTTCGTTTCCGTACATAAAACTTTCGTTGGAAAACGGTGTCCGGTAGGTGTCCATGTTTGGCTTCAAGCAGCATCTTTCGACGCATGACGTGCTCTTACTACTCAAAGAAGACCTCCTTGATCACCTCACCCATCGAAGAAAGTACTCCATACTCGGAGTTGACGTCAAGGCGGCCTTCGATAACGTCAGCCACGACGCGATCCTCAACAACCTCGAAGGCGTTGGCTGCGGCATTAGAACCTACACGTATGTCAGAAACTTTCTGACAGACCGTACAGCAACTGTGGGCATATGCAACATCCACAGCAAAAGCTTCCAACTACCGAAAAAAGGAACGCCGCAGGGTTCGGTCATTTCGCCGTTACTTTTCAATGTGGCTATGATCAATCTGCCGAAAATTCTCGAAAAAATACCTTATTTACGGCACGCGATCTAAGCTGATGACATCACGCTCTGGACCAGGGCTTCGAACACTGGGAGACAAGAGACCTGCCTACAAACCGCCGTAGATGCCATCGAACGGTATCTCATAAACTGCGGTCTCTGCTGTGCCCCCGAGAAATCCGAGCACCTCATCCTCAAAGCGAGAACAAGAGGCAGACCCCCTCTATACGACGAGCCCGACCCTAGCGTAACGCTGAAAGGGACCTTAATTCCAAAAGTCGAGACCCTGCGAGTGCTTGGAGTTCACATCTACAAGAATGGATCTGGAGCTGCCACCATACCGAGACTCCAACGGACACTATGACAACTCACGCACCTCGTCAAGAGGATCGCGAATCAACGAAACGGACTCAAAAAGGACGACACGCTACGTATAATGCAAGCTCTGTTCACCAGCCGCATTACGTACGGCACGCCGTACCTGAATTTGAAAACCGCTGAAATTGAAAAAACTTAATATCATGATAAGAAAGGCCACTAAAATAGCCCTAGGACTTCCGCCAATGGCCTCTACCACACGTCTCCAAAAGATCGGCGTCCACAACACGTGGCAAGAGCTCATCGAAGCGCATAGGAACAGTCAGCTGGAGAGGCTCAAACTGACGCTGTTGTGATCCCGGGGTGCTGTGGTAGCGTGGTGTAGCTTCGTGGCGACGTGACGTCTCATCCGCCGGCTGGCAGGGACAATACCTGGCGGGCATGGCTACCTCTTTGAGGATTAAAAGAGCGCCGCTCCCCCGTCTTTTCTGGACGCTGGTTCTGAGAAAACTGGGTTCTAGGCGTGGGAACGCTGCCCGGCCACGCTTCTCAGCGACAGCATGGCGCCTACTGATGCCGGTCATAACAGCTTCCCCCTCGCCAGATGAGTCACGGAGGGCAGCAGTCAACACTGCTGCTCGCAGGGACGACGAAAAGGTCAGTAGTTGAATACCAGGAACTGGCCTTCGCTTGTGGCATGGTCCGGGTGATTGCCGAATCTTCGACAGCATCTCTGATACTCGACCACCTGTACAAGCAAGCACTCGGCCCCCTTCGATCAAACCAAGCCAAAAGAGGGATGGAAACCAATTTTCATTTCCTAGCTTTAACAAAAGCTCACACTCAAAACTCTCAGGACTCACTTGAGCTGAAAAACCGGACGTGCTACCTTACAAATTTACATAAGATGCACGAAAAAAACTAAAATATCAATTTTGATACAGAAAGAGCACCCCAGAATGGCTTAGAAAGAGCGGCTGAGCGCGTCAGCATTTCCATTCAATTTGCCCTTTTTTTAACTAATGTCAAAATGATATTTTTTTTTAAGAATCAAGCTCCGCCTCACAAGGCGACCGTTCTTCGAGGTCATGGTTTGCAGCAGCAGGAATTTTGCTAGGGGCAGTATCTCAGCCAATGCCATCAATATTTTGAAACGGCGAAGCACTCCACTTCATACACTTGTGTATTATGGGTGCCAGGACACGAGGGTCTGCAGGGAAATGAAGCGGCCCACGCCGGTGCCCGCGAGCACGTCAGCCGGGCTGCCCCCTGCCCACAGGACATTCGACCCGTCGTTGAAGAGACGGAAGTTGTTCAAAACACCCACTCGTCGTTACTCCAGCATTACAGGCTGGAGCGACGAGTATACCCTCCACCACACCCAAAACAGACAAAAGAGGAAAGCGTAATACTGAGACGCCTGCAAAGCAGCACATACACACATGGGGCCCTAATGCACCGCCTCTACCCAACGAGATATAGCTCTATGTGCCCGCTTTGCAACGTACCGGACACCCTTGCGCACTTGCTTCTTGCATGCCAGTGTATTGCCAGACGTAATCTGCAACAACACACGACTGATAACGAAGCAGGACGGACGAACGAAGACCTAACCGAAACGTGGGAGGCGAAGCTCGCCCACGAGGACCTAGAAGAGCAACAACAACTCGTCGACAGGGCCAAGAGGGCAGTAGAAGCCAGAGGGTTCCTGGACTAAGGAGCCTTCCCACCTCAGGGTGACACCGGGCATTGCTCGGGGCACTGTTCCAAATAAACGTTTACTTCTCTCTCTTGGAAAACGGCGAGACCCATTTCCCAGCTCTTATAATTTCTCTTTCCTTGCTTTCGAGCATTACTTTCAAATTACAAACAACTTTTGCTGCATCATGCTTTCACAGTAATACTTGAAGGTATGAGGGGCTCCTTCATTGGTGGGTGGGCTGAGTGCACCAAGACATCACCTTCAAATATAGGTTTGCGCTGCAAAGCATGAATTGCACTTGAACTGCAGCGGCCAGTGGGGTCTGCAGTGGATACCATAATGACATCCTGACGAATATTGATTTTTCCAGAGTGTAGAAGACCGTCCTTATTAACATTGTTCCTTTAAGGTAGTGAGAGACACGCAAGTTAGTGTAGCATAATGTCACGACACGAGGTCATGACGTTGACGTTGGCAGCAGTCGGCGTGCCCAAGGTGAAACATTTCTTTTCGCTCAGCTTGGGGCCGAGATAACAGAAACTCAGACGACAGGAAGCAAAGTACGCTGTATGCTCAATGGTACGCTTATCAATGAACACAACGTTGGTTGTGGATCATCTGAAAAGCGGTCTAGCGCCTTAGCTTTTATACATGTATCGTAGAAGATCCCGGCATTATTCCTAGCGGTGCGTACGTGCCAGGGCTGGATCTAATGATCAGGGTGAGCACGTGAACTCATCTGAAGATTTTAAGATTATTTAGATAGTTGCCAGTCATCCGGGCCTCATTTTTTGCTTGCGCAAAGGGGCCCGAATGATTGCGGTTGGTTCGAATGAGGTGCTAACACAAATATAGAATGAAACGAGCACATGTGACAATGCCTTAACTCTGACAGCGACCCTGATGTGTTTGTAAGACCAAACGCGCATTTTTAGAAGCACGTGGAGTTGTTCGTTCTTTTGGAAGTCAGCGCTGGTCTAGTGTGCACTCTCCTTTCGTTCTCTCTCGTCGCGTATCCGCATATAAGTCTGAAGCATGTATCCAAGTGTACGGCGCGTTCCTCCGCGGCTGCAACATAAGCTTACTGTCAGTGAGCTGATATTTTGTTTCAGAAAACAGTTATATTTAGCCATTTCAAAGCTTGCACCACTCTTCTTACCAAAAAAGGATCAAAATATGTCGGTACTGAGCTTCCAGGCTCCAAGACGTTCCTGGGTCATTTTAATTAAGAATGCATCGCGCGATAAGATAGCGATTGTCTTCAAACGTAGTCGATCGCTTAGTTCTGTAGTGCCAGTCCAACTACCACGTACACCGTTTCAATATTACCCGAGAGCATTTTAATAAGCGGTTTGTTGACTTCCTTTTGTTGAATACCAGCGATTGAGCAATATTGAGCAAGCATCGAATAACCTGCTTGTAAGAATTGTTGGGCAGAGGACGACACTGGTGTCAACCTTTCGAGAAGTGAACTTGTATTTGTCAATGTAGCAGCGAAGTTATATCGACGACAACGAGTTCTCATGTCGAAACGTTGGTTCCAGTAACAATTTCCATGCTATAGGGTTCGTCGTTAATACAGCCATCCACCTTCTCCTGAACGTCTGTCTTGCATGCGACAACTTGTTTCGAATCCGACTATTAAGGTGGATTCACACGACGGAACGGAGGAGAAACTTTCGCAGCGGACGGTGCATTATGCGAAGGGCGCGTCATCGAAGCTTGCCGTCCTCGCTTCGTCCGCTCTCCCACACTCGCGGCAGGGATGAAAATGCGTCGCCGCTATTAAGGCGATAGCGTTAGAGAGCTCGTGTCGCAGAAATTCCTCCGTCCGCGTCGGCACCGTTGGTGGTGAGCGAAAAATTGTCCGTGAATGAAAAATTGAGAAACAAAGCAAATAAAATAAACAATTAAATTTTTGGTCCCACTGAGGATCGAACCCGGGCCATTCGCGTGGCAAACAGATATCCCACCACCTTAGGTAGGCACTTTGTAAGACTACTCACTAATACTCACTCACCACAATTTTTTCAGCCTTCACACTCACTCACGTTCATACTCTCGTCTTCTCACACTCATAGACACTCACTCACATGCATACTCACGACTACTCACACTCATAAGTACTAACTCACTCTCATACTCATGACTACTCACACATGTAGGCATTCAATCACTTCATACTCACGTCAAGTCACACTCATAGGTCCACCCCACGTTCATACTCACGACTACTTACACCCATAAGCACTCACTGACTTCATACTCATGCGAACTCACACTAATAGGTCTCACTCACGTTCATACTCACGTCAAGTCACACTCATATGCTCTCCCTCACGTTCATACTGACGACTACTCACACTTGTAGACACTCACTTGCTTCATACTCACGACTACTTACACCCATAAGCACTCACCCACTTCATACTCACGACCACTTACACTGACAGGCCCTCACTCACGTTCATACTCATGCCAACTTACACTCGTAGACCCTCACTCACATTCATACTCACATCTACTCACACTCATATGCACTCACTCACATTCATACACACGCCAACTCACACTCGTAGGCCCTCACTCACGTTCATACTCTCAACTAATACTTGAGAGTACTCACTCTCGTTCATGCTCACGCCTACTATACTCAATGGTCCTCACTCACGTTCATACTCGCAAATACTGCTGACACTCATAATTACTCACTCACGTTCCCACTCATACACATTCTTACTCATGAGTGTACACTCACGTTTATACCCACGCCTACTCACACTCACAAGCACTCGTTCACGCTCATACTCACGCCTACACGCATTCATGGAGTCCTAGGCACTCGTTCACGATCACACTCACGCCTACTCAAACACATAAGAACTCACTCACGTTCATACTCACCCCTCCGCACACTCATACGCACTCACTCACTTTCATACTCACATCTACTCACCATCATCCTCATCATCATCAGCAACAGAAGCCTGACTACGCCCATTGAAGAACAAAGGCCTGTCCCCTGTTCTGACAGTCAACTCGGTCTTGTGCTTGCTTCTACAACTTTACACCCACAAACTCCATATTATAATCTGCCCACCAAACTTTCTGTCTCCATTTCACCCGCTTTCGTGTTATTGGAATCTGCAAAATTAATCCGCAGAAAAGGAAATTAATGTACAGCAACCTCGGAAGAGAACAACGCTTTGAGATAGTTAACAGTGCACTTAAAGTTGCAAAATAATTCGTCTACTTAGGACAGGTAGTAACTGCGGAGCCGAACCATGCTATTGCAGTAACTGAAAGAATAAGGCTGGGGTGGAGGACATTCGGCAAGTATTCTCAAATCATGAATGGTAGATCGCAACTATGTCTCAAAAGGAAGGTATATAACAGCTACATCTTACCTGTACTTATTAACCTATGGAACAGAAACCTGGAGGCTTACAAAGAGGGTTCAACCTAAGATGAGGGCGACGCAGCAGGCAATAGAAAGGAAAATGACAGGCGTAATCATAAGGGAGTAGAAAAGAGCAGGGTGTGTCAGGGAACAAACGGGTGTTCAGGACATCATACTCGAAATCAAGAAGAAATATTGTTGGGAAGGGCCCGTAGCCCAAAGGCATGATAAGCGCTGGTCATTGAGACTCACAGATATATACTCATGCTCATGAGTATTACGAAACATTCACACTTAGGCCTACTCCACTTAGTGAGTGCTCACTCACGTTCACACTCACGATTACTCAAACTCATAACCACTCACTCACGTTCATAATCATGCCTACTTACACTCATAGACACTCAACCAACTTCATACTCACACTCGAAAGCTCTTACTCATGTTATTCTCAGGCTTACTCACACTCATAGGGACTGAGTCCGGCTGTGGCGGCTGCATTTTTGATAGAGGCGAAAATGCTTGAAGCCTTGTGCTTAGATTTAGGTGCACGTTAAGGAACCCCAGGTGCTCTGAATTTCCGGAGCCTTCCACTACGACTTTTCTCATAATCATATGGTGCACGTCAAGCCCCCGAATTATTAAAGGCCCTTACTCGCACTCTCACACCTAATGCCCATTGCTACTCACTTGCATATTCGCGCCCACTAACGCTTAATGTACTCACTCAGGTTCATCCTCACGTACTCATGTCCATGGGCACTCGTTCAAAATTATACTTACACCCACTCATACTCATAAGCGTTCTCTCACGCTCACACTTACTCAGACTCATCAATAGTCACCCGCATTCATACTCACATGCACTAACATACCTACCAACTCAAGTTCACACTCACACCTCTACACACTCGCAGCACTTGCGCTCTTACTCTTCTATTCGGACTCAGCATACTCTAGTATGTCCAGAGTCATGCCGTTTCACACTGATAGTCAGTCATCATTGACGTTCATACTCGCACCTGCTAAAACCCATTAGTACTCACGATCTTTCAGTTGGCGAGTTTAAGTGGTGAATTTGACTCGTTGAGTAGAGAATTTTGTTCCTTGAATTTCAAAAAAAAAGAAAACATGTTCCGCTGAAATGGCGAATAGTGTGAACACGTCGTAATTTTACACGAAGTAAGGGTAACATGGAACTCCCGTAGATCCGATCTCGCACCACTACAAAATACTGATGTATGGGAATACGGGCACTTCCAAGAGAGGTCGCTTTCACGCCGTTTCTCGCATCAGGGGTGACACAGCACTTGCAAATGTCACAACGCGCAGAATGGTCTACGAGCTGTTCGCTAATGAATACGGCTAGCGCTCACGCCCATATGCAAGGTGGCTACGCCCCTACTTCCAAGATGAGGGGGGGGGGGACTCTCTGCCCCTTACATTGACCTAGAAAGGAGGAGGCACTGCGATGAATCTTCCTACCCCCCCCCCCCCCCCCCCCCCCCCCCTGAAGGCATCTCGGCACCCGCTTATGCTCACGCACGCCAACGCTCGCCACAACACCCTAAATGTTCATAGTTGCTGCGCCAGCCACGCGGCCCTTCTCTCCCAATTTTCCGGTATTGCTTAAGCTCCTTCGCCCAGGCAAATACGGGCGGGATGTTTCCTTTCTTCTTGAGCAGTAAGCGATGGCAGGTCTGGCATGTAACCGCATGGGCCCGCCCTCTATGTGACGGAGATGGGCCACTTCTTTAATCTCTGCTTCCGCCGTGTTTCTTGCCAACACTCGCGAGCTTTTACTCGCGGATAGAACTTACGAAGCGCGGAGTGATAGTAGTGGTTTGGATGTAGCTACGTGAACGTGAGTGGCGCAAACGTGCCATCGTCGCAAGTTTACTGAGAGGACGAAAGCGTACAGCTGAGGACGGATGCGAGGCGCCGAAGCAGAGCGGTGGCCGTGTTGTCCAGCTGGCCAAAAGCATCCTAATGTTCTGAGCGCCTTTCACCGCGAGCCACTAGCGCTCATCGTCTATTCATCGTGCCGGCTGGCCGCCGCTAGCGCTGCCCTACATGTACTTCATACGGAAAATGATGGCAACGGGATAAACCTGTCCAAAGTGTTCATATAGTTACTAGTGAAAGAAAAATGCAAAAACCGTCGAATAATGCACGCATTTTTGCAGGGTAGCTGCATAGTCTCCGCTGTAGAGTTCCTCTGTTGGAAGACTCAAATAATCGACCGCGTTTCCATCTGTTCCCCTCTCGCATTCACTACCCTTCTTGCAGGCGGTGTCTCCTGGCCACTTATTTCTTGTATGTAAGGCACGCGTGCAACGTCATCCCTAAGCATGTATCAGGATTTTGCGCTTGTCGGTTACAACCTGTCATCTGCGCTTGCGCTGTCAAGAACGCGCAAAATGGAGCGAAATCAGTATATCGCACATGATGCGAG
The DNA here is from genome assembly GCF_013339725.1 of Rhipicephalus microplus. NCBI lineage: Eukaryota > Metazoa > Arthropoda > Arachnida > Ixodida > Ixodidae > Rhipicephalus > Rhipicephalus microplus. The sequence goes on along the minus strand of NC_051173.1, from coordinate 74,810,690 downwards.
GCCAGGAAAAAACTTGTGAGTGAGTGCATAGCAAACCAGGGAGTGGGAATATTGACAACTGATATTGCTCTAGTATATGCAGCAATCGAGAGCATGTATGCTAATGTTGTCACGTCAATCACCGTTCTGGCGCCATGAAGTGCGCCAAAAGGACGAAATATGATGAGTTATATTTACATGTGCCAATTTTAACATGCTCGTGTCGAGGCTAAAGGCACTAAGTTCGTTCCTGGGAGCTGAATGCCTGCCTTCGGCTCGGATTTCTGGTATTTCAAGCTTTCAGATGTGGTATATACCTACGCGCAGTAACTGTTAAGCACGCTGTTAAAACAAGACAGCCTTTCGGCATTTTAAAAACAATGCAAAAATGGCTTGATAGCATTCAGCCGCTCCTAAAACAAACATTGAGGTAGCGTTACGTGTTATCAGGTTACTCATAAAAGAATCAAGTGCATTGAAGCTCATATTAGCGTCGATGCTGTCGATACCGAAGGGGCTGCCACATTGAAGGTTTTCGTCGCTGCATTGTTACTTCACTATACGGAGTGCATTCGTATTTAATTATGGTATAACGGCTTTGTGTGCTACTTGCAATACCCACATCAATCAGGGAGCCCCTAGGTGCATCTATGCGAAATCAAAATTCAGACTTTTTTTGATGGTCAGCACGCTCTTCAAACAGAAAATGACTCGGTGCAATTTCACGCACATGCACATAATTTGTGCGTCATAAGGCATAGGAAGCGTTCAGACATCGTTTCAAGCTCCATAATGCGTTACAAGCAGCCAAAACGCGCTGTTGCTCGCCTTCGTAGGCTACGACGCGCGCGCGCCAAATGTAGACGCTCTCGACAGATTCAGTGCTATGGTGACTACACCGCCACCGTTATCACAGCCCGTCGAGGAAACATCACCCAAGACGCGGCTCTGCAACGTGGCGCGCCCGCCTCATTCGTGCCACTGCCCCCAGCCCATTCAAACAACACTACCAGGGCAGGCGGGCGCCGGGGCTCGCCGTCGCGTCGGCGTCTCAGCCACCTCGGCGCGACAGTGGAGACGGCACCGTCTCTGCCTCGCCTTCTCATGGAATGTGTAGCGTGTACCGTATTTCTGCGTTCGAGAAAATGTGAGCTTTTTCGGAGCTCTTTACTTCCTTCGCGGGTTGCGCTCACGCGGAGGCTTCGTTGGCTCCGTGCCAGAAGGGACGATTGTAGGGGGCCTTGTTAACGGATCTGCGAACGTGGGCAACGTTCATTGGCAGCCTGCGTACGCAAGGTTGTTGCGGACAGCCAAATTAAACTGTAATAACGACTTGACACCCTTACACGCGTTTTTGTACTAGTCCACGTTATGTGATTGATACAATAAATTATCAAGGGTCATTGATGGTGTGTGCACTGCTATTTGTGTGTGCACTGCAATTCATTCTGCGTGCACTGCAATTGCTGATTGTGTGTGCACTGCTAAAGGCATAATGTGTAGCCTTTAGATGCTATTCCATGTAACCTTCTAATAACATTTGCATCAATTATCAAGGTGCAGCATGTGTCCACTCGCGCAAACGTGCAAAAAAATAGACAGCGTGGAGAACACTTCGTCGTAGTAAATAAATATAGACTTTTGTTTATTATAGACGACACAATTCGAGGTGCAGATTTAGTCGGGCATTTCCAGCACGTATGAGGGAAATCGATCAAATTGAACACGCCGAGTTATGGATGTGAAGAACTCTGTTTACATACAATACCACGGCGCGTGCTGCCAGGGCCGCCACCACGCAAGTTTTTACCCGCGTTTGCGGTTACTGTTTTCGTGATTTCTCTGCATCTCTGGTGAGGCTCTGGTTAACAATATTAAAATAAAGTAAGTGAACGTGGCTCCAAGCGTGGTTTGCACGGTGATTCTATAGCATATGTAAAGTGATAATATTCCAAAGACTCCAAAGCGGGACGGGGCAGGGGGGTCGTAGAATGATGTAAGGAAAAGCATATAGTGCTGAAACAGAAAAAAATCCCCTTTTTAACAGCGAAACTGTTTCAGGTTTGGCGTGGATTTTGGTAGTGTAAGTCATGGTCTGCTAGCGCGGGGAAAGTGATATGAGCCATTGACCCTGTCAATGAGGCACTACGCTGCCCTTGGTTGGAAAAGCCGACGGAGCAAAAAAGGTGGTTAGTCCGAAGCCTCAACAAATCTGAATTGTTTAAACAAAGACCACACGAACGTGTCCTTCAAATTTGTTACAGGACGACATGTTCCAAAATTGCCATTTTCAAGCGGTGTTTCACACGTTAAAGAGTCATGACAATACATATGCTTCTCATGTCTGTTTGTATTTGTTGCTTTGCGTTTGCTGTTCAGTGTGCCTATGTAAACTCCTTATTGTCAAATATGTTGAAAACTGTTATTACGGTTCCGTTTCGCCTTCTCGTTATTATACGTCCTGTTCTACACACTTCATTCTTCATGGCTGCTAATGGTTAGTTGGAAAGGCAGCATTGCAAATCACAGGTCTAATGCCTCCAGCGATCACCACGTTATCATTTATTAATAATGATCACAAATAAATGTGGAAACTTTATACCGATTTCCGCTGTGCATATCGCAGCATTTCAGATGCAAATCGCACTCGCACGTTTTAGTTGGCTATGCTCACAACTTGTATGTAACTGAGGCCTACCTTAACTGCTCATTTCGAAATACCAGGCAAACCTTTCGCACTTCGTATTTTACTCTGACGAATCGCTTGGCGAGTGTTTGGATGAGTTTTGTTAAGATAAGGTTAAAAATTTATATCTCTCTGTCGCTCTTTTTGCAGTGACTAGGCACAGTAGAAAGTGTTACTGGCTTGCTTGATCAGAAGGTATAATTCACTTTTTTTCAACGGTAGTTGCACATAGCTAGCGCGAGCCAGTTCAATAGATTGAAACTATAGATAGAATCACTTGCCACTCCAGTAGTGTGCCGTTTGACCCACTCAGCAGAGTTACCAGCAATAGTATTCCGGCTCTCTAAGCTGTGGTAACATTACCTTCCAGATAAGGGCCCCCGCTTTCTTCAGAATTGGTGCGAAAGCAGGTGTCTTTATAAAGTGTCAGTAATGCGATGATGGCCCCGCCGCGGTGGTATAGTGGCCAAGGTACTCGGCTGCTGACCCGTATGCCGCGGGATTGAATCCCGGCTGTGGCGGCTGCATTTCCGATGGAGGCGGTAATGTTGTAGGCCCGTGTGCTCAGACTTGGGTGCACGTTAAAAAACTCCAAAGCTTCGAAATTTCCAGAGTCCTACACTACAGCGTCTCTCATAATCATATGATGGTTTTGGGATGTTCAACCCCACATATAAATAAATCAATCATCAGCATTTCGTATCTAACAAAGAAAATGAGCTTCATTTATCAAATGCATTTTGTATATAAGAAAGCAAGGAGGGTCTGTTATCAAAGCGTCCTCATTTGCGTTTTTCGTTTGTTTCACCTTCCAAACAAATGGACTATGCTAGTCGAAATTAGGGCAAGCAAAAAGGCGTGTCTCCAGATCCTGCAAGAATGACCGTCATTAAATTGCGTACCTTTCCCCACATTATCTCATAATCATTTGGTGGTTTTGGGGCGTTAAACTCTACATATCAATCAGTAATGCAGTAATGTATAGAGATTTATTACGAAATTAGTTTTCGTCAACTCGGGCGTCCCTTACAATTTTCCAGCGACTCCGCAGTCGTCGAGGCTTGAAATATGCCTTCAAAAATCATTTTTGTTATTCCTTTATAGCCCAGTGTCCCCAGAAAGTGTTTGGTAGATGAAAGGCGCGAAAATGTACACGGGCATCCGCTTTGCCTTCGGCCTCTTTGCCCGCGTAGGAGCCGCTTATTCAAAATCGGTTTCAGATACGCTTTCACCAGCGAATTCCCGCCACCGTCTCGTGAAAGAATTGGTTATGCTGCAGATAACAACCAAGCTTGGTGAGGATCCTATTTAATTAACCAGCAATCAAAACGAGCTAAAATTTGAACTTGCATATTTTTTCTTTTGAAAATCGCTATCTCATTGTTGCATCCCAATACATCATCTCCCAACGTACTTTTCAACGAACGAGAAGGCGGCAATTACGTCGTGCACATCACTAGTTTACAGGCTGGTGATGCAGATAGTAAACGAAAGACTACTGATATGGGTGGAGAATTAGAGGGTGCTGGGAGAACTACAAAATGGGTTCCGTAAACGAGGGAGGTTGGAGGACAATCTGTTTTGATTGATGCAGCCTATTGAAATAGCCGAAAAAGAACACAGACCCTTGTGGCTGGCATTTCTAGACATCAAGGAAGCTTACGATAGTGTGGTTTAAGAAGACTTGTGAGGAATACTGGACACACTAGATGTGGGAGATGATATACCTAATCTTCTAAACGAAAAATATAAATGTAACAAGGTAGTCATAAAATGAGAAGAACAGGTATTTGAACCTATACAGATACAACGCGGGCTTCGACAGGGATGTCTTTTATCACGTTTGTTATTTATGCTGTATCTACAGGGACTGGAAGTCAAATTAGAGGGGAGTCGACTGGGATTCAGCCTTTCTTTTGCCAAGCAGGGAAAACACTTTAAACAGTCATTACCGGTCAATATGTTTGCAGATGATAGAGTAATAATAGCCGACAACAAGGAAGATTTGTAGGTATTGGTAGACATCTGTCGTAATGAGACAGATAGGTTAGATTTGAAGTTCAGTAGAGAAAAATCGGCAATCATGGTTTTTAAAGATAACAAAAGCAGTGAGCATAAGATTATAGAAGTCACGCTAGAAATAGTGGATAAATATAAATACTTGGGCATATGGATAAATAATGGGGCTGAGTATGTCAGGGAGCACGAAAGATACGTCATGTTTAAGGGCACCAGGAATGCAGCTGTAATAAAAAATAGGACACTGTGGAACTACAATGTGTATGACGTTGTGAGCGGGATTTAGAAAGGGTGATGGTCGCGGGTTTGACGTTCGGCAATGCGGTCTTGTGCATGAAATCAGCAGTTTAAGCAAGATAGGAAATTGAACAACGTGGCATAGGTAGACTTGCTTTGGGAGCAATATCCCAAATCAGGGGGTACAGGGAGACATGGGATGGACATCGTTTGAGTGCAGGGGGGCTAGCAGCAAGATAGAATTGGAGAAGTGATTGAGAAAAATCGGAGAGGAAGGAGCGTTGGGCTAGGAAAGTCTTCAGTTACTTGTACATTAAGAATGTCTGTACTAAATGGTGGAATGATTTGATTTGATATGTGGGGTTTAACGTCCCAAAACCACTATATGATTATGAGAGACGCCGTAGTGGAGGGCTCCGGAAATTTCGACCACCTGGGGTTCTTTAACGTGCACCCAAATCTGAGTACACGGGCCTACAACATTTCCGCCTCCATCGGAAATGCAGCCGCCGAAGCCGGGATTTGAACCCGCGACCTGCGGGTCAGCAGCCGAGTACCTTAGCCACTAGACCACCACGGCGGGGCACTAAATGGAGGAAACGAACTCGAAAATTCTCACGCAAGTATTTAGACAACAGCAGAATACCAAGCCAAAATGAAACATTGGTCAAAAAGAAGGCGAAGGAAACAGAGAGGGACATGTGGAAGATGGGAATGCTTACGAAATCATCACTGGAGACCTACCGAACTTTTAAGCAGAAAATTGCAAGGGAAGAGATCTACGATAATTCTCGGGGTAGTTTTCTTCTCTTCTAGGCTAGAACGGGAATATTGCGGACCAAGACGTACCGAGCAATATATGAAGGCACAGACACGATATGTAGTGCGTGTGGAGAGGAGGATGAAATGGCTGATAATGTTCTCTGAAGGGCTCCACCCGTCAGTCGAAGGTAATGGCACCGAATTTTTCAAAGCATTGGGGTTTAGGGACAATGAAGGCAAAATAGACTTTAAACGGGTAGAAATAATCAGGAAGAGGCTAACTGATTGGTGGCTACAATCGAGGCACGAGGGAAATTAAATCCTTAGACACACAGTTATAGTACTTAACTTATGAGTAGGGGGCGTGAGCCACCCCCCGATCTAAAGGGCACAGCCGGATACATCCATCCATCCACCCATCCTCAGAGGAGCTCTCGCGTGTGAGGAGGTAGTGTAGGAGCGGGTAAGTGTAGTGCTTCACCCCTTCTCTCAACGGTCACTCTCTCTCCTCCCTATCTGTGCCCCAATCTCCCATCCACTCAGTCTTATGTATACATAAATGAAGTGAAGCGCGTGCCTCACTCTCAGCCTTTCACTGGCTGATGAATGTATAAATCAAGGGTTACAGTACAAAGACTCATTTTATCTTTAATTTAAGCCATTAAAATTACTACGCGGTGTGGTCTCGGGGTAAGAAATGCATTCCCGTTTCCTCACGAATGACTTCGGGGAGATAGGGCAATTTTTACGTCCATGTTCTTGCGCAGAGGAGAGATCGACGTCTTTCTCAAACCTGGGACTTTCCCAAATAACCTCGTCCAGGTTCTGGAGGTAGGGCGGAGAGGCCACCGCGGGCAGTCTATTTCTCCCCGCTTTCGACTGATTTAAACAGTCATATCTGCGCGGCCAGTATCGCTTGAAGTGACCGAAGAGCGGTGCACAGGCAGCCATCCTGGTGCCGGGAAAATAGAACTCTCGCTGATAAAATCACGTGAATAATTTCATATTTACAAGATTCCATCACGTGAGACGCCGAGAAGCGTTTTTATAGAAGACATGATAGGCCGAAACGAAGGCCAGAGCGAGAGCTCCAGCGCACACTCAATGCGGTACTTTTATAGCCCCGGTCCGTGTATGCGCTTTTGTGAGATTGTGACTGCGTGTCCCAGTGATGCCGATTCGCACTCCATGCAGCGCACACAGACACCTTTCGCGTTCCTGCAGAACGTGGACCGCGTTAGGAGAGCTCGTCGATGAGTGTCCTGCAGGCTGCATTCTTGCATTACCAGTAATAAGAGCCAATCCACCGCCTGAAGAGCTCACGTAAGGGCTGCAGTGTCTCTGCTCCCTAAGGTGGACATTGTACGTGTCCTTTGGCGTCACACTCACTGTCTAATACAACCCAAAGACGCACACCGAACAGCAGGTGTCACGGCAGACAGACTCTGGCTACCCTGGCGTCACAATCAGTGCACAACACACGCTTCGTCACAGCCGGTGGCGTCCATAGCTGCAGAGTCCCGGTCACCGTTGCCTGGTCGTCCCTTGGTCGAACGTGTCACACTAAGCTGAAGGAAAGCCGCCGTTCAGAGGCTGGCTCGTCCTGAGCCATCAGCCATATCTTGGTTTCTCCTTTGTTTGGCTTTTGCGGGGAAGGGCACACTAACAGAACGCCTACGCTGAGAACACTCAATCCTCCCAACATTCGCCAGGTGCAAGTTGCGCCAAAGCTCCATTCACAATTTATTGCAGACCAGAAGTCTACACTATGGTGGTGACCAGCCGAACTCGAACACCCGCACGCACACAAAACAAATCGCTCGTCGCATGCAAAGAGAAGTGAAGTACTGTTCCGCGTTTGCCCCACTAGACAGATACGTTGCCCCTTGGCTTAGGGCGTCAGCATTCCCGTTGATTCGGTTTTAGCTTGATGACCTGGGCCCGCGTTCGCCCAAGCTTTCTTTTAACATAAAGTTGGACTTGTTGGAGAACAGGTCATGGTATACAGCTTCTGCAGGTTCTGAAACCTTTCGGCAAACAAAAGGTCACTATACAGTAATAGGCTGTGTGATCGATAATAATAGTTTCAAGCAGTTGTGAAATTCTTTGTGTCCGTGTTTGTTGGCAAAGTAGAGAATTCGCACAACGAGGTGCCCTGATGAGCCATTTCAGCCAATTATAAGTGTTATTTGTAATTTGTTGCAGCTGTTATGCGCCATTTGACGTCATCCGCATGGGGTGCTAGTGAAGTGGCCATATCTGTGTCCGCCTAACTATGTACCCGATTTCAAGCCGTGCAAGATTTATTCTGCTAAAAATTAGGAAGTGCACTTTACGGCCATTGTTTGTGTAGTTTGCGCATACAATTAGACATTTCTCACTTAAGTTAATACCTGATTTGAACCACTGTCATTTATCTTTGGTTTGCTGTTGGTACCACTGCCACTACTTATAAGTTTGTTCTTAGGGAACTGGTACCCGCATTTCTGTAGTTCGCGTTAATGCTCAGTTTTATGATAGCATTATATCAAATCAGAATGAATTATGGGGGCAGTGCTTGCGCAACAAGATTTAATGTTCATTGTAGCTTTAGCGCGTTTATTTTGTGGGAACAATACAGCTATGATTGAATATTTGAGATAAACCTCTGTGGCTAGTGACTTTATCCAGCGGACATTCCGAAAACTAAACAAAAGGTCGCATGGGCGGACTAGAAGAGTGGCGCACGCGCAATCTATTACGGCCTGCGCTTCGTGTCTAGTTCCCACCTTTCACCGCCGCTAGTTAATAGCACTGTGACCTAACCCTCGCTAAACCTTGTTAAAACCTAGAAGGTTACGCCCAGCGAGCTTAATGTGGCAACCCTTTCTGGTCAGATAGAGCTCAGAGTGCGTCCTTCTGATACTAGTTTTTTTTAATAAGCATTGAATTCAAGGCAAACTTTATTGGAGATTAAATCATTGATACTTGTGTCTGTATGTTTTTTCATTAAAGAACTGTCTTTTTATTTATGAATAGCGTGCGTGGGATTCCTATTTTCAAAAGAGTGCGCGCTTGCCACTCTTCTAATCCGGCTGTTGAGGTCACTACTACTACTACATCAATCACGGACGCACGACCCGTGGCTCGCAGAGCTTCGCCTCTGAAATCACAGCATATCAATGGAGTGAATGATGATGAGTGGGGATAAGTGTCCATCTCTCCGTCCGTGTGTCCATCTGTCTGCCCATCGTGCTTCTGTATGTCTCTGCGTCCAGACGCACGGATTGACAGAAGCACGATGGGCAGATGAACGGACACATGGACGGACGCGTGGAAGCACAGAGGTACCGACGCACGCATAAACAGAAGCATGGACAGATGGACGCATGGACGGACAGACGAACGAATGGACTCACGGACAGACGCACGGAAGCATGGAATGACAGATAGACAGACGGATAGACGGAAGGCTGGACGGAGAAACAGATGAATGCTTCGCCCCAATCATCATCATTCACTCCATAGTATGTCGTGAAAACCACTGACGCTATCTCCGTATATTATTCGCAAGGATGGATGGATGGATGGATTGATATGGCTCTATCCTTTAGATCGGGCGGTGGCTAACGCCACCAAGCCATAATACTTAGTGAACCAAATAGTAGATTTATATTTTTCCCTTTATATAGTGAAGTTGAGGACTGGTACTTTGCTGTGAAAAGTTCAATTTTCACTCGTGCCTTGAGCTTAGCCACCAAACAAATAACCTTCTTCTAGTTGAATCTACCCCCTGAAAGTCTTTTTTGCCCTCCCTGTCCCTAAACCCCAGTGCTTTGAAAACCTCTGTGCCATAATCCTGAACTACAGGGTGAAGCCCTTTACAGAACATTATCAAGTGTTCGGCAGTTTCCTCCTCCTCTCCACACGCACTGCATACCATGTTTACCCCTTCGTATATGGCCCGATATATCTTGGCTCGCAATACTCCCGTCCTCGCCTGAAACTGTAGAGACCTACCCCGGGTATTATCATAGATCCTTTTCTTGGCAATTTCCTGCTTAAAAGTTCGATAGATCTATAGTGCGGACTTCTTATTCATGCCCATTCTCCACATGTCAGTCTCCGTTTCCTTCACTTTTTTCTTAACCGATAGTTCTTTTTGGTTTGGCCACCTGCTGTTTTCTAAGTATTTACCAGTCAACTTCCTGGTTCGCTTCCTCCATTTTGTATCGACATTCTTCATGTACAAGTAGCTGAAAACCTTCCTAGCCCAACGCTCTTCCCCCATTTCTCTCAATCGCTTCTCAAATTTTATCTTGCTGCTAGCCTCCCTGCCCTCAAATGATGTCCATCCCATATCACCTTGTACTCCCTGATTTGGTGTATTCCCGTGAGCTCCTAAAGCAAGCCTACCTATTCCACGTTGCTTAATTTCTAATCTTGGTTGAACTTCTGGTCTCATGCACAAGACCGCATTGCTGAACGTCAGCCCAGGAACCATGACCCCTTTCCATATTCCTCTCACAACATCATACCTATTGTAATTCCACAGTGCCCTATTTTTCATGACTGCTGCATTCCTGTTACCTTTAGTCGTCACGTATATATCGTGTTCCCTCAGATACTCGGTCCCATTGCTTATCCATACGCCCAGATATTTGTATTTATCTGTCATCTCTAGCGTGACCTCCTGTATTCTAAGCTCACTACCTTCGTTGTCATTGAAAATCATGACTGCTGATTTTTCCCTACTGAATCTAAAATCTAACCTATCTCCCTCATTACCGCAGATGTCCATCAATCTCTGCAAGTCTTCCTTGTTGTTGGCCATTAGCACTATATCATCTGCGTACATTAATGCCGGTAGTGCCTGATCAATAAGTTTTCCTTGTTTGACTAAAGAGAGGTTGAAGCCCAGTCCACTCCCCTCTAACTTTGCCTCTAATCCTTGTAGGTACATCATGAATAATAAGGGTTACAGGGGACACCCCTGCATAATCCCCCGTTTTTCCTCTGTGGACTTGGATACCAGTGCTTCCCTCTTTATACTATCTTGCTACCTTTATAGATATCCTTTAAATATTAGTAAGTCTATCTTCCACACCTAGTGTGTCCAGTATTACCCACAAGCCCTTTTGAACTGCGATATCGTACGCTCTCATGATATCCATAAATGCTTGCCGCAGGGGCCTGTGTTCTTTTTCTGCTATGTCGATGCACTGCGTACGGGAGAATCGATTGTCTTCCATCCTCCTGCATTTCCAAAACCCATTCTGCAGTTCCCCTAGCACCCTTTCATCCTCTATCCATGCCTGCAGTCTTTCCTTTATAATCTGCATCGCGAGCCTGTAGTCTACTGATGTCCCTGTTATGGGACGGTAGTTGTTTATGTCAGCTTTGTCCCCTTTCATTTATAGATTATGCTCATCCTGCTAAGTTTCAATCTATCGGGGACTTCAACATCTATTAGTATTTTGCTCACCGCCTCTCTCAAAGTCTGCTTAGACTTCTGACCCGATGTCTCTATCAGCATAATTGTTATGCCTTGGGGGCCTGGTGATGTATTACTAGGAACCCTCTTCTCAGCCCTTTGCCACTCTCGTTGTGAAAATGGAGCCATTGCGCCACTTGATTCATCCTTGTCTATTGTGGTGCATGAGGCACGTCTTTGTTGAAATTTTTCTGTCACCCTTGTTCTTATATATTCAATAGCTTCATCCCCTTCTAGCCTAGCACCTTGAGCGTAGTTATAAACCTCCGCTATAGGCTCATGTCATTTCTTAGGGAGTTTGGATGGTTCCAAAATTTCGGAGCTGCCTTTCTATTCTTTTTATGAACTTCTGCCAGCCACTGAGCCCCCTTTCTTCTAATCTTCCCATTGATCAGACGGGATGCTTCCCGTCTACAGCTTAGAAAATTGTCCCATTTTCTTTCAACATCATCTATCAGTTCACTCCGCTGCTTAGCATGTCTGTGTTTCCTAAAGACTTCCTGACGTTTTTGCTATGACTCCCTTAACTTCCGCATCCCGCAAAATTTTTGCGTTTGTGTCATCTTTTCCGGAGTGACTTGTCACGTGCCTTAGCAAGCTCTTGCTCAAATATTGTAATTAGAATCGAGTATGTCCACACTTTCATCATCCTCATTGATTAATTTCTCAATTTTTGTAGCTATTTCTATTTGCCTTTCCGAATAAATTTTCCTGTAGTTGCTCATCTTGTCTCCTTCCCACTTTCACTTCTCTTCCAAAACTTAGCTTGATACGATTGTGATCCCTTGCCAGACTTCTGGAGCTACATTCATCTAAGTGCATTCCCCTGAGCCTATCATACATCCTATGTGACATTAGTGCGTAATCAATCGTCGACTGCAGCCTTCCTACCTCCCATGTTATTTGCCCTTCACACTTCTCAGTATGGTTGCAAATGATCAAATCATGCCTTTCACACATATGATCATTTTGCCTGTTGGGTCGCTATACCCATTTATATATTGTATGTGGGCATTCTTATTTTATAGTATAATTATCTCACATTCTTCTTCTGATTCCTCATTGTCTTTTGATATACACTCCACCGTTGCCTGGTTTTCTTCTCTGGCCTTTGCTCCCATCTACAAGTACACCAATCCAAGGAGTGTCATTTGCCCTGCGACTTTCCCTTTCAGCCATAAATGTTCCTTGCACCCCTGCTTGGCCCTTTGCCAGTCTGTACTTTTATGAACGAATGCCCAAATACCACCCCCATTTCTGCTGCCTTCTGTTCTATTTCAATATTCCCACGCGTAGTCCAGATTGTTTGGAGGTAGTTCCATGTCCCTATGATGTGTTTCTACGAAACCGTATACCACCGGTCTCTCCTCGCTTAGCGGTTCTTCTATCTCTTCCCACTTGAGCCTGTTCCTGCCACCCTGATTGTTAATACACCCTACGTCAGAATTGGCTCGACCCTCGTGGCTAGGATTTTATTGAGGTTGTTGGGATTACATTTCATGAAATGCACAACACCATTTACCCATAGCCATAGGCTAGTAGGGGGTCTAATGGGAGAAAGTATACAAGCAGAACACAATTTGAGTAAAAAAATCACAACATCAAAGAAACTTAGATTTTTCAAAAAAAACGAACAAAAATACAAGAAGATATCATGGGATTTAAGATGACGTAAATGCTTTGAGAGAACGTAAAGAAATGTATAGAGAACACATTGTTGCACTTTGTGCATGAATAATCAAATAAATAAGTACAGACAAAATATAAAACTATGTGTGAGGTTTAGTACATGGTCAATGATATTGTTCTACATGTTGCAAATATTTTTGAGTGCGCTCGAGAAAGCTCTAGAATCTTCAATCTGAAGTGTTATGTTACAGGCCTGCTCATAACGGAGTGCTTTGGCATATTTTACCATGGCTGGTTTAACAGCACCAACAAAGTGTGAAGATGGGCAGGTGCGCGTCCAGCTTTACTGACACGTGATGAGTAATCATCGAAATCGTAAACGGAGAAAATTGTCGCGTAGAAGGTAATCGCAACTGTGATGGCGGTAGACAATTCACAACAGTTTGGCAGGGTCCTTGTTAGGCACACAGACACTCTCTTCCTTGTGCAATGAAAAGAGAAGCTAGATTAGTAACTGAGAAGGCTATGCGAGCGGTAATCCTTTACCCCATCACGTTCTCCTCTTTAGTGTGAAGCTCAAAAGTCCGTAAATCTTTGCTCAATACCACTACGCGCACAGGAGACCAGTCAGATACTAAATTACGAAATAATGACCACAATACCGCACGTTTCTTTTTACAGTTTACATGAAGTTTTCTGGATTATGCACTACTTCTGTAAATCTTTATTTTCAAATGTCTAACCAAGTCTTTCACAAATTAGGATAACTGATTACATGGTGCACATCACAATTTCTTGTCCTAGTTTCCTGAAATTAATACTTTCAAATGTTCTTAAGCAAATCTTGAGCGCTTCCTTATCCTCACATTAAATGTGTGGTTGACCCCTGTAGGTTTAGAACTTGGTGCGTTCGCCGTATACCTTCATATTGTTCCCCGCCCCGCTGACGGCGAGCCTATGCCATGACGGAAGCTGGTACCTCTGAATCGGTGGAACGACGGCTGCCTGTCGATCATAAAGGACGCGAAGATTCACGTCTCTCAAGGGGCTTAGTGGTGGCGCCTTACTGGATACAAGATGTGAGTCCGGCTGCAAGGGTGGAAGGTGCACTTGCGCTCCGCTGTAGCACCCGAAGCCAGCGGCAGCAGGGGCATTGGTACACGGGCCAATTATACTGATGGCCTGTCAGCTCAGCGTTGCAGGCACGTACCCGGGAGGTGCTTTCCCATGGTCCATCGACGCCGGACGCGGAGTCTTCCAGGAAACGGAGTGAAGGAAGTTTAGCGGTGTTGAGAGGCGCTGGTTCTTCGAAGAAGATCCACGAAGGAAAAGACTCCGTGCCTGACACTTTCAACAGCAGCCAATCGGAAGTCGAGGGGAGACACATTCCTGTATTCCGATTGGATTGTAAGAGATTTTTAAAGGGGAGTTAGGGGATGAAACCAGGGGTGCAGGGACAGGAGGGGAAAAAGAAACAAATGAACGTTTCTATCGAAATGATGTCCGAGCCGTCCTTTCCTCAAGGTACCAGCAGATGAAAAATTGTATTCGGCTTCCTTGGCGGTAGCAGCAAATGTCGTGCAACCAGCGAGGAGAGAGGAAGACCAAAAACGGAATTATCCCTGTGTCTTAGAAATCGTTATTACACAAAAGAAAACTTTCTCACAGAATTAGCTGAATGGTTTTTGTACGTTTAACGTGAACGCACCCACATTCAAGCGATACACCTTCAAACGACAAATTTGTTGTTAGTACGTTCATTATCAATAATTGGTCATAGATGCTTTTAGTAGCTGTGGTAGTTAACATTGAGAGTGGAATAAGAGGAATTGGTGTGGCATCCAGGAGAGCCGTCGCTGAGTGGGCAATAAACTTCGGCTGAGGTCACCTACTCGCGGCGTGTTATGAGTAATGAACACCACTGCCAAACTCGAGAGAAATGCAACGAGCGTCATGTCGACGCTGTTGGCCAGCCGCGCGGTGAGAGCGTAAGTGGAGAACGCAAAATTACAGCTACGTGACAAAGTTGTTTTTTTATCTATGAATCAACAATATGAGTGAGGCTGACGCTTTAAGTAATGTCGCTACCTAGCGTGGTGTCACTGCATCAGCAAAAGTTAGCTCCTACAACGTGCCGAACAGGACAGACGCGTAGAAACGATGCGTTAAAAAACTCGTCGAGGATGTCACAGTGATGACGCATCACTTCATTTTACTAAGAGCACTGTGAAAAGACAGGGTTTGATATAAAAGGCGTGTTTGTAAAGCTGCCTGGGTACATGACCGTGGTGCAGTGACTACAGCATGCCCAGACTCTATCGCCGTGAACCAGAAGGTGTATGGTTCGAATGCCGTTGAGAGATTTTTCCTTCTTTGCCTTTCAATTGTGCGTATTTCTTGACGTCATTTCTGTGACAGAAATACGTCACTGAAGTCTCGGTAGACTCCGGCATAACACACTTTCGTGATAAAACACCCACTGAAGTTCCTTGCGATAAACACAAGCTCACTGCATACAAATGATTTTTATTTGCATTGACGCTCCAGTGGCGTCTTATACTCGTGGCATACTTTAACGAAGTGTGTCGCAGATGCTTTCAATTAAGCTAATTTTACAGCAGTCCTGAAAGCTACTTGCATAATCCGTGTAAGTTTGCAGCGATTCAATAAGGTACAAATTTACGTAAATAAGACCACTTCGGAAGACGACTCTCGTTTCTGTCGAATATAATTGAAGTGAACACTAATTTCGCATATCGTACCCTAACGGGAACAGTTAGCGCTGTCTTGAATTGGCGTCCGTTTTTTTTCGCGTCGACGCAGATATTGGGTTTACGAATTCCGTCGCTATATAACAACGCATAATAAGTTATGGCGCCAATGGAGCTGTCTTGTGGCCACGACAAGGCGGGGCTGGGGGCGTTGGGCCTTGAGGATAGCAGCAAATTTTTCTTTCTTCTTTTCGTTTCTACGCGTTCTTGTCACGGTTGACGTGACGCGCTCGGTGCTTGATGATGTCAAGCATCTTTTGGCGCTTCTCCTCCATCAGGTTGTCGCGGCGCTGGTGGACGTAGTCTCGAATGTTGGGCAGGCCGGAAATGACGCAAGCAGCAAGCGCCGACCGGGCCTCGGTCATGTCCGTGGCCTCGTACCACTGGTCCGCGATCGGGTCGTAACACTCCGCGAGGTTGGTTGTGCTCTGGCCATCGAAGCCACCGATGGCGAACACCAGGTTGTCGATTATCTGAAAAAGTTGACGGAGGAGTAGAAAAAAAAATCCCAGCATAAGCATGAAGTGCATGGACATGATGAGGCGAAGCTCTGGAGGTACATCGGTAAACCGGGATTCCTCCGTACATTTTGCCCGCTTCATCATCATGTAAATGCGTGCGAAAACAAAATATACGCAACGTCATGTTTTGTTATTAGAATATGGTAGTGAACATTGACTTCTGTTCACCACAACCATAAGCGGTCGCAAACCTTGCTGCCATGGCCGGACCTGCGATCAAGAATGTCCTGCTTGAAGCACGCATCGGCACCACTGACCTCGGGTAGCGATCACTTCAGGAGCTTGGCTGCAGCATCCCGCGCACGTGCCGCGTCCGCTTGACGCCACGTCTGCTTAACACCACCTAGACTATCGATGCTGGTCCCCCTTGCTTCAGCTTCGCAGGCTCTTAGTTTAGGATCGAGAGTGGAGCGAGCGCCGCAGTGCCTCCAGCGGTCTCCTATTCAAAAGGGATCTTCGAATTTCAGGCCTGATGATGATCGTACATGAAGTTTGGTCGCGCAAGTGCCACGTTGGGCCAAAGAGCGCCTTGAAAGATCATGCAAAATTAACAGTGATCAGTTATTAACAATGACATTCAGGGGATGTGAACAAATATGGTGGTGGTAAGTGGCTGCACAGAGGACTAAAATTCTCGTCCTAAAGACGCGTAAAACTTTTGGTTAGTTTTTAAGAGTTGTAGTTCGGGGAGCGTGGTTAGATCAAGTTAGTTTAAATGTTGTAGTTTGGGGAGTGGTTAAGTTGGGTTGGGATAAGGTTGCGTTGGGTTAGGTTAGGTTAGTTTTAAAGTTGAAGTTTAGGGAGTGTGGTTGAGTTAGGTTAGGTTAGGCTAGTGACGTGACTTGTGTGCAGTGAAGATGAATAACATCTAGTCATCGTTACAAAAGCCATAAAAACTTGAAAACAGCATGAATGACTCGTCAATGCCCTTGAGTCAAATGGTTACGAGGTAAGTGATTTCTTTATAGCAGTCGTGGCCGCCGCAACCTCTGCTTAGAGGTCATGCTACGAATACCCTGGGTATATGACATGAAAACTACGTATATCGTTTACAAAATCGAGAAAGAGACTGTTATGGGTAAAGTGGGTTCCTACCGATAAACGTGGCAGGACTGAGTGGAGGTTGTTCTCGGTAGGGTAATCTAAAGTGCTTGTTTCTAATATCGTCCAAATTGTTGCACTGGATAAGGATGTGGAACGCGGTAAGTGGTTCTCCACATCTTTCACACTTGGGTGGATCATCATCGGACAGAAGGTACGCGTGTGTGGTATATGTGCGTCCTATTCGCAGCCTGGTCAGTGACTTATGAGTTGCGTGATTTATATACTACTCGCCATTTATTAGGGTACGGCATGATAATGTGCAGCTCATTTTCGGTGTGCCTGTTCCAAATGCTCTGCAAAGAAGCTCTGAGCTTTTGTTTAAAAGGGTTTTAGGTCAAACACAGGAATAGATATGCACGTATTACAGTTTTTTCTTAGGCGGATGCGGCAAGCTGTTCCGTAATCACATTGCCTGAGATCTCGTGGTGCCCTGGCACCCAGCAGACTACAATATGCTGTCCGTGAACGTAGAATACGCATACGAGTGAGTGAATAGAGACAAGGATAAAATTGTTTTGATTTTAATGATTTTCAGAGCTTTCACGATGCTTAGAGAGTCAGTGGAAATTATTGCATTCTGTAGGTCTTAATTCTTCCACGAATATGGCAAAAGCTTCTGCACTGAGGGTGCTTGTATCGGGATGCATAACGCCGGCATCCAAAAAAGATGGACCAACCTTAGTGTAGGACAAATAAGTGTTACATTTTGAAGGTTCTGTAAAGAGCACGAGATGTTTATGTTGCATTGCCAGGAAGTGTGTATGGATATGTGCAATTGGCGCATGCTTCGTAACCTCTAAGAAGACACATCGCTATCTTGAGCCTGCCACGCCACGGCGATATGTTATGTCGCGGGAGCCATCAAATGGGGCTCAAGTGGCACGCCCGTCTTTCGGCTAGACCCCTACACGAAGCGAGTTGGCCTAACGAAGGTTGTTTTCAAACAGCGCAGTACTGGAAAGATCATTCACTGTGGCGTGGGAGGAGTGTTTCTTATCAGCGTTAACTCTGGGATTATATAGAAACGACATGTCACACCTTTGCACGTGTAGCGACCACTGGTCAGATTCAACGCACAGGCTTTCCATAGGACTAATGCGAAAAGCACCCGTACAAAGACGAATCCCCAACTGGAAAACCATTCAAGCGTCTCCAAAGCGCTTGATGTTGCAGACTGGTAGATGATTGCTCCATAGTGTAGGCGCGTGCTTATGAGGCTTTTATACAGATGATTCAGGCATTTCTCTCACTCATCCATGCAGTGCGTGAAATGACTTTTAGAGTGTTCAGTGTTCGTATATACTTGTTTTTATAACTTCGTGTGTGATACAATGTAAGTTTAGAATCCAGAATAAAGCCTGAAAATTCATTTTCTACCGCTACAGGTAATCGCTGGCCATGCAAGGCGTTTCAGGGTAGGCTGGGCGCGTCTCTATCTCTAGAAAAAAGTGCACACTTGCTCTTTTGGGGGCTAAGCCTGAACCCTTTTTGTCGACACACCTGGACACTTTGCTCAGAGCTGAACATAGCCCTCACACATTGCAAGGTCACATGACTTAAACCATACTTGGACATCATCCACATATGTGGAATAGAACATGTTATGTGCGATGCCGATACGTAGAGAATTCATCATGACAACAAAAACGGTGCAACTCAAGAACCACCCTCCCCCCTGGTACTCCCGTCTGTATTCCTGGACACGAAAAAAGCGTATAACACAACATGGCGCTTTGGAATATTTAGGGACCTTTCACGCTTAGCTGTGTGAGTTAGGATGCTAAATATAGTTGAAAATTTTATATCTGATCGCCCATATCGTGTTCCAGTGCGCAATGTCCTCTCACTACCATTTGTTCAGGAATAAAATTTTCAGGCCTCCAGCAGCTGTCTGGCAGCCAGAGCTAGCCAGAGAGTCAGCCAGCAAGTTCCGGTGGGCACCTGAAACAGCGACGTGGTCACGTGTGTGAGGAACCGGAGACGGCCCGAAGCTGGCTGAAGATTGCATAATCGAACGCTGGGACAGCCAGTGTAAACGTAAACAAACACAACCATCGTGGCAGCAAACGAAACAATGCACCACGTATGCGTTGTTTTCTTTTCTGCATTGTCCGCTTGAAAATACATATCAATGTTTGCCGAAGAGCTGAAGTAATTATCCTCAGGCTTGCGCATTTGGGGTACGACTTCATACGCTCGCACGATCACTCGCAACATGCCACGTCCACTCACGAAACATCCAGCAGGCGCACGCCACCTCAAGAACAATACAAGGTGACCTGCCGCGCCCCTGACGGCTTAACAAGCTCACGTCTTCACATTACATGTAACCTTCACTGCACAACACGATGAAAAATCACGTGAAAGTGATCGTGTCTTCCAAAAAATCACAGCGTATCCACGAATTGAATAATTATGAGTGGGAGGAAGCTTCGGAGGGTTTTATCGGTAAATCGTGAAACGTTCGTTCGTCTCCGCCTGTCTGTTTTTCGGCCTGTCTGCCTGTCCGTCCGTCCATTCTTCCGCACCTGCTAAGTGAATCATTGAACTAGGCGGCCATGCACGACCTAGAAAGAACAGACCCGCCGCTTTAGGAGCTTCGCGCCTAAGAGAGCTATCGCGTGGTATACGTCGCAAGCACGCGTTGACCAACCTGCGTTTTATATGCAAATGCATTTCTCGATCGGGCTATGTCAGGCGTCCGTCGGAACCCGTTCATCTAGAAACAACTTCGGGCGCGCGCGAAGTTTTTCTTCCAAACTCATGTTTGTTACTCGCCCTTTGTAGTCACAGCAATTTTTAATAAATGGTGAAATTAAGGAGCCTTTATGTGCGCGCGTTTTCGTATTTTAGGGTGATGTGTCCTGCAAGTTCAGCTGGTGCCTCCGGCGCCGATTATCGACGAGCCATGCTTTCGTCACCAACCGGATCTTGAAACCACCTTCAAGCCCTTTCTTGACAAGCAAGAGTCATCGACATGGTCAACACTAGACACCGACTACTTAAAGGACGGGCATCGTACGCCAGCCTTTAGTGGGCACGAGGGAGCGGCAGGCATGTGTTCGTCACTGACCAAGCCGCTGCTTTTTGTTGTGCAGGTTAGTGAAATTCCGTCACTGTACTGTAAACGTTCTAGTAACGTTTGCCTGCTGCTCTTTCCGTGCCCAAGTGTCCTTTGCGAGATGTTTTGTGAAGCAGAAAGTGGCGACATTTTCATTTCTTCCTCTTTCCCAAAGCACCTCTCTTTCTCTTTTCTCGTCGTTGGCACGACGCCTCATTAGCGGCGGCGCTTACCGTCGTCCATCGGAATGCCGCCCCTGCGTTCTTATATCAAAACAGTTGCTGCTTTGCGGCGATGTGGAGACAAATCCGGGGCCTAATTAGGAAGTCCTAGCAGCTATCGCCAATCTTTCCGCCAAACTGGAGTCGCGTCACGCTGATGTTTTGCAGCAATTTGCTGGCCTTAAAAAGAATCAAGAAAATTTGACACGAACGGTCTCCGAGTTAGCAACTAGGATGGACGCTCTTGAGTCAGTTGTCGATACCCTTGACCGCGGACCATGTGCCGCTGACATAACAAACATTGTTTCTGCCGCTGTCCAAAGCGGAAATGCGGAATTGAAGTCAAGGATGAACGAGCTTGAAGACCGGTCCAGAAGGGACAACCTTATCTTTTATGGAATAGCTGACAATGAAACGGTGACATGGGAGCAATCTGAAGCACACGTGTGTAACCTAGCCTCTCAGCTTGAAATGCAAAGTTCTGAACTTTCTGGTAGTATCTCGAGAGCACATAGGTTGGGCGCTTTTTCAGCCACAAAAATGCGACCCATCATCGTCAAGTTTTCTTCTTCCAAAGTGAGGGACGGCATCCTTTCACGAAAAGCCAAACTTCAAAGCTCAGGCGTGTCAGTGGAGGAGGACTTTTGCCGAACCACTCGGCAGTCGCGCAAGAAGCTAATTGAATTTGGCAATGCAAGCGGTCAGCGTTTTTCACTGCGTAACAGCAAACTTGTAATGAACAAGAAAACGTACGTATACTGCGCGGCGACCGATGAGGTTTGTGACGTCACTCCTAACCAAATGTCGCATGCATCGAGCGGTAGCGCGTCAGTGCATACTCCCCGCGCCAGTCCCCATCCATAGCTATCTTCATCGCAGCCACATGTCGAGCACGTGTCTGTACTTTTCACAAATGCACGGAGCATGATGAACAAGCGGGTGCAGTTATCTTCTACAATTGATTCATGTTCAGCAGATATTATTGTTTGTACAGAGACTTGGCTGTTAGCCATAATAAAGAACAGTGAAATATTTGAATGCGAAAAATCGTACAACATTTATCGTTACGACCGTAACGTACGTTCTGGGGGAGGTGTATTGATTGGTGTCAGCAGTGCTCTGAAATCTTATGTGGTTAATGTATCTTCCGGCCTAGAACTTATCTGTGTACTAATCTGTCTGTCAAGCCAAGATTTCATTCTCTGCACATGTTACCGGTCGCCCCACTACATGCTACACTTCGACGCTTACGCAACAAGAAGAAGCGATTGTTTCGCTCTGCCAAGAGAGTCGACAGACTCAGCCGTTGGTCCGAGTACCAAAACGCTAACGCCGAGTACCCCCATGAAGTTGCTAATGCAAAAAATGCTTACTTTAACGTTACTCTTCCCTCTTATCTACAAAACAATCCACGAAAATTTTGGTGTCTTGTGAACGGTAACAAAAACAAGATAGTGCAATTAACACACTGTGGCAAACCTGTTCCAAATAATGAATGTTGCAAGCTTTTAAACGATGCATTTTGTCCAGTTTTTCTGCGCAGTTTTTCGTCTTCTGTTCCAACAGCCCCTAGCCATAATTTTTTTCCTATGGACTATATTGTGATAGATTGGGTAGAAGTTAGAAAACTGATCAACAACTTGAATGTGTCTTCTTTTGCGGGTCCTGATGCCATAAATTCCAAAATATTGAAATGTACAGAGATGTACTCATCACTAATTCTTTCGAAGATTTTTCATCAGTCTTTGCAGTGTTCATCCCTACCTGGCGACTGGAAAAAGGGCAAGGTGGTTCCGGTTCACAAATCAGGTAACACTAATTCACCAGAGAACTACCGTCCCATTTCACTGACAAGCATTCCATGTAAAATGTTAGAGCGCATAATATATTCACACTTAGTTAGTTTTCTCGAAGAAAATTTCTTTTTCAACAACTGTCAACACGGCTTTAGGAAGATGGTGTCATGCGACACCCAGCTTTTGTCCTTTACTAACGACCTGTTTGTTAACGCTGATCAAGGTTTCGATACTGACTGCATTTTTCTTGATTTTGCGAAAGCATTTGACACTGTATCTCACGACTTACTAATTCTGAAGCTTACCAAACTCAACATTGACCCTAATGTTCTCTCTTGGATTAAAGACTTTCTTTCTAACCGAACCCAGTACGTAACCGCTAATGACTGTTTATCCCCCTCTTGCGCTGTAACGTCTGGCGTACCTCAAGGGTCAGTACTGGGGCCGTTGCTCTTTCTTATTTACATTAACGATCTTCCCGCCTGCATCACTTTTTCAACCATTAAACTCTTTGCTGATGATTGTGCATTGTATCTGAAAATTTCTACCCCAGCTGACACCTTGAAACTTCAAACCGATCTTAACAACCTATCCGAGTGGTGCAATAAATGGCTCATGCGTCTTAACGTGTCCAAATTCAAATACATGCGAATTTCGCGTCGTGATAATACTGCTAACACGTGCACGTATAGTCTTCATGCCGCTTCTTTATCACACGTCGATTCATATAAATACCTCGGTCTTCATATCACAAATAATCTGTCTTGGCAGATGCATGTTGACTATGTAACTAACAACTGTAACCGCATGCTCGGATATTTACGTCGCAATTTTTCATCTGCACCTTCATCACTAAAACTAACTCTTTACAAAACGCTAGTACGTCCGAAATTAGAATACGCATGCGCCATCTGGGATCCTTCTAAACATACTCTAATCCTCGCCCTCGAATCGATTCAAAACCGCGCAGCTCGTTTTGTATTTTCTAACTACTCCCGCCATTCTAGCGTAACTGCAATAAAGATGTCGCTAAACTTGGCTGATCTGTCGATGCGTCGTAAATGTTCTCGGCTTTCACTTTTTCACAAAATATTTCATCACAACCCCATTTTAAAAGAACAGCTTTTCACAAACCCCTCCTACATTTCATCCCGTTTGGATCATGGTTTAAAAGTTGGTGTGCCATCTAGTCGAACTAATCTTTATTATGACTCTTTCAATCCACGAACAAGCAGGGACTGGAACCACCTTCCCGCCGCCATCGCCTCCATCACAGATGTAAATAGCTTCAAGGTCATCACCCACCAAGAAGTGCTTTGAATGTTGTTGCGCGTTTTAGTTGTGAAACCCCACTCCTTTCTGTAATGCCCTCGGGCGCTGAAAGTAAACAAATGAAAATGAAATGAAATGAAATGTGTGCCTTTGACCACCATTTGCCGCCGCCCGCTAAAACACAATGTTGCCAGTCCCGGTTTCCATGGCACCACGCGCCATGTTGGTTCTCGTGGCCAGGCGTTCCTACTTCGCCACACCGTGCTAGCTGCATGTTGGAGCGGGTGTTCAAGCTGTGGTATGAGTGGCGTTTGGCTACACCGTAGTCAAATCCGATGGACACCAACCTCGAGCTGCACGCACCTATAAGAACTTTGGAGTGTAAATGCCATGGTGCTGCGTGCCGCAATGCAAAACTATTTGGAGACAGTCCCGCTTCCCGACTTGCTTTATCCGACGGAAACGCTGGATTACACATGGGAAGTGACATTGCTTGGAGCCGACTACTTCTCCCCGTGTTTGTGAGGTGAGTACTTGTTGTATCAAGTGGATTGAGTATATCGCTGCATATTTCATGGAATTATCGACCTATTAATGTGACGAAAAGTAGTTTGAGCAAAGTAAACACAACTTGCACAGTAAAAAATGGACGAGGCTTCGTTCGGCTACGCCGGATTATGCAAGGATGAGGCTTCGTTCGGCTACGCCGGGTTATGCGAGCGAAAGCTGGTAAACTTGAGTATGCTTGTTTATGCTCGTAGTTGAAGCGCAGTTTACCAATCGAATGATTTACCTAGTTGAACGTGTGGTTCCGCATGCATTCACAGTCTGCGTTTCATCGGTTTTCAAAGCTGCAACGCTGTGCTGGTATTAAGTGACATATCAACATTTCTCATCCATGCTTCGCATATTATCGATTCCGATTGTACGTGGGATCTGCCAAGTTTTTCTATTTAGTGCTTGTAGGCACCCTAGCCCCTCCAAAATTGTAGATGGCAGTTTTTATACGCTAGTAATTACTGAATAATTTGGAACTGTAAGGGCAAGATCAATGGCTGCAATCTCCTCCTCCTCACAAGAAGAAGCAAAAAAAAGCAGGAGTAGCTATCTGACCTGTGTATGTGTGTGTGTGTGTGTGTGTGTGTGTGTGTGTTTGTGTGTGTGTGCGTATGTGGGGTTTAACGTCCCAAAACCACCATATGATTATGAGAGACGCCATAGTGGAGGGCTCCGGAAATTTCGACCATCTGGGGTTCTTTAACGTGCACCCAAATCTGAGCACACGGGCCTACAACATTTCCGCCTCCATCGGAAATGCAGCCACCGCAGCCGGGATTCAAACCCGCGACCTGCGGGTCAGCAGCCGAGTACCTTAGCCACTAGACCACCACGGCGGGGCGCGCGCGTGTGTGTGTGCGCGCCTGTGCGGGCGTGCGTGCGGGCGCGCGCGCGTTTACACTTGAGCGAAACGACGTCAGACAGTTGGCTGATTGTAGGTAAAAGCGCCGTCCGCATTTCTGCTCCTGGCTTTTAGATGCGGAGCATCTAATACTCGAGGCTTGTAGTGCGGCGCCGTCCGCAAGCTTCCTCCTCCTTCTTCCACCATCTGTGCATCCCTTCCTCCTCTACACACCGCGCGCGCTTCACTCCTCCACCATCTGTGCACCCTTCCTCCTCTACCCACCGCGTGCGCTTCTCCTCTTCACGAACATTCGCTAGCTGTATAATGTAGCGCGCATGCGCCGTCACGCTTCGAGAACATCGGCAGCTGACGCGCGCGCATGCGCCGTCGCGCTTCGAGAACATCGGCAGCTGACGCGCGCGCATGCGCCGTTGCGCTTCTCCCCCTTCTCGAACATTCGACAGCTGACAGTGCATGCGCCGTCGCGCTGTATATATACTCAAGGTCGGCGCTCGCTCGCTCAGTTGCCGCTCGTCGGTTGGTTTGTACGGCGCGTCCACGTCCAAAGTCGCGGTAAAATGAATTCCAACGAATCCACAAACACAATGATCGACGTCCCTTCGACCAGCGCCGCCCTTTCGCATACGTGTGTACGTGTTCACTCATTTAACACCCCCTCCTACAACCAAGTTAGCCAATTTAGCCATCGACCCAAGTAAGTCGCATTTTAACACCCCATTTCACAACCACGTTAACCAATTTAGCCATCGACCCAAGTAAGTCGCACTTTAACACCCCGTTAACCAATTATATGCTCCGCATCCTCCTCAGTGTTCCCCCGAGGGAAGCTGCGGGCAATTTTTTTTGTCAGCCGAATTTCGTCGCCTCGCGAGACATTCTAGAGACGCGCGAGGCCACGCTATGGTGGCGACGCTAACCGTTCTTGCGCGCCCCGTGTCCTCTTTGGAAACTTGGATTAGTGGCGTCGCTCGGGTTCTTCTTTCAAACCAATGTCAAGATGGTGCTAGTGGAACCACCTGACCTTAAGATAACCTTGAAGAAAATAGAGAAGAGGTTGATTTCGACAAGGCAGGTAACCCGTACGTAGGCAAAGTACCCCATGGTCACGAAGGATCGCGTTTGTTGATGGAAGGGGGGGGGGGAAATGTCTTCACCGTCGTGAGTACAGTCAGGCTAATGATGATGATGAGGACATATCCTGAATTCTACGCGAAGTGATAAAGTCACTACTTACGGCCGCGGCAAAGTTGCTTCTGGGCGTGTACATGTTGGGAAGACTGGTCCACGTGTTGGTCTCCGGGCTGTACTTCTCGGCAGAGGCCAACCTGTTGGTGCCGTTGAAGCCTCCGATGGCGTAGATGTAGTTGCGGAAGCCTATGCAGCCCACACCGCTACGCCGGAACCGCATGCTTGCAATCATGGTCCACTGATCGGCCGTCGGGTCGTACCTCTCGGCCGAGCTGAGGCACTCGTCCCCGCTGAAGCCGCCCGTCACGTACACGTAGCTGTCGTGCGTGGTTGCGCACGCGTCGCTTCTTTGCATGTTCATGGGCGCGATCATGGTCCACTGGGAGTGAACAAAAGAGGGGTAGGGATTGCTCAAGGATTCCATTCTTGTTTGTTGTTCACAACGTATTGTAGCCAACACACGATTACGTGAAGGAAGGTATGGAGATCATTTTTTCAAGTCTCCAGTGTAACATAGTAAATATGGCAGTAAATATGACCGAATCAGCAATCTTCAGGCAACGCGTCTGATGCTAATTACGGTGCTAACGTAGAAACATACAAGTAGTATTCCCTATACCATCCTTAGCTTTATTTTGAGTGTGTGTTTCAGGTGGTGCCCTTTGCGAGTGGTCACACATCCAGGGAGAAAGTGGACGTACGGCCAAAACTTTGTTTATGGTGAGAGGAAAATGATTCGTAACTAGGTATCTGGTAATGACACTCGCACGTCGAAGTGCCCTGGTGCGTTCCTTAGGAAAATTTACCTTTCGTTTGCTGCCAAAGCAGATATCGAAAGCGATGAAAAAAACGAAAAAAAAAGACGCCTGATTTGAAAACGGCTCCACCAGGATCCGCAGCGATTGCACTTGTTCAGAACAAAAGCACCCAAATTTCAACCATCTCATCAAAATAATTTTTGTAGATTAGCTCTGGAGTAAGCGTAGGCTTCGATATAATGTGTATTGACTAATTCTTCTTTCAGCAGTTCTTAGTCGTGAATGTTTCGGCGGCCTCTTGCGGGCTGGTAAAAGTGATGAGGGAACCCTGGCAGGTGAAAACAAAAATGGGGAAGGGGTTATATTAACACAACGTGCAGCTTTCAACACGAGGGTAAGTCCAAAGTTATCCACACCCTTCATTCTACTGTTTATTTACGTAAATATAGGGTTATACTACGCACATTTTTGTACGCTGTCTCGCTTCTTATCGGTGCACTTGGCCAAATGGTCAACGACCTTATTTATTACTTCCAGATAAAAACTTTTGCCTGGTTATGAAGCCTCTTTTGGACCACATTTCGGACGTCTAAATCTAAGACAATGGCGACCATGGAAAGCATCCTTGAGTGGATGCGTTGCATGGTCGCATTGATCTTGGTCTATAGGCTGTAGAAAGGGCGTTCCATGAGCTCAAATATCTTGTTAGTGAGAATAGTGTGATGGGCAGTGTATGGCCATGTATTGTCGTGCAACAACAAAGCTTTCTTCGACTCAAACCTCGGCGTTTGGGGTAAATTGTCACCTGATACAAAAAAAGGCAGATCCCACGTACAATGGTAATCGATGATATGCGAAGCATGAATGAGAAATGTTGATATATGTCGCTTTAAAATCAGTACAAATTTACGAGGTGGAGGTAAATGATGCCGTACGTGACTTCCGTGCCATGATTACAATGTTTGGATGTGTCGTTTACCTGCGTCATCTATTCACGTAACGTGATACCAAATTTAGTATATGTAGAGCTAGCGAAACTGCCGCTAGCACGTTATGAGCTGGGTGTGTTGTCATGCGCAAGTTCATATATGAAACGCGTGTCAGGATTATTAAGTTTACACCAGCCATATATTTCACCATTCATTGGCGTCACGTAACACCAAGTTTTGTATATGTGGAGCTACCAAAACGGCCACGAGTGCATCATTACTGGCCCAATGTATAGCGTAGCGATGCTACGTGAGCAAAACGCGAGACCTTTATAGTCTGACGACACGAGCGACCAGCGTCTGTTGGGGCTGCCCAATGGCAGCCGACGCAAAATGCGACATGCTGCATGTCGCGCCGATGCGTTACCCAGACAACACTGCGTCTCCCTCTTTTCGTGATGGAGGGACGCTGGACGGGCTACAATGCGCATGCGTCAAAGCAACGCAGCGCGGCGGGCGCCTGCGAGTACGTGGCAGGACCGGCGCTTGGCGCGGCAACGCTGGCGTGACGCGACGAAAAAAATGCCGACGAGCACTCGCACCGCGTCAAGTCGAAATGTATTGGCGCCTTGACTGTGGCATGTAGTCATGTTCTTACATGACACGCGTCTCATGATTATCATGTTTGCACCAGTCACATACCTTCGGCATCCATTGGCGTCACGTAATACCAAATTTGGCCTATGTGAAGCTTGCGAAATGACCGCAAGCGCATCATCAGTGTGGCTTGTAGTCATGTTAGATGACACGCATTTTATGTTTATGATGATGTTGCACCAGTATCATACCTTCGTCATTTATTAACGTCGCGTAACACCGAATTTGGTATAAGTGAAGCTAGCAAAGCGGCCGCAAGCGCATCTTGAGCGTGGCTTGTAGTCACGTTGTTACATGACACGCATCTCATGATTATCATGTTTGCACCAGTCACATATCTTCGTTATCCATTCACGTACTGTAATACCAAATTTAGTATATGTGACGCTAGCAAAACGGCTGCGAGCGCATCATCACCGTGACATGTACTCATGTTGTTACATGACATGCATGTCACGATTTTTATGTTAGGGTCTGTCTCTTATGGTCGCCATGCAATCATGCCATACCATACCAGTTTTGCAACATGCCATGGGAACGAAACCACAACAAGAGCTGCAGGATCGTGAATTGTAAATCATGACATTCATGGCATACATGTCATGATTCTTATGTTATGACTAGTCAAATATGTTCCTCATACAGTCATGTTGTGGCATACCAAGTTTGGTATCGATACCATCATCGAAACGGCCAGGAGAGCTAGAAGTCGTAGGCGGCTAGATATAGATAGATAGATAGATAGATAGATAGATAGATAGATAGATAGATAGATAGATAGATAGATAGGTAGATAGATAGATACGCTCAAAGTCGCCGAAGCTCGCCAAGAAATGCTTTGCATTTAAAACTGGTATATGTGGAGCTATCGAAATGACCACAAGCACATCATGAATGGCCCAATACACTCCGACGGAACGTTGACGCGCATGCACGCTGGGCACAACAATGCAGCGCTAGCAACGCGAGCACTCTATGGGCTGACGCCAGGCGCATCCGGTGCGATCAGCGTTCGTCGGCGCGGGCACATGGCAATCGGCGCAAAATGCGACATTGTGCATTTCGCGCCGATGACGTTACCCAGACAGCACTGCGTCTGTATCTCTTCGTGACGGAGAAACGCCCGCCATGCTCATGTGCGCATGCGTCTAAGCAACGCAACGTCACGCACGCCTGCGAGTATATGGCAGGCAGATCGGCGCCTGGCGTGCATCGCGGCCGTGAAGCGAAGAAACGAACATTTGCGCGCACGCGCGCCTGGTCCCATCGAAGTGTATTGGTGCCTTGAGTGAGGCATGTAGTCATGTTCCTAAATGACACGCATGTCATGATTATGATCTTGGCACCAGAAACATACCTCCCGCATCCATTCACGTCACGCAATACCAAACTTGGTATATGTGAAGCTAGCAAAATGACCGCGAGTTCATCATAAGCGTGGCATGTTGTACTGCTGTTACATGACACGCACTTAATGATCATCATATTTGCGAGTCACATACCTTCGTAATTCATTCACGTCTCGTAATGCCTAATTAAGTGCAGCCAGCGAAAGGACCACGAGCGCATGATGAGCGTGGCATGTAGTCATGTTCTAACGTGACACGCATCTCTTGACTACCAAGTGTGCACCAGTCATACAGCTTAGTCATGCATTCACGTCCCTTAATACAGTATTTGGTGTATGTGAAACCAGCGAAACGACCACAAGCGCACCATGAGCGTGGCGTGTAGTCATGATTCATGACCTGCATGACACGCATGTCATGACTTCGACGTTAAGGTAGATGCGGCTGCTTCTTTGTTAAAACATTTAAATTATGTGTACATTGCTGCTTTTTTGCGCTTTATAGTCTTGGACGGGTTACGGCACCTTGTCAGGCAATAATTTGCCTTATTGCCAACCCTGCCCCTTACTTGTGTCTACTGTACTTTGTGCACTGTACTTTGTACTTCTTACTTTGAATAAACTTTTAAACTTTGAAAAGAAAAAAAGGTCCGTCGCTTGCGTTCACCATGCTGTCATGTCATAGCACACCAGTTTTTCAACATGTAATGTGAACGAAACCACCGCGAGTGCTGCAAGATCATGAAATGTAAATCATGACTTTCATGACATACATGTCATGACTTTCATGGTATGAGTAGTCATATATGTTCCCCATACAGTCATGTTATGCTATACCAAGTTTGGTATCGATCCCATTGTTGAAATGGCCAGGAGAGCTGAAAGTCTTAAGCGACTATATAGATAGATAGATAGATAGATAGATAGATAGATAGATAGATAGATAGATAGATAGATAGATAGATAGATAGATAGATAGATAGATAGATAGATACGCTCAAAGTCACCGAAGCTCGCTAAGAAATGCTTCGCATTTACAATTGGCAGATCCCACGTACTGTAGAAACCAATTATATGCGAAGCACGTGAGAAATGTTGATGTGTCACTTTAAAATCGGCACAACGTTACGAGGTGGAGGTAAATGATGCCGTCCATGACTTCCGTGCCATGATTATCATGTTTAGATGGGTCGCTTACCTTCGTCATCTACTTCACGTCCACGTGATACCAAATTTAGTACATGTGATGCTAGCGAAACGGCCGCGAGCACGCTAAGAGCGTGGTATGTTGTCATGTTCTCACATAACACGCGAGTGAGGATTATGATGTTTGCGCCAGTCATATATTTCGTCATCTATTCACGTCACGTAACACTAAATTTCGTACACGTGGAGCTAGCAAAACGGCCACGAGCGCATCATGAAGGGCACAATATACCCTGATGAAGCGTTACGCGCACGCACGCTTGGCACAGCGACACAACGTTAGCAAAACGCGAGCACCCTATTGTATGATGCCATGCGCGACCACCGTCCGTCGATGCAGCCCGACAGCAACCAGTGCGAAATGTGAATTGTTGAATTTCGTGCCGATGCGATATCTAGACAACACTGCGCTTCCCTCTTTTCGTGATGAAGTGACACCGGACGCGCTCAAACGCGCATGCGTCAAAGCAACGCAGTGCGGCGGGCACCTGCGAGTATAAGGCAGGACCGCCGCCTGGCGTGGGAACACCGGCGTGACCCGACGAAATGAACGCCGGCGAGCACGTGCACCCGTGTCACGTCAAAATGTATTGGCACCTTGACTGTGGCATGTAGTCGTGTTCTCACGTGACTTGCATCTCATGATTATCATGTTTGCACCAGTCACATACCTTCGTCATCCATTGGCGCCACGTAATACCTAATTTGGCATATGTGAAGCTGGCAGAACGGCCACGAGCGCATCAGTGTGGCAGCGTAGTCATGTTCTTCCTAGAAAAATAGTGCCTGGAACGTGAGCCGCGAACGCGCTGCCCTATCCTCTGATTTTACCCTCCTCCTTCGGTACCAAGGCGAGCGTCTCTGACGGCCGCCCCCTGCGAACACAGCAATGCTCTTACAGTTACCCAACCATTTCATCTAAAAAATATCCACTATCTTTGAATATAGATTAGGAAAGCTGGCCTATAATTGATTAGACTGCTCAAATGGCCGCCCTTTACGAATCGCAGTGATTCTAGATACTTTCATTTTGCTTGAATTTTACCAGGTGGCATAGTCGTGTTAGTGGAACTGAAATTCTACAACGCACCGCATTAACGCTTTAGCTAAGGTTTCATCTGGCCCGCAGGAGCAGTTTTTTTGGGGACATTACACTATTTTCTACTTCATAAAGGTCTGTCGGAAAATTGATGGGAAGAAATTTTTAGCAATGTAGCTTTCACAGGGCAAGTGAGAGAAATCTTTTGTATAGGTACCCACTGAAACAAATGTTGAATAAACACCTCTGCGATATTTTTCTCGAATGCCTTCGATTTCTGGAAATCTGGCCAACCTGTTGAATTTCGAATTATTATCTCCCTGAAAGTTTTTCATATTGCTCTGAAGTTTTCGGAAACACTAAAAAAAAATGCCGCCATATCCACGAAGTGAATGATGATGAGTGGGCGAAGCTCCGGAGGTAAACCTGGTAAACCATGAATCCTCCGTACATTTTGCCCACTCGATTTTATTGCAACGCTCCCCCTAGCGTACGTCGCCGCACTATATCGAACGATGACACGCGCCATATGTGGCATCATTCCTATTTTATAACACCTCGCATCTTTCATAATCAACTACACGTACCGCCGTCTAGTTTATAACATCTTGCATCTTTTGGACGGACGGATGCACGGACGGACGGACGGACGGATGGATGGGTGGATGGACGGACGGACGGACGGACGGACGGACGGACGGATGGATGGACGGACGGACGGATGGACGGACGGATGGATGGATGGATGGACGGACGGATGGACGGACGGATGGACGGACGGATGGATGGATGGATGGATGGATGGATGGACGGACGGATGGATGGATGGATATGGCTGTACCCTTTAGATCGGGCGGTGGCTAGCGTAATACTTGGAACTGAACGAGAGGTGGCTACATACAGGGGACGCACAGCCCACGCCTTAAGGAGCTTCGCTCCTAAAAAATTATATATGTAACCCTCTGTCTTGGCCCGCTTATGTCCTTATGCAACTTATTCTGAGTATTTTTAAGGCACAGAGATCACTTTCATCTCCTGTTTTCTAGCCCTTCTGTGTTTATTTTGAGTACCGGTTGGAAGGCATTGGTTATATATTGACACAAAATTAAGATAAAAATAGGTTGTAAGAGACGTCAACCTCATCGCCCATACCTCCCAGGCATAAAATGTCATACTGATTCGCCATGTCTGCTATACCTCTAAAGGTTCGTTGTGCAGCCACATTGATTGATTGCTTGATTGATATGTGAGGTTTACCGTCCCAATACCACCATATGACTATGAGAGACGCTGTAGTGGAAGTTTCCGGAAATTTAGATTACCTGGGGTTATTTATTGTGCACCCAAATCTGAGCACATGCGCCTACAACTATTCCGCCTCCATCGGAAATCCAACCGCCACAGCCAGGATTTGATCCCGCGACCTGCGGGTCAGCAGCCCAGTACCTTAGCCACTAGACCTCCACGGCGGGGCGGTGCAGCCACATTTAAACTGTTCATATTTATGTTAGCCCTAGTCTCGCACATATGCAAGCCTAGAAGAGCTGCATGGCCAAGTAGTGTGACGATGACCGGAAGTGCAAGACAGGATGAGGAGAAAGCCGCAAGCGGTCCTTTATGCCATTAGGCTGATCTGCGCCCGAAATACAAGTAAAGCACAGTGCGGATGACGATGAAGTACTCAGGTGCCCAAAGCTGCACTCGCTTTAAGAATGAGGGGTGTTTTCGGTTAAAAGCGGCCTGAAGATAAGCTGACAGATCACGCATTTATGATGGAGCGCTAATACACACTACTTGCAAGCATCACAAGTGGAGCGCTAGAGATAGGAAAGTTATCGCGTCCCTCTCAAAGAAGTATTCGCCCGATCTTTAAAAACAACCAAAACCAACAAGTGTTCCACGTGAAAACAGATGAGAACGAAAAAAAAAATGAAAATTCACACTTGACGTTGCAAACAGTAACGCCTATTACCGCGTGTGATGGATGTCAAGCGTACGACATGCATGCGTTCTGGGCGAGAGCTCGTCGTCCCATGAAGGCAAGATTCGCAGTCCAGTTTTAAGGCCCAAAGCAGCGCCAGAACAAGTTTTCGCCGAGTCCTCGGTGGCTAGAGGGGTCCAAATCTACACAGGCTCGCCGGAATTGTATTCTGTATGGTGACGGAGCAAGTTGTAGCGTCTTGCAGTGGTGAACTGTTGTTCTTTAGTCCGCAGACGTGCAAGTCGTCAGGCTTGTTCTGCGTTTCGAAGGCACGCAGCAACGTCATGGTAAGCATCCAACGTGGTAAGCTTCACTAGCGCCGCCGTGAACCCTGTTTCTCTGTCCTTTATTAGAACCTTGAGCAGTCCGTGTCGGACTAAAATTCAACGGGCTTTTTCAGAAGAGTGGTCAGGGCATGCGCACTGGTGGTGAAGTAACGCGCGCCGTGTCTCTTGGGTGCCACAAAGTGGGCACAGGTGTGAGCGGAGTGGAACCTGGCGTCGCAGGTTTGCAAATCATCCCGCAAAATATGAGGCCCCGAGATTGTGTATCAGTCCATGGTGGTCATATTCGAAGGCAAACCCTGTTTCAATTTTCGCCATCTAAAATAATAAAGCACTGTCGAAGTCACGTGATGCTCTAAAGCGCATCACGTGACTTTGACAGATAATAGAAAACACCAAAATATCTCTTGAATTTGGCGAAGAGTGCGCGAATACACAAGATTCCCAGCAGTCAGTTTATCGTGGGAAGCCTGTACAATCGCATTTCGAAGCTTGCTGTGAAAGACAATAGGATAGAGTGTCTTGTTGGGCACAAAGTTTTTTGCGATGGTGGCCTTTGAAGACAAAAAGACGAGATCCACCGCCTAAATGTTGCAGGAGGTGATGACGTCTTTCTTTCTAGATATTCAAGAATCCGAAAGTTGCCGTTTTGCAAAAGTGCTGCTACTGATAGGTGCACAAAAGCTGTCGTCGTGATCGTTCTTTGGGGGTTCCTCGACGTAGGGCACTCGACAAGAAGTCTGCGTCCGAATGTCTCTTCTGAGACTTGTCTGTTGCCGTGACATTTTATTCCTAGAGACAAAGACTCCATCGAGTGAGACAGCCAGAGGGGTCTTTTAAATTGGAAAGCCAGAAGACGACTTGATGGTCAGTCACAACCTTGAATAGTGATCCGTAAAGTTGCGATTGGAATTGTGATTTCGCCCAGATGAATGCGAGCAATTCTTCTGAGTAGTTAAATAGTTACTCTTTGCCTTAGACAAGCTTCCGTATTGAATTGAGTGCGCTCCAGTAGTGTTCCGCGTTCCATTGGCAGCCCTCGTAGGCGGTGGCTACTGGATGTCATCCCTTTGGTTTTGGGGGTCTCGCCTTTTCCAGCAGCAGTCGGGTCAGGGGCCCGGTGCATTTCCCGCTCTATCACCAGTGCACGCTGCCGCAAGTGTGAAGAAACGTGCACGACAAGATGAGAAAAGCCGCAACAATATATTGTATAATAGGCCTCAGCTTCGCCCGAAAAACACAAGTGAACCACAATGCGGGTGGCGAAAACAAACTGTCTGTCGCGAAAAGCAAACCATGTGTGGATTAGATACAGTGGGCGCTAACACTTGCACTAACGGTGGTGTTGAAGCTGGCACTCAATGCGGTGTTCCGTGGGAGAGAAATCAAAGGAGGCTCAAAGCAAGCAGTGATGAACCGATGTTTTGCTATTAGAACATGCCAATCACTTTTAAAGGGCAATGATAGACAGAAACACTCCAATTGGACACAGAGACCCCCGGTCCACTCTAGGTTAACGCTTACGCTGCAATTTTTTTTTTTACAAACGCCCAGAAGAAATCTCTAATCGGCACTATTTTGAAGGTCGTTATCCAGTGACCATCTGTAAGGAGTGGCCAGTGTACGGTTATGCAGCGCAAGCAGTCGGTTTTTTTTTTCAATCAAGAAACTCGGCAGCAGACACTCCCTGCGTCGGTATTGCAAGGAGACAAAAGGGGGAATGTAGGAGTGGAGAGAGATAGAGGGGACGCGCGTGCGCAATGGGGGTCTAAGCGCCGTGGCGAGGGGGGCCCATAGTTTCCTCAAGTTAACTAGAAAGGACTCTGGCGCTGCGATCCTTCAGCGACTATGGGAATGATGATTATGCACAGATTTGCGAGTCTTCGTATACTTGCGAGCGGTCAATCATGTGCACACTTGTGGCCTCGTTTATTGCAGTGTCCCTGTTTTGTTGCGATGTAAAGAACGAACCCTTTGGAACTTCGTGACCCGATTTAGAAAAGGTTCACGTTGGAGCGCCGATACACGCTACTTACGCGCGTAAGAAGCAAAGCGATAAGAATGGCAATTTATCGCGGCAGTATGCAGTACAAAACTGAAACAAGAGCTTTGACTTCGTCAGCTCAGCCACAGTGGAAAAGTGTTACCCCAAATCAGGAGGAGCCGCGGTACCGAGACGGAGTGTGCGTCTGAAACGTGTTTTTTTGGAGATAAGTTTCGTAGACCACAAATACGTCGTGAAACTCTTGAATGCACGAACCGTAATTTCACGATCATTGTCTCAACTTGAAATCAGAACCATAAATTTTATATGTTTTACTTGTAAAACATTTTATTAAAAAAACGCATGTGCTACATCGGAAGTATTTGGAAGAGATAGAGCACTTCCCTTCATTTTTCGTGCCACTGAATAGGCATGAGAGATCTTTGTGGAGTCAGGACTTTATCATCTAAACGCGCATATAAAGCAGCATGAGCAATATTATGGCACATTTCACATACAAGACAACAAATGGAGGAAAGTGAACGAGGTATCGCAGAGTTCGCAGGTTCGGAACCAGATGGCGGTTGTATAAGTCAAGGGTTTATGAAGCTCTGTTTCTACACTATGTAAAGTTTCTGCTTGAGCAAATCCCTTTCCAAGCTAGCAACCTAAGGCGTCCCACTATATATCAGGTGCGAGGAGAACATCAAGTTGCCGCTTGGGGGGATAGCTAGGACCCATATTTTAAGACTTCCTGTTAACGATGGTACAATGGTTGCGGTGCCTAGCGGTAGTGGTGACATTTAGATTAAATGAAATGGGTGGAGTTTTCTACGAGTACTCAGCGATGTCGGCACACGCTCAAGAACCTGAGGTAGTCGAGGTTTGAGGGGCCCTCGAGTATGATGTACCTCACAATCTTGCCGGGATTCTCGCATGTAAATACTTCAAATCATCCGCGGGCTCGAGCACGTCAAATATTTAGGTGCCTTACCTGATTGGTGCGGTGATCAAACTTCTCTGCTGTGTTTTGCCTGTGACGACCGTCGTATCCTCCCATGGCGTAGATTATTTCGTTCAGTACGGCTACGCTGACGTAGCACCTGGAGAATTGAAGCGTTTGTTTGCAACAAGCGTTCTCTTGCACAAGTATGACTAAGGTAGCGTTTGGTATACTTAATTTTATAAATGTTTTTTTTTTTGCAAATGCGGTATAGTGAGCTGTTCACCAATGATAACAACGAAAAAGGGTGAGTCAGAAAGCACGGTCCTGAAAAGCGAGATAGATACAGCTTAGAACGTCTGCCGTGAACTGGAAAAAAACAGAAGGCAACTGAGCATGCGCAGATTTTTGCGTCCACCTTCCTTCCGACCTCTGTGTTCGCTGTAAGTGGATTGCTAGCAGTTTGCGTCATCTCATTTCCTCTTCTTCTAGAACTGCGCGTGCCTACTGACCGTTCTTATAATAATGCGTCTCCACTTCGTCCAACTTTATATCCTAATCACCAGTTATAACTCTATAACAAATTGGTGGTACTTATACCCAACTTTCCGCTGGCGTTCGCGCCCCGTGTTGCACTATTATTAAAGCCAAAGCCTTGGATGCGCCACTAAACAGGAACATAAACTGGCTTCACGTTTGGTGGTGTTGGCGACAACGCGATTGCAGTGGAAAATCGCCGCGCAACGACGTTACCTTGGGATGGCATCATGACTTCACACTTCATGAAAGTCTGTGGCGTCACATTACGTGACCTAATAAGATCTATTTCGCCTTCTAATCATGTCCGTGCAATGCACGAGCAACCCGTAGATATTTACACCAGAGAGTTAAAACAGACAAATGTACAGGCAGACCGCCCAAAATTTTTCTGTCGAAGGTCCCCAAGAAAGGCTATTGTCTTCAAAAACATCATGAATATGAATTAGCGGAAGAAGTATTTTAAACGCATCACGTATATGACCTGACATAAGCGTATATACACTCCAAGCGTCAAAATCGAGCGCCAAGCCTCTGAATTGAGCAACAAGTGGTTGTTTCTGAGGCCCACCCATTACCAAGCGCTCATTTTTAATAGTCATCAGCAACACAATCCTCAACAAAGTGAAAAGCTGCGTAGGTTCACGTGTGGCCCTACGTAGGCGTAGTTGGCGTTTCGCTGATTCGCCAAAAGAAATAGTTATGTTGTAGTTGGCACTACACAACGAGTGTGTTTGCAAACGGCATTCAATGATGCTTTGAAATGACCAATGTTACATGAAAAGTCGTTCGTTTCATTACGGCATGGTGGAAGAATGCACTGATTATCGAAGTCGGCTGACAGTTCAGTGGACGATTCATACGATGCTCGATTGTGTTGTCGGGATGTACCCTTGAAGTCAAAGCTCAAGTGGCCACTAATATCTGTTTACCCAGTCTCGATTCATTTTATTACGCGATAAAAAAAAGTGATTACAAGCAAGCACGCATAGTATCAGAAATGAAAACGGCCAATCACGCAGACGCAGACACATTTATCAGTTACTGTGTACTGAAGTAGAATGAACTAGAACAGGCGAGTTCTCTAAACGACAGCAAGTTGAGCACAAACAGGGTCAGTCCGTTTCGGAGATACCGGGTTCCTTAAGATACTTATTAAAGACGATAGTCTTTCTTGGAAACTTTCGACGAAAAAATTGTGGTCTGTCTGTACATTTGTCTGTTTGTCCGCCCTAACGATACCTCAATCGGCATTGAACGGCCAACCCCATCCGCAGCGCTTACCAATATTGCTCAAAGTATAGCTTTCGTAGTTGTGCGATTGTAAACTAAAAAAAGCAAATATTGCGCATATCTGAGGCGCCATAACAACGTATCTATGTTTTGTATGTCTGTCTTTATACTAGAAGGAGCACACACAAGTAACTCTAGGGACTGTAGCGTTTAACGCGCTGCGCTGACAGTGCAATGCGATGCTCAGGAAGGCGTTTCCAACGCTTTGCTACAACGGCACGGTGGTCGCGCCTGTCCGTCGCTTTTCATTCTAGATCTTATCAGCTCCGTGACTGGTGCGCATATTTCTCCGCAGTTGTGCATGCCTTCGTTTTCGAAGATAACTGCCAGGTGACGCTCGTATTTAACATGCCTAGATGCGCTTGTTCACCTATGTTACACGCTCGAGGCACTCTAACGCGGCGCCTTCAGAATACCATTCACCAGTTTTCTTGCGCAGAACATCGAATAAACGTTTCGTTCACTCTCTCCAGGCATTTACAGTGTAACGTGTAGATTTGGGCCAATTTTTCAAGAGTTGAACGCGAAAGCGATATTCCGTCCCCATAATGCATATTTTAACGTTTTAGTGCTTTAGTTACTAAAGAAGTTCCTGTTGTGTATTACTACAATGAAATCAATAAAGACGAAGGTGAGTTTTTCAGTGAATCTTGCCGATATGAATGCGTTCTGTGTAAAGTGTAGAGCACTTTAAATCACGAGCGTAGTATGCGTGAAATGTTTTCCAACTTGCTATGCACCCAGTGCGCGGTCTTGAGGGAATGCGCTCACTAACGTGCGTGCCTTCACTAAGAGATGGCTGGCTTTAAACCAAAAAGTCTTTAGTATGATCACATATTCGGATGCCTGATGGCAATCGTTCGCTTGCACCACGCAATATTACTGCGATATCGCACGTTTTATTGTGAAGCCTGCATACAGGATGTGTGTTTGTGAAGCAGGTTGTTTTCACTGCATTATCAAGCAGTCGCACGGCTGTGTGGTAGAGCAGCTGCATGCCTCCCAGACGGCCTTTCTTCAATCCTCACTCGTACTCGCAAATTGTTATTGCTCAGTTGACTGACATCTTTGTTGATTTTTCGGTACCGGACCAGCATATCCCTTCTCACACACAACCAACGACGCCGAAGCTAACGCGGACGCCTAGATTTATGCAAAACGAGCCGCTTAAGGCTGTCCTGTTGAAAAGAGATAACGAGCAAATGCGCATTGCCACAGAAATGAAAATGGCCACTCACGCAGATACATTTATGCAGTTTACTGAACGATTTGAGATAGCGCGCACACGCGCCTGTACATGCACGTCACA
The DNA here is from genome assembly GCF_013339725.1 of Rhipicephalus microplus. Classification (NCBI taxonomy): domain Eukaryota; kingdom Metazoa; phylum Arthropoda; class Arachnida; order Ixodida; family Ixodidae; genus Rhipicephalus; species Rhipicephalus microplus. The sequence continues at coordinate 74,770,280 of NC_051173.1, read as the reverse complement.
CATATTCATCTGTCCAGAGGTCTCAGGCTTTCGTCGAAAGTAGTAACATCAGATGTATTATTTAAGATACACACAGGACGCCAATAAACGTGGACAATTGCTAAACGCTGAAATAACATGTTCTCAGCTTTTTACCTTCTTACAAAAATTGGGACTGAATAAATTGAAATGGGTAGCAACGGGTAGCTTTACGGGGTTCTGTGAATGGTTGAGAGGAGTTTAGCACATGCTTCCATGACTGAATTCTAGTCTATGGTGCCGATTTATGGAAACAAACCTAACCGAATAACTTCGTGTACCATAAAATGTCAGCTTTACATACTGTGATCTCATGATTGAATGAAAAAGTCTCAAACGCCAGTTACCTACTTCAACAAATCACATGTGAATCTATAGAAAGTTGATAGGTAAATTTTTAGGAAACTGAGAATACTAAAAGTCCATAAAAATATCAAAATTTGTTGTTGGGCTAGATCATTCCCAACCTTCCATACTGTATTGTGCAGACTTAACAAAGAACAAATATAGAGCACCACTGCACAAGACAAGCACTTCGAATGCGCACTAGTGCTTCTGTCCTATGATGAATCCGCACTATGCAGTGTGCAAGATGGCGAATATCTTGTGGGTCTTGTACAGCTTTTCTTACGCAGAAGCGCACCTCTTGGCATGCATCGGTGTGACGGAGCGCCATGTCTTCGTGTGTGCATTGAAGCATCGCACGCTGCTGAAATATTCGTCGCCATTGAAGCCTCCGATTACGTAGATTTCATTGCCGATGGCCACGCACTTGTGATACGCTCGGGGACCTTCGGGATCCACCTCCTGGACCTGTGTGCCCAAAGAAGCTGTGATAATTCCTGAAGTTGTTTCGGTGTTTTGATAATGAGTCGCGTTAGCTGAAACTATAAATCGCAAATAAATTAGGACAGTTATTCAGAATGAGGTGCAGCGCTTCCACACAAAAAAAAGTACGCAAATACCACTCATTGCAGGAACCGGTTTACTCAAGGCTGACGGTGGTGGAACCGATTCATGCTGTAGGCTACAAATCCGACCACTCTCAGGGAACACTCAGCTTTACCCCGAACTGTGGTTCGAGTGGAACGAGTGATCAGGATGGCGTATGCTTTTCTATGCTACATTTTGCGCTAATTTGACTTTTACTGTGATGCAATAAAACCCGCAGTCATTGCGAAGGCAAAACAGACTGGTGATAAGTAAGGTAAAGCTTTTAGAATGCTTATCTGAGAGTGTGTATAACAGTCAAAATATTTCCTGAATGTGCACAAGTTTCGATGAAGATGAGGTAAAATATAATTGTGAAAAATAACATGTGAACTGGCAATTATGAGAACTAAATTTGAGCTTTTGTGCACCACTAAGTAGCCTAAAGTTTTGGAGGTCACAAATCTGCCGCTGTATTTGTTACCACCAAGCAAGCAATCGAGAACGAGTAGAATGAGAGTTCAGAGGCATGTGTTTTTCTTTAGCGAATGAATCGCCATCTCTCATTCCGTGCCTTATTCCCCGATTCCTCTTTACAACCTCGGCGTGCGTTGGCTGGCCATGCTGCTCAGTTCAGTCCTGGACAATCAGCTATGGGCAATTCAGCGGGCTGAGGAAGCCGCTAGGAGGCAAGACCTTCTAGCCGACACCTAGGCGGGAGCCCAGCCCACTAACACGCCGAACATAAAATAAAGCTTTTCCCAATCATTCACCGTTCACAACACTCGCTCGCAAACCACTGATGTATTTCTGCACTATTTTCACAATAACAGAAACTCCGTCCTTCACAAGGCATGCCGAAGCAGAGAGGAGATAGAAAAAAACACACACTTGGTTCGAATAAATTCGTTCACGAACCTCCCATGTAACGAAATGTTTGCTGCTCCTTGAGGAGTGAAGTAATGCAATACCCACAGGGTATATACTAACCTTTATCCACCTGTCAGCTTTGGTGTCGTAGCTCTCAATGTAAGCAGTGGGGGCTCCTTGCATCCAACCACCCATGGCGAACATGACTTCATGCGGAATGCGGGGACGAGCGAACAAGGGCGTCGGCACTTCGTCGTTGTGCACCACCACGTCAAGATCGTACAAAAACCGCAGTGTGTCGATGACCAACGGCCTGAGAGGTAAAGAAAAGTGTCTCTTCCTCAATAATTTGTTCCGTGAAGGTAAGGCTCTTAAAACTTGTTTCCAGTACTAAGCTTGGGACTGACTTTGCTATACCGTTTTCTATTTTTGGTTCTAGAAACAAGAGCGTTGTGGTCGCTAAGATTTATACTACATGGTTCTTGAACGAAGCAGCGCTTCTGACAAGCGGCGTGCATTCTTCTCATCTAGCATTACTTGCCCGCTCTCATGACATGCTTTACCGGCTACTCTAGAACCCTTAGGATCCATCTTTTGTCTATCGCGTGATTCAGCACAAGTCCGCTGGTGTGCTCAGGTGAATTGCTATGAACTAAGGTGACAAGGACTTGTCACTTTCCTCAAAGCTATATAAACTAATAATAAAAACATGCTATGTGGAAGCAGTTATTGCGCTAGCAAATAATGGCAGAAAGATTAGCAATAACCATAATAATTGCAATATAACATGGTCGTGAAGTCCACCTGAGTTGTTCGTTCGTTTTCCTGACGCATGCTCCTCTAGTATTAAGAGTTTCGATTTCCAGGTCGATACGCCAATCTGCTGCTAAACAGAGATTGTCAGGTCGATACGCCAATCTGCTGCTAAACAGAGATTGTTCAAGAATATTGTCAGAAAAAATTATTGATCATCTTCCCGAAGGAAAACTTGATGGCGTGCAAAGCAGCAGTAGTGCGCACGGTGAAGACCCGGTTGAAATGGGCGTCGATGCATGGGCTGGAAGAAGAGTTTGAAGCGAAGCTCTGTGTAGCGTTTACTAGAGTGAAGTTTTCTTTTAAAGGCAAAGACACGGAAGGCGGATTGGGTTTCGTGCATGTTCTATCGTTGATAAACAAGGCCAAAACAGTCAGAAGCAGGCGTACACTCACATCCTGCAAGCCATTTTCCATGACAGGCCATGTCCCTATGATTGCTGCGGATGTGCAACGAAAACTGTCTAGTGTGTCCACTCTACGTGTTGTCGACCTTGCGGGTAGTGGAGAGGACGACGCGAGCAAGAAGCGTGTTGCAAGCGGGTGGATGGGACGGCAGCTGCTACGGGTGAGGGAGAAAGTGACGCCAACATGCAGCTGTGGCTTAACCTTCTTAGCATCGCTGCGACGCCTGCGGCGAGGGGGTTCATATGGACGTATGGTACAGTGTTATACGGGCTAGTCAAAGAGCTGCTTCGAATCTAAAAGGTATGATTGAACGGAGCGTATGTATCACCAGTCAGCGGCACGTCACGTTCAGTTACATTTCTCACAATGTGACTTATCCTCATGTCATTTGGTGCACCCAAGTGTGCTAATACCTTTATGAACGCTGAGGTTGCAGTTTTTAATTAGTCATCGCCATCAAGGAGCCCACCGGATACATGCGGTTTAAAAGTGTTGTCAATTCCCGTGATCGACTACGGTGCGTACCTGCAAGATTCGTTGTCCGAGACAAACTTGTGTGACTTGATCTTCTCGACGAAAAAGTTCGTGTCCACAAGACCCGTCCGCACGCAGCGCAGCAGCCGAGCAATGTGCTGCTGCCGATCGGCTGAATCGTGCTCGATCCAGCGCACCACCGCTTTCCACACGGTCTCCTCTTTGACGATGTTCAGGTTCTCGTCCGAAAGGATCGCTTCCACTTCGTCGATGTTCAGGCTGAGCAGCTCCTCGCTTTTCTTCGACACCTCGATGAAGTTTTGCATCAGGTAGCTGAGAAAGAAACGGAAGCTTCTAATGAGGCTCACGTGGCCCTAATTATGTAAAAAACCACGTATAGCTCTAATCAAGGACAGGAAGACGAAGCCTAACTTCCAGCTTAGTTTATTGTGCAGAGCACGAATACATATATAGGAGTCAAAGAACTATGTGATAAAAGATGGACAATACAAAGATGGGTAAGGCAAAAGAAGAAAAAACAAAAAGACAAAAATCTAAGAGCAATATCTAAGAAAACTATTGAAGACCAAAAAATCACTATTTGCGAGCACCGTTACAATAATGAACTCAGTTGGAAGTCCGCGCTCGTCTTCTTTTCCGTTTTTGTCGTTATGAGCTCGCGCTTTAGCAATCGTCATGACCTACCAACTAGCCCAAGCCGTCACGTTTCTAACCATGGGTAGAGAGTATAACAGTGGTCATGTTATTCCGTTAGGAATTATGTAGACATTTTAGGGTCATTTCCGCCGTCTCTTTCGACGTCGGCGTTGCTGTGACGCGATAACGCCACCCCGCCTGTCATGTGGTCTTTCATGCAAATGAAATCATGCGAGGCTAGCCGATGATATCGTTTCAAATTGGTGTGCAGGACCCGGCCTTGTTTTGCCACGCGAAAGGCGTTGGCCGTTTCGGAGGGAGGGCTGTGTGGTTAGTGCAGCAACTGCTCACTTCAAGCAGCCTGGCGCCATCACGCGCGCTTGGTGTCGACAACAATAAACAGAACGCTTACAAATATGTACACGATGTACTCACACCCTCAATTTGTACCGATGTGCTTAAACCTTTAGTGTCACCAGCTAGAATAGAATCATTATGCCGTTATAACTACAGAGTAGGAATTCACATTTGGTGAAGAGCTAGCGTCCAATAATTGTTCGTTGTTGAGTAGGTCTGTGCAGAAAAGAAGGTTTCTGCGCGCTCTAAATTGCCTTCCCACTCACTTGTACGCCTTGGAGGCGAGATCGGAGCAGTTGTACAGCTTTGACACGTTGTGAATGGATATGCAGTTTTCAGGAGACATGATGGATTGGAGGAAGTCGCAGCAGTCCTTGACCATGCCCATAACGCAGAGGTAGTCGGCGGCCTCGAGCAGGTTCTCCACGTTGTCACAGCCCACCCACGTGACACGCTTGTAGGCGAACTCCACGATGATGGCCATTATCGCCTTGGACACACCCGGAACCAAGACCTCCTTGCGCAGTACTCTGTTCAAAGTACTCCAGAAAAGGGCCCTAAAAGGTATTTAGTCTAGATAATGACACTACACATTATGCTCGCCGCTTTTTCATATACATTTACGCACTAGGAAAGCTATATCTTCCAGCTCATCCGAATGGTACGTGGCACGGCAACTTTACTAATAACCCGTAACTTTCGCTTTCAGGCCAGCCGGTACACATTTCAAGTACTAGATTCCTTGCGAACATCAAAATGATGTATCCCGATGCTTTAGATGACTCTTTTGGGTTCAGTTTTTTAACTTCAGTTTCACTTCATAATTCTGTGCTGAAGCCATAAACAAGCACGTTACTTTTAAATAAATTACTTCAGGCTTTGGAAATGTCATAATAAGCCGTGTGCAACGTGTCAAACCACAAACTAAAGGTAATGACGATGCGATAAGACAAAGACATGGGCATGGGCGTTCTCTTGGGAGGGGGGAGGTGGTGTTGAAGCTGCTTTTTCTGGTTACCTAAGTGGAGGGTGGGGCAGCTGTGTGACACCTACACTCCACAGTTTCCTAAAATTAACTAGAGCGGACTCTGGCACTGCAGTCATTCAGTGATCATGGGAATGATGGGTGGTACATGGATTTACCTAGTCTTCGTACTTGCGGGAGGCGAATCCCACTTGCGGCTTCGTTTATTGCTGCGTGGTTTTCTTTCTAATGAAAGACCGAATGCTTTTGAACTTTGTGACCCGAACTTTGTGACCCGAATCGTAAGCGTAAAAAAATAAGGTGGTGAATAAAGCAGAACCGTGGTACATTTGCTGATTTTCATTTCTTGAGGGAATGACGTTAAGCCACACAAACACACATGGAGCCAGAACTACGAATTTTACTCAAATACGTGTACCACCTCTCATTCCCATGCTCGCTGAAGAGCCCTGCGTTGCAACTCCCGCAGACACTAGCGCCAGAATTCTCTCTATTGTATATTTATGAAACACTATGCTTCACCCACCTGTCCCGTATGGAACACCCTGCACGCACGAACCTTCGGATAAAGATTGTACCATAGGCTGTGAGTAGGCAACTATGTAAAATTATAATCTTTCGTTAGAGCTTCTCGATTTTTCTTCCTGCAGGTCTAACCTCCTACATGCATTGAGTTTTCTAACAGTGGTGTTTGAAGGAACCTGAATTATTGCAACACACAAGGGAGCACTTTCATTTCAATTATTGTACCCTCAGGGCCAAACAAGGCATTAAGGAGGGGAGTGGTGACAATAAGAAGTCTGTACAGCACATGTAAAACAAATAGAGATTTAATATAAAAGAACAAAAATAAACATAAGCAAACCGTTACAACGCATAAAGTGAAGGAAAGGTAAAGAATGAATACAAACAAAAATACACGAAAAATAGAACAGCACAAGAAAAACAGACATCAAATATATACGAGTGAATAAATGGCATTCTAGTTAGCAATGTTGTGAGAGCAATACGAAACAAGGAATTATCACCCATATATACAATGTCTTGGGGAAGGTGGTTGCACTTTAATGACGTCCTAGGAATGAATGATTGACAAAATGTGTTTATGCTGCGTGAGAATGGTCGATGCGAGGTGATCCATAATATAGATTATGAATAAGCGTGTCATGCAACGTTGGGTGGTGAAATATTTTACAAAGCCCCGCCGCGGTGGTCTAGTGGCTAAGGTACTCGGCTGCTGACCCGCAGGTCGCGGGTTCGAATCCCAGATGTGGCGGCTGCATTTCCGATGGAGGCGGAAATGTTGTAGGCCCATGTGCTCATCCACCCATGTGTCCACCCATGTGATTTGGGTGGACACAAACGTCCACCCATGTGATTTGGGTGGACGTTTAAGAACTCCGGGTGGTCGAAATTTCCGGAGCCCTCCACTACGGCGTCTCTCATAATCATATGGTGGTTTTGGGATGTTAAACCCCACATACCAATCAATCGAAATATTTTATGAAACAGTGTTCAACGGGAAATTTGGCACCTGGCTGCAAGAGATGAAATTGATAGGTTAGTTTTCATGGCTGTTACGCTGGCAGTTTGTTTATAAATGGAAAGAATAAAACGAGCTGCGTTACTCTGGAATAGTTCTAATGCGTTAATTATGATTGTGTTATGAGGGTCGCAAACAGCTGAAGCATATTCTAATTTCAGGCGGAATAAAGTTTTATACAGTAACAGTTTTAAAGAGTCCGGAGTATGAAAAAAGTTTTGCCTGAGGTAGCCAAAGGTGCGGTTTGTGTTGTTATCGACGTATTTAATGTGTGTTGCCCAAGAAAGGTTGGATGCGATATGAATTCTTGAGTATTTGTATGAGGTTACTTGCTTTAAGGGGAGGTTATTTAGGTAGTATACTTGTGAATAGTTAAGTGACCTAGATGCATGCAAACTGTTAGGAAGAATGGCAATAAAGTTAACCTGCATGAATATCTGAAGACTATGAACAGAAATCTCAACACTCAGAATATCTATAATACTGTTGCAGGACTTTCATGTAGTGCATCGGATACCTAAATGTAGAAGCATTAACAAGAAATGCATAACACAGGTACAAGCGCATGAGCTAGCTCACGTACACACACCACAGAATCACATATGTGAGTGAATGTATGAGTCAATCACATATGTGAGTGTCTGGTTGGAACTTGTGGCAAGCATATACGGATAACTAGCGTGCCCAAGCATCGGCTCTGTTGAGCGCAGTACAACCTCTTGTTTGACAGTTACAGCCTTTTAAGGTCTTCGAGAACAATAACGTGGCTTGCAAAACCTAGATATTCCAGTTGAAACTCGATTTATTGAAGTGATGAGGGCGCTAAGGTGTTACTTATACAGGAGATATGTAAAACCAGGAAAGACATTTTTTGGGTTCTTCACTATCCAAAATTGTAACGTAGCCTCACACCGACGCCACCACGGCATTTTATTTCGCACTAATACCCGCCTGCACTTGTAAAAAGTACTCGAGTGAAGCCCGAGCAAGAGTTCCCCTCATGTTGGGGCGATACAGGTGGAGTACACAATCACGTAAAACCAGGAAAAGCTGGCGATATTTAAAAAAAACTCGAGAGAGTAGAGCATTAGAGTTTCAAAGAGATGATTAATGCCATTTGTCGCACAAAGAATCAGATAGTGAAGGAACGACCGTGTTCCTGTGAACGCATTCGTAGAGACCTCAAATAGCCATTGGTCAGCGCCAAACGATACGCAAAATCGCCACCAGTCTATAGGCACGCCTTCGTAGAGATAAAGCCAATTTTCTGACTAGTGTGGCTAGTTGTTATAGCGCGACTACGTTACAGCGCACCTCTGCAAAAACCATTGATCCCTCCGCCTCAGGAATCGGTATCACATTAAAGTGAAACCTGCACATTCAAACCTCCACAAAAGTTCTATTGCAGGTCTTAAGCAAATAATATTGTCACTCGATGACAGTTTTGACTAACAGAGAGACGTCTAAAAGCAGCATGTTGTGTGAAGCATTTTCTATATAAGTACCACTATCAGTCATCAAAGAAGACAGAAGCGAATGGAAAGCACCGCCACGAAAAAAACAGAACTGGGCAGATAAGAACAAAAAAAAAACTGATATCTTGCAATATCTTGGATTACGCATATATTAATAAATTTGAAGAACACGCCAATGTTTGCGCCGTATGTTATGCGCTTTTGAAATTATTAGTGATATGCTGCAATATACACGCCACAGGAGGACAGCCATGTAGTGTCCCATAAGTAGTGTCCTACCATGTAAAACGACGAGTAAACTGCATTGATAGCGTCAGCCATTCAATCCCGCTGTCCTGTGGAAGGAAATATTTGGTATAAACAGGAAGATGCGTAAATCAGTGACTAAAAGAGCATATCTACAACATAAATATTGCAGTGAGAGGTCATCTAGGACTGTACTGCATGCAAAACATCTAGCCAGCCTAGTCGGAACAAATTCATGAAAATACTTTGCGTGGAACCCTCGGGGACGAAGAAAGGAGACCAACAAGCGCAATCTGACAACTTGCTTATTTTTGAAATAAAAAAGCTTTGCTTATAACACTGCGCAATCTAGGCTAATCAACCAGACAACACACTATACGCGCATATAACAATGCGCAAGCACTCTGCGACGCATTTATGTGAGTTCTCCTCGTGGGAAGATTCGGGTGGCGTTTCTTGCCTTTCTCTTATCACAAAATATTTCCTGGCACCAAAACCCTCTGTACTTCCAAATAGGCATGTGATATTGCTCGTTACGGACATTAGCATCGCAATTAAGGAAGATAAAAACGTGCTACAACATTTGCAACTGTCCTGTACCTTATCGCCTCGGCCATTATGCTTGGCTATGGGCTCTGGTCCAGAAGCACTGGTTATGCTAAATGTTGTTATCCACAAGCCATAGACCATTTGTTGTTCTCAAAGAACTCAGAGGTTCCGTATGCGACAGCTTGCCTGATTGTGAGTAATAGAAGAGCTGCTAAAACCGAAGCTGTCGATGTTGCTAGCTTTAAGGGCCTGAAACCAAGATGAATCGCCAATCTTGTCCGGTGGGCTTCATCAACGAGGAGAAGAATGTTGCACATATCCGGGAGAAAAACGAAGACCAGTGAGCGTACTGGCTGCCACAAGCTAGACATATAGAGAAGACGACGACGCTGGCCGCTTCAGCGCTCAATAAACTCCATGACCTAATAAACGACACCTTCAGTCGTATACGTCTCCGTCGCCATCGTGACCAACAACATGATCGTTAAGGTGATTAACTGCTTGGCATGTAAGAGTAATGTCATGACAAATATTACTTATCTCATTTCGTGAAGAAAGAAACCTAGCACTTTACGCAACTATTCCCAATTAAAGAGAGCGATATCAGCTCTATAAACAGGGCAGCGTCTTCTATAAGCTCACCTGAAGTACTCGCTGCAGCTGGCCATGACGACTGTGTGCACGGGGAACTCTCCTTCGTCCGAGGTCTTGAGGAGACCATCGCAGAGCTTGCCAGCACCGCGCATGTCCCACAGAGCTTCCAGGGTCTGCTGGCCCAGCGTCTCGTCGGGCCCATCCCCACAGCTACCCGGCATGTTGGCGGACCACGCCGCCTCCGGCCACAATCCCGGCCTGGCGCCGTGACAGCCCGACACCAGCTGTGCGTCGATCTGCCACGAGAAGACGTCGCGCGGCCGCATCTTTCTCTTCTTCTCACTCTTCGCTCATGGCTATGATGACGATGTTGGTGATGATGGTGGTATCTTTTATTTTACGAGGTCACCTGCGTGGTGCCTCAGAATGGCTCCACAAGTGAAGCGATTCTTTTAACCTAGTAAACGGTAGTCAACTATGTGAATCTCTGCCCGACAAATGCTTTAATGGGAAATACAATAAGGCAGCCCTAACGGTGATATTATGGAGTCCGAAGTTAAGGCAGTTTTGAACCAAATCGAAACCGCAGCAGCAGCCGGCGAAGATAGAATCGCTAATGTTGATGATGAAGCGAGGGAACCGTGTGAGTAATGATTGACGAAGGAAAATAACTCCTGATTTATCGAAACATAGTCTTTCATGTGGTCGCCTCTGTGTATAATCGTTTATCCCTCCTTAATCGTTGATACCAATGATCACTCTCGCACCTTGGCATCTGGCCCATAGGGATGATCGACAAAAAAGAGGATGACCTATTCAAATTGAGTATGCGAGTGAGTGAGTGAATCAACTTTATTCCGGTCACATTAGATGCGAGTAAACGCAACGTCATCTGGCAAGGCCGAAACGGGGATGAACAGGTTAAACCTGAACGCCCTCGTGTGAGCCCTCTGGACGGCAACGATTTTAGAAGTAAATGCTGGGCCTTGTCCGTGAGGAATACGCCTCTGTAGGTCCTGCTTTCTACTGAGGAAATGAAAAAAAAAAAAACGATCTCATTGAGTAAATGTGCGAGAACTTTGTTGAAAGTGTTCGACGATGACCAGCAGGGTGGGGTCACATACACACAAAAAATAGTCTCAGGTTCCAATATGCATTCTATTAGTAGAGCAGAACCTTGAATAGTGGCACATACCCACGCAGGGGAGTTGGAAAAAAACGAGTAGTTTTCAGAAGAAAGTGTTAATTATTTCTTTAAGAAGACTCGAAGGCGAAAGTCATCTTGTTTTTCCTCGCAGCTGATATATTGAAGCTGCCTTGCCACCCATCCAAAACTTAGTCAAGATCGGAGGCTTCCCAACTGGTTTTACATTTAGTCCGTCATCAGTCTACTTCGCACCAGGGTAGGATGCACTTTGATGACATCATCGGGTGACATCACGACTCATCACGTTATACTTTCGAAATTATGTACTTTTGTCCCATCAAACAACCCAACGTATTGTTGGGTGCTATACTATTGAAGAAATCTGTGTGATGAACTGTTATCTTTCCGTATTGTTGTTAGAGTAAGAAGAAGCGCTTAAAACTGCTGTTAGCAACTTAGATTTCCGAAAGAAACTCAACTGCTCTACGTTTATTTCATGAAGAAATGAATAAGAAAAAATATAGATGCATTTTTGCGGTTATTTTAATTCATCGCCCCTGAAGGAAATATCTTTATATTTTCTATTATCGAAGATGAGCATGCAAGAAGCAAGTATTAAATTCACTAGCACTACATCTGTGTGTAGAAGGTGAGACACAAGCCCACCACTTCAAAAGAAAAATACAAGGTACGTGACATGGTACATAGGCGCAGTCGCCAAGCGTGTACATCCTTTTGAATGGTAGATTGCGTTTCACGCAAAAATAATATTAACGTTTGGCGAGCTTCGTGCATTCATTCGTTGATGGACTATGTGTATGTTACAAGTAGGCGTCAGTAAACGCAATTTATTCGCCTACAATCGGCTCGAACCGCTCTCAAGGAGGCGCCGCTGCGTACATTTGTATGTGCCCAGTTGGCCGCTTATACACTCTAGTTCGGTTAGGGTGCTGCCACCTGTAGCCCAATTTCAGCGCGGAAGCAGCTGCATTGTAAATGCGCGCTCTCACTGGGCCTTGAAGGGAGCGAAGGTAGTAACACTTGCCGAAAATGCACTCGCTTCGCAGCCTAAGCGGTCGGAAAACTACGCCATTGGGTTGACGCGAAAAAAAAAAATGGTTGGATACGAAATGTTTGGCCACACGATCGCTTGCTTTACCAGTTCCCAGCTTGGTTGCAGTGTCTCAAACCATACGACATGAAGAAGTCACAGCTTAGCCGCAAAGGCGGAGCAATGAACTCACTAGCTACACTTTCAAAGGTCATGCGCAGAATGGAAAGCAGATCGAAACGTGCCCGGCGTTTTTCGCGCACAAATTACGCACGAAACGCACTCACACGTACGAATGCATGCGAATAGGTGTCTCATTTGTTACTTCGCTGAATGTGAAATGCGCGCGCTTTTCCCGAACGAAGACTGCAATGATTGCAGTGACCTTTGTGCGCGTGGTAACTACAGCAGAATCGTTCCACGTTAAGCCTGAGGCCAGCCAAGGCGTACGATCCTCTCCCCCTCACCAACGTGAGATAAGGGCGCGCGAAGGGCCAGGCAAAATAAGCGTTGGAGATTAGAGTGGGTGCCGCTGCGTGATGTGGCGACGTGCGCTCAATGCGCCATCTTTCTGATAATGCCGAAAGCACAGCAGCGGTGAGTGTTAGATGTAAATTGCTTGCGTTTGAATGGTGCAGAACGTTCTCCGGGGTGGCTCAGTTGTTAACGTCGACGCAGAGGTCCCACGTTCGACTCCGCACGGCGAAGTGCTTTTTCTGCATGTTTTCTTTCTTGCGTTGTCATATATATATAGATACGTATATATATACGGCGCACGACGCCGACGCCGGCGGCAAAATCCCGCCGAAAATGTCCGTATAATTGCTTTCGCAATAAAAAGTTAGCCACAAATTCAACCTGGTGACGAAGGCGAAGACTCCCATCGGCACAATTGCAAATACCCAAACAGCATGACAAAGCTCACCGCCTCAACAAGAATGCGTTTATCGAGAGCCTGCCATAGCTTAATAGCAGTGGAAGTAGAAGGAGGTGCAGCAGCTTCAAGTCAATATGCCCTACGCGTCTCGTTTTTTTTTTTTACGATAGCGATTATATGAACACTCTCGGCATGATTTAGCCACAGACTACTGCGTTGACGTGGGCGGCGCCGTCACTGACCGTATATGTGTATGTATCTATATATATGAAAGCGCAAGAAACAAAGATGTCCTTAAAGCGACTTTGGTGCGCGGAATCGAACTTGGGACCTCTTAAACGTGAGCGCGAGGCGTTAATCACTGAGTCATGGAAGAGCACGTCCCTCAACGTTCAAGCGGCAAGCTATTTATACCTACCACTTACCGATGGTGACGGGCATCTTGGGGGGGGGGGGGATTATCGTGTTTTGAACATTACAAGCAAGATGGCGCAATGAGCGTGCGTCGCTACATTGTCACTATATGCCGGCGCGCGCTCTCATGTTCCAGCGTACTCGCGCGCCCTTATCTCGCGGTGGGGAGAATCGTACGTCTAGGCTGCCCTTTGGCTTTCACCGGAACAATTTTGTTGTAGTCACTGGGCGCACAAATGTCACTGTAATCGTTGTACAGTCTACGTTTGCGAAAAGATCAGGCTTTCCAGACACATCGAAGAAACAACTGAGACGCTTATTCGCGTTCGTCTTTCCCTATGAGTACGTTTTGTGCGTTATTTTGCGTGAGAAACGCGGCGCACGTTTCGATCTGCTTGCCATTTTGCGGGTGACCTACCAGTTTGTTGCTATCACGTTCATTGGTTCATTTTTGCGGCAAATATGTGACTTTTTGCAAAGCCTACTCCGCCGCTGCCCGTGTGGTGGCTCGGGTCATTCCGTCTTTCTGAACGTTGTTTTTCCTGAAACAACATTTGAAAAGATGCCAACTGTTTCTTTTTAGTTCATCACGTGAATAACAAAAAAATTGGGTACCAAATATAATGAACAGAAAATCTGCTAAACATAATCAATCATCATTTTCGTTATGTCTTCATTTAATTTAGTTAGACGACAATATAGTGTGTCCACATGACTCGGGCACAGCAAACCATATACAGCGCGAAGCAATGACATCATTGCATTATTCACTAAAACCATTCTGCAATATCTCTCATTATTGAACACGAAAATGGTATTCATAAGACGTTCTATACATAAATAGCACAGCTTTTAGCGAAGAACGCAACAGCCATTATTTATTTATTTATTTATTTATTTATTTTATACATACTGCACACCACAGTTGTGGTTCTGGCAGGACGAGCACTTGAATAGCACAATAATACAAAAATAGCAAAAGGTACAAAAAATGAAACGGCGCACATTGCATTGTCAATCCAACACACAATTAACAAGACTAACAAAAAATGGGGCTATACAGTATCTAATAAGTATGGCTCAGCAATGAAATTCCATTCAGCCACGGTACGCGGGAAAAATGAAAATTTGTAAGTATCGGTATGCGCTTGGTATGGTGTTAGCGATCTAGGGTTATGGTGCCACGTGTGTTTTGTGGTCAGGGCTGATATATGCAGGGAGGGGTCGATAGCCAATTCATGTTTAGTAAGTGAGCAGAGGAAATCGAGACGAAATTTTTGTCTTCTTAACTGAAGCTTGGGAATGTTATTGGCAATCATTAATTCAGAGGGAGAATCCGTGCGACAAAATTTTGAAAAAATGAACCTGACAGCTTTCCTCTGAATATTTTCCAATTTATCGATGTTATTTTTGGTATACTGGTCCCATACTAAAGCAGCATACTCAATTTTTGGTCTAACGTATGAATGGTAGCAAAGAAGTTTAACACTTGGAGGCGAATTACGAAGTTTGTGTCTCAAGAAACACAGTTTTCGAAAAGCGGAGGAGCAGATGTTTTCTATGTGCAAGTTCCAGGAAAGATTACTAGTGAACGTTACGCCTAAGTATTTGAAGCTGTTGACTTGGTTCACCGCGCATGATCCCAGTGTGTACTGAAATTGGAATAGAGATTTTTTGCGCGTTATGCGGAGGGAAACAGTTTTCTCTGCGTTGACAACCATGCCCCAATCCCTGCACCAACTGTATATATTGTCCAGGTATGTGTTAAGTTCTATTTGATCTTGCATGCTGGAGATTTCACAGAATAAAATACAGTCATCTGCAAACAGCCGGACATGAGTGGTGGGTGTAACTACAGTGAAGATATCATTGATGTATAACAGAAAAAGCAACGGCCCCAGAACACTACCTTGAGGCACTCCGGATGTGACAGGAAGACAGCTCGAGGCATGACCATCAATCAAGACATACTGCTCTCTATTCATCAGATACCTAGACACCCACGCTACCAATTTATATTTTTTAATTTTTGAATTCATTTGTCATGAGGAACTTTGTCAAATGCTTTGCTAAGATCAAGAAAAATTGTGTCTACCTGAACATTATTATCAAGGGCTTTTGCAAACTCGTGTGTGACGGTGACTAGTTGAGTCACAGTCGAATAGCCTTTCCTAAAACCATGTTGGAAGCTTGTTAGAATCGAGTGTCTTTCAAGGAATTCAAGAATACGGTTGGCTATGATATGTTCAATTAATTTGCAGCATGTTGAAAGTAAAGATATAGGACGGTAGTTATCCAGAATTAATCGATCCCCTTTTTTAAAGATAGGGATGACTCTAGCGATCCTCCAGTCACGTGGTAGTGTTGCAGTTAACAGGGACGCTTGGAAAATTACAACAAGAAATTTGGCGACGCATTCAGCATAACGCCGAAGAAACACATTGGGAAGGTCATCAGGACCACAGCATTTTTTTGCTTTCAAGTTTAAAAGCATTGAAACCAATCCAGAATAAGAAATGAAATTCGCTTCACATGGTTCAAACAAAAACGTTTCTGGTACACATATTGCTGAATTGGCAAACCGCTCTGAAAATAACTGTCGAAGTGATTTGCGATGTCACTGCGATTTGTAACCGTGCGCCATTTGACAGAAATTGACGTCACTGGCTTTTTGTTATCGGATAGATAACTCCAGAACTTTGTTGGGTCGCTTTTAATAAAGTTTGGCATTAACGTTTTAAAGTAATAGTCTTTGGATTGTTGCACTTCACTTGCCAGGCTTCTTTGTAGCTTTTGGATCACATCTCGCTGGGCATGCCTCTTTTCAATTTTTTAATTTTCCGCTTTAGATGGATGATACTGCGTGCCATCCAAGGTGTGCGTTTGTTAGTTTTTTTACGTTTGTTCGGTACAAAGTTGGGGATACAGTAGCGGCATACTTCCAAAAAGCGATCCTAAAGAGCGCATGCGTCATAGACATCATTGCTGAAGTCAACTAAGGCCGCTTCCATATGTTCAATCACGCAAGCGTCGTTTGCTCTAGAATAATCTTTAAAAGTTTGAATGGACGCTTTTTTATAACAAACGAATTTCAGGAGCGGAATAGATACGCTGACAAGGCTATGATCCGATAACCCTTGTTCTATTAATACAGAGTGCTCAGAAAAGTCGCGATTCACAAACACCAAGTCTAAAATAGAGCTCGACTGTCCTTGTACACGAGTAGGTTGCTTAACTAGTTGAATTAGGTCGTGTGTGAGCATGATGTTAAAAATAGCATTCTCATTTTTGTTAGGCTGCGAACAAGTTTGCAACCGGTCCCAGTCGATGGTGGGCAAATTGAAATCACCTATTAAAAATATTTTTTTATTAAGATACAGGGACATATGTGCTTGCAACGTGATTAGATAATCTGGAGCTGAGTCTGGAGGCCTGTAGCACGCATACAAAAGAAAGCTATGGCCCCAGCACGTATTCTGTAGGCATAAACATTCAAGACTGCCTACATCTGCTAGAATCCTAGCCTCTAATGGCGGCTTCACTAGGACGGCTACGCCCCCTACTCTGGTGGCCCGGTCTTTGCGAAATACGTTGTAATGGGGCGGAAAAACTTCTTCATCACCTATTTCACTTCTCAACCAAGTTTCAATTATTACGGCTATGTGCGGACCATGTTGCAATAATTGAATTTCCAGTGAATCTATCTTATTAATGATACTGCGTGCATTTATATTCAGTAGCCTTAGTTGTTTTTCACTTACCACATTTTTTGTGTTTGAGCAAGACGATGTGATCTTCGCAGTGAATGAATCGGCGGAGCGTACAGTTGAGACGCTGACATGCCTTTAAATTAGCTCTGTAATTGCCCTTGGCTTCGCGTAATTGGGCGGCTTGACTCTGCGATTTCGTTTTTTTGGACAGGAACTTTGTTGTTTTTCTCGTCATCCCAGACATAGGCCTTTTTGTTTATGTATAATCTATCAAAACTAAGTGAAGTTTTCTCTCCACTTTCGCGGTTTTTCTTAGAACTTTGCCAGAGCTTCCTCCTCAACTCCCTCACTCTTCTTGAAAAATCCTCGCCTATCGAATATTTGTGCCTTTTAATTTGATTCCTTTCTTCAAAATGGCAACTTTGTCCCTTGAGTCCAGCGGCTTGAAAATTACTGACCTTACTTTTCTGGGCGATGGCCTTCCCAGCCTATGAATGCGCTCTATACCCACAGGATCCAAATCAAGAATGCCTTTGACTATCTCTTGGTTTACAGTATGTTCCAACGTGTCGCTACTTTCGTCCTCAGCTTCAGGTAATCCGTAATTGATAAGGTTAGACCTTCTGCTACGATTCTCGAGGTCATCTAGCTTGTTCTCAAGGGTTTGAATTGTAGTAGACATGGAAGCAATCTGTTCTTGGCATGAGGAGACCTTGGTTTCAAGCAATGTTAAGGCATCAAGTTTCCTTTCAATATCTCCAAGCCGCTTTTCTTTGGTTTCTTTAATATCATTAGCGATTCCGTTAAGTTGTTTCTCTATTTTAGCCAGGTCTGGACCAGGGTTGGTCTCAATATCCCCTCCTAGCAAGGGTATCTTCCAGCACAACGAAGCAGCGTCATACATCAAGCAACAAATCTCTGAACAGAAAAGCCGTGGGCACGGCAGCACCACCACAAATGGGTCGCTAGAGCAAAAGCACTTTCCGTAATGCTTTCTCACCTGTATAATAAACAGGAATGGGTTAGCAGCGGTCAGCATGTTTGTGGTGCCACCGTGCCCAGTGATCGTGCCTTGAGCAGGGTTTCCTTTTATAGCCGAGTAGACGGGTGTCGTCATCCGCAGCGCCATCACGTGACGTTCTGCGCGCGCAGTGGACGAGTGACGGGGCAGCAAAGTCCATGACAACCTTTCCAAGTGGTACGGCACGAGGCAGTCGGTTTTCTCTTGGTCATCTTTTTGTTATCTTTCAGTGCACTCTTTGCCAAGAAGACGTCGCTTGGGTCATTGTTTTTATATCAACCGCCCGATTCCTACGATTATTTCAGTTTCATAAAATAATTTTAACTTTGTTGTTCAAGCGTATCAGGTAGTCCATTAGACGGTGTTCTAAACGAAAGACGTACTAGCTTTCAAGGTGTGAATGGAAAATTTTTGAAAAGCTGTTTTCTGAACAGATGGTCATTTTGAAATTATTGTGCTAACGCAAGGCGTACACTAGCGTCTACAAAGACCGGTTGGCTATATAACATACCTCAAGCCACGTAGTTTGGAGCACTGCATGGGACTGGGCTTGCCTGAAAGCCCGGGCTTGGCCCGGCCCACAGGGTGGCTAAAATTGTTCGATCGGGTCTAGGTCAGGTTCGGGCTCATCACCTTCGGGCTCCGGTACAAGTAAGGTCCTTTTAGGCCCGGGTGTCACACATATCAGTATTATGACGTTTGTATTCTGTGGCTTTGTTGTTTGAACTTACTGTTAAACTTATTTTGTTGACTGAAAAGCTGACGGCTTCCGATATGAAGCTTTCTGAAGCAACAGAGTATGCCTGATCCACGTGAAATGACCCTTCATATCGGCGGTAGAAGAAGAGGCAGAGCCTTGAATCTGCGGCACACACCCACGCCGGGTGATTGGTCAAAAAACGGGTAGTTCTGACGAAATTCTGTAAATTTCTTTGCTCTCGTCTTCAAAACAAATGAGAATGATCAAGCAAAAAAACCAAATATGAGAAATTGATAGAGATAACGCATATAGAAAGTGAAGCCAATAATTACAGCAACAGCAATGAAGAACTGAGTAACTAAAGGAATTCGAAAATAAGTACTTTAGCAGTAAAGATATGTTCTACAGTCGGAATCTCTTTGAAGATTTATTAAACTCCTTCAAACCATTGACAACTTTCCAGTCACTGAATTCCAGGGAGAAAGCCCCTAAAGAAAACACATTTGGAGTGTTCACTCTAATCTAATCAGACGGAAGGTGGCATCTGATGCAATTTTGTGCAATAAAGCGTATCTTACACAATATATTAGAAAATGGTCTGTTGCCTCAGGGTTTCCAGAAAACCGACAATTAGGGGAAGCAGCCAGGCTGGCTTAATGTAATTAAAAATAAAATAAGGAGTTGGAAACGACAGCCTAGTGATGGCGACTTGAAATGCATGCGTGTGAGATATTTTAGTATTCCGACAATGATTATTGTGTGGAAATTTCGAATTGTTCATTATGCACGGCAAAGAAAATTCTTTTAACACAATTTTTCTCCTAAAGTTTGCCCCTTTCATGAATTTTTATGCTGTTAGTATGTGAATAACAGGGAAATTTAACGATGACTTAGCAAACGCATCTGTTATTTCAATAAGAGAGAAATCCTAAGCCCTGGTACCCAAGCCTATTTAACCAAAAGTATATACGGTTGAACTAATATTTTGAAAGTACTCAGCACTTGGAAGTTCTTATTTGCAGTGAAACGAGAACACACCGACAGCGACTCAGTTAAACTTACGGCTGAACTAGTTGATGCTGTTAATGGGCTGAATTATTGCAAGAAACTCTGCTACAAAAATGGATACAGAATGCGGAAGGCATAGAGAAAATTACCAATCTAGATTAGGAGCGAAGATACTAATTCCACATTTTTTCTTCATTCTGCGAAGCATCCGTCACAACGACTGTCTTTATTGTTCAATGAACCAAAAAATCCCTCAGATCCCTCTTGATAGTTGGCTTGTTCTTTGCCTAACACTTGTTTTTTCCACCATACTCTCCACATTTTTCTTTGTCACAAACATAATTTTCCCTTACTGTTGCTGCCACGAGCTGCAAGTTTTTAAGCCCAACCGTGAGCCACAGACAGCCATACTTCACTATCATGTTCGCGCAGAAGCCTTCGGTCATCGGTGACAAGCCAACGCACTGTCTGCGGACACCCATGCCTGTTCGACAGTGGTGCCAAAGAAGCCGCCTGCTGGTTCACTTCGGCGACGTAACAGATAGTTTTTTTTTTAATTTCGAAAGTCTGGCCCGGAGCATAATAATTTTGGATTCGAAAATACACATACAATTTTCTTCATTTATAAAGTCTAGCAGACAACGGTGGCGTGGTGCACGCAGTCAGCGGTCAACGTCGGGTGGTATGCCAGGCCCGAGACCTGTTGCACGGAGGATACGGCGACGACTTAGTTGTAGGTCAGTGCAGGTCCACAGTAAGTGTGAGTCAGTTACATGTTGGATCGGGGCGTCACAAAGTGGGCATGATGTGCCATACTGGTCTTGGTACTTTTGCGCCCAAACGGTGGTCACAGATGGGGTATAAGCGCAACCACAACAGGAAGCCTCCGCAACGTAACCTCCTCTCGGCGAGTCTGATTCACACGTCCTTGAGTGTCCTCAGCAAAAATGCGGTAGCGGGTGTGGTGTAACTTGAGGGCGCGTTGTTTATGAAGCTCTTATTCCGGTATTGCTTTGAGACATACCGCTTTCAAAGATCGAAGGCTGTTACACGAAGACGACGAGATAGACAACTGCAGGAAACACAAGGACGGTCGTTCATTCACTAAAGGGTGTGGCTGGCTTTGACAGATCTATGGCAATGTGGCGGCTCGGGGAAGAAAATAACCTTCCTGTTTTCAGCGTGAAAACGTAGTGTACAATGGGAACAGTTGTCCGCCAAAGAGTCGACACGACATCCAGCTTGGTGTATTCCTGTCAGAAGCAAATAGAGCGCCCTCCTTTTGTTGGTATTGGATTGCGCGTTTGATAAAGTTTTGAAGAGTCTTATTTTTACTCAACATGCCCAATTCGTACGCAATTTATGTGGTCTCACACTGTAAATCACTGCAATCTTTTTTCACTTGATGGGGGCTCAAAGTTTTCGTCGTTCTTTTAAATGCGGAAATAAGACTTCGTGGTAGCACTCCTTAGGGGAGACAGCCAGCTGCGACTGCTGGTTGTAATTTCTATTACCGTGCAAGTATTTCGCACAACATTTACGGGCTGAAATAACCGAAGGTATACGCAGTACCAGCGAAATACGCGACACTGAAAGAAGTTCTCAAAACACTTCTGAAAATATCTTGGTTGCGGCAGGTATATTCAGAGCATTCAAAAATCGGACAGTGCTTCATTTATAATAAAGGGATAAATAATTGAAATGTGTGAAGCCGTGCTAAGAATTTCGGGCCTGGGTCGTCGTGTACGGGCCATATATAATTAACACGGCGCCGGGCTGGGACGGGCCGGAGCATGGGGCTTGCGCGCGCGCGCGCACACACACACACACACACACACACACACACACACACACACACACACACACACACACACACACACACACACACACACATATATATATATATATATATATATATATATATATAAAGAGAAAGAAGTGTTTACCTAAGGGCTCGTTTTTCCGTGTTTTGACACAATATTCATGAGATCTAACAGACAGTTATGCCAAGGAATGTATAGGGGAAGTTATTAGAACAAATTGTTTTAATAACTTCCCCTATACATTCCTTGGCATTACTGTCTGTTAGATCTCATTATATATATATATATATATATATATATATATATATATATATATATATATATATTTATATACTCTTTTTCTTGAAGGGGCTAGAGCAAGCAGTAAATACTTATTTGCTCAGTCGTGCAACGCCATTTATATTGTGGGATAAGGCAGGGCACAAGGCAGCCCCGCCGCGGTGGTCTAGTGGCTAAGGTACTCGGCTGCTGACCCGCAGGGCGTGGGTTCAAATCCCGGCTGCGGCGCCTGCATTTCCGATGGAGGCGGAAATGTCGTAGGCCCGTGTGCTCAGATTTGGGTGCACGTTAAAGAACCCCAGGTGGTCAAAATTTCCGGAGCCCTCCACTACGGCGTCTCTCATAATCATATGGTGGTTTTGGGACGTTAAACCCCACAAATCAACAATCAATCAATCAGGGCACAAGGCAAACACGTTAAAACAAAGAAATAAAAAAAAACTTGGAGCACAGTACACGACTGTGACTGAAGATCAGCACTCCGTAATTGGTTCAAACTGTACTCGTCACTCCGTAATTACGCTTCAATCAATCAATCAATCAATCAATCAATCAAAGCTTTGAGTTTCTTTTCTTTTTTGAAAAGAGAAAAAGAGATGGCATTGCAAACCGCAATTACAGCGTTACAGAGGACCCTGCCCCCTTTATTTTTGGCATGACACAGCATGTGAGTGAATACATAGTGTATACACAGTACACAACACTTGGTCAAGAATACTGTTTTGGCATATACAATGAAAAATACACAGCAATAAAGAAGAAAATAATTACACAATCTTCTTTAACAGAACTAAAAATGGTGCTGCGAAGATAACAAGAACAAACTAAAGAATGAAAACAAGCTTTTTTTTAACGGAACAAGCACTAGAGAGAAATATGTTTCGACTGCATAATAGACAATTCACTATAACACATTTAATACATATAAGATGCCTAAGCACTTCAACTTGTCATAGATAAGAAAGAACCCATTCACTTTCTTGGGTATGAAAAACAGGTATTAACAATGTAAAGCTTGGCTTCATACATTAATGCTGCAGTGAAGGGTGTATATACTACCACTGTACGTTGCAGTGAACGTGCTTCATTGAATGGCAATGAACTTAAAGGAATTACGGCAGAGCTCCGCCGCGTGCACTTGTACACGCAATGCCCACCGCCTATTCACATTAACACGGCCATAATGCTACCATCTATAGTCATATCTCGCGGCGATTAGGATGTATTGAATTTCTCAAACATACTGGCCACCCGGGAAGAGGGTTTTTGAGGCAGAAGTATACTAAACTTACCTAAACTACCGAGGTCCACGTTAAGCACAGTGTACGAGTAGCAAAGTGGTGTTTGTGCACCCTAAAACTGTTCATACACACAACCGATCACACACCACCAATCACAAGTATAGCAATCTACGCAGTGACAGTCACAAATGTTGCGTGTCGGATGGTCAGCAATCATAATTTTCGTAGAATTTTAACAAACACGAGTACGTAATACAACTTTTGGATCACAGCAATTATAACGTTAAATCTACAAGAACGTAATATTACGATTTACGAAAACGCCTGTTGCGTATTACTGTAAACGCAACGCGGCTAATTTGACTATACAGCCCTTCATGTCCTTGGACTATGGGGCTAAATAACGTAGCAGGCTTAAAGCCACCGGAATAAATAATTGACCTGCGCGTCCGTGCGCCAATAATTTTGCGTTCAGTCGAGCCCACACTTGCGTCCCCGCCTTTGCCCACTGTTGCTAGGAGTTGTCGTTGATATCACGCGTGTTGAGACGAGACCGCTGCCTGAGGATCTCGAGCATCTTTTGGCGCTTTTCTTCCATCAGGTTGTCGGGGTGCTGGTGGATATAGTCTCGTATGTTGGGTAGACCGGAGATGACGCAGGCGGCGAGCGCCGACCGGGCCCCGGTCATATCCGTTGCCTCGTACCACTGGTCGGTGACATGGTCGTAGCACTCGGCCAGGTTGATTGTGCTTCGACCGTTGAAGCCGCCAATGGCAAAGACCAGGTTGTCGATGACCTGTTATACGAACAGAGTTCAGATGCGTTAAGTGCACTCGTGAATGTTTTTGGGAGCGGCTTCACAGGTCTGGAGCGCAGAAAAAAGAGAAAATGAAAATATTGGTGAATGTTGTCAAGTTTTCGTACTGCCACGTGCACGAGCTATTTTTGCCACCTGTACATGTTGGCCTTAGCCATACACATGTACTCATTTCCATGCATGAAGCTTTCGGTTGATAACAAGCGCCAGCATTCCATGCTGTCCCTTTTGTTTCCGTGCTTTCATACGTTATTTTTAGGTTACTGTTTCATATGTACCATGCTTTCACTATATTATTTGAAGAATACGGTTGGCTCCGTATTTGGCACGTGGACTAGGCGCGTTAAGCAATGTTTTTGTGTGCAGGATTACGTTTCAGAGCACGGATTGCAATTGAAGCGTTACGGTCAGTGAGGCCATCAGAGGTCGCGAGTGCTGCGGCCGTGCACTATATAGCGATAGCCGTCGAGAAGTATGGACTGCGGCAACAAATGCTTCAAAAAAAAAAAATAGCGGCTACGACATCGTCATAGCTTATTTTACTTACTGCAGCATGGTGACGAGAGAAAAGTAAGGGGGTAAACTGCACTAAAGTTTAATTTGGGCCGGTTGGAACATGATCAACTAAGCGGAAAACAGCGCGAAAACGCAAGGCAGTGAAAGAGAACGACGAAGCACTGTCTTACAACCAAGGTTTCATTCCATGCCTAGAAGTATATATATATATATATATATATATATATATATGGGAAAGAAGTGTACACCTAAGGGCTCGTTTTTTGTGTTTTAATACAATAATATTGAGATCTAACAGACATTAATGCCAAGGATTGTATAGGGGAAGTTATTGGAACAAATGGAATGTAAAATAAGAAGAAAAGTGGGCGAAAAACTAACCAGCCGTGAGCAAGAAACGAACCTACCACCTTCGAATAACGCGTTCGATGCTCTAACCACTGAGCTATCACAGCGGCCTTCCCTCAATCCACTTTTTTGGGTTCATCTGTGAATATAGAAGTAGGAGTGTCAGTCAGCGCCATCTATAAGCCAAGTGACGAGTGCGAAACACCCTATTATGCGCATGTTTGGCGTCACATAGCGCGTGAACTTATTACGAGCGGGCAGCTGACCAATAGTCCCTCGTTTACAACCTAATGACACCAAGTCTACCAGTACGAGACCCTCGTTAATGAATAAGGGAAACAAGTGTACACCTAAGGGCTCGTTTTTCCGTGTTTTGACACAATAATAATGAGATCTAACAGACAGTAGTGCCAAGGAATGTATAGGGGGAAGTTATTAGAAATAACCAGCCGTGAGCAGGATATATATCTATATATATTTATATATATATATATATATATATATATATATATATATATATATATATATATATATATATATATATATATATATATATATATATATATTGTGGGCATTTGTAACTTACATCGTCCTCATCCCTGCATAATTACAATCACCATCATCCGCTTGTCTCTTTGCCCTCATTGCCACTCTGGTTCATCATCATCGTCATCGTCTGTGTGCTGGCTCTGCCCGTTCGTTTTGCGAGGTCTTTCCTCAAATAAACGCTGTCGCAGCCAAGACTACCAAGACTTCATACGTGGTGGAGGTGGATTTTCGGTCCTCTGACCTCCCGCAGCCCGTTATACCCCCTGGAGCTTCGTTCAGGCCGCCGCTTGCTCCCACAGTCAGGCAGCATGTCCCAGACCGAGCCTGCCGGCACTGATGTCATCAACCACGCACCGCCGCAAGCTGCCCCTCCTACTTACATACACGGACATCAGCGGGAACCCCCGCTCTTCGCTGGTAGTCGTGGAGAAGACGTAGAAGACTGGATCGATGACTACGACCGCGTAAGTGTCGCTAATCGGTGGGACGAGGCCGCCAAACTGCGTTACGTCCCATTTTATCTGACTGGAGTCGCAAAGACATGGTATTTTAACCACGTCATTGACTTACCCGACTGGGCTACCTTCCAGCAGCAGCTGCGGCACGTCTTTGGGACACCAGACATTCGATCCGCCGTCGCGAAGAGGACACTCGATACTCGCCGACAACATCGCGGTGAATCGTATACTTCATACATCGAGGATGTCCTCGCACTCTGCCGGCGTGTCAATAAATCCATGCCGGAATCGGACAAAGTGCGCCACATATTGAAAGGCATTGGGCCTGTTGCCTTTAATGCCCTCGCTGTGCAAAACCCAGCTACCATCGCTGATGTCGTTGCGACATGCCAGCGCCTTGATGCGCTGGACTCCGTCCGCCTTCAACCAGACATCGGCGACCACCACTCCACGTCAGATGGCCATCTGCGTGACCTCATCCGGGACATTATACGTGAAGAATTGCGGTCCATGGGCTTCACACCTCCTACACCGCGACCTACTCAGCCTTCGGGAATGCCC
This sequence comes from Rhipicephalus microplus, assembly GCF_013339725.1. Classification (NCBI taxonomy): domain Eukaryota; kingdom Metazoa; phylum Arthropoda; class Arachnida; order Ixodida; family Ixodidae; genus Rhipicephalus; species Rhipicephalus microplus. Next base: position 74,743,841 of record NC_051173.1, on the reverse strand, counting down.
TTACGTGACATCATAAGGGAGGAACTTACATCCCTGACTGGCTCTGCACCCGTACAGCCACCTGCTTCTCACCCTTTAGCCACGTACCCTCAAGTTGCTGCCGTGCCTCCCAGCGACGCCCACGCGACATTGCCACGTCCATCCTACGCGTCAGTTGCTGCCGCTACCCCTGTGAACTACCATTCCGTGCCCCCTGACCCTTCGGCCCACCTGACCGCGCTATCTCCAAGTGCCCCGAATGCCTTCTATTCTCCACCGTGGCGCTCGTCTCGCCCTGTATGCTTCTACTGTGGCTATCGCGGCCACATATCCCGTTTCTGCCGGAAGCGCCAGCAAGATGAGCGTCGGAACGATGTGCGTGAACGGGATTTGTACAACGGGGCGTCTTATCAAGGTCGGCGTTATTCGTCTCCCCCGCACCGGTCTCCATCTCCTCCTGCATCGACTGCACCACGAAACAGCTGAAACACGAGATGCCGCTCGCCTTCGCCCTTCCGCCGTTCCACTTCTCCACTTCGGCCCGCCTCATTCGCCTCTGATATTCGTTCGGAAAACTAAGTGATGCAGTTTGTGGAGGAAAAACTGCATTCGGAATTAGAACTGAAATTCCTCCATTAGGCCCGTGTAACATGGTTTCCGTGGAAGTGAAAGGAGTGCGAGTCGATGCTTTGGTGGACACAGGTGCGACATTGTCTGTGATACGTGCTGATTTGTGTGAACATTTAAGGAAAGTAATGACGCCTTACGATGGTCCCACGTTAGTTGCTGCCCAGGGGAACATCATTCGCCCTTCCGCGCTTTGTACTGTGCGTGTTTTCATCGACGGCATCCGCCATCATGTCCAGTTTGCTGTCCTGTCCCGCTGCTCTCACCAACTAATTTTAGGGTGGGATTTTCTATCATCTGCTTCCGCGGCGATTTGTTGTGGACAACGCGTCGTTCACCTCGCTGACACCGACTACATGCTTGACGACGATAATCAGAAGCCACTTCGTCTGGTCGCTGCGAAAGACATCGAACTCCCGCCACTACAAGAGCAAATTGTCACCATTACGTCCAACGGCATCTATCACGGGGATGTATTGGTCTCACCGTCACCACTTTGCGTTCGCAAAGGTATAGTTCTTCCGTCCGGTGTCGTTCGTTTTTGCAATGGCTCGGCACTTGTCACCGCTGTCAACTCTACACCGGAGAAGATCTTACTGCCACAGGGCACTACTGTGGCCCGTGTTGCTGACTTCGAGCCTGTACTCGTCACGCCACTTCAGGCCATCGCATCCAAAGACCCTTCCCTCGGTGAGCATGTTTCTTCCTCCGCCTTTACCACCACTATCAGCAGCGAATTGACATATTCACAGAGGCAGCAGTTGCTCGCATTGTTACAGAAACATGCAAATTCTTTCGATATTTGCTCGTCTAAGCTGGGCCGCACTAATACTACAGCACATCGAATTCAAACTGTTGGGACATCTATTGTACACCGCCGACCCTACCGCGTGTCTCTAACTGAAAGAAAAATTATAGAAGAAAACGTTGCGGACATGCTTAAACGGGAAGTCATCCGTCCCTCATCTAGCCCTTGGTCGTCTCCTATTGTTTTGGTCCATAAAAAGGATGGCTCTGTGCGGTTTTGCGTGGACTACCGGGCGCTCAATAAGATCACACGCAAGGACGTGTACCCTATGCCACGCATTGACGACGCCCTTGATTCCCTACAAGGCGCGGAATTCTTTTCAAGCATCGACTTGCGTTCTGGGTACTGGCAGATCCCCATGCATGAAGACGATAAAGAGAAAACGGCATTCGCAACCCCCGACGGGCTATATGAATTCAACGTGATGCCTTTCGGGCTCTGCAACGCACCCGCGACTTTTGAGCGCATGATAGATACCGTGCTGCGTGGCCTGAAATGGAAAAGTTGCCTTTGCTACCTGGACGACATTATTATCTTTTCGTCAACGTTTCCTGAGCACCTAGAACGATTGGATCAAGTTTTGACGTGCCTTGCCGGCGCCGGGCTTCAAATAAACACGAAGAAATGCTCTTTCGCTAGCAAATCTATCAAGGTCTTAGGACACGTCGTTAGCAAAGATGGCATCCGGCCCGACCCTGACAAGATTTCTGCAGTCCTTCACTTTCCGCGCCCCGAAAAACCAAAGGAGCTTCGCAGTTTTCTTGGCCTTGCCTCCTATTTTCGCCGGTTTATCCAGAACTTCGCTTCTATTGCTGCTCCATTACACCAACTACTTGCTTCCAACGTCCCCTTTCTGTGGTCTCAAGAATGCCAAACAGCATTCGACCTGTTGAAGCGGGCACTCACGTCTGAACCTCTGCTCTGCCACTTTGACGAAGCCGCACCAACTATCCTCCATACCGACGCTAGCGGCCTTGGTATAGGAGCCGTACTTCTACAACGCGACAAGTCTTCCTTAGAGAAAGTTATTGCATATGCCAGTCGCGTACTCACCGCTGCTGAAAAGAACTACACTATAACTGAGCAAGAGTGTTTGGCTGTGGTTTGGTCGGTTCAGAAGTTCCGTCCCTATCTCCACGGGCGTCACTTCACAATCGTTACGGACCACAATGCCTTATGCTGGCTTTCTACACTGAAGAACTTGTCCGGACGCTTGGGTCGGTGGATACTACGCTTGCAGGAGTACGACTTTGATATAACTTACAAGTCAGGCAGAAAACATCAAGACGCCGATGCTTTATCTCGTTGCCCGCTTCCAACTACCCATATGAGCGTTGGTGAGAACTCAACCACCACATCTGCCAAAGTTCATACGCTCGCATCAATAACGCAACCCTTTTCGGATGACGAGCCAACTTTATCTCCCGCCAGCGGTCCGATTCATACTGCAGACGCATCATGGACCACCTTTCGGGAGTTTCTCATCCACCAAACGCGCGACTCCGTCGTCAACTCCTGCACTTTAGGCTGGACAATGGGGTTCTCCACCGCCACGTCTACCACCCTGACGGTCAGCGCTGGATTCCTGTACTGCCACGCTCTCTCCGACTTCAGGTGCTCGAAGCCTTCCACGACGACTTGACTGCTGGTCATCTTGGTTTTAAAAAAACTCTTGACCGCATTCGATGTCGTTATCACTGGCCTGGCCTTTCTTCTAGTGTAGCTCGGTACGTCGGTTCCTGTTACCCATGCCAGCGTCGTAAACTCCCCACGTCGGCACCTGCTGGACCTCTACAGCCACTTCCGTGCCCTTCAATGCCGTTCGAGGTTGTAGGTGTTGACCTTTACGGGCCTCTCCCCGTCACATCTGCTGGCAAACGATGGATAGTGACTGCCGTAGACCACCTGACACGCTACGCTGAGACTTCCTCTGTTATTACAGGCTCAGCTGTGGAAGTTGCAGACTTTATTCTTCACGCAATAATATTGCGTCATGGGGCTCCTCGTGTACTGCTTAGTGACCGCGGCAAAGTGTTCCTGTCACAAGTTGTAAATGAAGTACTGCGCGCATCTGGAACTACTCACAAGACAGCTTCAAGCTACAACCCTCAGACAAATGGTCTCACAGAAAGATTTCACAGAACCCTTGCAGACATGATAGCCGTTTACGTCCAACCCGACCACAAAAACTGGGACACTCTTTTACCATTCCTGACATTCGCTTACAACACCGCCGTTCAGCGAACAACTTGCTACTCACCGTTTTACCTCGTGTACGGACGCACCCCGACTACCTTTCTCGACGTCTCCTTCTTTAGCAGCCATGGGAATTCATGTCAGTCTTCTAGCGAAGAATACATTTCCCGCCTGGCCCAGTCTCGCCATCAGGCTCGCATCAATACTGAAGCGAGACAGCACGAGCGGAAGATCATCTATGACGAATCCCACCGCGTTGTGTCTTTCCAACCTGGTGACGAGGTGCTGCTTTTGACACCTATTCGCACTCCTGGTCTCTGTGACAAATTCCAACCACGCTTCATCGGGCCATACATTGTTTTAGAACAGACTTCGCCGGTTAATTATCGTGTGACACCACTCGTCGCCCCAACAGACCGCCGCTACCGCAGCACAGAGATTGTACACGTTTGTCGCATGAAACCTTTCACGCGACGTTCTCCATCACTTTGACTTACGGCGGCCAGGGTGTCCGCTTTCAAGTGGGGGGGAATTAGTGTGGGCATTTGTAACTTACATCGTCCTCATCCCTGCATAATTACAATCACCATCATCCGCTTGTCTCTTTGCCCTCATTGCCACTCTGGTTCATCATCATCGTCATCGTCTGTGTGCTGGCTCTGCACGTTCGTTTTGCGAGGTCTTTCCTCAAATAAACGCTGTCGCAGCCAAGACTACCAAGACTTCATAATATATATATATATATATATATATATATAGCACACTCAACATGAAAGGAGGGGGAGGATAACAGTGACGTAGAAGTTTCCTAATGAAATATTTTTGTGCTTCTAAAACAATCGTGACGAAGCATTCATTCACTTGACAAAGACGGAACTTCCCTAGTGAGGAGCACGAAAGAAGGTACACACATGCACATATCACCTCTCTTGTCAATGCGAAACCCCTCGCAAATCTCACGTGCTCGTTGACCACTATCGTCGAAGTATCTTGCATTCACCAAACATAGCATGACAGCCGCATACGAAGCTACGCGCTGTTAAGTGGCTCCCAACTTAACCCCGCATTGGATTGCAGTGTTCTCTGAGGCGGTCATTTACACAGTGGTCATTTGCCCAATGAAACATCATCACAGTTTTTCAGACGCATAAAATATTTCATTACAAATGTTTCACGTCAATGTCCCTCATTTAATGTAGAGTGGTATATATACCCCCATGTATAGCAAAAAACCGTCGTAAGTCAGCGCTTCGCGTGTCTCTTTCACTGTCCTGTGTTTACGCGCTATTTTTTCATATCAAGTATGATTGCTTATTATGAGCTGGCTGATTTTATTTTTTCCTGGAGTTCACAATACATTGCATGCAGGAATATGTAAAAAAAACATGGTTGATCCCTCCGTTATAGGAATAATTGATTGATATGTGGGGTTTAACGTCCCAAAACCACTATATGATTATGAGAGACGCCGTAGTGGAGGGCTCCGGAAATTTAGACCACCTGAGGTTCTTTAACCTGCGCCCAAATCTGAGCACACGGGCCTACAACATTTCCGCCTCCATCGGAAATGCAGCCGCCGCAGCCGGGATTCGAACCCGCGCCCTGCGGGTCAGCAGTCGAGTACCTTAGCCACTAGACCACCGCGGCGGGGCACCCGTTATAGGAATAGAAAAAGCACCAAAGTAAAACGCCTCCTTACAGAAGTGACCACAAGAGCATGACTGCCAAGTTTGAGCTAAGATCACCTACTCGCGGCATGTCGGAGTTATTCAACGACACTGCCCAGTTAGAGCGAAAACGCAGCGCGTGTTGTTCCTTTCCTGTTGGCCGCCCACAATTTTTCGCAGTGGCGAGCGTAAGCGGGAAACGCGGAGTTACATCCAAGCGAAGCCGGCGCTTTGCTCTGTGCGTCGGAGGACTATACTTTTCTTATGGGTGTATGCTATGAGCCATGCTGACGCTTTGGGTAAGGTTGCCCCCTAGCACTGTGTTGAGGCATTGGTGAAATTGCATTGCTCCTACCGGAAACGCACCGAATAGGGCTGAGGTGTAGAAACAATGTATTGAAGGAAGCTATCGGGGATTTCACGGTCATGATGCATTATTACCCTTTACCGAGAGTACTGTGCGTTGTCAGTGGTAGATATGAAAGGTTTTTTTTAATGCCTACAAATCATGTGGAAAATGTGAAGTGAATAGCGTGCCCGGCAGCCGTTATTGCTGAGCGAGGGATCGCTGCTTCACTCCCGTCGATGGAGCTTTTCTTTTGCGTTGTCGTCTGAATCATGTATTTTTGTAGACGTTTTAGTTTTATGATTACTCATTGATGTTATTCATAATCTGTTACGATGTCTTGTAAATTTGGTACTCCGCAAGTTAATAAAACCACTATAGCTCCACAAACTGGTCATATGTCATGGTAAAAATGACATGCATGAAATATTTTTGTCCATGACCAGTCTTTTTTTTCCCCTCTTATACTGTTATCATGGCCTATCAATTATGGCATACATAATGTTACATAATACATACATAATTCGGTGCGTGCTCTACAAACGGCGCGTGCTCTACTCCGGCACGTGGTCTGGTGTGGGTGGAGACCACTATCGGCGCTGCACTCCTCTGTATAATAAAAGCCTTACTCCTCCTTTATGGCACTGCGGTATAGCGCTCTCTCTACTCCGGTGCGTGATCTGGTATGGGTGGAGACCACTAGTGGTGCTGCGCTGCTCTGTATATTACTAGCGCTTACTCCTAGATGGCGCTACGGTATAGTGCTCACTATACTTCGTCTAGTTATCTGGTATAAGTGGAGACCACTAAGGATATGGCGCTGCTCTGTTTTTGTTCAACACCAATGATAAAGCAATAATGAAATAACATGTCATGAGGAACCATTGAACAGAGAACGTCGCTAATGTCAATGTTTCGATAAGTGGACTTCTATTTGCAAATAAGCAGTGAAGCTGTCTGACGAGAAATCCAGATGTCGAGACGCTGGCTGCAGTGACATCCCCTGTTCTACGACTGCTCGTTACTTCAGGTACACATGTTCTCCCAAAGCTCTGTCTTTTATGAAATAACGTGTTTCAAATGCGACTAACGCTTTGACAGGTTGTCTGCTGATACGTAATCAGCCATGGACACTTTCATTCATCAGAAGTGCCAATTCTATCATTTCTATCACTCATGATTTTGTGCTGATTCTAATATTCATCGTATATGATGAGCCAATTTTAAGTTTAAAAACTTTATATTGTATCAAGTCATTATAGAGGCATGTGCACAAGTCATAGACACCCAAGGGGCCGAAATTTCCGTAGCCTTCAACTCCAGCATCTCGCAATACCACATCATGGTCCTGAGGCGCCTAACCCAAACAATTGAGTCTACACTGGGAGCATCTGCGGTTGCTGACCATGTCTGCTGCTGTCAAATAGAATATGCTGCGCTTAATTAGACAAATGCGGGAGGTTCAACTTCGTCACACCTAACTTCCATTACGTCACTTACGGTCGGCCAAGTGACCTCCGGGTACGCACTTCTTTGGCTTCACTTTAAATTCCACTTGGTCTATCTGGTTCACTTCCGCTTCCCGTTACCACTATGTGATTAACTTGCTTACGGTACATAGTTGTTCGGCCTGCGTAACGTAGGTAGCGTAAGCGTCAGTGCTACTTCTGTATGATGAACTTCCTTCGGGTACCCAGTTGTATAGCTTAAAGAAGGCGTCAGAGGCAACTTCGATCAGGAATGATCATCGGCACCACGGACTTATAGCCTTATGAGAGAGATTCAGCAGAAGTGACGAAGAAAATGCCGCGCACAGTAGAACATCGGGTGAAAGACAGTAATTCGAAGGGGCTTCGCCACATCTACATTTCAACAGTTCGCGCCGGGTATGCTGCACTTTTTTATTTTGAATGAGAACTAGCAGACAGCCAAGACAGCGAAGCATAGGAAATTTTTTCTAGTAATTAAAAATAAACGTGAAGAAATAAAAGTTGACTTTCTGCTAGCAGGGACCGAACCTGCATACTTCGAAAAACGCATCAGATGTTTAACCCATTGAGTAACAGTCCATTTATTATCCCCATCAACATTATTGGGCATTTCCATGTAATAAAAACTGGGAGCGTAAATGAGCTCCGCTCGCCGCCAGGACGGCGAACTTGAAACACTTATTAAGTATATAGGCTTCAAGTAGCACGTGATATCATTACCAGCTCGGAAGCGACCAATGATCCCTCCCTATGTAGTTTGAATGCATAAATTTTGCAAAAATGGAACGCTCGCTGAAAGTGAATGAAAACAGGAGAATATTAGGAGGTGATTTTTCTTCTTTTTAGGAACACTATTGATCAAATTGATCATGGTTTTGTTTTTATATTTCATTGTGATTGTGGTGGAGAGTATAGATTAGGACTGGAAGAATAACACGTGTTTTGTGGTGGCAAGTGCCTTAGTTTGCGTTCTGTCTTCTCCCCATCTTTTAGCACTGTTTTCTACAAGAAATCTTGAAGTAACAAACCCAAGTGCGTGACCTGCTGATGACTAACACAAGTTCCAGCCCCGAAAGCTTCAGCCAATAATATTAAATGCAAAGATTTTTTTAGCGAACTTCGCCAACATTGAGCGTATCTATCTATCTATCTATCTATCTATCTATCTATCTATCTATCTATCTATCTATCTATCTATCTATCTATCTATCTATCTATCTATCTATCTATCTATCTATCTATCTATCTATCTATCTATCTATCTATCTATCTATCTATCTATCTATCTATCTATCTATCTATCTATCTATCTATCTATCTATCTATCTATCTATCTATCTATCTATCTATCTATCTATTTATCTATCTATCTATTTATCTATCTATCTATTATCTATCTATCTATCTATCTATCTATCTATCTATCTATCTATCTATCTATCTATCTATCTATCTATCTATCTATCTATCTATCTATCTATCTATCTATCTATCTATCTATCTATCTATCTATCTATCTATCTATCGACGACTTTTAGCTCTCCCTGCGATTCCGATCCGATAATGGTATCGATAACAAAATCGGTATGGCATAACATGACTGTATGGGGAACATAAGTGAGTAGTCAAAACATAAAAATCATGACATGTATCTCATGAATGTTGAGATTTACAGTTTATGGCCTTGCTGCTCTTGCGGTGGTTTCGTTCACATGACATGTTGCAAAACTGGTATGGTATGACATGACTGCATGGCGAACACAAACGACAGACCCTAACATGAAAGTCATGACAATCGTGTAATCTAACAACATGGCTATGTGCCACACTAATGATGCGCTCGCGGCCGTTTCACTATCTTCCCATAAACCAAGTTTGGTGTTACGCAACGTGATTAAATGACGAAGGTATCTGACTGGTGCAGACATGATAGTGATGAGATGCGTGTCATGTAACAACGTGACTACATGGTACGCTCATGATGCGCTAGCGGACGTTTCGCTAGCTTCACCTGTTCTGAATTCGGTATTATGTACGCGAATGGACGACATATTCTAAAAGACACGTCAAAACATGATAATCATGACATGCGTGTCATGTAACAACATGACTGCATGCCACACTTATGATGCGCTGGTGTCCGCTTCGCCAGCTCCATTTATGCGAAATCTGGTATTACGTCGCGTGAATGTATAACGAAGGTATGTTACTGGTGCAAACATGATGATCATGAGATGCATGTCATGTAAGAACATGTAAGAACGCACTCAAGGCGCCAATACACTTCGACGTGACCCCCACGCGCGTGTGCGCCGGCGTTCGTTTTGTAGCGTAAAGCAGGCGAGGCCACGCCAGGCGCCAATCTGCCTGCCATGTACTTGCAGGCGCGCGCCGCGCTGCATTGCTTTGGCGCATGTGCGTTTGATCGTGTCCGGTGTCCCACCATCACAAATAGAGGCAGGTGCGGTGCTGTCTGGGTAATGTCGTCGGCACGAAATGCAGCATGTCGTATCTCGCGCCGGTTATCGCCGGGCCGCGCCGACGGACGCTACTTCCAACGGTCGCGCCTGGCGTGAGACGGTGGAGTGCTTGCGTTTTGCTATCGTAGCGTCGGTGCGTCCAGCGTGCGCGCGTGTCAGCGTTACGTTGGAGTATATTGGGCCCTTCATGTTTCGCTCGCCGCCGGTTCGCTAGATTTCCATGTACTAAGTTTGGTATCAGGTGATGCGAATAGATGGCGAAAGTAAATAAACACTCCAACCATGATAATCATGACATGGAAGTCATGTACCGCCTCCGCCTCGTAACGTTGTGCTGATTTTGAAGTGACATATCAACTTTCCGCGTTCGTGTTTTGCATATCATCGATTCCGTCTGTACGTTGGTTCTGCCAATTTTTGTAATAATTTTGATGCAAATATTGATACGGGTATGGAACTGTCACTTCGGCACAGCTGAAATGGCCCCCGAAAGAAGGAAAAGGACAATGTGGTTGCTGTGGGTTGGTCTCTCCAGCTTCCCCCATTGGCCTGCATGACTGTGTGCACTTTAAGCCGTTAGCAAGACCTGCTGTCGGTGAATAAATCTTCCCCGTAACAATATAAATAAATTAAAAAGAAAGAAAAGTAGGCTTACCGCCAACAGACAGAGCACCTGCTATTTTCGAATAACTAGTCGGGTGCGCTATCAATTGAGCAGTGGCCATGCTTTGTCAGTTCGGTTTCGTTAATACTGTGTCTAACACAAAAAAGAAACCTAACCTTCCCTTATGTCGTTTAGCGTTTTGTTTATGTCACATTAGCAGTTGAACAGCCCTCAAGTTACGGCGATCCGTGCCTGATGCTTGGCAGTACGGACAGGTTTGTTATACTGGTTCAAAATACAACGGAACGTAGCGAAGGAAATGATCAGAAATACTGCTGATGACGTACGTAACAAGAGTTTTCTCTAAATTCCCCACGCAGCCCGCTACCGGGTTCTCGATATATCGTTAAGACCAAAGCCTTTTACGAACCATCATAAAAAATGTGCACCCCTAATTCACAAGGAAAAGGCGGTGATGCTGTGTAATCAGCGATACGCGCTGCTCTGCGCTCTCACCGCCATGGCGAAGTTGCTCCTCGAGGAGTTCATGGTGGGAAGGGTCGTCCATCTGTTAGTCTCCGGGTTGTACTTCTCGGCCGAGCACAGCCTCGAGGATCCGTTGAAGCCACCGACAGCATAGACGCAGTCGAGGAATCCGATGCAGCCCACGCCACTTCGACGGAACCGCATGGACGAAATGACCGTCCACTGGCCGGGCAACGGGTCGTACCTCTCGGCCGAACTAAGGCATTCGTTGCCGCTGAAGCCGCCTGTCACGTACACGTAGCCTCCGTGTGCAGTGGCACACGCGTCGCTGCGTTGTACGTGCATGGGCGCGATCATGGTCCACTGCGAACCGAAAGGCCACTCTGAAAAGGCCACTGACAGAAAATTTTCAGTTTCGATTTCATTTTTTCTTTCACCAAATAAAAGGCCAAGCCTTAAGATGCTACAAATAATGTGCTGATAACCATGGGTTCATCCTGCAAAAGTAAGTACAGCATGTGTTTAGGAGCGAGTTCAAGAGTATTTAAATGTGGCAACCCGTCATAAGCTCTCGTCACGGGCTCACGAGAGCAATGGAAACGTTTCCGTAGCTGGTCCGCTCCGTGCACAGCGCTAGGATAATGGCACCCTGACACAGTTTGTGTTGCAGAAGCGGCCATTTTGCAGGTTTTCGGGGTACTGGTGGCGCACAAGAGGACATTTTTAAGATTTTCGGACCTGAAGAAAACACGACACACAGTGGAGTTTGTTCAATACGCAAGAATTGACATTGGCAGACTCACGTCGCACTAGTGCCGATGTAAGTATGAGCGCCTTGCAAAATCGACTCCAAAGTCAGTATCATCATCAGCCTGACTACGCCAGCTGTAGGACAAAGGCCTCTTCATTGTTCTGCCTGACAACTCGCTCCTGTGCTTGCTGCTGTCACTTTATACCCACAAATTTGCTACTCTCATCTGCCCCCCCCCCCCCCCCCCAACTTTCTGTCTCCGCCTCACTTGTTTGTCCTTCTTTATGAATCTAGTCTGTTACCCTTAATGACCAGTGGTTATTTCACCTTCGCGCTACGTGCCCTGGCCATAACCATTTCTGAATAAAGTCAATATAAAATATCTCACACCATTCGCTGGCATTCACTCATGGTAAGAGCTGCCACTCTAATTACGAGATTTGCATAACAGCTTGGTTGACGTCCCTGCCTTTCCTTTCTATTGATATGTCTCTCTCTCTTGAATGACAGAGTAAACTGTGCCAATTAGAAAAATAGAGATGCAACACAATAAAGTTTGTGCAGAAATGACCTACGATGACTGCCGATGTTTGCGAACAGATGGCCGCTTTAAGGAAAGGCGTTTGCGGTGGCTGCATTTCCGATGGAGGCGGAAATGTTGTAGGCCCGTGTGCTCAGATTTGGGTGCACGTTAAAGAACCCCAGGTGGTCTAAATTTCCGGAGCCCTCCACTACGGCGTCTCTCATAATCATATAGTGGTTTTGGGACGTTAAACCCCACATATCAATCAATTAAGGAAAGGCGTTTTTACGATAAACGTCCCAGCCATTTTGGCAACCGTCTCAAATGCACTCACAAATAAATGGTGCGGATTTTTTGTCTTGGAAACAGTGAGGTGCCAGAATATTTCTCAAAAAAAAAAAAAAAAACCACCGCTCATGTGGGAGTCATTCGCATGGAGAAGAATGTTGTCCGAGTATGGTTCGTCAGGGTATAACTGATTAGATTATTGATAGCAAATATTGCTATGGGACAATATATTTACAGAATATACACAAAAAATAAATTCAGTGAGTAACAATATGACCCCAAACTTGCAGGGTTTGTCAACATTATCCTATTTTCAGTCCTCTCCGTCGTCCTCTTCTGCCTCTTCCATCATTTCCCGGCAGCTGATGGCGCATATGCGGTCACGAATGTCAGATGATGGGGTCAGAAAAGGCGATTTCATAAAGGACGTCAGTCACTTCACCTAATATACGGTATGGGCCTGAATAGCGTTGGAGTAACTTCGCCAAACGTCCAACGCAGCGGAAGGAGAACAACAGGAAGACCAAATTACAGGGTCAGTAGGGAACGTCACCATAGCGGGCGTCCTATACGCGCCTGCAATAGTCCTGGCAGTCGCATAATCATCGTCAAAGAACTCGGCACGCCTCTTGGAGCTTCATTATTGCGTTCCAGGCGTCCTCTGACGTGTAACTTTGTCCGATCGGCAGGAGCGTGTCAAAAGGTAGCGCAAGGCAACGGCCGAACAAAAACAAAAAAAAAAGAGAAGGAAGCCCAGTGGTGTCGTGTTAAGATGACTCTTCGGCGAAAGCGACAATATGACTTTGGTATTGGTGAAAGGCGTCGACCTAAGGTTTTTGATATTATGACAATTATTGCATTTTTTCGATAGCATGTGCAGCATGTGCCTTCAGAAAAATTTTCAAATTGTAAGTGGGCTTATAACAGTGTGTTATGCAAGAATTTTCAAGTAAAGGACGTTTAATTTACACCAGTACATTTTACGATAAAATATTTTCACATCAATGATGCTTCTAAATTTTACAGGGATATGGCAAGAATGGCATCATTTTGGTTTGCATTGAGACGCAATTTATAAAAGAACAGATTGACCGTTACATAAAAAAAACAGATTCAACATCATCTATAATGCTTGGAAAGTAAATTACAACCTTAGAGCAACACAGAAAAATCAAGACATAAAGTTTTATTTTTGCTTTCATAACAGATTTATTGTGAATGCACGTGCGTACCTTCAGTTATTTACGTCACGCACGTCGAGAAATTGACATGCACATAATCTAATTTCTAATCAAACGCGTACTAATCTTTTTAAGTACTTTTTAAGTGTTTTTTTCCACAAACCTTTCCTGATTGGAATTTGCTGCCTAAAAATATTGTTTCTTTAGAATCTGCAAGTTCATTTGAAAGTGCGCTACTTCACCATCTAGGAATGCACTAAAACTCTGAGTGTTCATGTGACTTTTTATTCTTTCTCATAGCTTTTTATTTTTGTATTTCGTAATTTGTAATGTTTTTTTTACTTAGTGGTACTTCATAAGTTGCAAATACAGTATTAACACTCCGGACTTATTTCGTGGACAAATGTTGTTGTTTTTTCTTGTTTTTTTTTTGCCTACAGTTGCCAGCTCTAATGTTTCGCACTCTATTATGGGAGAAATTGAAGCGAAAGGGTGAGGGTGTGTGTTTTAAATCCTATATATGCGTCCCTCTCCTGTAAACCTATTATTTTGGTCTAGTTAGGTTAGGCTCAATATTTTTTGTATTATTTCTAGAAATGCGAAAGATTCTTCGGTGAGCTTGTGTTCCCTTCGGCTACACCTGTGCTTGTTACCTTACATTTGTACATTTTCCCACCTGCATGGTTCTTTGTGACTGCAATATACTTTAAATAAAAATAAATTTGCTCCATGTGGTGCCTATAATAAATATCAGTCTCTACCTTATCGAAAAAAAAAATAACTAGTGCTTTTTATGTGGCAAGTTTCGTCACTACAATATTTGTTGTGAGGAAGAAAGTATTTTTTTTTATATTCCATGTTGATAGCTGTCTTCTTATTTGATCATACGACCACTTGCTCATTGAATTCGTCCGGTGCCGTCAATGCATATATTTTCGTCTTTCTGAGAAAAATCGAGATAATGAAGCTTGCACGTACGATATAAAAAGCTATTTATTTGCCTTCGACTGAGGTCTCAAAGTGATTTTTATTCGGACCACCACACCGTGTAAATTTCGCCTCAATATGGACAAAAACAGTGATTTTTTAGTTAATCGATTTGCCCTTCTAAAAAAATTAGAAGCACCAGTTTTCTGAAAAAAAATTGTGTAAAGTTATTTTTATTGCTAAAAGATTCGTAGAGAACGTATTTTTATACGATAAAAACATGAAACGTTCAGGCAAACTTTCTGGAGGCATGTATGACAGAATTATTGCACTAACTTTATTGTTCTTCGAACAACTCAGACATAAGCTATTGGTCCCCATCTAATCCAAATTTAGAAACATAACAGGAAGTGATACCCCAGTATTTTTTGAGAAACTATACATAAACGACACTCTTTGAAATTAGGACCGCTCTGACGTGACTAAAAATTTTTTCTCTCCGAAAGATTCTAGCACTTTACTGTTTGTTTTTGCGAAATTTTTCGAGTGCATTTGAAATGGCTGCCATAAGGACCGGGACGTTTGACGTGGAATGACCCAAAGCGATTAGCTTTATTGGGACACTAACATATTTCAAAATCGAGATGTCCCCCATATTTGATTGCTCGGTATGCTTATGTGCTATCGGCGAAATATTAATGTCACCCGTCACGTGCATGTTTTATTTCGATGGTAAACTGCGTGCAAAAACTCAATGAAAAATTGAGTGCCCTGCGACATCGATACTAGGGCTACGGTTTCAATGTGATACAATCCCCACATACTGCCGCGAACCATGCATTGGGTTTGTTTAATTGTGTTTTGTTTTTTCGGCCTGGCTGCGCCGGCCTGTGCTATTGCCGTTTTCACAGCGTTTCGAACAAATGCTACCACAGCGTTTCGAACAAACGCTATCGAACAACGCTTCAGGCGTTGTTCGATAGAAACAACGCTTCAAGCGTTGTTTGTTAGAAACGCTGTTCGAACGAACAGCGTTTCTAACAAACGCTATCACGGCGTTCTCGATACAATTCGACTATTCGAGAAACCCTCGCGCCGAGGGATATAAATTCCTGCACAGCCAATGCCGCGTCATTCGATCGCCGACGCTCACTAGCGTGCCCGTCGTTTTGCTGGCCGCTGCTTCGCCGCCTGTGAATTTTTTCAGTTGTTAGGGGAGCACAGGTTCGCTCCAATAAACTTGTTTTCCTCATAGACAACTGCGTCGTCCTTTGCTGCGTGACATCTGCCTTCATGGTTCTCAAACCACGTTCGAGCTGCATCCTCCAAATAGAAGAAGACATGACGAAACGTTTCTTCGTCATCCCACCTGTTAAAGATGCGGATGCGCTCCAGCTTCTCCAGCCACTCTTCCGGGTCTTCACCAGGAGATCCTCGGAATGATGGGGGCTCACGAGGTTGTTGCAGAACGACGGGAGGGTTCGTAGCGCTGGTCATGGTGCCTGCGTTGATCATCGTGGTTTTTACGTCTTCTTTCCTTTTTTTATCCGGGAGCAGTCCAAACTCTGGCTGAAGGCCTTGCTGTCGGCGGCTGACACGAGTTGGGCGTGCTTGTCGGCTTGGCAATGGCTTAGGGTTCATGTACCCCGCACCTCCACCAGATGTCACGCAGCAAAGGACTAACACACGTTGAGTACGTCACGTTTGCGTACAACACGGCTATTCAAGAAACCACGCAGATGACACCGTTCGAGCTCGTCTACGGAAGACGGCCGACTACGATGCTCGACGCCATGCTTCCGCACGTAGAAGACGACGACCTCCACGCCGACGTCTAAGGATACCTCCAACGTGCGGAGGAGGCCCGCCAGCTCGCTCGAGCTTGTATAACGGACCAGCAACTGGTGAATGCCGAATGCTACAATCTCCGACGCCGAGACGCCGAGTACCATCCTGGAGATCGTGTGTGGGTTTGGACTCCCATTCGACGACGTGGACTCAGTGAGAAACTTCTACGACGCTATTTCGGACTCTACCAGATTCTACGACGTGTTGGCGAACTAACGTACGAAGTGATCCCCGATGGGGACTCCCGTACATCACGACGACGCACGCGGCCCGAAGTCGTCCATGTGGTTCGCTTAAAACCTTTCTACAGACGATGACGAACTTTTAATTTGTGTGGACTCTCCCTTATGTTAGCATCGGGTCGATGCACTCTTAGAGGGGGGGGGGGTTAATGCCGCGAACCATGCATGGGTTTGTTTATTTGTGTTTTGTTTTTTCGGCCTGGCTGCGCCGGCCTGTGCTATCGCCGTTTTCAACGCTTCGTCGATTCGTCAAGTCGCCGCTCACGTTGACGCTGCCGCCGCACAAGCGTGGTAGTTCTTTGAAAGAGGCGGCGAAACCTGGTCCTTCTCCCTTAGCCTTGGTAACAAGACGCACGAGCAATGTGTTTCCGGCTGAGCGCAGCGGTGCCTCCGGTTGTCGCTGACCGCACAAACGTATCAGTGGCTCCTGGTGCTCGTGCAGGGAGTCCCACACCTCCAGTCAGCCGTGTCCAGCAGTTGTGAACGCCGCGGGAGTCCTACCTGACCCGGCAAAAACATCAGCCATTGCGAACTTCCCAAGGCCGAAAGATAAGAAGGGTGTGCGAAGGTTTCTCGGACCGAGCGCACACTACCGGCGCTTCGTCGCAAACTTCGCACGCATTACAGAGCCACTCACGCGCCTGATGAAAGAAAGCACCCCTTTCAGCTGGGAAAACGACCAAGAAAAGGCATTTTGCGAGCTGCAACAACGCCGGCAAAACCCGCCCGTGCTCGCTCATTTCGACGAAAACGCCGAAACGGAAATGCACACGGACGCCAGTGATATCGGTTTGGGTGCCGTCCTCGTCCAAAAGCAAAGCGGTTACGAAAAGGTAATCGCCTATGCAAGCCGTGGTCGTTCGAAGGAGGAGAGAAACTACTCTGCCTCCGAGAAAGAGTGCCTGGCTATCATATGGGCCATTGGTCGGAGACTGACAAAAGGTTGCTTCTAGACCGCGGTGTGTCTGTCGCAAGAGGCATTGCGCGGTTTAAGCAACGCAGATCCCATGTTTTGGTCACCAATTTCACCGAGGAGTACCAGCATCTAAACAAGGGTGCTGCAATTGCGTTCCTCGAAGAAACGCAAGAAGCGAGTCAAGTGATCGCGGTCGCCACCTTTGAACGCGCACGCGCAGATGCTTCCAGGCTGCCACATCCTTTCGACGTGAACCCGGTGCTGTCGCAAGAAAATCGGGACAGATTACTGGAGTTGCTCCATCGCTACAGCGAGTGTTTTTTCCTCGAACTCGAAGTTACGTCAGACACCTCTGGTGAAGCACCGGACAATAACAGAAGATGGAGCCCGACCTACCAGACAGTCACCGTCCGCGTTTCTTCACACGAGCGCGAAGCCATCCGGACTCAAGTTGATGACATGCTCAGCGACGACATAATACAGCCATCAAAAAGTCCGTGGGCTGCGCCGGTTGTACTCGTGAAGAAAAAAGATGGCACTTTAAGATTCTGCGTTGACTACCGGAAACTAAACAAAATCACCAAAAAGGACGTGTACCCCCTGCCACGAATCGACGACGCCCTCGACCACCTCTGCCACGCCAAGTATTTCTCATCCATGAATCTGAAGACCGGCTACTGGCAAATCAAAGTGGACGAGAGAGACCGAGAGAAGACTGCATTTATAGCCCCGGACGGTCTATACGAGTTCAAGGTGATGCCGTTTGGACTGTGCACGGCGCCCGCAACGTTTCAGAAAGTCATGGACACTGTGCTAGCAGGCCTGAAGTGGCACACTTGCCTCGTATACCTCGACGACGTTGTCGTATTCGCCCGGACTTTCGACGAACACCTCACAAGATTGGAATCTGTACTCGAGGCCATTCGTACGTCGGGGTTAACGCTGAAGCCTGAGAAGTGCCGTTTCGCGTACGAGGAACTCAAGTTCTTGGGTCACGTCGTGAACGCCGCGGGAGTCCTACCTGACCCGGCAAAAGCATCATCCATTGCGAACTTCCCAAGGCCGAAAGATAAGAATGGTGTGCGAAGGTTTCCCGGACTCTGCGCATACTACCGGCGCTTCGTCGCAAACTTCGCACGCATTGCAGATCCACTCACGCGCCTGACGAAAGAAAGCACCCCTTTCAGCTGGGAAAACGACCAAGAAAAGGCATTCTGCGAGCTGCAACAACGCCTGCAAAACCCGCCCGTGCTCGCTCATTTCGACGAAAACGCCGAAACGGAAATGCACACGGACGCCAGTGATATCGGTTTGGTTGCCGTCCTCGTCCAAAAGCAAAGCGGTTACGAAAAGGTAATCGCCTATGCAAGCCATGGTCTGTCGAAGGAGGAGAGAAACTACTCTGCCTCCGAGAAAGAGTGCCTGGCTATCATATGGGCCATTTCAAAATTTCGCCCATACGTCTATGGTAGACCGTTTAAGGTTGTGACAGACCATCATGCACTGTGTTGGCTCGCCAATTTGAAGGACCCCTTTGGCCGTCTTGGGCGGTGGAGCTTGCGCCTGCAAGAGTTTGACGTTACAATATTCTACAAATCCGGCAGGAAACACTCCGACGCCGACTGCCTGTCCCGCGCCCCCGTCGACCCACCACCACAGGACTCCGATGAAGACAGCGCGTTCTTCGGAGTCGTGACCGAGAGCGACATAGCCGCCCAGCAGCGTGCCGACCCTGACCTCCGCGCCATGATCGACTACCTCGAAGGACGCAACGTCGCCGTGCCTAGGGCGTTCAAGCGCAACTTACCAGCACTCAGCTTAAAAAACTCCATCCTAGTGAAGAAGAATTTCAACCCCGGAACGAGAACGAATTATCTACTTGTCATCCCCGCAGACCTTCGTGACGAAATTTTGGAAGCGTGCCACGACGACCCGTCTTCCGGACATCTCGGAACAGCTCGCACGATTACAAAAATCAAGGCGAAATACTTCTTGCCCCGCCTTACATCCGATGTCACCCACTACGTCCGGAGCTGCCGTGACTGCCAGCGACGAAAAACACCACCGACGAGACCAGCCGGACTTCTGCAGCCGATCGCCGTCCCAACGAGGCCCTTCCAACAGATCCGAATGGACCTTCTGGGCCCGTTCTCTACATCGCGATCCGCGAACAAATGAATTGTCGTAGCGACAGACTACATGACGCGCTACGCAGAGACCACCGCTCTTCCTAGGGGAACTGCACAAGAAGTTGCAAAGTTCTTTATTAACCAAACTGTGCTGCGACATGGAGCCCCTGAGGTCCTAATCACGGACCGCGGAACGACCTTCACTGCGGAGCTCATGCAAGGAATCTTACGCTACAGCAACACAGATCACCGAAGAACGATGGCGTACCACCCCCAAACAAATGGACTAACGGAACGGCTCAATAAGACAATCGCGGATATGCTGTCTATGTACGTCGACGTTGAACATAAGACGTGGGACGAAGTCCTCCCGTACGTCACGTTTGCGTACAACACGGCTATTCAAGAAACCACGCAGATGACACCGTTCGAGCTCGTCTACGGAAGACGGCCGACTACGATGCTCGACGCCATGCTTCCGCACGTAGAAGATGACGACCTCAACGCCGACGTCCAAGGATACCTCCAACGTGCGGAGGACGCCCGCCAACTTGCTCGAACTCGTATAACGGACCAGCAACTGGTGGATGCCGGACGCTACAATCTCCGACGCCGAGACGCCGAGTACCATCCTGGAGATCGTGTGTGGGTTTGGACTCCCATTCGACGACGTGGACTCAGTGAGAAACTTCTACGACGCTATTTCGGACCCTACCAGATTCTACGACGTGTTGGCGAACTAACGTACGAAGTGATCCCCGATGGGGACTCCCGTACATCACGACGACGCACGCGGCCCGAAGTCGTCCATGTGGTTCGCTTAAAACCTTTCTACGGACGATGACGAACTTTTAATTTGTGTGGACTGTCCCTTATGTTAGCATCGGGTCGATGCACTCTTAGAGGGGGGCAATGCCACGAACCATGCATTGGGTTTGTTTATTTGTGTTTAGTTTTTTTGACCTGGCTGCGCCGGCCTGTGCTATCGCCGTTTTCAAAGCGTTTTGAACAAACGCTACCACAGCGTTTCGAACAAACGCTATCGAACAACGCTTCAAGCGTTGTTTGTTAGAAACGCTGTTCGAACGAACAGCGTTTCTAAGAAACGCTATCACGGCGTTCTCGATACAATTCGACTATTCGAGAAACCCTCGCGCCGAGGGATATAAATTCCCGCACAGCCGATGCCGCGTCATTCGATCGGCGACGCTCACTAGCGTGCCCGTCGTTTTGCTGGCCGCTGCTTCGCCGCCTGTGTATTTTTTCAGTTGTTAGGGCAGCACAGGTTCGTTCCAATAAACTTGTTTTCCTCATAGACAACTGCGTCGTCCTTTGCTGTGTGACAATATAATTCTGAGCGATGGTGCGCTAGTAGCAATGTCGTGTACGATCCGAGAGTTCTTATCGCAGCGCCGACTGGCGCGGACGCCTCGAAATGCTCCCACTCCTCACGTCTGATCTTCGTTGCACCGTTGAATGATCTCTTGAAATTACATGACGCAAATCAACAATGAAAAAAGAAAGCGAAAGAAGGGAGCATCAACCAGCATGTTGGGGAAATGTAGGGAGCTGCAGTTGTCTCGTTGGAAGCGCGGAAAAGCTGCAATTAGTGTGTCGTTTTCATTACTGGAACTGCAACACGCGAACAACACCACAAGCTATAAAAGTGGGAGAGCGTATAAACAAATATTATCGCTAACAATTAACATGCAGGCATCGTTAATAGTGAATTCAGTTCCTCCGTACGCTTCTTTGCACCAGCGTGATATTGGGTTAATTCCGCCGTAACAACAAAGCTGGGCATTACAATTGCTTTCTAATAACGTACCCTACACTTTCCTTCGCATTACTGTGAGTGAGTTCTCATAAATATTGTGCCTAACGAAGAAAACGAGCCATCACGTTTAAACTTTCTTTCATTCATGGCGAGGGTCTCGTTCTGGCAGATGTTATGCCTTGAGGTGGTATGCGAGGGATTAATAGTCAGTTACCATCTCAAAATAAGTCACGCAGTGCGCGACTCCAAACAGGAAGGAAAAAGTGTTCCACACTCGTCGTAATGGCAGCAGGTGGCATTGACTGACGCTCCCGCATTCAAAGACACATAAAATAGACAGGCTGAGGACTGCCATCGTAGCTCAGTTGTTAGAGCATCGGACGTGTTATTCGAAGTTCGCAGGTTCGGACCTTGCTGGTGGAAAGTTGTCGTTTGGCCCGTTTTCACTCGTGAAATTTACATAACTACTTCCAATAACGCCACTGGATACTTTCCCTGGGTTTATCGTCTTTGAGATTGCAATAATATAGTATCTAGCAGAAGAAGTGTAAGCGTAGCAGCTGTGCCTCACGTCACTCCTTTTAGTGGAGAAGTAGTCAGCTGTGGCGCGACCTGGAAGTGACTGCGAGCAAGTGCTCCGAGCGCTAAAAATGGTGGACTTGCCAGACGTTTTGAATCATGCTAGTATCCGTTCTAGTTACCAGTGATGAAATTCAATAAATTTGAGTTCGTCTCTTAGTTGCGTTTGGGTCGCGAATCGCTGATGGGGTTGATAGCTATAGCTACGCGTGGATGCAATAGTGCTGACCTGAGTAAATGTGATGTCAGTGTTATTTAACTTGTACGCGGGCAAGGTAGTGTTAACGTTACAGTAAATACCGCTCAGCGTGGCCGGTTTCCACGCAGCGCCGTAACAGCTGTCGTGGATGCGCATCGAACCGTAGTGGCACATACGCACGCGGACACACGGGAGACACTTTACACCATGTGCCACATTGATGGAGCTCACCGCCCCGTAGAAGCCACGTGCCCGTCTTGCTTGAATGTAGTACAGCAAGAGCGGCGCGCTTGATTGCGCCTGCGCCACTTCGATTCAATGCGCAGTTACGTGAAATGCACCGGCGCTCCACAGACCACTGGCACGGTGAGTGGTGTTTACCTTAACAATGAACACCACTGTACATGTGCCGCATTGAATAGAAGTAACGTTCCTACTATTTTGCAATTTTTAGGCAATGTAACTGCTCGTTAACGCAACTGTACTGCAGATATGGGCAGCTGTCACGCGCGTTTCAGACACGTGTACCCGACTACTTCTGTCTCGAAGAGTAGTGACAGTGTTGTGCTCGGCGAAGAGCTTGAAAGCTTCTGCAACAACTTGATATTTATACGCGTAATACTGTCTCAGGAATCAGCTTGCTAACATCACTAGCGTGACACTATACTATAGTATAGTGCTGGAGCACTGTGAAACTGCACACATACAGGTGATGTGTCACTGGCACCATTGCCACATCGTCTATGCGGCATGGCGGAGACCTGGAGCAATTTTAAAACCAGAGAATATATGCATCCGCTTATGTGTCAGCTGGAGTGTTTGGTGGTGCATCACGTCACATGTGGAATTATCTATTATCAATACTTTGGCTTAAGATATTGCTCTTTTTCATACTACGCACAACACACGTTCTACTATGTGGGAAAGCAAAATGCAAACATATTTTTTTATTTTGAACACATTGAATAACTATGTCTTCAAGATTGCGCAGAAAAAGGATAAGTACTTGTTTAAAAACATGAGGCACCGTGGAAGGGTACTGTTCAGTGTTCAGGCATATATACGTTAATGATCAAAAGATCACTAAGTACCTGATTTGCGTAGGTGTCGAACTTCTCCACTGTGTTATGTCTGTTCCGACCGTCGAATCCGCCCATGGCATAGATGATTTCGTTCAGTACGGCAACGCTGACGTAGCACCTAGGCATAAGGATACTAGTTTGAGATTATAATTTTAAAAAGAGAATTTCGGAGCTGTGCTATACCGCTAGACAGATGCCTCAAATTCTCTCTATGGAGGATCGTGGTGGCAGAGAGTTGCATGTCGTGGTTATTCAGCAGGAAGTGTGATCGCATAGTAATACTGAAAATGTATAGTACACTTTCATCATGTTGTTACCGAATTCGCGTAAACATGATCTTAAATAATGCACACAGGATGTTAATTTGTTTTAAGCGTGTTATCGAGGTGAGTCGGTGTACATCTACAACTTTTAGATTGTGGCGCTAACGAAAAACAGCTTAAGGAGAGTTGTCTAAAAACAAATTAGCGTTGAGAATACCAGCTTTACTTCCTTATCTCCTAGCGCGTCAATGGAACCAAGAAACTAGAACACGAGGCAATTTTCGAATATGTCTTCAAGTGCCCAATGAAGGTGAGCAATGCCTCATGCGCAATGATCGCTGCACGATGGGACGTCTGCATTTTAGGCGGGTAGGAACAGGTTGGATTCCCGGTGCCGACCACACATTCAGTGGTTTTCCTAATGGGAGGAGGAGTACAACAGTTTGGCACTCGGATTTTTTATGGGTACACATCTTAAGGTGGCCCCATAAGAATCTGCAAAGGGCCGTGAGCCCACCTTGATCCACCGCAACGTCGGTGAAATAGTTACGCATTCACCGCTGCGGTAGGGGGCCGAGAATTGTTGTCACAAGATATGTGCCAGTAAAATGGCTACTAGCGCAATTCTGGCTTGTTGCTCGGCAAAACGAAGTATATACATGTAAACTATGAAAAGCACTTACGCTGTCGGAAATAGCTGGCATCGGACCTCCAGACCTAAATATAACGTCATACTCGTTTGTTCTGGCAACTATTTCAGTTGTTAGTAGCCTTTCTTTCAATACCGCTTTTTTAGCGGCCATCTTTTAGTGCAACTTTAAACCAATGAATTCAAACGAGCTTTCCAAGCTTTCAATTGTGCTATATTTATTGATTTCTGAAGGACTGTTGCGTGTTATTCGTCTTTTTCATTGTGGAAAAGTCAATCCCACTGAGGTATGAGTGGCGTCATCATGGTGTTTCTTCAGTTCTGTAAAAAAAGCAACAGCTTTGCCGCTAAATCAAAGCAATGAACGCGATAGCGAGAAATGGGAACGTCACGCGAAGAATGGCAACCATATCGAAACATGCCTCACGTTTCTCACGCACGAAGAACGCACGAAACGTATTCACAGCTGCAGATTGACGCGAATAAGCTTCCCAGTTATTACTTCGCTGTGTCTGCAAAGCGCGAAGGTGGTACAACGATTGCAGTGACCTTCGTGTGCCCAGTAACTACAACAGAGTTGTTCCGACGAAACTCTAAAGACTTGTTCACACAGACGGCCGGGCGGCCAAGCGGTGAGGCGGCAACGCGGAAAGCGAGGAAAAACCTCCTCTCCAGGCGGCGAAGGCGGGAGAAAAACCAGGCGGCAAGGGTGATCGCTCTCAGAGAAATTTTTTTCTGCCTGTCGAGGCTCGCCGCTTTGCCGCAACCAATTGCAACGCACGCAGCGGAGGCGTGGTGGTGGCGCGGGTGTACGTTTTGGAGAAGCACCGACACGTCATAGCGACACGCGGGCAAAATCCCGAGATGCCCACCTCTTCTGCCACGCGGCCAGACGAAGGAGGCCTGCGGTCTGAACAGATTCACGCACTCGCCGCCTCGCCACTTCGGAAATCCCGCTTCGCCGCTTTGCCGCGCCGCCTTCGGTGTGAATGAGCGTTAAAACTAACCAAGACGTACGATTCTCCCTTTGCAAGATAAGGGCTGCGCGATTGAGCGTATACCCTCTTATTATCTACGCGGGCCAAAGTACGCGTGGCAGTTTAGAGCTGCCACGCGCAAGGCCGCGTTCACACTGATCATTCCGGTTGCAGAAAGTGCTCCGAATCCGGTTCGGCGGCGGCGAGATTTGCCGAAAGAGCCTCTCCACGCCGATCGCTCTCGTACCGATTTTTGCGGCGTCTGCCGCCGGATCGGTCACCACGGACCAATAGGAGCGCTAGTCAAAGAATTTTGAAAAATGGCGGCCAAGCCCTACTGACTTGTTATGCCGCAGTGCACGTAACTGAGTGTTGAAACCAACGAGAGTTTAACCTACTCTGTGCCTACTTCACATCCGTATTTCGTGGAAGAGGTGACCGAGCTTGCTGTGGGCGTGACCGAGCTTGTTGCGGTCTTGCAGAGCAAAACGAACCCACCAACGCCGCTGGCGTCGTTGGTTTTTTCTGCTCTTCGTGCATCACAAGACAGCCACTTGCCAGCAACTCAAGCAGTACTGTCTTTTCTTGCTTCTTGCGTACGAAAATCATCGAAGTATACACCACCGGATATCGTAGTGACGTTTGCGAGCCGCGACAACAACTGGGTGACAGGTGGTGGTGGAAACATATTTATTTATTTAATTACATGAAATTTTCTGCGGAGAAGCTCCGAGTAGTCGGACATGCTTGGCTTGCGGTGGGGGGGCCCTTAGTCCAGGGCTCCGCTTGCAGCAGCCGCTCTGCGGGCCCGGTTGATCAGACTCAATTGATCTTCCAGGTTCTCGCTGGCCAGCAGCTCCTCCCATCGCTCCGCTGTTGGATTTTGTACTGGTTGTAAGGCTGTAATGGCCTGACACTCCCACGTGACGTGGTACAGAGTGGCTTTAGCTAAACACCATGGGCAGAGAGGAGAGTATGCCGAGGGGTGCATTTTACTCAGGATGTGCAAATTTGGAAACGTGCCGGTTTGAATTTGCCTCCAGCTGACCGATTCCTCTTTATTTAGTGTTCGGTGTGGTAGCGAATAAGCTTTTCTAAGTCCTCTGTAATGGTTTAGGATGGCCGAATAGTCGCAAGGGACCGGAATGAGTTCCTCAGGGGCGGAGTTGAAAGGTGCTCGGCTCGCATATCCTCGAGCTACCCTATCCGCTGCCTGATTCCTCTCCAGTCCCATGTGGCCCGGAGTCCATATAATCCGATGCCATATTCTGAGTGGATGTGTAATGGAATGCTCGCCAGTGTCTGTAACGCTCATGATGACGCTGAGAGCGGGTTGGCTGATGCGCCTCTGTAGGTAGTTGCGGCAAGCTGCTTGAGAGTCCGTGAGAACTGTCAGCGACCTTCGTTGTCTGTAGCCGAGGGCGAGAGCGAGCGCGATGGCAGTTTCTTCAGCATCGGTGATGTTGCGACACCGCACGGAAGCGCTGGTACGTTCTGTGAGTGTGTGGTCCACGACTGTGGCTACAGCCTTATTGTTTGCATGGTCGTAGTTGGCGGTGTCAACATAGTACGTAGTGTTTTTGTGTGCATAAGTTCGCTCGAGGGCTTCCACTCTGGCTTCCCTCCGGCCCTGATGTAGTCGGGGATCCATATTGCGGGGGATGGGAGCGACCTTATAAGTGGCACGAAGTTGGTCCGGAATGGGCTTGCGACGAGCTGCGTCGTGAAACTGGCTGATGTAGCCGAGGCGTAGGAGCAGGTCACGGCCTGTAGGTGTTTGCTTGAGCCGTTGCAGTTGTGTGGCGAGTTGCGCTTCACAAAGTTCTTCAAAGGTGTTGTGTAGGCCCGATTCGAGGAGCTTGCTAGAAGGAGTACCCGGTGGTAGCTTGAGTGCCGCTTTGTAGGCCTTGCGGAGCTTTGCGTCTACTTGGCCCTGTTCGCTCTTGGTGAGGCGTTGGTAGGGCAAACTGTATGTCACCCTACTGACCACGAGGCTACGTATGAGTTTCAGGGTGTCCTCCTCGCGCATGCCATGGCGACGAGTGGCTACCCGAGATATCATTCGGGCCACTTGCAGTGTAGTGGTGCGGAGAAGGGAAAGTGTGTGATTCACATGGCGGTTCGACTGTACCCACATGCCTAATATTCGAATGGTGGATTTCTCTGGGATTTGTTTGCCAGCAAGGACAACCTGGAGGCGGGAGCCTTGGTTGTTTTGCGTCGATGGTGGGAGCCTGCGTCGATAAATTCGTAGAAGCTCAGATTTTTCTGTTGCACAGGCCAGGCCTCGTGCCTGCGCGTATTGTTCGACGCATGTGGCTGCCTGCTGCAGGTTATATTCTTTTTCTCCAAGGGACCCCCGCGTGGCCCAGACGGTGATATCGTCCGCATACATTGCGTGATGGATGCCATCGATGCGGTGGAGTTCATGTGCCAGGCCAACCATAGCTACATTAAAGAGTAGCGGGGAAATCACTGAGCCCTGTGGGGTGCCCTTGTTCGGAACCTTGATAACATCTGATCGGATGGAGCCGAGACCGACTGTGGCAGTGCGGTCCGACAAGAAGGCGTGAACATAACTGTAGACGCGCTGCCCACAATGAAGGGCCTCGAGGCCCTCAAGTATGGCCTGGTGGCTAACGTTATCAAATGCGCCCTTAATGTCTGAAGTCAAGATAATGTTTTCTCCTTGCTGGGGGGCGTTATCAATGACTTCTTTTAATTGTAGCAGTACATCTTGCGTTGAAAGATGTGCCCGGAACCCGTACATTGAGTGCGGGAAAAGGTCATTGTCTTCGAGGTAATCTTGCACGCGATTAGTGATGACGCGCTCGAAGAGTTTACCAAGGCAGGGAGTGAGGGATATTGGTCGGAGGTTTTCGATCTGAAGTTTTTTGCCCGGCTTCGGTATCATTATGACCTCCGCGTGCTTCCATTCAGGAGGAAGCGTGCCACGTTGCCAATGATCATTGAAAAACGCCGTGATTTCTTGTACGGCGCTGTCGTTGAGGTTCCTGGTAAGGGAGTACGTGGTTCCGTCTGCCCCAGCAGCTGTGTTGCGATTGCTGCTGCGAATGGCTGCGTAAACTTCGTCCACCGTTATTGGTCGGTCGAGAGTGTCATTGGCACGTCCACGATACGCAGCTTGAGATGCGGGTGGGTAGAAATCGCCAAAGCATTTTCGCCGGACTTGATCCAGCAGCTCATCGTCAGTACCCTCAAAGGCGTGTATGAGGCGCATGACTGACTTATTCGTCTCATTTTTTGTGCGAGTGGGGTCCATCAAAGCGCGCAAAATGTGCCACGTGCGGGCCGTGCCCAATGAGCCTCGAAGAGAGTCGCTAAACTGGGCCCAATTGAGTCGCGCCAGTTCTGTAGCGTACTGCTCTGCCTGAGTGGTGAGTGTGGCGATCCTTAGCTTGAGGCGTCGGTTATGTTTTTGCGTCCTCCATCTGCGGATGAGGCTCCTTCGGGCTTCCCACAGATGTAGCAGATGGCCGTCCACTTCCGGCAGTGCAGGTGTTCTGTTAATGGTGGTGGTCCAACGCTCTCGAATTTCTTTAAGTTGGGTGCACCAGTCGGTGAGGCTTGTGAGGCTGTCGAGTGAATATTCGCTCTCACGACGAAAGGCGTCCCAGTTTGTGATGCGTGCTTCTCTAATAGACCGACGCGCTGCGCTCTCTGTAACTTTTGTGCGGAGAATGAAGTGGTCGCTGCCCAAGGATTCCTGCAGGTTGTCCCAGTTATAGTTTGCACGGCCACGGGCGAAGGTGAGATCGGGGCAAGTGTCCCTGCACACACTGTTGCTGATCCGGGTAGGGAACGCGGGATCCGTAAGCAGTTCAAGCTGAAATTTTTCAGTGGCAGCCGCAAGCTGTTTGCCTTTGACATCCGAACGGTTGTAACCCAGCGTTCGTCGAGAGCGTTGAAGTCGCCGAGCAGTAAGAGTTCTTTTCCCTGGGCCAATCGGCAGGCACCTTGGACGAGGGCATGGAAATCAGTGTTTTTTTGCTTTGGGGCGCTATATACGTTGACAATGATGATGCTTCGCTTTTCTCCTTTCTTTTTTTGCCTGAGAACTAGCTCCACAATCACAAGTTCTATGTTGGTGTCTGGGATATTGTCTAAGCCAACTGCGGTTAGCGCTTTGTCAATCAGGATGGCCGCTTTGCCCTTTGTTTGACTATTATAGGACTCATAACCTGAAAATATGGGTGGCGTTCCGGGCTCCTGAAGCGCTATGACATCTGGCCGAGCAAGGTGTGTGTTAATGTACTGTTGGAGGAGGCTCCGCTTTCTGCGGAAACCGCGGCAGTTCCATTGCCAGACTTCTAAATGTTCGCCAATGAGTGGGGCTGTGCTGCCCATGGTTAACTCGTTGAGTGGAAAGGCGTGGGTATCGGAATCTCGGCTTGCGACGCCGATGTAGGAGTGAGGGTGAGGGCGCTGGGTGTCAATGCGGGGGTAGCGAGGATTTCGGATGCATGTGATTCCAATCCTAGTCTATGGTAACCTTGATCTGTCGTGGCGTGCGAGCTACGAGTGGCCCTCTTTTTGCGTATGTTTTCGCCTGTTTCAGCAATTTGCGCCTCGAAGCGTGTCTCGAGAGAGTCGAGGCGTTCTCCGAACTGCGTGAATACGGCACTGAATTGTTGCGATAGCTGCTGCGCGAGCGTTGAGAGCATTTCGCGCAACTCTTCGCGTGTGACTGTGGTGCCCGACGCAGCAGGAATTGATAGCGCCGTTTTAGGGGTCTTCTGTCTCTTGGGGGAGGTTGGGGTTTTTTTTCGGGGGAGTCGGGCGGCGATCCAAGACGCGCCATTAGGGCATGAAGTTGAGAACTGTCCTTTGCTTGACGTGCCCTGACGGCCGCGAGCTCCTGTTTGAGTTTTATGTTTTCCGCGAGAAGGTGTTCGTATGCGGTGGACAGGGTATTGAGTGGAGCGATGGGAGGATCTACATTTGCTGACCAACTCACCTTATTGTCGGCACCGGCTGATGGAGTGGGATTGGGCTTCTCATTATGCTTGCTGGAGGCGTGCTGGGACTGTTGACAGGTGGGTTGCTGCTGCTGCAGCTGCCCCTTGGTCATCTGGTTCTTCGGATGTTGTCGCTGCTGTGGTTGCTGCTGTTGGCCAGGTTCCACAGAAGGGAGGGGCGGGAAGGACTGTGACCTCGAGCGTGAGCGGGAGTGGCTGCATGAGGTCTCGTTTTCCTTGCTGAACCACCTACGCATGGGAGTGGGTGGGTTACGATGGGGGTTGCGACCCCTGGCTGGTGCTGCTGGTCGAGGAGGTGGCCGTGGGCGCGGGGCCTTCAGTCTCTGAGAGCACTCTTTCGCGCCCGTTAAGTGGGCATCTCCACACAAGTGACATTTGGGAGCACAGGGGTGACCGTCAACGGGGTTGAGGATACCACACTGCCGACACACGGGAGTGTTTGGCGTGGGGCATACGTCTGAGCGGTTGCCCCGGTTGTAAGCAGACTTGGCAGGCTTGTCGCGTCGGCTTGTACGGATGGCAGGCCACCTCCCCACCGTAATACAGTACATATCGGGGCAGAAGGGGGCCTTCAAAACTGATCACGGCAGATTTGGTAGCACCAAGCATTCGTGCATTGTGCACTGTCACTCCCTGCGTGCGCACGCGGAGGTTGGCGGTGAGTTCTTCCGGAGTTGTGCCAGGGTCTATCCCATGAATAACTCCCCGCAAGGTGCCCTCAGGGGCCGCTACATAGGTATTGAATTCGTAGGTCTTCCTCTCAAGCGTGAGGGTGGTGATCCGACGAAGAATTTCGGCCGTCTCAACATGTGGCGTGCTGGCAATGATGATGTTCGACCGGGGCGAGTACGTATAATGAAATGATCACCAGTACAATGTTGTCGTGAATTGCCCGCCAGTGCTACGGCTCGGGAGGTTTGATGCGTAGTGAAGTTCCGAATGGCCAGGCCCTTTTTCGGGCGCATGATGATCTTTATGTCCGTGCGTGGAAGCGGCGGCAGCTTCCGTCGTAGCTGGCGCGGCTTCGTTACGGGTGGTGGTGTTCGCGCCGGTGCGACGCCGGCCGCGTCTGCCTGCGCAGCAGGAGCGCTCGCACCCGCAGCTGCCCCGGCGTTGACGTGGCTGGGCGGAGTGCTTGCAGGACCGGCCGGCTGCATCAATTCCGCTCGAGCTTTGTCGAATTTTTTCTGGCGCTGACGCTGGCGACGGGAAATCGCCAGTTTTCAATTGGCGTCGGTGTCGCTCGCCGGTCCCAGCGATGCTGACGATGTAGGATGGTGCACGGCAATTTCATCTTCGCTTGCCGAGGTGAGCTCGTCGAAGTCGAGAGATTCCGTGTTAACATGGGTGTCGTTGGGGCTGAATGCAGGTTGAACGCATCCGGTAGTAGTCACGTCAGGAGTTGGCGTAGTGCTAGCGTCCATATTGTTGTGGAAGGGGTCCCGCTGTTAGGCCTAGTCACCCGTACTCGCACAGGCGAGCTGGGTCGACGCTAAGGCCCAGCGGCCCAGCGCTCACATGGGTTCTTCTGAAGGCGATAGAGCAAAATGGAGATGCTCCACAGCCTCGGGAAGGGTGTGCGGTTCCCTGGACAGTTAAAACTTGATGATCCGACACAGTGGCGGCGACGATATCGAAGTAATCCGGTCAACGAGAGCACACGTTCGGCGGAGCGCATGCGACGCGCGTCCGCTCGCTCCGGCGTCCAAGCGCGTCTCCTACTACGAGGGACGCACAAGCCACGTCATAAGAGCTTCGCCCCTAAAAACGAACGCGCTTGTGGCAGCGTTCCGGCAGGTGGGCTGAGCTTCGGGGCTGCACGAGAACTGCCCTATAAAAACCAACGCGCAATCGTAATGCCAGTTCAGCCCCGCCGTAAAAAGGATCGCTCACGCCGACCGAGTGGGGATTTGCAGCCAAAGCCTCAAGCTAATAACGTGCTGTTTTCTAGGTCATCGGACGCAGTTGCCACCGGACGCAGTTGCCACCGGACACGTGGCGTCCCCCTTTACCTTGCACCGTGACTGGCAATCACCACTTCATCTGAGGCAATCAGCACCACACCGGCGCTGCCATTGCTTACCGCTTCGACTGCTCATCGCTTCAAGCACCCTCAGTTCAGCCCCGCCGTAAAAAGGATCGCTCACGCCGACCGAGTGGGGATTTGCAGCCAAAGCCTCAAGCTAATAACGTGCTGTTTTCTAGGTCATCGGACGCAGTTGCCACCGGACGCAGTTGCCACCGGACACGTGGCGTCCCCCTTTACCTTGCACCGTGACTGGCAATCACCACTTCATCTGAGGCAATCAGCACCACACCGGCGCTGCCATTGCTTACCGCTTCGACTGCTCATCGCTTCAAGCACCCTCAGTTCAGCCCCGCCGTAAAAAGGATCGCTCACGCCGACCGAGTGGGGATTTGCAGCCAAAGCCTCAAGCTAATAACGTGCTGTTTTCTAGGTGAGTGTGTAGCTACTTGCTTGCCCTTGCTGAACTTCTAACTGGCTGCATATCCCCCAATTGCACACTGTCTATGTATGACTAAGTATGGGTATTGATTTGTGCACTTACCGCGCTCGCATCGGCTGTTTCACTCAGCCGAGAAAAAATACGGGATCATGGAATCTTTTGTGGCTCCGTCCGTGTTCATTAGGTCGCCGTCACTTGCTAGGTGGACGCCTAGTGCTTGTGTTTTTTTCGCTTGCTCATTTGCTCATTTGTGCGGGCGACGTTGAGCTTAATCCAGGTCCTGACAGGGTTGACCAAGTGTGGCACTGGTAAAGGAATTCACTGCTTCAAATGAACGTTTTCAAAAGGAAGTGACGAACAAGCTAAAAGACATTCACACTACTGTAACAGACCTCAAAAGGCGGCTCTCCAAAATAGAGGAGCGTCTTGAGAGCGTTGACAACTTAAGTGAAAGCGTCAAGGCTGTCGGCTCTGTTGTGCAAGAGTCTCAGGAACAGTTGAAAACCATTGAGCAAAAACAGACCCATCAAGCCAACCTTGTTGTAGATGACCTGAACAATCGAATGAGGCGCAATAATCTCGTGTTCAAGGGTGTTCCTGAGCAAGCCGCTGAAAAATGGAGCGATACAGAAAAACTCATTCATGAATTCGTCACGGAAAACTTGGGAATTCAACCAGGTGAAATTGAGCGAGCCCATCGGGTCGGGCAACGCAAACCCGATCGCACTCGACCTGTTGTTGTCAAATTCCTAAACTTCAAGGACAAAAGCAATATTCTGAAAAATGCGTTCAAGCTGAAAGACCTGGCAACCCCGCGAGTGTGGATCGAGGAGGATTTTTCACCTCGTGTGCAGCTAATTAGAAAAACGCTTCGTGATTTCGCGCGTGCGAAGCGACAGAAAAATGAGAAGTATAAGTTGCAGTTTGACAAGCTTATAATGGGCAACGTAATTTTCACCGTCGATTCCTCGAGCAATAAAGTGGTCCCCATCCCGAGACAAGACGCTCCCGCGATTTATGAATGACGCCCCATTGAAACCGAAGTTGAAACCGAAGTTAAAAAACTATCTATTATTATAGCTAATTTTAGAAGTATTTTTCGAAAACAAGATCACCTTTGTGCGTTTGTCGAATCCTGCTCGGCAGACATCATAGTGGGAACTGAAACATGGCTGACGAGTGATGTGTGTAACCATGAATTGTCTTTTACTAAAAACTTTATCCTGTTTCGAAAGGACAGAACGGAAACACGAGGAGGTGGTGTTATGATTGCAGTAAAAAAGATCTTCAAGCGCGTCTGCTTGATACGGGTTCCTGTATTGAAATTTTGTGGGTATTGGTCCAGCTTTCATGTGTAACTTGTGCCGTTGGGGTTTGTTACCGTCCGCCTGACTCAAAAGAAACCTTCGTTAATTGCCTAAACGAATCATTGAGCCTCGTATATGACAGATTTCCTGGCTCTCCTGTGATTCTCGCGGGCGACTTTAACTATCCTGGAATTAACTGGCGGACGGGCACAGCCGATTGCGGCGCAAGGATAGCTGAATGTAAGGACTTTCTTGACGTGATTTCGTCTTACGGTTTAAGCCAAATAGTTTCTATGCCAACACGGGGGGATGCTATCTTGGATCTTGTGCTTACCACCGAACCGTCAAACATGTCTGTTAATGTGTTAGACTGCATCAGTGACCATAATGTCATCCATTGTGAATTCAAGTTAACGCGTAAAGAAAGCGTGAATGAAAAGAAAACAATTTATGATTACGCACGTGCAGATGTTGAAATGATCTATAGCGAACTCTCGTCCTTTTGCGTAGAATTTTTCAACGGCATGCAGCATCGCGACAGCAATGAGAACTGGATGATCGTCTGTCACAAGCTAATCGAACTCAAAGAAAAATACATTCCAAAAATACACATATCTGTGTCTACAGGGAGCGCTTGGTTTACCTCCCACGTGAAGCGATGCATTAACAAGAAGAAGCGCTTTTATTCAAGAGCTAAAACCTTGCAATCTGACGATGCCTGGAAGGCTTATCGCGAACAGTCGCAGTTATGCAAAACCGAAATTGAGGCAGCAAAAGACAAATTTTTCAACCATGACATCTCCAACATGTTAACTGTCAACACAAAAAAATTCTGGAAAGTAATAAACCCCAAGCCGTCGTCTTCATGTTTCATATCGATAATGCAAGGCAACGAGTTCCTCCCGCCCTCTGAAGTCGCTACTGCGTTCAATTCCTTCTTTTGTTCTGTTTTTTCTCGTGAGCTTCCTATTACCGACAATATTCACCTCGGCTCCGTTACCTCCATCATGGAGGACATCGTGATCACTGAAAAGGGAATCGAAGCTGCTATTGATCGTCTTTCTAGCAGCTCTGCTCCTGGTCCAGATGGTATTTGTCCTAAACTGCTAAAGTTAACTAAACCTGTTATTTCTCCCATTTTTGCATGCCTTTTCCAGCAATCGATTCAGTCAGGATGCGTTCCTGACGGATGGAAAGTTTCTAAAATAGTACCAATTTTTAAATCCGGAGACCCGTCATCTGTCACCAACTACAGACCAATCTCGCTGACCAGTATACCATGTAAATTATTAGAGCATATCATATCATCGGCAATCATGAAGTACCTAACAAAGCACAACCATCTTTTCAGCAACCAGCACGGCTTTCAACAGGGTCGCTCCTGCGAGACGCAGTTATTCGAGCTGGTCTCTGACATTTACGAAGCTGTTAATGACTCATCGCAAATAGATGCCATATTTATCGACTTCGCCAAGGCGTTCGATAAGGTAGCTCATAACCGTTTATTACAAAAACTTCGCTATTTTAATATACATAGTCAGGTTGTGAATTGGATAAGGAATTTCTTAACCGACAGGTACCAATTTGTAACTGCCAATGAATTTTCTTCCTCACGATCACTGGTCAAGTCAGGGGTGCCTCAGGGCTCTGTATTGGGGCCTATTTTATTCCTGTTGTATGTAAATGACATCAGCAATAGCATTTCATCTACAGTTCGATTATTCGCAGATGACTGCGTAATTTATAGACGAATAACTACCACCTCTGATAGTGACGCTTTGCAATCTGACCTTGCGAAAATTGCAGATTGGTGTGAACAGTGGCAAATGGAGATAAATACTTCGAAAACTAAGGCTGTAGCCTTCACTAGAGTGTCTAATCCTAAGCTTACTCATTATTTGATAAATGACTCAGTCATCGCGCGTGCGCATACAATAAAATACTTGGGAGTTCATTTATCTTCTAACATTTCATGGAGTGACCACATCGAAGCAATCTGTAGCAGTGCATGCAAAACTCTTGGTTTTATCAGGCGTAACCTTTATTTGGCAAACAAGTCTACTAAATTATTGGCCTATGCGACGTTGGTTCGCGCAAAACTAGAATATGCATCTTTTATTTGGAACCCGCACCAGTCTTATCTCATCAACAAACTCGAAGCAATTCAAAATAAAGCAACCCGCTTCATTACCAAAGATTATTCACGAACATCAAGCATAACTAACCTAAAAAAATCTCTGAATCTAAGCACCCTAGAGAATAGAAGAATCATAGCACTTCTATCTCATTTCCACAAACTTTATCACTCATCATCATCGTTCCGCGTACGCCACATCACGGCCGCCCATCGTATCTTTCCGCGCCTGGATCATCCCTTTAAAGTACAACCCGTTTTTGCTCGAACAAACTTCTTAAGTAAATCCCCCCTCTTTCTCGCAATATATCACTGGAACAAGCTACCTGCCGACGTCGTTTCTTCCCAAAATCATGAAGATTTCATGAATAAACTTAAAAGTTATTTTAATGAAAGTTAATATTGTTCTTGTGCATATCTGTTTTGTTGTACTTGTTGTCGTAGTTCTTGTACGCGGTATTTCAATGAACGTGAATTATCCTTTCTTTGCATCCTTTTGTTGTTTTGAACACTGCGAAAATTTTCCTTAGAGTTTTGTTGTCCTGTTCTTTTCTTTTTTTTTTTTGTTTCTTTTTTAGTAGTACTTTCTTTATTCCTCCACGTAGCATCTCTGTACTGTTAAGTAATAATATCTCTACATATGTATGTGCATATTTATATCAATCGTTTGTATTTGTTATTCAAATTATACACTGTAATTGTAACAGCTTTATTGTGCTACAACTCCCCTATGTAATGCCTACCCAGGCCTTTAGGGTACTTGAATAAAAAAAAAAAAAAAAAAAAAAAACGCCTCGTGCTCTCCGCTGCCTAACGGCTGGCAGCCCGAGCGAATCAAACTGGGTGACAGCGCATCCATCCCGCGTTCGCCCCGTAGTAGATGGCATATTCGGCGTCTCGGGGTGCGTCCAATGCGAACAACGCTGCGTTTCGGTAGCAGGGGAATTTCGGTCGCTATAGAAAGCAGATGTTTCAGTGTGAACTAGGCCTAAGTGGCAGATATGAATAGCTTGCGGTTTGAACGTTGAAGTGGCCACCTCGCGGTGGCTCAGTGGTTAAGGCCTCGCATTAATGACGCGGAATTCCCACGTTCGAGTCGTTTTTCAGGAATTTTTTTTTCTTTCTTGCGTTTTCAGATGTATAGATACGTATACATATACGGTGCATGACGCTGACGTCGACGCCGATGCCCACGCCGATGCTGGCGGTGAAATACAGCCGAGAGTGTGTATATAATTGCTATCCCAATAAAACAAATAACAGTCAGAGCCTTCACATCGCTGTAAAGAGGTAAGCCAGTGAAACTGCGCTGCAGGCAGTCGCGGATGCACGTCGTTGTCACGCCCTTTTGCATTTCTGTGCGCGATGGCACTCCTTTCAGTTGCCCCTCTTACCCACGCGTTTTGAAACAAGCTTCGAGTCAAACCCCACCTTTCACTTGGCCGAGCTAAGGTCCCTAGATGAAACAAGTTTCCAAGGTAGCGACACCCTCCCTTTTCCTCCTCGCTTATTTACCTGAAGCGCCCCCTAGAAGTTTTAAAACTTTCATCCAAAAGCGAATGTTTGGGTTCTGTTGCTACGGTGAATAGATGTAAATGAAACAAAATGGAATGAAATAAGACGTAGAATAAACAGTTACCTTTATGAACATAAACGGCGCAACACAAGAGCAAGCGGGATGTGCGTTACTCAACCGGCAACGTTGGGCAGTTCTATACTTTACACCATTAGCCCTGGCGTCTCGCGTAGTACATTTTAGTTCCACGGCCGCGGTATTTCGTCCAGTTCTAACTAGCCACTTCTCCGATTGTGTTTTGTTCGTGCTGTGACACAGTGGACGTGCCTCTTGCTGGATCCTGTAAGTGGCCACAGGGCGTGACGTTGTGACGATTTATTACAACCGGCTTGTGCACACGCAAGAAAAAAAAAAACTACGACCAGACTGGTACGAACACTCGTCCAGCAGCACTGAGATGACGTTTCCGTTTGGACAATCGTAATGCCAAGTGATTCTGATGCGGTGCTGGGAACTTCCTGAAAAGTGAGAGTTCTACTGGTGAGGTGTCTCGAAGCAGCGCGTTTCGGCTCAAGCGGGAACTGGTCAAGAGTGAAATGTTTCTGAAGGTGCGTTGATTACAACCTACAGCTGTTCTGTATACGTGCATACCCACATGTATTTGTACCAACTGGCATGCACTAGACACGCATTAGACGCGCGCCTGGCGTTTCAATAAAAACCGACAAGTGAACTCGCTTCGCAGATCCGCGTCGACATACGTTGACGGAGTTGCACGAAAGCATTCGCGTGAAATGGTTCATAGTTGCACTTCATGGTGCGCTTCATCTCGGAAAGCACGAGGTAAGTTGAAGAGAGCGAAACCGTTTTCTGTTATTTACGGCAACGCAGCATTGCTGAAAAACGCAGATGTTGCATTGAACAAGCATGGCGAAACAATCTTGGTTGACTTAGCGCACACCGAAACGCTCCTCCTCTTCAGTTTATGTTCTGGCTACGATTTTGTCTTTGGTCACGGCGAGAATCCGGCTGGAGCCATATGCGCATGCGTACTCGTTTTGAACCTTTTGCATAATAATAAATAACACCACCAGCCATTTGCAAGATCACGTGCAAGTAATGCACCAATTACAGACGCAGATATCAGAGAAAAAAGAGGAGTAATCGAGAGAGTGAGGAGGACGGCTCGAGAACACTGAGTGACGCTACCTTGTTTCATCTAGGGACCTTAGGCCGAGCTGAGCACAGTGCCACCGCTCGACCTAAAATGACGAAGGTGTTATCTCGAAATAATGCTGGCTTTCGCAATGAACATTGTTGCCGAGACGTGGATCTGACATCGCCGATCCCGAGTCAAGGCGGAGCGCTGAGTGAAGGCATGTCCTAGAATAAAGGAGTTAATTCTCCGAGCGATCGACACGCTTCTCGCCCGCAGGAAGTCTTAAAAGCAACTGCTGATCACCCTGCTAGCGCAATTAGTACGTCACGAGTAAAGTGAGCCCGGTGACTAGTGAGAAGTACCAACGCCGAGTATCACCAGAATTTTGAAAGATGCATCTGCATGCGTGAAAGGGAGTAAAGCACCTATGCTATAGCACTTTAACATAAACATTTACGTATCGGACACGTAAATTTGTCATAGCCATTGTTTTTTCTTCAAACCTCATCAGCCAGGCCGTAAAAATGTCACCGAAAGTATGCTCACTACCTTTGACAGCACGTCGTTCGAACAGTTCGCAGTTTTACTGTCAATATATTATCATGCCTGGTCACATCTTAGTTTGCGGTTCAGTTTAACAGCCACAACACTTCTACACATATAAGAAAAAAAGTACAAATAATGCCTAAAAATCGAATGAAGTGTGTCGATTATTTTCTTCACATAGCCTCAATCCGCTTTTATTTTCCAAAAAAGGCCCAGCGCGTCCACGCGTATCACCAAGTCAGAGAAGTCTAAACAGAGAGAGACCATTGTCTGCCGTAATAACGAAATCACAAGAGAAAGAATTATTGCTCTCTGCAGTAACGCCTCTGTGTACGATTGTACAGTTTTAACATTCGGACAAACATATATTACACTGCTGCGGAAAGTGCAACCTATTTTACTTGTGTTTTCATTTTTTCTATGACTAAAATTGTTGAAAGCTACAAAAGTTAGGAAGCATATCAAAACATGAATTTTTTGAAATAGAAATATGAAAATAAACCAGATCAGACGCTTTCTCTTGCTCTCTTCATTCTTTCTCTCCGTTGAGATTTGCTGCGCTGTCTTTTTTTTTAAAGTGCATTACCAGCTAGCCCTCTCTGATGCAATGCTTCAACATAAATGCCAAAAAAGGTACAAGTGAGTCTACCACACCTTTTGACGTGCATGGGATTGACAGAGCGCCACTCCTTGGTATGTGCGTTGAAGCATCGCACGCGGCTGTAGTAGTCTTCACCGTTGAAGCCTCCGATGACGTAGATTTCAAAGCCGACCACTGCGCACTTGTGATAGGCACAAGGTCCAAATGGGTCGGTGGTGTCTGCCTGCCCAAGTGGAGAAAGCGTTATTATTTAGAACACGACTCACTTGTTCAGCCGATTCCAAATTGATGAACTCCCGCGCTTGCCTATACGTGCTATTTGTGTCTCCTCCTTCGAACATTCTTTTCTTTCCAAGCTTACGTAAATCAACCTAATCAACTTTCTTGTGGCAGCTCATTACACGCGATACATTACACAGCCCACCCAAGAAACTCCAAACACTTCTTTGACGTTGATAATGTTATTTACCATATAATGTAGACCTTTAAAAGAATAATAAATAGCTCATTACCAGCATCCTCGGCATGAATAGCTGACTAGTCTAGACCTCAACAACCAGCTTGTGCTACTAACCACTGCGTATTACTATGGTTTTCCGGAGTGAGGATACCACTCACCTAAAGCTGGGACAAAAGGTGAATCACTTTATGTTTCCTCTATTAACTACCTTCTAACGCACGGGCTTAAGGTATTAGGATGACTGTGAAGATGACCGGCGATACCAAGTAAGGGACCACTGCTCTCATTACTCATAGAAAACAGTACTGCCAATAATAGTACGGTAAGAGAAGTGATGATTATACAGTGAAGCGATTTGTTTTATGTTAGCGTCAGCAAGTAGATGAGCATCAAAAGGAATCGAATATTTGAAAGTCAAACCGAAATGCTTTCAAATAGTTCACCTGTTCACACGAAACAAATAATGTGACCTAACAAAAACTTGGATACCAATAAATATTGTAACGATGCTGCCGTGCCAGCTATACAAGCATCTACAGCGGGTAAAACATTTACTCAGCCGTCGTTACGAACTTTGATAGTGGTTGGACTGTCGCACTTTATTGGCATGTTCCCGCTTTTTGCCGCACCCTGCCACTCCATCAGTCGAGGTGCTATGAGGGAGTGTGTCACTGGCAGGAGATGGTAGTTGTCTTCTTGCAAGTGAATTCCTCTTTACGAACGTCTTATGACTCGTCGTGACCGCGCTCACTGAGAACGTTGGCAAATACACTGACGACGCCTTTACGACTGATGACAAAAACCCAGTGCTATGACTATAAAAAACTTGATATGTCGAGTTCCTTGGCAGAAGTGAAGATTACACTGACGCTTTCCTTGCTCTATCAAATCCAGCGTGCTGATAGTGGAAGAATGTGATGTCCAAGTAGCCGCTGTACAGTAGTATATTTTTGGAAGCAGCTGGGTATGAGAGCGAAGCTGTGATACACTTACTTCAGCAAACGCTTTATTCGTTTGGGATGTACACGCTATAAAACATCGGTACAGAGTTTATAGGCGAACGCACGTCAATCCATCGGTCAGCCTTCGTGTCGTAGGTCTCGACGACGGCCGTTGGCCCTCCGGCATTCCAGCCTCCCACGATGAACACCACCTCACGCGGTATGCGTGGCCGGACGAACAGAGGCGTTGGCACCTGCTGATTGTGCACCATGACGTCGAGATCATAGAGGAAGCGAAGCGTCTCCACGACCAGGGGCCTGCGCATGCACGAACAACTTTTCGTAGTTGCATAGTTTCATACCAAACTCTTCGCGTTACAGTGCAATACCTAAGGCTTCATTATTCATGGCAAACAAGACTTGAACATAAATTTTTCAAACATTCCTCGCCGCTTCGAATACATTAGTTGTGAAATTGTTGAAACATTATCTTTGTAGCTTTCAAACCTAGCATATCTTCGTTAGAACAGCATAACCAAAAGACCTATATTGCGTGGGCAATGCTTCGAATCTTTCCTTATCTAATTGGGACGGGTTTGGGATGGTTATATCTACAAATATATCAATTTCCTTATCTAATTCAATATGTTCCTCTCCTTCACACAGGTGACGTTGCCCACATAGGAGATTTTTCAGTTTGTATATCAGAGCCAGCAGAGTCAGCAGCCTAGGCGAATTAGTGCGTTGAAAATCATTCGGCGAAGGTCAATAAAGTTGAAAGTTCACACTGGTCAACTAAGAGCTAAGTGTAAGAGGTCACTAAAATGAATGTATGGAGCTTAAGAACTCGTGAAATGGCCACACTGTAGTGCTGGCGGTAGAGACTCATTGAATAAAGAGGTGCTGAAATGAAAGATACATTTGATTGGCTCTCACAGAAGACCACCGCAGGGGAAGAGAAGACTCACACGCAAGGCACAAAAGTTATCCTGTGGCTCAATGGTACGAATGTTTCCGACTTGAGGCCAAAATCATGACTGCTCTGTAATATGCTTCTTATTCGTTTTATACCAGTCATTCTGCGTACCACTTCCTTCCTGAGGGCTTCACCTTTTCCATAGTTGCAGTCTGTCAGGTCCGTTTCAAAACTAAAATCGCCCGACACCAAGCGTGCATGTGTGGTACTAGGCTGAAAATCCATCAGCCGCAACCCGCAAGATTATAAGATGCGTGGACAACGTACCTGCAAGCCTCGTCATCGGCCACGTACTTGCACGCCTTGATCTTTTCGACGAAGAAGTCTGTGTCCACAAGCCCCATGCGAACGCATTTGAAGAGTCGGGAGATATACTGCTTCCTGTTGTCGCTGTCGAAGTCAATCCAGCGAATCACCGCTTTCCAGACGGTCTCCTCCTTGATGACGTTAAGGTTCTCGTCCGACATAATGGCCTCCACTTCGTCAATCTCCAGGTGGAGCAGCTCCTCGCCTCTCTCAGACACCTCGATGAAGTTCTGCATCAAATAGCTGCGCAGAGAAGCACAGAAGGCTTTCGTATCAAACTAGAACGTACATTGGCGCTGCTAACTTCTTTGACACAGCCCACACACATAAATTAAGACACAAAATGAGAAATTAGTGTAGATAGTCTAGAGGGCCCGTAAGTTGCTTAGAGGACAAGATATCCTCGAGTGTGGACGTCCTTCTCAAACTTCGTTAGCCAACTAAAGGTTGTTATGCCTGCGAGTCCGCAGCGAACGTTCATGCCTCTGAAAAAAGCAATCTGTGTCAAGGCCAGCCCGCGAGCCGCCTGACGTGAACAACTCAACGGCGTAAACACGCGCGGCGCCACGTGCAGTGAGTCAGCGCAGCCAGCGAGCCTGTCGAGTAAACAACCGGCGTCTTTCTGTCTGGGGGGGGGGTGACGAAATGCCTGGCGACGTCACTCGTCCTTGGGTGCAGCCACCTGCAGCGCAGCCTCTCCAGCTTCGATGAGAAAGAATGACGCGGCCCAGCAGTGACCTCATTGGAGGATTCTGACCTCGCGACCAGCGGTGCTTCTGGTTGGACATTTGGGTTGGACCCGGGGCATATAAAAGAAGCCCTGCGGCGCGTCGAGAGAGACCCCTTTGACAGCAGGCCCATTTGAGAGCAGACCTATGTGTTAGAGAGGAGAGCTCGGCTCTTCGAGTCTCTGTCGGCCCCAGTGCCGAATTTGTAATGCCTCTGTATATACGCTGTACATAAACCTTGTTTAACTCACCGTCGTCTCGTCCGCTCGTCTATCAGGTCTGCGCAGAAGCAGTCGCGAGCTGAGAAACCTACGCTACCAAACGGCTGGTGACCTTCCCGGCGGAGTTCGAAGCAGTGGCGCCTTCGGGACCGTGTTGGCGTCGCCGTCTTTCGAAACAGTGGTTGCAGCGGTGGGATTCGTAGCGCCTTTCGTAACGTCGTCGGAGGCGCGCGTCGCAACAGTGGTTGGCAGCTGCGGGATCGGCTGGCGTCAGCGACATCGATGCGGTGAGTGCCTGATGTTTTCCCCTCAGTTCACCAGACTACTCTAGCTCAGGTTATAGTAGATTAGAGAAGGGCTGTGTGAAGCATTGGAGTGAGCTTTGATTGTTTCAAGCCAAGTCGAAGCGCTTTGAAACCAAAGTTAATGCGGAGGTTGTAAACACAGAGTGTTTAAAATTGCTTGCGCGTCTTGCTAGTAGGCTTGTAGTGGGTACGGCAAATAGATTCTTAACAGGGGCAAACAGCAAGAGGCTAGTGTGAACGATGGAGAACCTTAAAGTGAAGGAACTCATCAAAATTTGTGAGGAACTCGGCATTACTTTGGGCCGTGCGAAACGAAAACAAGCGATCCTTGAGATCATGAAGGATGAGGGAGTGTCGGCTGAAGAAGTCGATGAGGCCTGGGTGGATATCAAAGCACGCCGCGAGGAAGCTAAAAGGCGAGAAGCTCGCGAACGTGAAGAAGCTGAAAGGAGCGAACGTCGCGAGCGCGAGGAGGCCGAGAGACGGGAGCGCCTCGAGTTGAAACGAATAGAATTGGCAATACTGCAGTGTTCGCAGGCGCCTAGCGTAGCTTCTCCGACGATTCAGGTCAGCGGTTATAGAATTCGGGACCAACTGCCACCGTTCGTAGTAGGCGAGGACATGGCGAAGTATCTCGTCAAGTTTGAACACGTCTGTGAGCGAAATGCTTTGGAGCGGTCTCTTTGGGCGCAGAACCTGTTAGCTCTACTTCCCAGCGAAGTGTCCGACGCGATAACTTGCTTGTCGAGGGAAGCGTTTGAGAGCTATGACGAGGTTAAGAAAGTGCTCTTGAGACGTTATAAGTTGTCGCCCGAGGCTTTCAGGCAAAGGTTCCAGTATGCTAAAAAAGGGAATGAGTCACACGCTGACTTCGCGTTTCGTCTTAAAGCTGATTTAGTTGAATGGTTCAAGGGCGAAGGTGTTTATGGCGACCGC
Organism: Rhipicephalus microplus; assembly: GCF_013339725.1. Lineage (NCBI taxonomy): Eukaryota > Metazoa > Arthropoda > Arachnida > Ixodida > Ixodidae > Rhipicephalus > Rhipicephalus microplus. The sequence goes on along the minus strand of NC_051173.1, from coordinate 74,699,223 downwards.
GATAAAGTGGTGGAATGCGTTGCGTTGGAGCAATTCTACCGCTGCATCGAGGAGGATGTCAAACTTTGGCTGCAGGACAAACTTGGTGAAGTACAGCTAAACAAGGCAGCAGAGTGAGCTGAGGAGTATTATACTCGCCGAAAGTTGCATAGCAGGGCAGTGCGCGTGGAAAAGGATGAAAGGAAAGAGGGCTTTTCAAAAAAACCTGATCAACGGAAACCCGCTTCGCACCGTGATTTCAAGAAGGACCCGTCTCTTACGAAGGACACTGTAGGGGAAGGGCAAACGGATGCAGAGCAATCGAGTGAGGTTCCTTAACAACGCACTGATACCACACGGGCGTTTGAATCACGGAAGCCACTAATCTGCTACAACTGCAAAAAGGAAGGGCACATCGCGATAAACTGTAAGCAAAAGTTTGGTTTTGCAACAATCCGAGAATCGGAAAAGAACATGCGGTTGTTGGAGCGGTATATCCAAGAAATTAGTGTGAATGGGCAAACGTGTGGAGCACTTCGTGACTCAGCAGCAACCATGGATGTTGTCCATCTTTCATTGGTGTCTCCGGATGACTTTACAGGAGAATGCGCGTGGATCAGGCAAGTCGCCGAGGAGCAGAGTGCTTGCTTACCAATAGCTACGGTTGTCATTGAAGGCCCGTTCGGTAAGCTTCGCACCGAAGCGGCTGTGTCTGCCGCCCTTCCCGATCGTTTTCCTTATCTTTTCTCCAACAACTCAGAGGAGCTTCTCAAAGAGCAGGGTAAATCGTTCTTAGCGTACATGGCCCTCACGCGATCGCAACCGCGGAAGCTTTCGCAGGAGCTTGATCTTGTTCAATGCGATGAACTCTCAAGCGACCTTGTCGGCGGGTCAACGGAACCTCAGAGAGGAAATTGTCCGCGTGAGTCATGTGAGCAGTCACGCAAGCGGCCCGTCGCCGAAGTGACCGGCGCGGTTTCCGTAGAAAGGGGAGACGACATGGCGCCATTGAATCAGAGCGAGAGGGCTGCAACGCTCTCGCCTGTAGCGGAAAGTTGGAGTGAGCTGTCGAGGGTTGATCGAGAAACGCTCATTCGAGAGCAGCGTGAGGACCTCTCGACTAAAGCGCTAATAGAAAGCGTGAACTTAGGAAAAAAGAAAAAGAATGTTTCTTTGAGAAAGCAGGGCTTTTGTATCGGAGCTACACAAATGCGCAAGGTCGCAAGTATGAGCAGCTCTTGGTGCCACAAAAATATCGTCGCCAAGTATTGGAACTGGCGCATGAAAACGCATGGGCAGGGCATCTCGGCATAAAAAAAACCAAGGCTAGAGTTTCCCTTGAGTTTTATTAGCCAAAATGCTGGAAGGATATCAAAGACATTGTACGCTCACGCGACACTTGTCAGAGAGCGGGGAAATCCACGGACAAGTGGAAGGCACCCATGAAGCTTGTGCCAATTATCACAGAACCTTTTCGGCGCCTAGTAATTGATATAGTGGGGCCATTGCCAGAGTCAAGGCAAGGTTGTCGGTACATCCTGACGGCTCTCTGTGTAGCCACAAAATTTCCGGAAGCGATACCACTTAAGGAGCTCAATTCTCCTCATGTCGTGGATGCACTGCTATCTATATTTGCACGCGTCGGATTTACTTATGAAATCCAATGCGACAACGGTAGTGTCTTTACCAGCTGCCTTACCTCTACCTTTATGAATAAATGTGGAATAAAAGTAGTGCACAGTTCGATACATCACCCGCAATCTAATCCGGTAGACCGTATGCATTCCGTTCTGAAACGGATACTGAGAGCTCTCTGCTACGAGCACGAATGCGACTGAGAAGCGTGTATTCCGCCCGCTATGTTCGCTTTGAGATCAGCTCCTCATGAGAGCACTGGTTTTAGCCCTGCAGAGCTTGTGTATGGCAGGAGTTTGAGAACACCATTGCGAATGCTACGCGAGTCCTGGGAGGGATTCGATGAGGACCCTAATGTAGTTGCGTATGTTTTAGACCTCCTTCAGAGGCTTGGAAAAACGAAAGATTTTTGTGGAAAGCCACAAGAAGGCTGCACAAGTGTTGTCGAAGGAGTACTACGACAAATCGGCGAAGAAGCGCATATTTGAAGTTGGTAGTCAAGTAATGCTGCTGCGGCCGTCCAAAAAGAACAAGCTTGAGGTTCATTGGGAAGGGCCCGCCAAAGTAATATCGAAGCTTTCTGATACGAATTATGAAGTGAAATTAGGAAGGCGGCCGAACAAAATTTATCACAGTAAATTGATGAAACCATACGTTCAACGTCAAGCAGTCGTAAATTTACTTTTAAATGCTTCAGAGGAAGAGGGAGCAGAAATTTGGAGTTCCAATGATGTACTCGAAATGGGATCTGAGGTAATCTTGGAGCAGTTGAACCTAGAGCCTAGGTTAGGTGAAGTCCAGAAGGAGGACCTTAGAAAGATTGTTTTGGTGTTTGAAGACGTGTTTTCGGACTGTCACGGAAACTTGACGGTGATCGAACACAATACCGAGCTAACCTGTGAGGAGTCAATCCGTAGCAAGCCGCATCGTTGTTCCCCCGTGCAACGTCGCAAGTATGAGCAGCTGTTGGTACCGCATAGGTATCGTCCGGTTAAGCTGTTGTTACCGCATAAGTGGCCGGTTACTGAGATGGAGCATGATGCTCCAACAGCACAACTTTGACGTTCGCTACAAAAAAAAAAGGAAAGCTATACGCTAATGCAGGTGCATTCAGCAGTGCGTTCTAGCTAGTACCTTCTCAACCTTTCGGTTTCTCGCTGGCGATTCGGGGCAACATTTTGACCTCATCACGACCTGAGCTGAGCGCTCTTGTCCAGAGTGAGCTCAAGGAGCCAACTTTATGTTGTATTCTAATTCGTTACGATGTTGTACGTGTAAAAAAAATGAGTTCTCATTTAAGAGTCTTGTGTCTCACACGTGCCTCTTGATGTAGAAGGAACGAAATTTCGATAGACACGTAGCTAAGTATTACTATACTTTGTCTGGTGTTCTGTCGGGTGACCGAGGGCATTTGCTTGTGTCGTGTGTTGTCTGTTGTCGAACCGTTATTGGCAAGTTGCAGAACCATCGACAAGTGCTGAAACCAAGGATCGTCAGGAGAGACGAACGAAGCTGGTCGACAAGTTGTGGCGACAAGCCAGTGGAGCTGGGATCCGCCCTCAAGAATGGGATGTGTTCCCGCAACAGAGTCTGGAGCTGCATTCTCCCCATGGCCCTGATGTGTTCCCGGAACAGAGTCTGGAGCTGCATTCTCCCCATGGCCCTGGAGGCAATACTGGAGGGACCTGGCGAACGAGCGCGCCTTACATCCGAGCCACGTAGAAGCAGCTCGTCTTTCCGGCGCACTGTCTGGCGGCGGGGGTGCTGTTATGCCTGCGAGTCCACAGCGAACGTTCATGCCCCTGAAAAAGGCAATCTGTGTCAAGGCCAGCCCGCGAGCCACCTGACGCGAACAACTCAACGGCGTAAACACGCGCGGCGCCTTTCTGGCGCGCACGTGCAGTGAGTCAGCGCAGCCAGCGAGCCCGTCGAGTAAACAACCGGCGTCTTCCTGTCTGGGGGGGGGGTGACGAAATGCCTGGCGACGTCACTCGTCCTTGGGTGCAGCCACCTGCAGCGCAGCCTCTCCAGATTCGATGGGAAAGAATGACGCGGCCCAGCGGTGACCTCATTAGAGGATTCTGACCTCGCGACCAGCGGCGCTTCTGGTTGGACATTTGGGTTGGACCCGGGGCATATAAAAGAAGCCCTGCGGCGCGTCGAGAGAGACCTCTTTGACAGCAGGCCCATTTGAGAGCAGACCTATGTGTTTGAGAGGAGAGCTCGGCTCTTCGAGTCTCTGTCGGCCCCAGTGCCGAATTTGTAATGCCTCTGTATATACGCTGTACATAAACCTTGTTTAACTCACCGTCGTCTTGTCCGATCGTCTATCAGCTCTGCGCAGAAGCAGTCGCGAGCTTAGAAACCTACGCTACCAAGCGGCTGGTGACCTTCCCGGCGGAGTTCGAAGCAGTGGCGCCTTTGGGACCGTGTTGGCGTCGCTGTCTTTCGAAACAGAGGTTGCAGCGGTGAGATTCGTAGCGCCCTTCGTCACGTCGTCGGAGGTGCGCGTCGCAACAAGGTATGCTTATTCTCACTGTGTTATGAGCTCTTTCTCTCCCTTTCACTCTTGCATTTATTGTAACATTTTCTCCTACACGAAAGGAGTCGAGGTACTTTAATAAAAAAACAATTCTGTGAAAATTTACCATGACAGACTAGGTGATGCATCCACGCCGTTACAGTATTTGCATTAGTAAACGCTTTGAGATGACATAACTGAATTGCAAGAATATATTGGTCAACTAAAAGAAAGTTTTAACAATACCGTTCATTTCTGCGAATGCCTGCCCCTTTACTGGGTACAAATACAGCGCAAATAGCAAAGACAAAGCAGCCCTGTCAAATTTCACATATTCAGACTAATGAGTGGAAATTTTCTTTTGTGAATAAAAACGTGTGCAAAAAAAAGTTGCCGACGTCAAAACAAAAAAAAAATCGTGTTTTGCCGTATGTCAAGATTACCGCATGTGCACCGCTTGGGATTTTATGAACTACAGGTTTCCCCGCTCACTTTAATCCAACTGGCAGCCTAAATATTTCGCACGTCGTTGAAGTATTCTGAGGGCCAAACTATTTATTCCTTGTGCCAAACATTTAACCCAAGCACCAAGATATTTAATTCAAGTGCCAACTCAATTAGGCTGCGTGCCAGTTGCGTTTAATCCAAGTGCCAGCATGTTAAATCCGATTGCCCACGGTTTCATTTCAGGTACCAGCCAGCTTAATCCATGCGCAAAAAGCAAAATGTCGGGCGTAAAAGCAATAGCACAATTGAAACCCAGTTCCTACAATATTTAGGATAATAGCCACAAAGCATAACAAATCATTATTGTTTGTAATCGCCGCTAGTATTTGTGAAAAAAATTGCTGCCGTTGTTCGCTTGAGGCGTGTTTGTACTTCACTGTGTACATGCTTGTAGAAAAGTGCTTGACCCGGGTGAAATCATTTTAATGGCAACGATAGAAAAAGTGAGAACATGCTAATGGCTATTTTATTTTCATCACTAAAGCTCATAATTTGATTTGAATAGCACTGAATGATCGGGACAGGTCATGTATAGCGAAGGAAAGGCTATAGTTATTGGATTGCCGGAATGTATACCAAGATATAGAAAACCTGGCCCGATGCAGCGATGGGTCAAAAGCAGGTACATAATCAGGAAAATTAGGACGCCCTCACAGGGCAGAGTGAATTAGAGATAAATCAAAGGGGTTTGCGACCTGCAGTGCACATAAGACATAGACTCATAATCTTGATGCGGACAACGGAAGTCATGTTTTACATTCAAGTTAGCTGTCATCTTTTTATTGAGCAAAATTATGTGTATCCGATAAAACACGCGTGTTTAAAGCAAACACGCTTCAGCAACACTAGCGTTGTCTGTTACATGAACACAGGAGTATCTGTTTTGATGCTTTTATACAAAAATTTAATTCCTCATGAACAAAAATAACTTAAAGTTTAGTTTTTAAGTGATTACTTGTCGTTTCAAGAACGGAAGAATATCATCTGTCGGTCACCATTGTTCTCACGGGCTGAGCAGAGGACTGCGAAAGCCTCAGCGAATAAGCATCCAAAAGTTGTCTGCTGAGCAGACGACATGAGCCTCTGCATTGCGTTGATGTAGATGATTAGCCGGAAAAATGCACTAGCGATGCAGCACAGACTAACATAGACTCTATGAGCAAATACATTTAGTACCAATAAATGCAAATAATAGACACTTTTTTTAATTTGAAGCTATGACACCAATACGTAAGGAGGACATAGCACTGCACCACATTTCATAAGCGCTAGCATGTATAGGTGTGCAAAAAGTTCTTCCTGTACGTCGCTTCATGTTTACATTATTCCGACATTTAAACTGTATAAAGTGGCAAACCATGAGATTCTGGTGCATGGAATAAACTGAGTGGCACCTGAATTAAAGCCGTTGGCAATTGGAATAAACATGGTGGCACTTGTACGTTGCCCAACTGAGCTGACGCTTGAAATAAATATGTTGAAACTGGGATTAAATGATTGGCACATACAATAAATAACTTGATGCTCAGATTAGTTCAATGGTGTGTGGAATATTAAGCAGGAATTTCGATTAAAGTGAGCGGGAAAACCTGTAGTTCATAAGCATTGCCTCTGAGACGAGCTGGTGCCCGCACGGCGCTGATATCTTGGATAGAATCGTCTACGACTTAGCCCATACGCTTCAAGCAGGTGATATATGTGATTGAATTCCGCAATATATAAGGGTTGCAATTAAAAGCAAAGCATTCGCAATTATTAACCGTGCAGTTGGATTAAGAGTGTTTTAGTGATGCGTAGGGAATCAATCTTCACAGGGGACAAATCAAAAAGTGATTTAGTGAAAGTGAAAATTGAGGGTACATGGTTCTTTAATCGCATCTGTGTAGACATGTGCACTGGCAGTACCTTCACGGAGGGCGGCAATTCAGCTAACTTAGATGACATGCTACCTCGACGCAGCTTGTAACGATGGACGATTCCGAAGATTAGTCAAGATGGAATGTCCCAGTTCAAAGTTCCGACTACGGGGACCATCTGTGGGTTATCCAGAGAGACCACAATGCAGCAGCCATAGTCGGCCTGCTGGTCACCACGAGGCAGTGACCCCACGCGCTCTAATAACATTTCTTGGGATATTCAATGAAGTTTCTGCATCCATCCATCATACGCAATGTATATATAGAGTTATTGTTATATGCTTTCCGAATTAATACCAACAAAATAATTAATTCAGAGACATTAACGAGGGTAATCGCAGCCATTTATCAAAAGCCTGTCAAAGGCTTCTTATGCTTCATCCTCATCTCCTGGGCGCTGTATCAACGAAAGATAAATATAAATGCACACCAACTCGCTCTAGCTTCTAGTCTTATCATTCAGAGTTGGGATTGTATGAAGTATCCGTACAAGCATAATTCATACAATTATTTTCTCAAACCATCACAGATAGCCACCACCCCAGCAGAAGAGAGCAATAACGAAGAAGTTTTGGGAATTTGACCTTTCACTCACTTGTAAGCCTTCGTGGTGAGGACCGGAACAGTTGTACAGCTTGGCCACATTGCGTATGGAAATGCAGTTTTCGGGAGTCATGATTGAGACAAGGAAGTCGCAGCAGTCCTTGATTATGCCCATGACGCAGAGGTAGTCAGCCGCCTCCAGCAGGCTTTCGACGTTATCGCAGTCCACCCGCGTCATACGCTTGTACGCAAACTCCACGATGATGGCCATGGTCTGCTTTATAACTCCGGGAATCAGTGCTTCGCTACGCGTCTCCTTGATCTTACGACAACCGAACAGTGCTCTGCGGAAAACGAATGCGCCACTCACGACGACTGGTGATGCGTAGGTGTTATACGAGCAGTTACGAACAAAAATTGGTATAGCATTGGTATAGCGAATCTGGTATAGCAAATATGTATAGCATGACAATAGTTATAGCGCGAGAACAAAACGTCGACACAGACCTTCATGTCCTTCTTGTGTCTGTGTCGTCGGTTTGTTCTCGCGCTATAACTATCGTGAAGTGGAAGCCGGCTGAGTCTGCCACACGTCGATGTTAGATCGGCAGGGCATCACCCGAAGTATGTGACATACTTACATACTACCTACAAACAGAGAAGGGAACGACGCACACCCTAAGAAGCTTCGCCCTTAAAAAAACAAAAAAACACGAGAAAGGGTTGACGAGAACTGGAACGTTACCCTTTTGACGCGACCGTTATATCTAAGCACTGAGATTAAACCATCCGCGAATAAATCAAAGCTTTCCAGCTTTTCACATCTTCATATCTGCGGAGAAAAAAGATGTGCCAGCCATCTATCTATCGCCATATCAGAGCAGTACTTCTTTTCAATTAAGATACTGCACTAAACTTTTTCGATTCCCATTGGGCCTCCCCCACGGTTTTAGGTGCTTGTTCATCAAGCTTCTTTGGCTAGCGCCTCGTTTGTGGCCGGTAGCGCATACACTAGTTCTAGTTGCTCCTTCTGGAGGCGCCGATGTGTTCTCTCGCAGCTTCACTTTCCCCGGTGAGCCACGCAAGCGGCGGCGCGTGGCCATTCAGTTACACAGGCGACCACTAGAGGGCCCAGCCGTATACAGGGCTCGCATTCGGGGTGTTTTTTTTTTCTTTTCGCTGGGAGCTCAGTCAGTCAACATTCATTTTTACCGCTCTACAGCACTAGATCTTCGGAAACCAAGGCAGCAGCGAGGTGAGCTCGCAACGTAGCACCATCTCATGCTCACAGTCAATAAATACCATTGCAGTGAGAGCCCGGGAAACCTATCAGCAAAAGATTCACCGTCAAGCGAACTCAGAGCTGCGGGCTAACGAAGCAGAAACTAAGCGGGTGTGCTGTCAAGCAAATTCATCAGGTCTTTGTATTATGGTAGAGGAATATGTACAGAATATTTGTAGGGCACCCGATTATTTCTGCACGAGGACCTCTACATCATTAAACTTGTGGATATGGTGGTGATTTTTTAGCGGCGAAGCTCTTTAAGCCGTGGGTAGTGCGTCGCTGATGTATGTAGTAGTAATAGTAGTAGTAGTAGTAGTAGTAGTAGTAGTAGTAGTGGTGGTGGTGGTGGTGGTGGTAGTAGTAGTAGTAGTAGTAGTAGTAGTAGGTAGCCACCTCTCGTTTAGTATTTAGAATGTCCACTGGATGCTGGTACTTGTATAAGAAATATTGTTACAAAAAGGAAGAAGGGTGGTGGGCACGAGCCACGGCCACCAGCAACGGCTGGTGAACATGACACTTAAGACGTACGCGAATTATCAAGAATCTTCGGGAGTCTACGAAGGCCGGCCGAAAGCCAAGCCTTCCCAGCTACAAGTGGCTCATGAAGTGAAAAACCTCCTAGTATGACCTCAAGATGGCAAACAACGTGACCACGAAGTCCTCTATACATCAAAGTAAGTTGGAACAACCGCCTCCAGAAGACAAGCCACTGCCTCCCCAAGCTGTATCACTGGCAAAATCCATTCGTCACAGTGTAAAAGCTCCTGGCAGACCCACTCAAAACTTTTAAAGGAGGCAACTTTGCCAGCTGCAGGAGTGTGTTTAAATAAAGGAGGAAGAAGGGGTTGTGGGCACGAGCAACAACCACGGGCGCTAACTCAATAGGTTGTTTTGTAGACCTTGGACGTTGCTAGACGATCGAGTCTGGGTCTTCTACTTCGTTTCTCACAAATATATGATGAAAAGATGCCAGATGGCGTTACTTCAAGTATTCACTAAGTAAACGGACGGACGGACTGACGGATGGACGGACAGGCAGACAGACAGACAGACAGACAGACGCACGGATGAACGGATGCACGGACGGCCGCACGAATGAAAGCATGAACGGACGCACGCATGAACGGACTAACGGAGGCTTCGCCCCTGTCGTCATGATTCACTCCGTGGTTATGCTGTGATTTTTCATTTGAGTTTTTCCTCCGCCTAAATGTACACACCTTCACAATTTTTAGGAGCTTGCTCGGGCAAGCTTCTTATGCTTGTGCCCTGTCTTGTGGTGCCGGCGTATACACCAGTGTTGTTAGTGTTCACTTCTCTGGTCGCCGCTCAAGGTCGACATTCTAGACACCTCAACGGTGATTCTAACAAGGCTCACGAGATGGTAGCTGCCACCCAAGGTGTTTGTTTTCGATGGCCCGCGCGCTCACCTGCTCGCGACTTCGTCCACTTCGTTCTCGTCGCTTTTCAGGCATGGCAGCTCGTGACAAGTTACTACAATACGTGACAAGTTGCTACAATGAGTGTTGCACACGGGTACCGATATCCTCCCTAGCCCCCTCACCTGCCTGGTCTCAACCTCATAGATGAATGCGTGAGAGCTCCACGGTGGCACATTTGTGAGCGTTAGGCATTCCACTCACCGCAGTGGTCAGTATGAGATAAAAGGGCAGGTGGTTAATGTGCCGATCAACGTGGACAACACTGTGTGCAGTGCCAGCCACAGAATGCGCCCGAGAACGCTGTCTTTGACAAGCTCACTATGCGACGGCTTCTTGACAACCCTTCTTACAGAAATGATCTCGCCAAGAAACGCCCCATGTAGCTCCGAGCAGGCTCGTCTAACACCACTCACGTTGAGGATATGGCGGAGATTTTTTGTTGCGAAAGCAATCATATATATACCGTAGGCTGGTTTTAGGTGCGAAGCTCACTAGGCTGTGGGTCGTTCCCTACTCTTTAGTAGTAGTAGTAGTAGTAGTAGTAGTAGTAGTAGTAGTGTCACACACTTCGATTGAGGCCCCGCCGACCCAACATCGACGTGCGGCAGACTCGCAGGCTTCCACTTTACGCTTCGGCCTGCGACGCCTGAAAGGCCTCGAAGTGGCACATTTCGAATTTATTTGAGGGTTGGTCGACCCGTGCGGGGTTGCACGTGTGGTGCTGTGTGGGCCTGACCGACGCACTCATAGAGCAGACACGGAGTTTGATTACACACAAACAAGCATTTAATTGAAACAAGGGCAAAGGCAGGAGTTAACGAAAAATAACAAAGAAGGAAAACTGATACGTGCGATAGAAACAACAGCTACATAACAAAATGTGCTAAAAACACTACAAAAGATACAGGCTAAAGACAAATACGCGGAATGTTAATAAAATAACGACCAAATGGAAATCGTAAAAAAGGGTTACAAGGAAATAATTACAGAATGATCCTTGGTCGCGCTATTGAATTTCTATATGCGTCGCAGCGCACACAACTACACAGTTAAAAAAAAAGGCTGGTTAAAACAATTTAGCAGTTTAAAAAAAGTCACAATAAAAAGTTCCATACGGACCAGGCCAGCTCTTGGTGCACGTAGGGGAGTTGACGGGTGCCGCTGAAGGTCTCGCCGGCTTGGTAGACGACGAGGGTGCCCGGAATTGCAGCCGTCTCAATACGTTGCACGGGTCACTCCGTGCTCGCCGCCTACGCGAGGCTCGCGACACCGACGACCGCACTTGTTGCTGGCTGTACGTCAACTGCTCTTCCGATGCAGTCCAAACCTCTTCAGGGGCGTACACGTGTTCCCGTCTCATCTGGGAGTAATTCTCCTTGTTGAGACCGCCGGTTCCCCTTCCGGTCAGGGGCAGGGAAGACGAGCCGGCGCCACGCTGGGTCGTTATAGTCGCCGGATGTCGTCTCCCAACACAAAAACGCCCTTCCTTGGAAGATGGGGCCCGCGGATGCTCCGAAAATTGGAGTCGTTTGTGACATAGCCCCCTTCTTAAGAATATTACTTCGTAATGTTCAAGAAAATCACAAACGCTCAATGTTCGAGAGCTTGCAGGGTTCCGGTTGTCCACCAATGCGTTTTCTTTTTCGCGCACCATTTCACTGACGTGGACGACATCGCAGAGAACACCTGACACACTACGCTTCACGGTCACCATACGATGAATGTCATACCCCGCGCACAACGTCATGGCCACACACATGAAAAGACAATGACAAAAATACTGCACACTTCCAAGCTAAGGCACGTAAGCATCCTTTGATGCCACATATTAAAACAGTACACGCTTTAAGCGGTATTGAAAAGTCACTTATTGACACGCAGCTTTCGAAAAAGATGAATGAGTAATAAATCAGCATGATCATTTGTGCACAGTTCTTGAACATTCTCCACACTAAAGCGCTTCCTTTCAAAATAATAATAGAAAGAAAAGTCTTCAATAACATAGCGTCATGTTTATCACACATGCGTGCCGTGATACACTTCAATTGTATGACCAACCAGTCTCTTAAAATGAAAAGCCGAACTAATAAAATAACAAAATCCCTAAAACAAGGCTTCCCTAACAGAACGGGTAATAGGTTGAAACAAGAGAACATCGTCTACAAACACACAGTTGACAAAAGCAAACCAAAAGATTAACTAAGCTATTAGTCCTCCCATTCATGGAATGCTCCTAAATCTAAAAACATAAATGAACATTGTTTCAAACAACAAGTCATTTGCCTTTAAGGTTACCTTTGAGTTCCTATGTACGTAACCTTTATCCGTGCTCGAGGTGGTCGCACTCTTGGGGGAGGAACCGTTTGAAGCAACCAGGGCAGACAAAACAGTGGACGGCCGCTACCCCGACGTCTGTTTCCCGCTAGTTTGCCCCGTGGCAGCAAGCCATCGTCGACACCGCGTTCTACGGAAATGGGCTTTGCACCCGCGTCGCGTCGTCTAGGCATATTGCGCTCCTTCCCCATGCATTCCGCTCCTCGAACACAAGAATAGAGTGGTGGGGGTCGGCTCCTCGGAGCACCAGGTACAATCGCCTGCCTCACCCCCATACCCTTCAAGCGGTATGGGGCATGACTACCCCCTCTACTAGCGAATGCCACAAAACGCAATCGAAGCTTTCGTTGCGTTGATTGCCGTTTGGCGATTCTCGACTTCATGGATGGATTTACACCCTTCGCTTCTCTCTTGTTCTTGCTTTTGCGGCGTATTTTTCCTTTTGCACGTTGCTCAGTGCTCACTTTCGAGAAGTCCGCTTGCAACATTCGCAGAGCAGAACTTGTCTCGCTTGTATCTTCGGCTATAATGCCTATACAGTCGGGATTTTCCGTTAACTTGTGGACACCCTGACTTGCGGGAAGCTTGACTGACGGCTGAGCAATGCAAGCGTCTTCCTCGGGGCTGCGCCGCTCGCACCTGGAAGAACTACTTGCCCCAACATTGCCCAGCTCGCAGTGTGCGTTAGCACCCGACTGTGCCCCGCTCTCTGTACAGGGGACCTCACCTACCGGGCCGGAGGTACTGCGAACTTCACAATTAGCTGCTATGGCGACGCAAAAACAGGGTGGCTGTGCCAAGTCCATTACAGATGACATTTCTGTATTAACAAGACTCTCCAGGCACAGCGCCTCGTCGCCATCACTGTGGCCTTCAGTGGCCTTTGTGGCCACAACGGGACTTTCAGCAGCTAACTTTTTAGGTTCACTCGCGAACCTGATGTCCGCCTGAACAGTACAAAATTTTTGCCCGGCTCTCGGCGGTTTGGCACCTACGGGCTCTTTGCTCCTTTTGTGCCGTGCATCCCAGGTCTCAAACATGCGCCGTTCACTTTCGATTTTCTGGCGCAGTAGCTGAACATGATCCTGGTACGACTGCTTGTTCAGGCCACGGTAGGTCACGCTACTGGGCGTTCCAGCGGCTAAGCTGGGACCCGACTGCGTGGCACACAGTCCCAAGCGCTCTTTTTCTCTCTGAATTCTAAGCCTTGAATTTTCTCGCTCCTGTTCCATCGACAATTCCAGATGTTGCCTGTACCTAATGCGTTCGGCATCGCGCTCCTCTTTAAGTCTATTTCGTTCTTTTTCGACGAAATTATATAACTCCTTGCCTACAAAGCCAAAGGCTTTGCCCTGTTCAATAAGCCTGTCAAACTGCGTGCTGTCCATTGTTACAAACAGTTGATCACCAACAAAACAATAAAAGGACGTTTACATGCTGCACGCTCAGAGTTACGTCAGTCTCCCTGACACCACCACGTGGTCGGCCAGTCCTGTCGCGCGGACGCCAGATAATGTCACACACTTCGGGTGAGGCCCCGCCGATCCAACATCGACGTGCGGCAGACTCGCAGGCTTCCACTTTACGCTTCGGCCTGCGACGCCTGAAAGGCCTCGAAGTGGCACATTTCGAATTTATTTGCGGGTTGGTCGACCCGTGCGGGGTTGCACGTGTGGTGCTGTGTGGGCCTGACCGACGCACTCATAGAGCAGACACGGAGTTTGATTACACACAAACAAGCATTTAATTGAAACAAGGGCAAAGGCAGGAGTTAACGAAAAATAACAAAGGAGGAAAACTGATACGTGCGATAGAAACAAAAGCTACATAACAAAATGTGCTAAAAACACTACAAAAGATACAGGCTAAAGACAAATACGCGGAATGTTAATAAAATAACGACCAAATGGAAATCGTAAAAAAGGGTTACAAGGAAATAATTACAGAATGATCCTTGGTCGCGCTATTGAATTTCTATATGCGTCGCAGCGCACACAACTACACAGTTAAAAAAAAGGCTGGTTAAAACAATTTAGCAGTTTAAAAAAAAGTCACAATAAAAGTTCCATACGGACCAGGCCAGCTCTTGGTGCACGTAGGGGAGTTGACGGGTGCCGCTGAAGGTCTCGCCGGCTTGGTAGACGACGAGGGTGCCCGGAATTGCAGCCGTCTCAATACGTTGCACGGGTCACTCCGTGCTCGCCGCCTACGCGAGACTCGCGACACCGACGACCGCACTTGTTGCTGGCTGTACGTCAACTGCTCTTCCGATGCAGTCCAAACCTCTTCAGGGGCGTACACGTGTTCCCGTCTCATCTGGGAGTAATTCTCCTTGTTGAGACCGCCGGTTCCCCTTCCGGTCAGGGGCAGGGAAGACGAGCCGGCGCCACGCTGGGTCGTTATAGTCGCCGGATGTCGTCTCCCAACACAAAAACGCCCTTCCTTGGAAGATGGGGCCCGCGGATGCTCCGAAAATTGGAGTCGTTTGTGACAAGTAGTAGTAGTAGTAGTGGTAGTAGTAGTAGTATACAGCCACCTCTAGATCTTGAATTAGGTAGTAGATTGCGTTGTGTGTACTCGTCTTTGGAAATAATATCAATAGATAACGTGAGTTGTTTTCATATAGTGGTCGTTTGATGCATAGTTCATGGAAGGACAGACAGACAGACAGACAGAGCGACGGATGCACAGAACGACAGACGGATGCTTCGCCCCACCTCTCATCTTTCAATCCGTAGATTTCATGTGAATTTATTTGCAGCCGGTGTCGGTCGCTGTCATCATACCCGGAAATCGTATAGGTATCTATATATATAGAAAAGCAACAAAGAATAAGAATTCGGAAAAATACTTGCCGGCTCACGCAACGACCGTGGTACTTGGACCGCGCTTCGTTAGCTACTGAGGCATGAATGCGCTCGTCCGTCAATGTTCAAACGGCAAGTTATATATCTAGACCACATCACCGCTTGTAGGAGCCCATCTCGGGAAAATATGAGCGCGTTTTCAGCATTACCAGTGAAATGACGTGGAGACCGCGCCACACTCGGTGTTAAGCTCGGCGTAGCTCGGACCACTCGTCACGACGCGGTGACGCGCGCTCGTCTCTCACGCGTATTTTGCCTCGCGAGGGAAAGCGGGGGGTGTAGACGCTCGCTTGTGCGCTTACCTTTCATTGAGGAGAATCGTAAGCCTTGAGCTTTCACTGCAACGACTGAGTTGTAGCAGCGTCTTTTGTTGCGATAGCAATTATAAGACGGTCTCGGATGGTTTTTGCCGGTGCCCCCGCTGCTGCCGTGATTCACGTGTTTGTATATCTGTGTATATACATATACAATATATACATATAGAGGAGGCTAGCACGCATCCTTCCCCGTATACATATACGGGGAAGGATGCGTGCTAGCCTCCTCTTTCTTCGGAGCGAACATCGCCTTTCTAGACGAGGTCATCTGCGCACGTGCTTATCTCTTGAGCGAACAAGGGGGGAGGGAAGGCGCGCTTATCGTTGCCGTGCTAAAGCCCATATACCTTCGGAAAAGTACAGCATTCTTTTCATATGCTCCGCTTCCTCCTCTCAACGGCTCAAAAGCAAACTGCAAGCTCGTGACACATTAGAGGGTGCGCCACTGTCACAAGCGAAAGGAAAAGAGCAACGCACCGGAGAGAAGGAGGCGAGACGAAGGGCATACGGCGGTACTTTTACGAAATTGATTGATTGATATGTGGGGTTTAACGTCCCAAAACCACTATATGATTTTGAGAGACGCCGTTGTGGAGGGCTCCGGAAATTTAGACCACCTGGGGTTCTTTAACGTGCACCCAAATCTGAGCACACGGGCCTACAACATTTCCGCCTCCATCGGAAATGCAGCCGCCACAGCCGTACTTTTACGAAATATAGGGGCTTTATGCAATGCTATGCAACGATCAGCACTCGCGTTGTGCCTCAACAGAAGGCGGGAGCTTCTGCGGGCTGCCCTCCGTACAGATGTGACAAAAAGAAAGATGTGTACAAAACTCCTACACAAGGAAAAAAAAAGATGCTGTGTACGGAACTCTATTCATATATGGAAAGAAATACGCTGGTCAGACAGGTCGTTGCCTGATTGTGTGCCTTAGTGAAAATGAGAGTTCATTGAAGGAAGTCTCGTACTCGCATTTAGCGATACACTGAAAGGGCTGCACTCGCCAATCGAAATTCGCAGACACACGAATAATTGACAGACACAAGAAGCGAACGACAAGAGGAATAAAGGAAGCGTATAGGATCAAGAAAGCAGGTGACAAGAACGTGAGTCAAGCGTCTGTTCTGGTAACGAATGCCGAACTTGTTTTTTTTTTTGGACATAACATACCCCAGTGCATTTTCGTTTCAGGTTTTCTTCTCTCAGTTTTTTTGGGGGGAGGGAGGGGCCTAACACGTGTTTTTTATGATTGTGTGTTATCAATAGTGGGAGTGGTTTCTTTCGGTATGTCACGTTGTTGGCGATAACAGTGGAGGTTTGAGATGACGTACATGCGTGTTTGCATACATAAATGTTCATTTCAAAATAAATTTTTTTGAGTTGCTAGTAAGTGCTCCTCCAGTGTCTTTTTTGAGAGTTTGTCCTTTTTGGTATTTGTTTCATTAAGAACTTATACCAACATGCCCAACTGGCAGTCATCCTATACATTGTGCATACTGTACACACGTTGTCAGTTGTTTACGTGCGCAACCGGGCAGCGTCACGGGCTATTTACGGTAAGAATGATCCCCAGCGCTTTGTCTACTCGCCATATTTACCTTCGTTGCGACGCCGTTGATTTTTAGAATTGCGGGGTGCGTAACTCTGAAATATTCGGCGAATGCGATCACTACGGCCTAATGTATAAGTAGTAAGCTCAATTAAGGGGAGAGGAAGCTAAAAACTAAGTAGAAGTCTGTTTACTGGATATGTGCACATGCGTAAGCCTAATGGACTGCCAACAAAACGAGGTATTGCTTTAGGCGTGACGTGTAGCATGGCGCTCGGAGCTGCCGGTATTGCTTGAGTAAGACTTGCTGTTGGGCGAGTTGTTTAACGCCCATAGAATACGTAGTAGCGCAAACTTGGAAAACGCAGACCAGCGAAAGGAAGTAGGAGGGAGCACCCGACCTTTCTGCTCTCTCCTTCTTTTCCCTGATACGTGTTTTCTGCACTACTAGGTGGCCTATCGGTGTTGCTTGATTGATTAATATGAGAGGTTTACCGTCCCGAAACCACGATATGATTATGAGAGACGCATTGGTGTTGCTTACCTGAAGTACTCGCTGCAGGTGGCCATGATGACCTTGTGGACTGCAAACTCTCCCCCGTCGTCTGTCTTCAGCAGACCATCACAGAGCATGTCTGTGCAGCGCGTGTTCCACAAGGCCTCTCGCACCTCGGGCAGCAGAGAGTCTTCGTCCAGGCTAAGAGCAACGTTGGCCATGCTGCCCTTGACCGGCCCCCTAAGCGCGCGTCATGCGCAACCCCGGGTGTTCTCCCGCGGGAGGGACGACACCATGTGGTCGCACAGGCAGCAGGCTGCTCGCGGCAGCTACCCTGGACGACGACGATGATGATATTTATATTCGAATGTGGCATTTAACATGATTTCAATTGGTGTGAACTAAGCTGCAAAGCCAACTAGCGGCTTGGTGAGGTGGAAGAGGAGGAGGAGGAAAGAAAGAAAGAAAAAGCAGCGAGGTTAACGTGCTTCTTGTTTTCTACCCTGCGATGGCGGCAGGGGTGAAGGAATTAAAAAAAAGAAGAAAGAGAGGTTAGGTGGAGAGCACCGTGTGGGTACATGTCATACATGGCCAATCTCTCGTGGTGGGTACGAGCCAATACATATAGAAACAAGCAAGCAAGCAAGCAAGCAAGCAAGCAAGCAAGCAAGCAAGCAAGCAAGCAAATATGTGCCCCTGCCAACTCCACTCTTATAAGCGGATACGTAGTTTGGTCGACTTTGAGATATTTATCAGTGACCCCGTCACTGCGCTGGCCTGTGACGCGTAAAGCCGTGAACGGAGGATGTCTTCTTCGGAAAAAAAATCTATTATCTAGTTTGTTTAAGGTTTCACGTTTCTGTGTTTCAATCACCGAATCATCAATGCGTGCATACTCGAACTTCTTGCTGGACTATCAATGCCATAAGGATTGCAGGCTGAAGGCAATCTTGCCTAAAACTCCAGTGTCAGCCAAGCGACTGAGGCACCAATCTACCATCTTCATGATGACTTCCATGTCTATACGAGGTTTTGATTTAGAATGGGGTAACAATGTGCGATCCCGAATACTGCATACAAGCACTTCAGAATTTTAAGCGCAGTTATAAAACATTTTCAAAGTAGTACTGTAAGCATAGTGGAATATGATTTCAGAATAAAATTAGGATTTCAAGAAACTCGGATATTTAACAAAACGCTTAAGTAAGTTCTCTCCAGAAGTTAAAATATTACCCTATAAAACATTTATTTGACCACTCCTGGAATATTGTGCTGCTATTTGGGATCCATACACACAAAGAAACATTTCAATATTAGAAAAAATACCGAGGAAATGAGTTGGGTTCATCTTTATTGAATACAGCTGGGAGGCATCAGTCATAGGTTGGTTGGTTCCTCAACACCTTGGCGCAACCCACCAAGGGGGATAGGCCATGAATGAGAGGGTGCCTTGCTTATTAAATTAATTCACTTCTTGAAAGGAAGGGTAGGATTATTTAGATAATAAAGGTGATAATATATAGGTGTTAAATTTCAAAACAAAAAACCTTGAACAGAAAACATAATAAGCATACAAAAAGCAAAAAAATAGACATAGAACAAATGAAGTTATTTATTTTTTTAGCATTGCATTCTTTTAGATTCTCGTAAGAAATTTGTAACAGCGGTAAAAACGCTCCTGTGGCTGAATCCAAATGCGGCTGCGCCAAATGAAAGAATCACCAGAACTGTCAAGTTTAAGTCCAACTTTCGTAGGGGTTACTTTAGTAGATTTTTTCTTTGAATTTTGAATTTTCGGCATGACAAAAAGAAGTGCTTCAAAGATTCCCTCTCATTACAATAAAGGCCCAAAGGCGACTGTGCCAGACCTGACATGTGAAGGTAAAAGTTCAGTGAAGGGACTCGACAACGCCGCCTGGTATTTACTATTTCTTTTTTTTCTTGATGAACCCCATTTGTTGTTCCAACGAAACTTTAGCTGTAGGTAGTATGATACAAACAAAGGAGATTTTTTGAAGTTATTGGCCGTTGTGCGTTTTTCAAAGCGTGCTGCTGTGATATATTCCGAAGTAGGCAAAATAGGTAAAAAAGGACTATCAAGGGAAGATACAGCTAGTGCATCTGCATGCTCATTCAGAGCTAAACCTCTATGGCCTGGTACCCAAACTAGTCGAACGAGTCACACACGTCTAGGAATGAGCGAGTAGAAAGTTTCTAAGGTATGCGAAAAAGTTGGTGAGCTTAAGGCAGTGCAGACCGAGAGGCAGCCTGTTAGAATGATCACCGCTGATAGATCCTTCGGTACTTTACGCTATGCTAGGACTATTGCCAGTAGCTCAGCTTGGTAAATAGGTGTAAAGTCAAGTAATCGAATTGAGAAAGCCAAATATAGAGAGGATGATACGATTCCTACGCCAGCCTTCTCTACATAGACAGAAGCGTCAGTCGCTACCACAATGAATATTTTTAGATTGGCGAAATGATCTTCCAAATGCCATTTTTATACTGATACGATAAAGTTTTCGCATTCTTGGGATATATATAATTAAATTCAATTCTAATTGCTATCTACAGTGTCGAGCAGAAGTATTTCCCAAAGGTTAATTCTTAATGGCTCCAAACGTTTTTGTGTAAATATCACTTGAGGGCACCGTAATTTAGACCATTGGTGGTTGAAAAATGAGGTCTGCTGGGTAATGAACCTTCACTGAGGTGATGCGTAGATTTTAAGGAATGTACGTACTGTTTCAAAGTGAAATCTTTTGATAAGAGAAGGCAGGCTGAATTCTTCGTATAGGATATTGTTGGCAACATATTTAGGTAGCCCCTGGCATAAGCGCAAAGATTCGCGTTGAAGCAGAACCAGTGGTCGAACTTTGGAGGCCGGAGGGCCAGAAAAACAAAACACAGCCAAATCCTAATATAGGTCGAATGTACAAGCAATATATCATAACAAGCACGTCTCTACGCAAACCGGCACGATAAATACTGAGCCTGCGCATCATCCCTACGGCACGTGATCCTTTAGCAGTCATGTTTTCTATGTGGGGACTCCAGTTAAGTGTTTCGGTGTAGGTTACCCCCAAGTACCTAACTGACTCAACCTGAGATATGGCGTGTTGTCGGTACATTAGTGAAATTCGCACTGGGGCATTTTGTGCGAAAACTATGAATGTATTTTTGTTTGTATTGATGCATAGGTTGATATCCTCCAGCCACGTTTCCAGGCTATTCATGTATGTCTGCAGAGTCAGGTACAGTGTGTGAGTGTCCGCCAACGCAGCAAAAAAATGCGATATCATCGGCATACACATAAACCTGTACATTTTGCTGTATGGGAATGGTACAGTGCATTAAATACTAAGGGCGAAAGTACTGACCCTTGCGGTATACCTCTCGTTTGCCTATATACTGAAGAGTTGACACCAGATTGCGAGCAGTAAAATTCTCTATCACCTAAGAAAGCATGGATTCAGGCCACAAAGTATTGAGGCAGTCCTATGTTCTGAAGCGAATCTAGCAGTTTCACATGCTCCACGCTATCATAGGCTTTTGGGATATCTAAGGTTAGCAAATTGGAGCATTGTTTCTGATATCGAGCAAGTTGAATTCTGCTTTCGAGATCCACGTGCGCATACCAAATGGAGTAACCGCGGCTGAATCCAATATGACATGGGCTCAGTGTCAATTTTTCCGACATCCATCGATATATACGTCTATACAAAATTCTTTCAAAGAGTTTTACTAGGTTCAATTTAAATGCAATGGGCCTGTTATTATCGAAGGTAAACCCAGCGCCTTGCTTTTTTAATAATGGAATCCTTTTTGTCATTCTCCAATCGGGTGGAATCCGAGAGCTTCTAAGTGAGTGATTATTAATTTTGAGTAGGCCAATTGGGTATATTTTTATGTACTGATTTTATCACCGACGTCTTCATTCCATCAGAACCAGAAGCAGAGTAGGGTGGTGTTCTGACTACGTTTGCTAATTCTGCAGGTGTGACCTCTTCAAAATCCTCAGCCCTAAGGGGGGACTGGGCTTGGTATGAGTGAAGTGTCGTAGAGCGACTTTTTAGGCCCTGAGCTACATCTTCTAGAAAGGCCTTCAGTTCAACTGGTGATGATACTACAGATTCTATATTTCTTATTACCGGAAGAACTTTCTTATTTCTCAGAAAGCGAAAAAGTGCTTTTCTATTGACCGGCTTCGACAGGAACTCACATCGGTTGTTGTTAAATTTGTCCTTCGCATTAGCGATGGTTCTCTTAAAAATAGCGGCCGCATACTTATAGTCACTCCAGTTCCTGGGACACTGATTGAAAATTAATTTTTCCATGCAGCTTTTCTTAGTCTATAAGCCCGCGAACAGTCTGCATTCCACCAAGGGTTGGTAGATAGTTTAGAGCTTTCAATGGTGAATTTTGATTTATTTAACGACTCTTTCAGAATGTCGTTTATTCTGATGGCGTCTAGTTCCGCATCCCTTGTTTGGTTAGATAAAGCGCCTCGTAACGATTTCTCGAATGTAATAAAGTGTACATGTGGCCGAAGATCTATTCTTGGAGGTTATTGTACATACCACCTCGAACAATATTGGCATATGGTCACTACTTGCTACCGAGTTAATCCGCCGACCATGATAGGATGCAGAGGTTAGCGTTAGAAAAAATTAGATCGAGCACCGAGGAGGACTGATTACACATAAAGGTAGGAGTTTTTGTGTTTATGCATATAAAGTTATTCGAGTTCACCCAATCCCATAAACTTTTGCCATTAAAATCAGTTTGAAAACCCCACGAAATATGATGAGAAATGAAGTCACCTGCTAATAAAATATCTTTTCGGCAATAGTGAACTGTAGTATCTAGAACTGAAGAATTTAGAACACCCGCAGGAAAATAGGCATTAATAATCGAGAACGGGAGGGACCCAGGAATAGTAATGCTTAATGCTAAATTCTCGCTCTCTGAAGTCATTGACTGACAAATAGTTTTCGCTCTATGAGCTATTTTAGATGAGATAAATATTGCCAAACATCCACACTGAGTTGAGCGGTCTAGACGAAATGTGCGGTAATTTTTAATCCCAAAATACTGATTTTCTTCAAGCCAAGCTTTTTGTAAAGCAACAATATCAGGGGAATAATTATCGCAATATTGAAGTAAGTCTGTAGTTGCTGAAAAAACGGAACACCATAGGGCTGACATGGTTTTACCCTGACGCTCTTTTTTCTTCCATATGTTTACGTACCCATGTTTTTACTGGTTGTTTAAATATCTTGCTGCTTTGCTTGTATGAATTCGTTGTACTCTTCTTCTTTTGCTGTTATTATCACCGCAATGCTTCATATGTGTTTATTGTAACTTTTCTTTTTTGTATCCCACTCCTGCCTAAAGTCTGAAGATCAGACCGGTAGTATTGTAATTGGGAAGAAGAAGATGTGCCTGCAGTAAGCTCCAGGGTGTAGCGACGGGAATAAACAGCACCCTCCACCAAATGTGAAGAGATTTATGAAGAAGGACAGCGACGAGACAGCGATGTCATGTCCCCCCGTTAAATTTCTATTCGCATAGGGCTGGTCCGGCAATATCACCGCTATGCAACTTTTGTTCAGAATCAGAAACAATAGAGCACAATCTTTTATCAAGTCGCCGATACAAAGTGCTCAGAAAAACACTCCTAGTCCTCCCATTCGCTAACCATAGGCTGAACTTCACAATAAAAAATATACTTCAGTGCTTCCGATCTGGGCTTCAGCCACGAGAACGTTTTCTATGTAGTTTGCAAGTACCATAATGAAAGTAAAAGAAGTAAACTTTTAATTGCGTGAATATTATTCCTGCAAAAATATTCCAACGTAAACAGGAGCTTTGTTTAACCTCGCTAATTCCTATTCAAAGTAATAAATGATTGTCTGATCTGAACGAGTGACAAACAACTATTGCACTCCTTTAATTCTGCCTAGGGTGTCTTTTTTTTTCTTTCTTTTTTTCTCTGGTGGGTGGTTTTGATAGTGAATAATAAAAAATCTTACTGAATTAGGTCATCAATTCTTGGCCGATCCCCTTGAGTGGGTACGAGCCATGGCTGTGGAATCATCATCATCACCATCATCATCAGCAATCAGCATCGCCAACGCCCGGCTCTCTCGGCTCATGCTTCGGTTCGTTGCTGTACCGATCGTTGGATGGTTCTTCGCGCTGTCTCGTCGTTGTCCCTAACGGCTGATAAATCTCTTCAGATTTGGTGGAGTGTGCTGTTTATCCCCGTCATGGCCAGGACAGTTAAACCCAGTTTAACTGCCCTGGCCATCTTAAGCTACGGGACCCGAAAGTATTCAGCGGTGCGAAAAGGCCCGACGTCGAAGACTGGCTCGAGCATTACGAACTGGTGAGCGCCAATAATAAAGGTGATGAAACCGACAAGCTGGGCCATGTCATATTTTATCTCACTGGCGTCTCCAAACTGTGGTTCAACAACCACATACCCAACATCCTTACATAGAGCGTCTTGAAGACGTCATGTGCTGAAGTGTTCGGTCGGCCGGCTGTCCGCAAGCAGCGGGCAGAACAGCGCTTGCACGTCCACTCTCAGCAGACTGTCGAAAGTTTTACCAGCTACTTTGAGGACATCGTCGACCTTTTACGACGTGCGAATGACACCATGTTCGAATTCGACAAAGTCAAACACATCCTGAAGGGCTTAGACAATGGTGCATTTGAAATGCGGTGCATTTCAACGGTGTATTTCAAACGCTGTATTTCAAATTTTTGCCCAAACAATGGCCAAACATTCCTTTTCAGAAATCGAGCATTTGCGCTCCGCCTTGAATAGGGCGTGACCGGCATACGCAACCACATACTCCGAGAAGCCAGGCTTGCGTTGAGCAAGGACAGCGACAAGTTTTATGCCACTGGCATCCGTGTGCACGTCGGTTGGAGCCGTAGGGTCGAAGTGTCGTAAAATAGGTGGTGAAGTAACGAGATGACGTAATGTTGCAAAAGCGTCATCGCATGCTGGCGACCAATCAGAGAGCTGTCCATTGCCTGTGATCAGCTGTGTCAGTGGTGCAATTATCGGAGCGAAATTCTTCACAAAGCAGCGAAAGTACGAGCATAGTCCGACGAAGCTGCGAGGCGCTTTCATGGTCGTAGGCTTCGAGAACTCAGCGACGACACGAAGCTTCTCTGAGTCTGGGAGGTCGCCATGTTTTGAAACAACGTGGCCAAGTATTGTGAGCTTCCGAGCTCCAAAGTGGTACTTCTTAATGTTTAGTTCAAGGCCTGCGCTCGTGAGGCAGCTCAAGACTTCGCTGAGACGATGGAGGTGGCTGTCAAAATCAGGGGAAGAAACAATGACTTCACCCAAGTGGCATAGGTATGTCTTCCATTTTAGCCCATGCAAGACGCTATCCATCATCCTTTCGAATGTGGCTGGCGCATTACAAAGGCCGAAGGGCATTACATTAAATTCGTATAGCCCAACGGGCGTCACAAAAGCACTTTTTGGACAATCTGATGGTGCCATGGGGACCTGCCAATAACCGGACCGTAGGTCTAGTGATGAGAAGAATTCAGCGCCTTGCAAGAAGTCCAGAGCATCATTGATGCGCTGCAAATGGTATACGTCTTCAAGCGCGACTTTTTAAAACGGCGGTAATCGACGAAAAATGAAATCAAGCCGTCTTTTTTCCTCACAAGTACCACTGGTGAAGACCAGGGACTGCTGGACGGCCAAATGACGCCACGTTGAAGCATGTCGGCCACTTGCTCGGTGATTACACGACGCTCTACAGGAGATACACGGTAGGGACGCTGTCGCAGAGGCGCTTGGTAGCCGGTGTTAATGTGATGGACAACGGAGTGCGTTCGGCCTAAGGACGTCTGCTGGGAATCGAACGAGACGCAAAACTGGTTAAGAAGTTCTAGAAGCTTTTCGCGGCGTGGTTCTTCAAGTTAGCCATCAATTGAGGGGCCAAACAAATTAATGTTTTTGTGAACAGGTAAACGAGCAGATGGCGTCAGTGCATTAAGCTGCAAATCACTTTCTCCGTCAAGGCCGAAGATGGAGGAAATGTCTAAGTCTTAGAATCTTCTAATACATTCTCCGCGATGCAATGTTGTGGCGGATGGCAAGAGATTGGCGACAAACAAATTGGTAGCGCCCGCCGAAATATCTAGAACTGCAAACGGCAATGCGAGGCTCTTGCGACTTTGGAACGATTGGGAAGGCGTAAACAACACTGCAGGCTTAGACACATCGGCACAAGACACGGGAACAAAGGCTTCGCTTGTCCGTGGTATGTCGATGTCATCAGTGACAAACAGCTTGTTCAACGAAAATTCCGGAGACAAGGCACACAACACAGAGAAGGCCACTTCAGCATGAGCACAGTCGATAGCCACATGAATACGAGACAGAAAATCCCAGCCGAGGATCACATCATGAGAACACGCCTGTAGCACAAGGAATTCAATGGTATACAAGACATCTTGGATGAGAACGCGGACGGTACAGGCAGCTGATGGTCAAATATGGTGAGCACTGGCAGTACGGAGGGACAATTCCTTTGGCGTCGTGGTGGCCTTGCGAAACAGGCGGCAAGGTTTTAAATCAATTACTGAAACGGCAGCACCAGTGTCCACAAGCGCAAGGGTGTGGTAACCATCCACAAAAACGTCGATGAGGTTTGTCGGAGAAATGCGAGTACTTGATTTTTTCGACGATGACACAGTTCATGCCTCCGGAACTGCGGCATCTAGTTTTCCGCGTCTGAAGGGCAGGGTCGACGGCGCATAGGTGACAGGGAGCGACGTCGGGGAGATGGAGATCGGTGACTGACTGAGTGAGGGCGGTCGGGTGAAGAGGATTCTTGTTGACGTGCCATGTAGTTGGCACGTCAACAACAAGTGCCGAGAGTCGTGCGACGATCTTTGCATGGTGTCGCTGTGAACGAGAGGACGGCAGCGCCACAAGCGAGCCACATGTCCTGCGTAACCACAAGAATAGCGAATCGGGTGGTTGTCTGCGGTGCGCCGCGGATTCGTAAACGCCGCAATCGGCCGGCTGAACGGACCTGGTGATGACTGAACGATGACCGGTGAGGTAGCATACGTGGGCTGTCGAGGGTCTCTGGCTGCAACGACTTGTGCATACGTCAAGGGTGCAGCCTCCAAAGGTGGTGAACGAGCGAAAGGCAAAGCGTCAGCTACCTAATCTTGTATGACGTGCCTTATGGCCGGAGCCAGATGATCTGGGGCCAGAGGATGCGTTTGGACTGGCTCGGGCGTGCTCGATAAAATAGAGAGCTGCCTAGCGACCTCCTCTCGCACGAACTGCTTTATGCGAGCCAACATGTCGTTCTGGTCTCTGAGAGTCAAGGCCGCGATCGAGTCGCGTTGTTCCAGAGAGCACCGTGTTTGGGCGGGTTGCTTGCACAATTCGTCGAAACTTTGGCACAAGCTGACGAGATCGGCTATGGTTTGTGGGTGCTTCGCTAACAACATTTGAAATGCGTCATCGCATATGCCCTTGGGGATTGGTTTGAATTTATCGGCTTCGAGCATCGCTGGGTTTACCCGCTTGCACAAGCCAACAACGTCTTCAATGTAGCTGGTAAATGTCTCTCCTGGATGTTGAGTGCGCTCACGAAGTCGTTGTTCTGCGCGGAGTTTTGGCACAGCAGGACGGTCGAAGACTTGCGAAAAGGAGGTCTTGAATGAATCACAGCTGGCAATGTCGGCTTCGTGATTGCGCAACCAGAGACTAGCGATGCCGGACAAGTAAAAGCTTACATAGGCGAGCTTAGCCGCATAATCCCACTAGTTCGCTGTGCTCACCTTGTGGTAAGTAGCCAGCCACTCCTCAACGTCTTGACCGTCAGTGCCGCTGAAGATCTGTGCGTGACGCAGTGGCCACACGCCGGGACATGTAGAGGCGGGAACTTGGGAGGTTTCTTGGGTGGAGGGTTCTTCCGGCATCGCTGGCACTGGAGGTAAAGTGCGACTTCGTAGTTTCTGCTTCAAAGACTACCCAGCACTTCCACCAAATTATAAGAGGGTTAATTAACTAAAACCAACTGCCTGGTTCAAGGGGCGTCAATCTGTGTCACGAGCTTGGCTCTTCGTCGTAGTCGTCTCCCAGGTGCTCCAACTAGACACTGTCTCTCTCTCTCTCTTCCCTACTACACTTGTTTGGAATTCGAGCACAGCTTCGGAAGTCGTCATCTTGTTTCAGAGCTACAACGAGTTGAAGAAGTTGAAGAAGCAACGAGCTCTGACTCAGCAGCCTCAGCATGGTGGTGAGTCACTGTCCAGTTTCGACTTCCTGCCTGACAATTCACCGTTGCTTGAGAGCAAGTCCGAGCCTTCGTATGTGAGAAGTGCCCACCAACCTTTCTAGTGCCTGTCGGAGCTAACACAGGAGAGATCCAGCCCTGGCAGCGTTCAGTTTTCGAACTGATTTTTTTTATTATCGCGCTGCACCCGCCGCGCGGCCCAAATGCCAACTTCTTCTTCCTTGACGAGCGGCGCATGGAGGCGCTACAGGGCTCCCCCCGTAGTGCGAGAGCCGTAGGAATAACCAGAGGAGTCGCCCAGTGGACATGTTTCGATGTTGGCATCCAGACCTCATGGCCGCGAGAGTGGCGATATACGCAGGTTTCAGTCGATCAGCAGCCACGACGTCTTCACGGCCATTGATGTCCAGCGTGAACGTCTTAGGTGTACGATGGCGTGCGCGAAATGGCCCATCATAGGCTGGTGTTAGTGGTGGCCGTATTTGGTCACGCCGAACAAAGACGTGACTGCAGTCGTGCAGATCCTGACTGACGAAGACAGACTGGGGGTGTCGGTCGGCAGGAATCACAGGAGCAAGGTCCCGAAACGTGGTGCGCAGCTCTCGGATGTACGTGGAGGCATTGTGAGTGGAAGGTGGCGATGATGGCTCGCAGAATTCTCCTGGAAGACGCAGGGAAACGCCATAGACTAGTTTTGCTGATGAGCAGCCGAGATCCACTTTCAATGCTGATCGGATGCCCAGAAGTACGAAGGGGAGGTGGTCGAGCCAACGTTCCCTTGGCTGGTGAGCAGTGAGGGCAGCTTTCAGTTGTCGGTGAAGCCGTTCGACCATGCCATTGGCGGAAGGATGGTAGGCAGTTGTGTGGATGTGTCGAATGCCCAGGATATTAGCAAGTGCGGTGAAAAGGGCCGATTGAAACTGACGACCGTGATGAGCGGTGACGACAGAAGGGCATCCAAAGCGCGACACCCAACCGTTTGTGAATCCTTGGCAGCTGTTGGTGCTGTAATGTCGGAAGTGGGAAACGCTTCTGGCCATCTGGTGAAGCGATTCACACATGTCAGTAGGTACCAGGCTCCTTGCGATGGCGGAAAAGGACCGACGATGTCGAGATGGACGTGAGAAAACCTTGCGTCTGGAGGCCGAAACGGAGATGTTGCCGTGACAGTGTGACGGTGAACTTTAACGCGCAGGCACTCAAGGCAGGTTCGCGCCCAGCGTCGGACATCAGCATTGACGATGCAGCTCAGGACCATCAGCATCAGACGATGCAGCTCAGGATCGTTGCTTTGGGCAGCTGCTAGCTCTGCCATGTCTAGTGGTGGCTGGGTCGACAAGGCATCGATGCGGGATAGTGCATCAGCAGCAGCATTTTCCGGCCCATGTCCGTGTCTGAGATCCGCAGTGAACTCGGAAATAAAGCATAGTTGACGGATCTCCCGTGCAGTATAATTGCTGTGATTGCGATGGAAGGCAAACAACGTCAAAAGCTTGTGGTCTGTAACGACGTAAAAGTCCCGGCCCTCCAATAAATGACAAAAATGTTTGATGGCGAGGTATACCGCGAGGAGTTCTCAGGCAAATGAACTGTATTTTGTCTCTGGTGGCTTCAGTTGTTGCGAGAAAAACCCAAGGGGCTGCCAACCGCATACGTGCTGCTCGAGAACGGCGCCAACTGCCACGCTTGATGAATCGGTGATGAGACGAATTGGGGCATCAGGGACGGGATGTATGAGCATGGTAGCGCCTGCCAGAGCCTTCTTGGCAGTGCCGAAGGCACATGCAGCGTCCTTGAGCCACTTCAGTGGCGCAGCCGGGTCTTTCTTTTTAGCCAATAGGTCGGTCAATGGCTTTAGGAATGTGGCGCACTTTGGAAGAAAGCGGCGATGGAAGTTTAGTAGGCCCAGAAATTCTCGGAGTCTCTTTAGTAAAGTCGGGGGTGGAAAGTAGTGAATAGCCGTCACTTTGCTGGCGAGTGGTTGGATACCATTTGGAGTGACAAGGTGGCCTAGGAACTCTATTGTAGCGACGCCGAAGAGGCCCTTATTGGGATTAATTACGAGGCCGTCATCATCCAGGCGGTGGAACAGGGTGCGCAGGTGGGCTTCTTGCTCAGGGCCGGATGAGCGTGCTACAAGGAGGTCATCAAGGTAGGCAAATATGAAATTGAGACCTCGCGCGACCTCGTTGATAGTGCACTGAAAGGTCTGTGCAGAGTTGCGCAATCCAAAAGGCATCCTCACATATTCAAACAGAGCGAATGGGGTGGTGATGGCCGTCTTCGGAATGTCGGTGGGTCCTACAGGATTCTGATGGTAAGCCTTCACTAAGTCAATCTTAGAGAAGATTGTGCACCCAGCCAAATTTGATGTGAAATCTTGTATGCGAGGAAGTGAATAGCGGTCTGGTAAGGTGTGGGCATTGAGAGCATGGTAATCCCTACATGGTCTCCAGTCGCCAGGATCTTTTTTCGGCACCATGTGGAGTGGCGATGCCCAGTTGCTGGAGGAAGGCCGCACGATGCCGAGTTCAAGCATGTGCTCAAACTCACGGCGGGCGATGGGGAGGCGTTCTCCAGATAGTCGACGGGGTCGTGTAAAAACGGGAGGTTCAGTCGTCGCAATGTGGTGAGTGATGGAATGCTTCACCGGTGACTCTCTGGTGTGCGGCTTCGTGATGCTGGGACAGTCGTCTAGTATTTTTGCGAAGCAGGTGTGAGAGCTCACAGTCCCGTTGGCGAGGAAGTACAGAGTACACCGTTGATGGAGAGGCGAATGTTGAGATCAATGAGGCGATGAGCATGCATGTCCACAGCAGGGTTGAAAAAACTGAGGAAGTCAGCTGGCGTCTTCTTGGGCGTCAGGACCGGTAGGATTGGTGGCAGAGCCAGTGGAATACATGTGAGATGATCGAAACTGTGTGTTCTATATTGGGTCACCATTAACTGTCGGAGCTAACACGAGAAAGATCCAGCCCTTACAGCGTTCAGTTTTCGAACTGATTTTTTTCTATTATCGCGCTGCACCCGCCGTGCGGCCCAAATGCCAACTTCTTCCTTGACGAGCGGCGCATGGAGGTGCTACATGCCCTTTACACACAAGACTACCACCCGTCTACCTGCCCCACTTTGCACTGCTATTTCGGAAGAGGTTGCACAAGCTCTTCCCCTTGCGCACCACGATCCGCCTCTATCTAGCCGTCTTCACTGCCAGCGTGTCGCGCAGCCGGTAGGCGCTCCTGTCGCCTATCCGCCAGCCGTGCAGCCTCTGGCCACGCCCCTAACGTATGCAGCGCAGCCTGTTGCTACTCCTGTCACCTGTTCGCAAGAGTTGCAGCCTGTAGCAGCACCGCTCTCATATTCAGACGCTGTGCGTAGACTTCCGCAATCGCCCTACACCACGCGCTCACAGCCCGCACACCCGTCTGCTTATACTGCACCTTGGGCGGCACCCCAGTCGCCAATCCTTGTAGGACGCCCGATAACCAACCGATATGCTACGCCTGCTTCACTCCCGGGCATGTTGCCCGGTACTGCTGCCGCTGACTTCAGACGTTCGACGAATATGCCCGATCGTCGCAACCCGGCAGCGAACTCTTCGCCCAATACGGGCCGGTCTCGTCACCTCGCTATGCCCCTCTTAACGACCCCGACTTCATGACGCCGCGCGCACCCTCTCCTTGTCGGCGATCGCCCTACCCCATGCGTCGCTAGCCCAGACCCTCTGACCAGGAAAACTAAGCACCGCAGTTCAAGGGGCAAGAACTGCGCCATTTTCGAACTGTCTAAGCCCGCGCCCTTTTCCTGCTGACGTGGTCGCAGTAACTGTTGAAGGTTATTGTACTTTCACCCTTGTGGACACCGGCGCCGCTGTTTCTGATATTGCCGCTAATCTCTACCGTTTATTACGCAAAGTCACGACGCCGCTTTCGGGACTGTCCCTTCATACCGCAAGTGCACAGCAAGTAACGCCTCTCGCAGCCTGCACTGCAGAGTGTTCATCGAAGGCATTCTTTACATCGTGGACTTTATTGTCCTCGCGGTCTGTTCGCATGGCGTCATCCTCGAGTGGGACTTCCTATTCTGCCATAATGCCGTCATCCATTGCGCACGCGCTGAAGTTGAGTTTTCACCCTTTTGTGATGACCTATTACTTGACGCTCTTCATTAGCCGCCGAAGTTGTTTGTGCATGCGGATACCAATATTCCACCTGAAAATTTCGCAATTCTTCCCGTTTCATGCAACGCCTACACTGACGCTACAGTCTTTTTTATGCCTTCCGATATCTTCACGAGTCGTCGAGCTCTGCCACTGTCTTTCGCAACGATTGACCTTGCTGCTTGAAAAAGCAATATCTTCATACTCAATCCGCTTTCCACACCTGTCACTTTGCTAGCGGGGGAATGTCTCGGCCGCGTGCAAGATTTTGGTCCTCCGTCTGTGGTTGATGTCCCACATGACTACTGCGACCACCCAAAACCACTGTCGGCACTCGAGGAGTCGTTTAAGGATACGTTTTTCATCGCCATCGCCGACACCCTCACTCCCACCGAACATGCCGACCTGCTTGATTTTCTGCATGAGTTCCGGAATTCTTTCGATGTGTCGCAATCTCAACTAGGCCTCAAATCACAAGTCAAACATCATGTCGACACCAGTCTACACCAGCCACTGCGTCAAAGACCATACCGTGTCTCCGCTTAAGAGCGCCGCCTCATAAACGATCAAGTCGAAAATATGTTTCGTAGAGACGTCATTCGACCATCTCACAGTCCCTGGGCGTCTCCTGTCATCCTGGTGCGTAAGAAAGACGGACCTCTTCAATTTTGCGTAGATTATAGTCGTTTTAATAAGATAAGCCACAAGGACGTATATCCTTTGCCGCACATTGATGACGCCATTGACATCCTTCACGGAGCGCAATTCTTCTCGTCGCTAGATTTGCGGTCTGGCTACTGTCAATTTCCAATGGCTCAAGCCGCTCACCAAAAAACTGCCCTTATTACACCTGACGGACTAAACAAGTTTAACAACATGCCCTTTGGGCTTTGTAACGTGCCTGTCACGTTTGGAGGACTAATGGATACTACGCTACGTGGCCTCAAGTGGAACAAGTGCCTCTGCTACTTCGACAATGTCGTGGTTTTCTTGCATGACTTTCCTACGCACCTCCTTCGCGTCAGGCACGTTTTGACTTGTCTGATCAATGCTGGACTGCAGCTTAACCTAAAAAGTGCCGCTTCGCTGCACTTGAGCTCATTATTCTAGGGCACATTGTGTCCAAGCACGGCGTTTAACCTGACCCGGCAAAACTTCGAGCAGTCACAGAATTTCCCAAGCCGACGACCATAAAGGAAGTTCGCAGTTTTGTAGGCCTCTGCTCTTATTTTCGGCACTTTGTTCGCAATTTTGAATCCATCATGTCACCATTAACCCAGCTTCTTTGTGGTGACATGAACCTCTCCTCCTGGTCCCCTGCATGTGACGTTGCCTTCACTACTCTCCGCCATCTGCTCACCTCCCCACGAATTCTTCGCTACTTCGGCCCGACGGCTCCTACCGAAGTGCACACCAACGCTAGCGGCGTCGGGCTAGGCGCTGTCCTCACATAACGAAAGGCCGACTATTCAGAATACATTGTAGCCTACGCTATAGCCGCACTGTGACGAAAGCCGAAACTAATTACAGCGTGACAGAAAAATCGTGTTTGGTTCTGGTGTGGGCGCTTGAAAAAGTTCCGGCTGTAGTTACACGGCCGCCCGTTCGATCTAGTAACTGATAACCACGCACTTTGCAGACTTTCCACGCTGAAAGACTCTTCTCCTGGATGCGATGGGCACTCCGTATCCAAGAGTACGACATTCGCGTCGTATACGGCTGCAGACGCAAACCTTCTGACGCTGACGCCCCATCCCACTCACGTTTGCCACCAGATCTGACGTGCGGCAACACTTGCCTCTTGATCCTGACAGCGAGCAGGGCCGCCTCCCAGTCCTCTCTCGTGGATTGGGGTTGGGGGGGATAGATGGATTAGACCTGGCACGCCCAGACGATGTGAAAGGTGTCAGCCACCTCACCACAGAACTGGCACGTGCCATCAAAGGATGAATTGAAATGTTTTAGCACCGCCGGGCACAGTACAGTATTGGTAAACAGTTTTAAAAGGAGGCGCTCGTCAGCGCGATGCAGTCCCTTACAAGGGTCTGGATAGCGCCGGTGCTCCTCCTTGTAGTAATTGGTAATATCTTTGAATGAAAGGGCCGAATTGTCTGATTGCGAGTAGGCTTCCAAAGACAGGGAGATAGCCGGGAAGAGAGTGCGCGGGCGGCCTGATCGGCCTGTTCGTTACCCCTGAGTCCTTGGTGACCGGGTGCCCAAACCAGATTTCGCGGAGTTTGGATTAACGTATCGGCAGCTAGGTTCCAGTATGCGCTGAGCAAGCGGTGAAGCCCACCCTAGCTGATAGTTCGACAGGCCCCTCGTGAGTCGGTGATGATATGTTTAGAAGAGGGATAGGTGAGAGCCAGAGCAATGGCAACCTCCTCCGCGTGTGTTGCGCTGTAGGCTTTGAAAGTGAGCCCGTTTACGGTGTTTGCGTTGTGTATGACTGCGGCAGTATACCACCCCCCATGGTGCGGGCCGGCAACGTCCACGTAGCACACGTGTTCCTCTTGACCAAAGTGTCGCTGCAACGCTTCCGCGCGCGCCTGGCGGCGACCACTGTGGTTTTCTTTGGACATGTTGCGGGGAAGGAGTCGGACCCGGAGGGGCGCGTCTCCAAGGTTCTGGCACTCTCACCCTTTCCTCAATATAGTAATCGTGTTTGATATGTATTCGGTCCCAAGAGGCGGCGACCGGAATGGGTCTGTGCAAGGCGCGTGTATTGGTTAACGAGGTGGGCTTCTCGAAGTTCCCGGTAGGTATTCACCACGCCTAGGGCCAGAAGTCTCTGGTTGGACGTGGTGATAGGGAGGTCGAGAGCCCGCTTGATAACTTTACGGTGGATGACCTCGAGTTGATCATCCTCGTGTTTGCGTAGGTGCAAGTAGGGAGTCGAGTAGAGTATTCTACTCGTCACGAAAGCATGGGCAAGCCGCATTGCATCCCTGCTTCGTAATCCGCCCCGCTTGTTGGAGACCCGGCGGACCATACGGCCCACCTGGTCTCCCACCGTGCGAAGTTTGGCTATTGTGGTGTCGGCCTTGCGTTGGTGGTGTATGAAGAGGCCAAGGACGCGGATCTCCTTGGCCTCACGGATCGGTCCCGAGGGAAGACTGATATGGAGCTGAGTTGTGTCCTGAGGGGAGGGACGTACGTGCACAAATTCTGACTCAGCCGGGGCACACTGGAGTCCGCAGTAGGTTGCGTAGTCGTCGACTACAGTCGCTGCTGCTTGCAGGCAGGACTCCATGTGACCCAGGTTACCTTGCGTGGCCCAGATCGTGATATCATCCGCGTAAAGAGCGTGATGTATCCCTGGTAAAGAAGCCAATTTGGGGGGGAAGATGAGCATGGCTATATTAAATAGGAGGGGAGAGAGGACCGCGCCTTGAGGAGTTCCCCTCGAGCCGATGACGTAAGGCCCATGTTCCTCATCTTGTATGCGTATGTAGGCTCGACGGTCTGTAAGAAACTGTCTAACATAATTGAATGTTTTATAACCACAGTTGGTCTGACTGAGGTGGTCAAGGATTACCTCATGCTTCACGTTGTCGAATGCTCCTTTAAGATCCAAGGCCAGGACTACCTTGTCATTGTGGGGGCATTCAACAGGATCTAATATGTCATGGTGGAGCTGTAGAAGTATATCCTGGGCTGACTTCTGAGGGCGGAATCCAAACATGGTGTCCGCAAAAGTGTGCTGTGTTTCTAGAAACTCGGAGAGTCTGTCGCGCACCATCGTTTCCATCAGCTTGCCGACACAAGACGTGAGGGAGATGGGGCGAAGGTTCTCCACGTCAATAGGTTTACCTGCCTTCGGGATGAAGGTCACGAGAGCTGATTTCCATTCAAGAGGGAGAGGAGTTTCTCCGTCCCAAATGCTATTGATGTATTTGAGGAGCGTGGCGTAGGCTGCGTCGGGAAGATTGGCCAACAGTTTGACCGTAACCTGGTCACGCCCTGGTGCAGTGCCACGCTTCATCTTGCGTAAGGCCGCCTGGAGGTCGTGGAGCTGGAACGGGGTGTCCAACTGCGTGTTCTTTTTGCCTGCGTAGGAGTATGCGGCCGTCCGGGGGTCCTTGGTGGTGCACAGGTATCGGTCCCTGAGCGTGTTTGCCAGCTGTGTTGTCGTTCCTGTAAAGTTGTGCATGACCTTATGTAAGTGACGTTGAGTTTCCGTGCGTGTTTGTGTTGGATCGATGAGAGCGCGAAACAGGCGCCACGTGTTGCGGCCAGACATCTGGCGTGCAGCCGTGTTGCACCTGTCCACCCAGTTAGTGTCGGCTAGCTGAGCAGCATATTCCGCAGTTTGCTCCGTGAGTTCTAGGATGCGTTTCTTGAGGCGTCTGTTATGTTTCTGTTTTTTCCATCGTTTGGTGAGGCTGCGGCGGGCCTGCCAAAGATGGAGGAGGTGGTTGTCCACGTCCGTTTGAGTTTCCGTGAGCTGTATCAGCTGTTCGTGTTGTTTCAGTGTAGACGTCAGTGATTTAGACCAGGTGTCGTATCCCGATTGGAGAGGGTCTACAATAGGTAGAGTGGTGCGGAAAGTTGTCCAGTCTGGGATACGAGCTTGTGTAAGTGGGCGTTTTAAGGGGCGCATGTACACAGTTGTGTTTAATACACAATGATCACTACCGAGAGTGTCCTGTGTGTTCAGCCAGTCGGCATGGCGTATGTTGCGTGTAATTGTGAGGTCCGGGCAAATATCTCGTTGAACAGAGTTGCCTACACGTGTTGGGCTGGCGGGATCAGTGTGGAGGGTAAGTCCAAGTGTAGAAAGAAGTTCCGCAAGCTTCCTTCCACGCGTGTCCTCTCGTGGGTAACCCCATAACCGCTTGGGGCATTGAAGTCGCCGACGATCAGGAGGGGGTCCCGTCCTGCCACCTGCATAGCTTGTGTGAAAGTTTCGCTGAACGTGACGTTCTTAAGCTTTGGGGGACAGTAAATGTTTAAAATATGAACAGGTGGGTCAGATCGCCTTATAGGCAGCACCGACACCATTGTGTATGGGAAAGGCGGTGTTGTGGGGAGTGTGACTTCCTGGGCGGTATATTGCTTGTGAACAAGTATACATGTCTCCGGGTTGTGTTGAAATGTAGTGTAATTTGTGAGTTTGACGTCCGAGCCGGGTTCCTGAAGGGCAACCACGGCAACAAGGAACTCAAAGGTCTCAAGATAGAGGCGGAAATGAGCCCGCTTCTTGTGGTACTTGAGACCTCTGCAGTTCCACTGTGTTAGTAACAACGGCTGAGTTGCTCTGGCTCGCGACCTAGGGTTGGAGGCCATGTTCGGAGATAGAGGGTGGGGTTGTGTTGTTAAGATTACTCAGTTCACCCAGCACCCTGTGCTGACGTACTGGAGTCTTCAGAAAAGTCCGACTCATCTGGAGTCACTCTGTTAAATTTTGAGGGGGCGATTAACGTCCCTAATTGGCCCTACGCGCTTGAGGACGCGTGGATTGTCTTGTATCCACTTTTGGATAATGTGAGTTACTGTTTGTGTCACCTGTGCGATGACAGTCTCCATATGACGCGCGATGGTGTCGTGGATAATTTTGGGGAGGTCGGCCAATTGTGTTTCTATTGCATTCACCTGGGTCTCCAGGGCCGCGACGCGACTCTCTACAGTAGTAGGAATCTCCCTGTCTGTTTATATTTTCCTCTTCGTCGCTCAACGAGGGTTTAGTAGTGAGATTGGTTTTGAGCGAGTCAAGTTCGCTGGCTAGTTTTTCATTCTGAGATCGCAAAAGGGCGAGCTCATGCCTGAGTTTTTGTGTTTCGGTAGTGCTTGTGGCAGAAGGAGGTGGAGAGGAGAGAGAGGAGGGAGAGGAGGCGACCTCCACCCAACTGCCCACCTTGGGTTGGTTGCGTGCAGCGTTGCCAGATGGAGCGCCGAGAGCTGGAGATTCCGCCGCGCCAGGTGGTAGCGTTGCCGTTGCTGCTTTGCCAGGAATTGGCACTTTGCCAGTTGACCGGTGCTTTGGTTTTGTTGGGGTCCCCGATGTCCTGGACCCTGGTTGCTGAAGCCTGATGAATTTTTCAGTGCATTCGCGGGAGCTGGTGAGGTGCGGACCCCCGCAAACTATGCACGTTGGGTTGCATTCGTGGGGGGCCATCCCCTCAGGACCAGCGCCCACGTTTTCGCCACAAAGGCTGCATCTTTCGGTGACCGGGTTGGGACAGATATCCGCCCGGTGCCCCAGTGCACCACAGCGGTAGCACGCTGGCACTGTCTTCTTGTACTCCCTGACGGGAGTCAGTTCTGCGTTATAGTGGACGAAACGCGGAACCTTCCTTCCCGCGAAAGTCAATACAGCTACGTTGGAGTTCCCCAGCTTGCGCGCATAGACTAGTTCACCGCCACGCCACTGCACACTATGTTTCAGAGACGCACTGGTTTCGAGGTTGTGCACAGAAATCACGCCGCGACACACATCACCGGTGAGCTTGAGGTGACCGCGAAGCGGCAGCGGTCCTTTGCTGGTGTTGATTTGAAAGTCCGACAGCAGTCTCCTGAGCCACCTCGTTATTCTGCGTGCCACAGATGATGATGTTTTGCTCCAATTGGGAGAAATGCTGATGTCATTCATGTGCTGCCTTCCGATGAGTTGGGAAATGGCAGCGCCGAGCTCACCTGGTTGAAACGCTGCCTTGAGGGCTACTGTGATGCGTGCTTGAGCACGATCACGTAGTCGCCAGGATTCATCCTGACCGTTGGTTTCGGCGTCCACTTGGAGACTGGTGAAGTCTTTTGTGGAGCTTTAGGAGATGGAGCCACGAGCGTCTCCAGTGGCTGAATTGTTGAGAGGAGTTTTCAGTGCAGACGCTCCTTCCGCGTTTCTTCGGCGGCGACGCCGACCCTCGACGAGTTGAAAAATGTCGGCTTGCTCCGCCGAAATGGTGGATGGGCCGTCGTCTGATGGATTTGTCGGGATATACGACCACGACAGAGTCGTAGGGTCGTAGCCACGTAGTTCAGGCAGCGCCATGTTGAGGAGTTGACCGAGCGGCGTCTCCGCATCCAGCAGCGGCGGAGCCGCCGCCGTGAGGCTTAGCTCGTTCGCTACGTTGTGCTGCAAAGTTGCTCGAAGTGGCCGAAAATTGGGCGTACCTGGGTGAGATCGGTGTCCCCAGAATCTTGCTGACTTGGCAGATGCAGTCACACCTGTAGTTACACGGCCGCCCGTTCGATCTAGTAACTGATAACCACGCACTTTGCAGACTTTCCACGCTGAAAGACTCTTCTCCTGGATGCGATGGGCACTCCGTATCTAAGAGTACGACATTCGCGTCGTATACGGCTGCAGACGCAAACCTTCTGACGCTGACGCCCCATCCCACTCACGTTTGCCACCAGATCTGACGTGCGGCAACACTTGCCTCTTGACCCTGTTATCGCTAAATCTTGACTCGATTGCCACAGAACAACGTCGTGACACGTGGATCGAACCTCTTCTCGAGTATCTATCTGGCACGCCCAACCTTCCGGTATCACGATTCCTCTGACGTCAAGGTTTACATTTTGCCATCCGCGATCAACTTCTTCATCGACGCAACT
The DNA here is from genome assembly GCF_013339725.1 of Rhipicephalus microplus. Lineage (NCBI taxonomy): Eukaryota > Metazoa > Arthropoda > Arachnida > Ixodida > Ixodidae > Rhipicephalus > Rhipicephalus microplus. The sequence goes on along the minus strand of NC_051173.1, from coordinate 74,659,811 downwards.
ACACTCCCGATGGCCGCCAGTGGCTACTGGTCAGAGCAAGTATGCACCTCTCTTCAGGACGATCCACAATGTGGCCACGCCGGGGTGTTCAAAGCTACAGGAATTAAAGCTACAGAAATATAGCTTTGACGTGAGTTACAGGTCTGGCCGAATGCACCACGATGCCGACTGTCTATCTCGCCATCCCGTCGATCCTCCTGACCTGTCAGCGTACGATTCTGATGCTTGTGTCTTCGCCATATCTGATTTCACGGACATACGTAGGGAACAACTCAGTGACGCCAATTTGCGGTCTATCATACGCCGTCTAGCCTCTGACACCTTGGATCCTTCCCTGCCTGTTCACGCTTCATGACTGAATTCTATACCGGCGCAACACAAGCACCGAAGGTCCAGAACTTCTTCTGGTAGTTCCTGAAACGCTCCATTTCACTGTGTTCAACAACTTCATGATGCCCCAACTGCTGGGCATCTCGGAGAAGCCCGCACGTATCCCCGCGTACGGCGTTGATTTTTCTGGCCCGGCCTTTACCGCTCTGTGCGTCGGTACGTTGCATCTGGTGAGTCTTGCCAGCGCCGCAAGCATCCTTCATGGGCACTACCAGGCCCACTTCAGCCTATTGAAATTCCAACAGACCCGTTATACGGTGTCGGCCTCGATCTCATTGGACCATTTCCAACGTCTCTGAGTGAAAATAAGTGGGTAGTGGTGGCTAGAGACTACGCTACACGCTTTTCCATCACGTGAGCGCTACCAACAAGCTGTGCTACTGATGTCGCGGACTTTCTCCTTCATGACGTTATTCTCCACCATGGAGCACCGCGTAAGCTGCTGACTGACCGTGGTCGTTCATTTCTCTCCAAAATCGTAGACGACATTCTTCGCTCGTGTTCCACACGTCATAAACTCACCATTGCCTACCACCTGCAAACAAATGGACTCACATAGCGCCTTAACCGCACACTGACGACAATGCTATCGATGTATGTCTCCGCAGATCATCGTGATTGGGATGCCACTTTTTCTTACGTGACGTTTGCCTACAACTCGTCACGACATGACACTGCTGGCTTTTCTCCCTTCTATCTCTTGTACGGCCGTCACCCCACCTTGCCTTTTGACACTCTTCTCTGCCGTCGCATACTGACACTCCTACCGAGTATGCTCACGATGCAGCTACTCGGGCTCCGAGCAGCCCGCCGAAGTGCCCGGGATCGCCTTTCTGCCTCGCAGGTCTCTCAAAAGGATTGCTAAAAATCAAAAGGATCTCTCAAAAGGATCGCAGGTCTCTGAAAAGGATCTCTGAAAAGGAGCTGTATCTTACTTTCCAGGATCGTTGGTCTTGCTCTGGACTCCCTCCCGTCACGTTGGCCTGTCCTCGAAGTTCCTCGCTCGTTACAACGGGCCTTACAAAGCCTTGCGCCAACTGATCGAGGTCACCTATTAGATCGCCCCTTGGACACTCCATCCTCATCGTCTCTGCCGTCCACTGATATTGCACACGTCTCCCGCCTTAAGCCGTACTTCTCTGGGCAGGATCGCACGATTTCTTAAGCGCCAAGACGGCGCTCTCACCGGCGGTGGCTATATGATACAAGTCATCAGCAGCATCATCAAAGGCACCATAAAGGCGATGAAGATGACGATTAAACAAAAGCTCGTGGGAGGGGGTTGCTACTCCGCCATCTTGGTTCAAGGACACTGTGTACTCCGTCTACAATCGGTAAATATTGCCACGAACCATGCATTGGGTTTGTTTATTTGTGTTTTGTTTTTTTGGCCTGGCTGCGCCGGCCTGTGCTATCGCCGTTTTCAAAGCGTTTTGAACAAACGCTACCACCGCGTTTCGAACAAACGCTATCGAACAACGCTTCAGGCGTTGTTCGATAGAAACAACGCTTCAAGCATTGTTTGTTAGAAACGCTGTTCGAACGAACAGCGTTTCTAACAAACGCTATCACGGCGTTCCCGATACAATTGGACTATTCGAGAAACCCTCGCGCCTGGGGATATAAATTCCCGCACAGCTGATGCCGCGTCATTCGATCGCCGACGCTCACTAGCATGCCCGTCGTTTTGCTGGCCGCTGCTTCGCCGCCTGTGTATTTTTTCAGTTGTTAGGGGAGCACAGGTTCGCTCCAATAAACTTGTTTTCCTCATAGACAACTGCGTCGTCCTTTGCTGCGTGACATCTGGTGGAGGTGTGGGGTAGATGAACTATAAGCCATTGCCAAGCCGACAAGCACGCCCAACTCGTGCCAGCCGCCGACAGCAAGGCCTTCAGCCAGAGTTTGGACTGCTCCCGGATGAAAAAAGGAAAGAAGACGTAAAAACCACGATGATCAACGCAGGCACCATGACCAGTGCTACCAACCCTCCCGTCGTTCTGCAACAACCTCGTGAGCCCCCATCATTCCAAGGATCTCCTGGTGAAGACCCGGAAGAGTGGCTGGAGAAGCTGGAGCGCATCCGCATCTTTAACAGGTGAGACGACGAAGAAACGTTTCGTCATGTCTTCTTCTATGCGGAGGATGCAGCTTGAATGTGCTTTGAGAACCATTAAGGCTCCCTAACCGACTGGACTGTATTTAAGAGCGAATTCCTCAAAACATTCGCTACGGTTGTGCGGAAAGAACGAGCCGCCCTTTTGTTGGAGACGCGAATGCAACACCCTAACGAAAGTGTTGTACTGTTCACTGAGAAGATGAAGATGCTGTTCCGGAGAGCTGACCCCGAAATGGCAGAAGAGAAGAAGGTGCGCTTTCTGATGCGGGGAGTTAAACAAGAGCTCTTCGCTGGACTCATCCCGCAACCCCCCTAAGACCATCGCTGAGTTCGTCACCGAGGCTTCGATGATCGAGAGGACCTTGGATATGCGTTCGCGGCAATACGATAGACCACTCAACACCCTTTCGGTGAACCCGGTAAACGCCCCTGGATTGGTGACGGAAGACTTGCGGGAGATTATCCGCGCCGTCGTTCGCGAGGAACTGAGGAAATTGTTCCCAGCAACGCCGCAGCCCCAAGTCGCCTCCCTCACTGACGTCGTCAGCGAGGAGGTTCAGCAAGCACTGGGGAATTCCACGCTGTCGGAAGCATCTTGCGAACCACAAGCGATGACCTACTCCGCTGCTGCTCTTCGACCCCTACCCGTCCCGAGCCGTTATCGAGAGGCCCCGCCGCACCGCCGCCCAATGTCGGCCGCCCGACCCCCTGTAACCTGAAACCAGGCGCCCAGGAAGACCGAAGGTGGGGCGAACGCCAGATAATCGTCCGCTGTGCTACCACTGCGGAGAGGCCGACCACGTCTACCGCCGCTGCCCGTACAAGAGGCTGGGTTTGCGTGGGTTTTCCGTCGACGCATCTAAACAAGGGCGCTGCAATTGCGTTCCTAGAAGAAACGCAAGAAGCGAGTCAAGTGATCGCGATCGCCACCTTTGAACGCGCACGCGCAGATGCTTCCAGGCTGCCACATCCTTTCAACGTGAAACCGGCGCTGTCACAAGAAAATCGGGACAGACTACTGGAGTTGCTCCGTCGCTGCAGCGACTGTTTTTTCTCGAACTCGAAGTTACGTCAGACACCTTTGGCGAAGCACCGGATAATAACCGAAGATGGAGCCGACCTTCCAGAAAGTCACCGTACCGCGTTTCTTCACACGAGCGCGAAGCCATCCGGACTCAAGTTGATGACATGCTCAGCGACGACATAATACAGCCATCAAAAAGTCCGTGGGCTGCGCCGGTTGTACTCGTGAAGAAAAAAGATGGCACTTTAAGATTCTGCGTTGACTACCGGAGACTAAACAAAATCACCAAAAAGGACATGTACCCCCTGCCACGAATCGACGACGCCCTCGACCACCTCTGCCACGCCAAGTATTTCTCATCCATGAATCTGAAGACCGGCTACTGGCAAGTCGAAGTGGACGGGAGAGACCGAGAGAAGACTGCATTTATAACCCCGGACGGTCTATACGAGTTCAAGGTGATGCCGTTTGGACTGTGCACGGCGCCCGCAACGTTTCAGAAAGTCATGGACACTGTGCTAGCAGGCCTGAAGTGGCACACTTGCCTCGTATACCTCGACGACGTTGTCGTATTCGCCCGGACTTTCGATGAACACCTCACAAGGTTGGAATCTGTACTCGAGGCCATTCGTACGTCGGGGTTAACGCTGAAGCCTGAGAAGTGCCGTTTCGCGTACGAGGAACTCAAGTTCTTGGGTCACGTCGTGAACGCCGCGGGAGTCCTACCTGACCCGGCAAAAACATCAGCCATTGCGAACTTCCCAAGGCCGAAAGATAAGAAGGGTGAGCGAAGATTTCTCGGACTGTGCGCATACTACCGGCGCTTCGTCGCAAACTTCGCACGCATTGGAGAGCCACTCACGCGCCTGACAAAAGAAAGCACCCCTTTCAGCTGGGAAAACGACCAAGAAAAGGCATTCTGCGAGCTGCAACAACGCCTGCAAACCCGCCCGTGCTCGCTCATTTCGACGAAAACGCCGGAACGGAAATGCACACGGACGCCAGTGATATCGGTTTGGGTGCCGTCCTCGTCCAAAAGCAAAGCGGCTACGAAAAGGTAATCGCCTATGCAAGCCGTGGTCTGTCGAAGGAGGAGAGAAACTACTCTGCCTCCGAGAAAGAGTGCCTGGCTATCATATGGGTCATTTCAAAATTTCACCCATACGTCTATGGTAGACCGTTTAAGGTGGTGACAGACCATCATGCGCTGTGTTGGCTCGCCAATTTGAAGGCCCCTCTGGCCGTCTTGGGCGGTGGAGCTTGCGCCTGCAAGAGTTTGACGTTACAATATTCTACAAATCCGGCAAGAAACACTCCGACGCCGACTGCCTGTCCCGCGCCCCCGTCGACCCACCACCACAGGACTCCGATGAAAATAGCGCGTTCTTCGGAGTCGCGACAGAGAGCGACCTAGCCGCCCAGCAGCGTGCCGACCCTGACCTCCGCGCCATGATCGACTACCTCGAAGGACGCAACGTCGCCGTTCCTAGGGCGTTCAAGCGCAACTTACCAGCATTCAGCCTCAAAAGTTCATCCTAGTGAAGAAGAATTTCAACCCCGGAACGAGAACGAATTATATACTTGTCATCCCCGCAGACCTTCGTGACGAAATTTTGGAAGCGTGCCACGACGACCCGTCTTCCGGACATCTCGGAACAGCTCGCACGATTACAAAAATCAAGGCGAAATACTTCTGGCCCTGCCTTACATCCGATGTCACCCACTACGTCCAGAGCTGCCGTGACTGTCAGCGACGAAAAACACCACCGACGAGACCAGCCGGACTTCTGCAGCCGATCGCCGTCCAGACGAGGCCCTTCCAACAGATCAGAATGGACCTTCTGGGCCCGTTTCCTACATCCCGATCCGCGAACAAATGGATTGTCGTAGCGACAGACTACATGACGCGCTACACAGAGACCACCGCTCTTCCTTGGGGAACTGCACAAGAAGTTGCAAAGTTCTTTATTAACCAAATTGTGCTGCGACATGGAGCTCCTGAGGTCCTAATCACGGACCGCGGAACGACCTTCACTGCGGAGCTCATGCAAGGAATCTTACGCTACAGCAACACAGATCACCGAAGAACGACGGCGTACCACCCCCAAACGAATCGACTAACGGAACGGCTCAATAAGACAATCGCGGATATGCTGTCTATGTACGTCGACGTTGAACATAAGACGTGGGACGAAGTCGTCCCGTACGTCACGTTTGCGTACAACACGGCTATTCAAGAAACCACGCAGATGACACCGTTCGAGCTCGTCTACGAAAGACGGCCGACTACGATGCTCGACGCCATGCTTCGTTACGTAGAAGACGACGACCCCAACGCCGACGTCCAAAGATACCTCCAACGTGCGGAGGAGGCCCGCAAGCTCGCTCGAGCTCGTATAACGAACCAGCGACTGGTGGATGCCGGACGCTACAATCTCTGACGCCGAGACACCGAGTACCATCCTGGAGATCGTGTGTGGGTTTGGACTCCCATTCGACGACGTGGACTCAGTGACAAACTTCTACGACGCTATTTCGAACCCTACCAGATTCTACGACGTGTTGGCGAACTAACGTACGAAGTGATCCCCGATGGGGACTCCCGTACATCACAACGAAGCACGCGGCCCGACATCGTCCATGTGGTTCGCTTAAAACCTTTCTACGGACGATGACGAACTTTTAATTTGTGTGGACTGTCCCTTATGTTAGCATCGGGTCGATGCACTCTTAGAGGGGGGCAATGCCACGAACCATGCATTGGGTTTGTTTATTTGTGTTTAGTTTTTTTGACCTGGCTGCGCCGGCCTGTGCTATCGCCGTTTTCAAAGCGTTTTGAACAAACGCTACCACAGCGTTTCGAACAAACGCTATCGAACAACGCTTCAGGCGTTGTTCGATAGAAACAACGCTTCAAGCGTTGTTTGTTAGAAGCGCTGTTCGAACGAACAGCGTTTCTAACAAACGCTATCACGGCGTTCCCGAGACAATTGGACTATTCGAGAAACCCTCGCGCCGAGGGATATAAATTCCCGCACAGCCAATGCCGCGTCAGTCGATCGCCGACGCTCACTAGCGTACCCGTCGTTTTGCTGGCCGCTGCTTCGCCGCCTGTGTATTTTTTCAGTTGTTAGGGGAGCACAGGTTCGCTACAATTAACTTGTTTTCCTCATAGACAACTGCGTCGTCCTTTGCTGCGTGAGAATATAGTTCTACCCTCTGCCTATCCTCACCCCGTGACAATACGAACGCCTTTGCCATCGCTATTACTGGCGTGGCATGTACAATTTTGTACGCAAATTCGTGCAGTGCTGTCCTGACTGCCAGAGACGCAAATAAACACTGCTACGTGCGACTAGCGAATTGCAGCCACTTCCGTGCCATGCCAAGCCATTCGATCGCATTGTCGTTGACCTCTACGGCCTCTTTCTATTGACACCAGATGGCAATCGGTGGATTATAGTGGCGGTCGACCAACTAATACGCTACGCTAAAACAGCCTTTTTGCTGGGCGCTACCACTCAGGATGTCGCCTCTTCCGTTTCACATCGCTTTATCCTTCGACATGGCGCACCTCGAGAGCCCCTTAGTGACAGAGGCCGTGCTTTCCTCTCCGTGGTCGTCAAAGCTCTGCTGTCAGAATGCCTCGTCATTCATCGAAAAACCACATTATACCACGTGCAGACTAACGGGCTAACGGAACGGTTTAATCGCACGCTGGGTATTATGCTCTCAATGTACGTGGCATCTGATCATAGCATCTGGGACCGTGTTCTCCCATACGCCCCATTCGCATATAAAACTGCAATACAAATAACCATGGGATTTTCACCTTTCTTCTTTACGGACGTGAGCCTTCCCATACAACCGATACTCTACTTCCCCACCGTCCTGACCATTTCGAGTGTCCACCTATCTTCGATCCTGCTCGACAAGCCGAAGAGTGCCACCAGCTCGCCCGTACGTTAACCTCGGATGAGCAGCAACGCCAGAAAGAAAACCGTAGCACCTCTCTTCCGGATCCCAGCTATGCCCCAGGGTCTCTTGTGTGGCTTGCCATCCCATACCAAACTCCGGGACTCTCATCAAAACTTGTCACCCGGTACAAGGGGCCTTACACTGTTTTAGACAACCTCTTTGGTTATTTGCCTAATAGAGCCAGTTTCACAATCGGACGACATGCGCTGGCGTGGTCGTGACATCGTCCATGTTTCCTGCCTGAAACTGTATCATGAGCCACTGCCTGAAACTTGTCTTGTTTTGTCGCCTAGGATATCTTGGCTGAAACTTCATTCAGCAGGGGCGATTGTGAAGAAGATCTGCCTGCAGCAAGCAGCATCGCCAACGCACGGCTCTCTCGGCTTGTGCTTCGGTTCGTTGCTGTGCTGATCACTGGACGGTTCTTCACGCTATCTCGTCGCTGTCCTTAACGGCTAATAGATCTCTTCACATAATAAATAAATAAATAAATAAATAAATAAATAAATAAATAAATAAATAAATAAACAAACAAACAAACAAACAAACAAACAAACAAACAAACAAACAAACAAACAAACAAACAAATGAATAAATAAATAAATAAATAAACAAACAAATAACTAAATAAATAAACAAATAAATAAATAAATCTAACGATTGTTATAAACTGATGAGTAGAACAGATTATTTGCGTTTTAATTTGTGTTTTCATTCATTCGATTGATCGATTCATTGGTATTTGACGGGTACTTTGAAAAGGATGTCTCGTTGTGGGAGATAATTGTCAGTGCTTCATCTCTACCGAAGTCTATCTATCAGACGAGCTATATCAAGTGTGCATTAGTGCCTTTCGCCCTATGGACAGAGGGGACTCGATTGTTTTTGCTTGATGTCATAAAATCAATAAGTTGTGGTTGTTATCTAATAAAGATTCGACAGAAGGTTGTATTTTCTCGAAACATGCCTGTTTGAGTGCACCGAAATCTGAAGCGTTTTCGGCCACACATACTGTTCAAAAAGACATATTAAAAACATGCAGCGTCATTGAGGAAATCAAGAGGTAAGCAAAGCAACGACGAAAATAAAAAAAGAAGATGCTTGCTCTTCTTTTTCGAGGTGGGATTGGAGCAATGTTTGAAAATTCACATTAAAAAGTACTGTGTGGCCAATCCTCCTTGTGGGTATGAGCCAAGATCTTCAAGGTGACAAGACAAGACAGGATTACTTTTTTGCGTGTTGTCCATAGGTATGGTAGACACGCTCTTTATTACTCAAATTGTGGACTGACGTGATCTCTTTCTTGAGGTCCTTCACATGCTATAAGAATGAATTTATTCATGACTGCATGAATGACTGCACTTTTTCTAGCCAGGACAGCTGACTCAGCTGAGTCTACATTTATCTCGTCATATGCAAGGACACTGCGCCTGAACATCCTTTGCTGTAGTGATTAAAGCCCTAACCGCATGCACACGATTTCCTCGCGAAAGACAAGATTTTCTGTCTCGGAGGCCCGTCCGTTGCTGCCGTTTGTCGCGTCGCGCGTTTCTGGACAACTAGAAAAGATTGCTTGTCTCCCAGAAGCCAGCGTGGGGATTTCCCGCGACATTGCTGCCCCATGGCACGCGATTCGGTCGCCATTTCTTTTCTATGCTTGTTATCCGCGCGTACTTCAAGGGATGCGAGGTATCGACTACGTTTTTCACATTCTCATCTCATGCGGAAAGTGAGAAGCTGGCGGTGTTTTTGCGTAAATCTCGGTATCGAAGGTTTGTTTTGATGTCTCAACGGTGGCTTGTGACAATTTTGTCACTTGCTTCAATGCGAAATCGTCATGTGAATTGCGTAGTAGCCGTCGTAGAGTACGCTCCTGAGCAGCGTGTTGCGGTTAAACCAAATATTGCGAATAAAGAAGGTCATTGGTGTATATAGGAAATATGACCCGATTTTACCATGTTTTCCACCATCCACTTATGTAACGGCTGCACGATTTCACAGGCGTACCATTATAGAATGCTCCAAAGGTACATCACTCACATATTCGATTGAATATCGGCACTTAATATATCCATGGTGACGATCCTCTACACACGTAAACTAGAAGTGCGAAATTACGAGGCAGCACTGTAGGGTGCCCAAACTAAATTTCTACCAACACAGGCCTGGTCAGGCTCATTCTCCAATGTGAACTATGCATCATTACTTTTTTACATGTAGACAATTTACTACAGCTCGTAGATCCAAGTTAGAAAATCCTTTACATGCTATAAGAATGAATTTATCCATACCTTTGATTCTGTCTATTTCTGGGTTTGCGAGTGCCAAAGTTTGCGAGGCAGTGCGGAATTATCTGACTAAAGCAAAAAGGTTACCGAACTTGTATTATTTTTCTGTGTCGACATACGCATAACTTCTCTCTTTTTTCTTTTTTAGGTTAGGTTTTGATTTAGCTTACTATCTGTCACGAATACAAGATCTTTAGAGTAAGTATGGATCAGTGATCAACAAAATTTCATTCTAAATTTGTAACGTTTTCAATTTGTAACTTCCTTTACTCTGAAATCGAATAATGCTTTATTAGACCACTCAATTATTGGCCGATCTCCCACAGTGGGTATGAGCCACAAGTGAAGGGCAACAAGAACAAGAAGAAGAACAAGATTTATTTTTGACCTGCAGGCGGTTTAACAGAATAAAGAAAACCCTTTTAAAAATACCTTTACTTGATAATGTTATGCACTTTTATGTGCCTGTCATTTTGTCTTTTGGAGCTTTCATTTATGAGTTCTTTTATGCGGCAGTATGTGCGGCCATGCAGGACTATATTTATGAAGCTATTAGGCTGACTAGTTAATCTGTGTTATCTTAACGTGTTTTAAAATTTACGTACGTATAAAAGTCATAATATTGCTCTATTCGAAGAATAACTTCATTTTTTTACCTAAATAATTGTATGAATGAGATCAAGCACCACACTTTCCTAGGGTATTGTTAATACTTTATTATATCTCCATTATTCTAAATTTGAACAAAAGTTTTTAAAACCACTCGATTCTTGGCCAATATCCGATAGTGGGTATGCGCTGCGGTCAATAGAAGAACAATAACAAGAACAAGAACCGCTTCACGTGGCGCAAGCAGCAGCAGAAGAAGAGTATCTGGAACCACGACCGTTCCTGCAGTAGCTGGTGCCGCGCTCAACCTACTGGGGTGTTCTTGGCTGAGGATTGAGTGGTTTTAAATTTCTGTCTTAGAGTCCGACTCTAGTTTGTTCTGAGTCTAACCATATCTCTAGTGCTCATGTCGACTACTTCTCCTGGCCAGGCGCGATCCGCCTGGTCAGCGTCCTTGCCGTCTAATGAATTACCACTAGACTCCTTTTTCCGCAGTGGTATCGACAGCATTCCCGTAGCACTGGTACCTACAAATGGAGGCTTCATCAGACTTTCAAACCCTCAGGTGGTTCAAAAGGAACTCAAGACAACTTCAAATCATTTCCAGACCATCACAGATGTGCGCCCATTTGGGCGAGGAGGTATCGTGTGTAGGTCGCCTGATCAGACCTGCGTGCAGGATCTTCTCAAATGCACCTCCTTTGCTGCTACCCCGGTGAGTGCTTTCATTCCGCCTCACCTTGCATGTACCAAAGGCCTTGTACGGAGAGTCGACTCCAAGCTGAGTCCAGCTGAGACCCTAGACAGGCTCCCTGGAGCAGGCGTAATTTCGATTCACCGGTGTAATCGCCTAGTCGACAACCAGAGGGTACCAACCGAATCTGTTATCGCGACATTTGTGGGCACAAAATGCCCATCAGAAATAAAATTATGGCCACTGATCTTCCGAGTAGAACCCCTCGCCTCTCGTCCGATTCAGTGCAAGAACTGCTGGAGATTCGGCCACAGTGCGGGAGGATGTAAATCTAACGTTCGTGGTCGCACCTGTGGAGAGAGTCATCCTTCAAGCAATTGTACTGCAACAGTGGAAAAGTGTTGTCTCTGTGGGGGCAGTCACTGCGCCGACAACTCTGACTGTTCCGCTCGTTCCCGGGAGGTTCAAATCCTGGAAGTTATTGACCGCCGCCGCTGTTCACGAAGGGAAGCCATTGACATAGTTAGAGACAGGGCTTTTGGATACTCTGGTATAACAGCGCGCTGCACTTCCAGTATGGACTCAACCCTATCGCAGGCTATTGAAACTGCTGTGGAAAAGGCAGTGAGTAAGGCAATGGATAAACTAATATCTAACCTTTCCGACTGTTTAGTGCAAATTCTTTCAAGCCAGATTGGACAAACAGTACAGACTGGTACAGAACCTGCAGTATTACACATTACTAGTGACGCCACACAGCTACGCAATGTAGTGATGGACGAACTTTCTGCATCTGCAGGCAAGGCTAAGCAGCCAGGAACACAGGTGCACTTGGACCGACATTCGCCTCGGCCGAGTACAAGTACTGATACAGATATGGAACTCGATATAAGAACTAATAAACGTACCAGATCCCCTATCTTCACCGATCTCAAGTCCAAATCTAAACGGAATGAATCAGCTATTTCGCGTGAAGGTGCTAACAAGGGTGCGACATGCGCCTCTGCGGTGCGCTCAACACCATAGGTCAGTTGAGGGTACTGCAGTGGAACTGCCGTTCTATATTCTCAGCCTCAACCGACTTACATTACTTTTGCAATAATTTTAATCTTGATATTATAATTCTCCAAGAAACTTGGCTTACACCAGATAAAAATTTCCATCTTGCAGGTTTTCGTTCTTTTCGATTAGATCGCCCATCACGTGGTGGTGGTTTAATGATCCTTGTATCAAGTAAATTATGCCATAAAGCGAAAATTTCTTTCAGAATGTTAGACTTCGATTGCGAATTATTAGCATTAGACTTGTGCCTCCCCGGATACCACCCTTTTTCAATCGTAAATTGCTACTTCCCCTCCGGTGTGCAAAGCACGCGTTATCTTGACAGCGTTTTGGTAGCATGTAGAAAGGAAATTGTACTCACAGGAGACTTTAATTCACACCATTTGTCTTGGGGTATAAGGACAGATTCTTGTGGTAGGCGACTGTGGGAATGGACTATTGATCACAACCTCTCCTGTCTGAATAAAGGTCATGTAACATTTGTCCGAGGACAAACTAGCTCAGTATTGGATTTAACGTTTTGCTCCAATGCAATCAAGATTTTGTCATGGGCTGTTCTGGATTCGGCAACTAACAGTGACCATCTTCCTGTAGTTTTTGACATTACTTGTCCAACAATAACTTTAGATCAGCCAAAACGCACATACATCAACCAAAGCGAATTTCAAGCCTGCCTCCGTTCTGCCATTTCCAAGCTTGGAAATGCCAGTACTAAGGAGATTGCATCTACGATAGGTTCAATGCTGGAGGGATCTAGAAAAAATTCTGAATTTTCTATTCCATCCAATAAACGATCCTCCTCTCGTTGGTGGAACGATGAGTGTACGCGCGATTATAGAAGACGAAAAGCCGCTTGGAAAAAACTTCTTCTTAATCAGAGCCCAACAAACTGGAAAGACTATCAATTCCTTGCTGGCGTATTTAAGCGTACAGTGAACCGCGCGAAAGAAGAATACGAGAGTAGACATTTTGATTATCTTTCTAAATCAAAGAATAAGCGTGCTTTGTTCGCTTATCTTCGGACAAGAAAAGTACTACCAGCACCTTTAACGTTGCAGTCATGTGTCTTGACGCCGGTAGAAATGAACACTTCTCTAGAAGACATAGCGCAAGGTTTAGAACGCCGCTTCACTGCGAATTTTTCGGCTATTCAGTCCGTTCTGGTAAACTTGCATGAATTTCCAGAAGTTTCTTTAGCTGAATTGAATCAGACAGTATTATGCTTACCGAGGACGGCTCCCGGACCAGATGGGATTACGAACTCTATGTTGAAATGTTTACTCCAGGAATCGCCTAATCTTTTGCTAGAACTAGTGAATTACTCTTTGGGGAATGCATGGATACCTCCAGAATGGAAACTTGCCAAAATTGTATTGTTGCTAAAAAATGAAAATGATGCATACACGTTGGATAACATAAGGCCGATCGCACTGACATCAAACTTAGTGAAATTGGTTGAGAGAATCATCAATATACGAATTAATGAACTTATTACCATGAGGTCTATTCTAAGTCCCTGTCAAATTGGGTTCAGGGCTGGTTGTTCAATTTGGGATGCCCACGTTGACTTAGAAAGTAGGCTTCAATTAGCTCGGCTACATAAAAAATATGCTGCTTTAGTTACCTTAGACATCGCTAAAGCATATGATACCGTGGAGCACTGTATTTTGATAGATCGATTAGAATACCTTGATTTTCCATCATACATAGTAGCGTGGGTTCACAATTTTCTCGCAGACAGGAAATTTTATTGTTTTAGAGATGGGTTTTCATCATCTACTCATACCCAAACGAGGGGAGTACCGCAAGGCTCGGTGCTTTCCCCGGTGCTATTTAATTTACTAATGAGCACCATCCCACGTAAACAGGATATAACAACTTATGTTTATGCAGGACGATATCGCATTTTTTGCAATGGCAGATAACATTCAGACCTTATATGAACGGCTGCAGACTTACCTTAATATATTGGAGAGCTGGCTCGATGGCAACAGCTTTTTACTTAATCCAAGTAAATGTGCCCTCCTTGTTTCCCGCTGCAATACCCTGTGAACATCTCTCTGTCTTACCATCATGAGGATATACCACAGGTGGAATCTGTTAAATACCTTGGAGTAATTTATCACACATCGCTCAACTGGCGATCTCATATCAAATATATCGCCGGAAAAGGTGTGCGGGCCATTGGCATATTACGTAGGCTAAGTAACTACCGCATAGGTATGAGAAGAGACACATTATTAATGATATATCGCATGTATGTTCGTCCCATTTTGGAATTTGGTTGTGTGCTTTTCTCTGGAGTTCCAGCTTACAAGTTGCGGCCTCTAATTCTTCTGGAAAGAGAAGCTTTACGCTTATGCCTTGGCCTTCCCAAAACAGTCGCCAACAATGTGTTATATCTCGAATCGCGGGTCCCTCCGCTTTCTTGTCGAATTCGCCTTCTGACTGTTCAGACATTCTTAAGAATTTATGAATCACCATTACGACATTCAGAAACAGCTTTATTTCCACCCCGGAATCATTTTTTGCTGCCAGATGGCCGCGATTTCACACGCCACAAATTATATTTGTGCAAAATTTACTGGAGCCTCTAAACGTACGTATATGCGACATCATGCCGAGTCGTTATAATTCAGCCCCGGTAGAAATTCAATTCGACGACATTTTTCCTAATAATGCCAAATTACTTCCCCATAATATTTTGGATGGTTTACTCCAAGATCACCTGCGCCGTATTACAACGAACGTTATTATTGCTACAGACGCATCGCAATACGACGAAAAGTCAGGGGTTGGTATTTTCAGCCCTATTTTAAATTGGATTTATTCCCTTCGACTACCCGATTTCATACCCGTTTTTGTGGCTGAGTTTCTGGCAGTAGTGCTCGCCTTACGCAAGTTAGATACAGCAATTACATCAGCTGTCATAATAACAGATTCCCTATCTCTTTGTGCGGCACTTTCTGTTGGTGCTGATATTCACGTAACAAAGGCGTTCCGTGCATTAGTACCTGCGCATTTAAGAAAAGTGAGATTAGTTTGGGTGCCTGGACATAAAGGTTTGTTTCTTAATGAAATAGCAGATTCCTTAGCTAAGTCGTCAATCAGCGAACCAATTCTACCGCTCTGTCCGTCATCCGCTTATGTGACTGCTGCTCGATTCCGCAGACGTACGCTTATGCAAGTCTTTTAAAGGTTCAGCACTAACAAACTCTACAGAATATCGCCATTTATATATCCCTGGCGAAGAGACTTTTGCCGCACTCGAAAACAAGAAGTAGCTATCACAAGGCTGCGCTGCCGGGTACCAAATCTAAATCTTGATTCTGTCTATTTCTGGGTTTGCGAGTGCCAAAGTTTGCGAGGCAGTGCGGAATTATCTGACTAAAGCAAAAAGGTTACCGAACTTGTATTATTTTTCTGTGTCGACATACGCATAACTTCTCTCTTTTTCTTTTTTAGGTTAGGTTTTGATTTAGCTTACTATCTGTCACGAATACAAGATATTTAGAGTAAGTATGGATCAGTGATCAACAAAATTTCATTCTAAATTTGTAACGTTTTCAATTTGTAACTTCCTTTACTCTGAAGTCGAATAATGCTTTATTAGACCACTCAATTATTGGCCGATCTCCCACAGTGGGTATGAGCCACAAGTGAAGGGCAACAAGAACAAGAAGAAGAACAAGATTTCTTTTTGACCTGCAGGCGGTTTTAACAGAATAAAGAAACCCTTTTAAAAATACCTTTACTTGATAATGTTATGCACTTTTATGTGCCTGTCATTTTGTCTTTTGGAGCTTTCATTTATGAGTTCTTTTATGCGGCAGTATGTGCGGCCATGCAGGACTATATTTATGAAGCTATTAGGCTGACTAGTTAATCTGTGTTATCTTAACGTGTTTTAAAATTTACGTACGTATAAAAGTCATAATATTGCTCTATTCGAAGAATAACTTCATTTTTTTTACCTAAATAATGTATGCATGAGATCAAGCACCACACTTTCCTAGGGTATTGTTAATACTTTATTATATCTCCATTATTCTAAATTTGAACAAAAGTTTTTAAAACCACTCGATTCTTGGCCAATATCCGATAGTGGGTATGCGCTGCGGTCAATAGAAGAACAATAACAAGAACAAGAATAAAAAAAACAATGTAAAGGCATCGGATGCATCGTTACTGTATGTTCTAAACACCATATTGGCGACGATATTTCAACCCATGCAACGTTCCTGCTGAATTCTTCATCATCCCAATGAGCGTTCCAGTATTACAACCACCACCGTCTTTCCTGCCTTCACCTGGTCATCCGGCTGTCCCATGGGACCAGTGGAAGCGGGCTTTTCAGACGTACATAGTGGCTTCTGAAGAGTCAGATCTTCCAGCTGACCACCGGAAAGCGATCCTGCTCACCTGTCTTGGCATGGAGGGGCAGTGTTTTTTCTTTGCATTGAAGACGGCTGGACTTGCAGTCTGGCTCTGCTACCACCACTCTTCCCAGCTATTCTGGTACAGGGAACATCGTCTCGACAAACGATGCGTATGACTGCAGTTGCCTTGCTTTCAGGTCATTTCAAGCGTTCATTCAACGTCATCGTGGCTCGACAGCAGTTCAGTCGCCATGCTCAGCATGCAGGTGAGACAGTTGAAGATTACGTCACTGGTTTGCGAAGTCTCATCGTTCACTGTGATTTTGGATGTCTGGCTGATGATATGTTACGTGACCATCTCGTCTGGAAGACTACGAATCATCCGTTACGTGAGCGTTTGCTCTTTGAAGGCTCGTCGGTAACGCTCTCACGAGCTAATACACTCGCTAATCAGTACGAACAAGCCGTAAGCCAAGCTAAAGAATTTTGTGACGACACTTCATTTCACCACGTAAAAAGGTGAAAAGCTCTTCTCAGCCTCCAGAACGAAGAAATAACTGTACATGTCATGCTAATTGCAGAGCGAAACCAATGGGGTATCCTGTACAAGGCACCGCAAACTTTCGAACTTGTTATCGTTGTGGCGCGGCTGATCACCTCGCAAATAGTCCTGCGTGTAAGGCCCGCCGGTGTAGATGTCGTCTCTGTGAGAAGATTGCTCACTTACACGTTTTGTGCAGGTCGTCTGAATACTCTGCGAAAGTTAGACAAGTTGATGACGATGACGACTCTAGCTCTCAGTGTAGTGGCAAAACAGTTGTCAAGAAACACAAGCATGGAATTTACGTATTCATTGCAGTGGAAGGTCGCACTATCTCGATTCTACTTGAAACGGGATCTTCTGTCACTATTTCGGCTGGAGAACTATATCGTCAGTTTTTTTCGAGCATTTGCTCTTTTAGGTCGACCTCAATTCAACTTTCCGATACTCCAAGTCAAACATAACAGCTCTAGGATGTTCTGTCACTTCAGCAGCGGTTCAAAACAGAACTGCTTGCATTATTACGTATGTTTTATCTGAAGGCACCACTGCACTGGGCGTCGACGCCATTGCGGCACTACCGATGAACAATGAAGGTAAATCACTTAGGTGCTTTGCATTGTTCTCCAGCACTCCTACATTGCCAACTGTGCTACGTTCCGAGTATGAAGATCTCTTTGACCAACAGCCCGGGCTTGCCAAAGGATTCAAACGCATAGTTAAGGTTGGTGAGTACACCCCACCCATTGCCAGCAAATCACGATGGCTGCCGTTTACCCTACGTGAGCAGGTGTCTGCTGAGCTGCAGGAACTTGAAGCTCAAGACATATACGAGCGAGTTGATGCCTCTCAGTGAGTTTCTCCTATAGAAGTTGTTCGAAAAAAAGATGGCTCAATACGAGTGTATATTGATCTGCGAGAGCGTATTAAAGCTATAATTGTTGATAGTTTGCCACTAACGCAGACAGATGAGCTGTTGCACAGCTTAGCTGGCGCCAAGCAATTCTCCAAGCTCGATTTGGCGTCTGCTTACTATCAACTTGAACTAGATGCCAAAAGTGGCGACCTGACTGCCTTCATTGTGCACAACGGGCTTTTTTGCTTCAAATGAATATGCTTCGACTTAGATTCAGCGTCGTCGGCGTTTAAGAAAATGATGCATCTCATACTGAAAAGGTGCAGAGGTGTACTTTTTAACATAGCTGACGTTATCGTCTATGGCCGTTCTCGAGAAGGCCATCTCGCGAGCCTTCGCAACGTTTTGCAGCGACTTTCTATAGCATGCCTGAAACTAAATAAGAAGTGCGTTTTCGACGTCAACTCACGTTCCTGGGACATGCTGTGAATGGCAAATGACTCTTTCGGCTAGCGGCATCGATCCAAGCGATGAAAGAAGTTCCGGCGCCTTCAAATATGAATGAACCTCATTCCCTGCTTGGCCTGGCGAGATTTTACACCAAGTTCCTTCCCAATTTTTTGTGTGTTGTAGAATTTCTACCGGCATTGCTTAGAGGCAACGAACCATTTGCTTGGACGTCAGCCACCGAAGAGAGTTTCGTTCATTTGAAATCGCTGCTGACAGCTTGCAAGGTTCTACATTTATTTGATCCGAACCCTCCCGTCATTGTCACGACCGATGCCTCTGAATATGGGTTAGCATATGTTTCGGCTTGTTAACACTGGCACGTGTACTTTTGGGGTCGCCCATTAGTTCGGCGAACTGACCACAGTGCCCTTGTTACCTCGTTGTCTACTAAGGGTGTTGGACGTCGGCCATTGCGCATTTCACGTTGGCCAGCGCGACTGATGTGCTGCAAATACACTGTAGAGTACCGCAAGGGAAGTGATAATGTGGTGGCTGATGCAGTCTCTCGACTTCCTTTACCCGGAGAAACTGGTCAGATCACTGACAATCGATTTGTTTGCCTTCTTTCCCCAATGTTGACCCTTGCAGAATTACAAGCAGCGAGTGCATCTGAAAAGATAATCACAAAAGTTATGGAGTTAGTTTCGTCATCCTCGCCTGAAAAAAAATCTCTCAAAACGGTGCTAATGCCATATTTTTATGTGCGTGCCGAACTATTCGTTGCGCACAACTTGCTTTAACGTGGTGAAGGAATCGTAGTTCCAATAGTCTTGCTCGTCGTTTGATAGAAGTCGCACATAAATCGCATCCGGGGATCATTCATACGAAAAGTAAACAGCAAGAAATGTACCAGTGGCCTCCAATGGATGACCATGTAGAAGAACTGGTTAAAACATGTCATGTGACAAATCTACATGGCCTACTGCAGCCCGTATGCAGCCACTAACTTTTCCTGACAAGCCTTGGGAGAAAATTGCCAATGATAATATTGGCCCCTTTGAGCAAGCTTCCATCAATTGCCTTTACGCGTTGACGCTTATTGATTATCACAGCAAATGGCCAAAATAATTTTTTGAGACAAGTTTCTATGGCTATGGTCAAGAACTTCTCTTTACAAGTGTTTGGTCGTTATGGCTACCCGAATGAAACAATGTCGAATCACGGACAATACAGCTCAGCTGAGTTTGAGGAGTTCATTCGGGAACGCGGCATACGCCATTGCTTTTCTTCTGTCTACGACCCACAAACGAACGGTCTTGTAGAAAGGTTCAACACAGTTTTCAAGCCTGTTGTCTAGATGGCAGTATACGAGCGCCTTGATATCCGTGTCACCGTGAGGGGCCATTTGGGCGTCTACCGCTGCACACCTCATGCCACAACGGGAGTGGCACCCGCCGTTCTCCTGCATGGACCACTGCCACGAACTCGCTTAAGCATTGTTAGATCACCAGATTCTTCATACGGCTGCGTCAGCATGTCCAAGAAAAACAAGCTTCTCTAAATTTTACACTGATTGCCATCGTGGAGCTCGGACCAGAAACTTTGCCGGCGGCGACAACTTCCAAATGAGAAAGCCATCTGTTAACAAGCAAATATCTTCGCACTCCTCAGAATCGAAGAAAGTTTTTAAGCCACGAGGGCCAGCGTCATTTCTTTTGGAAGACGGTTGCGTATGGTACTCTTCCAAATTTCAAGTAGTACACCCAGAAGCCACGGGGCAGCTGATAAGCAGTCGGCCTGAAATTCTAAATTGAACTCTGCCCTCATCATTCGAACCTTTTCAAGATAGCGCACCTGCGAGTGAACAACAAGACTACTGTCCACCTACGCCAGGGCAAGGGACAGCAGCCCAAACTAACGAACCATCTTCACTGCAGTCAGAGCCATCTTCACTGCAGTCGGAACCATCTTAACTGCATAAGAAAATGTCAGACCAGCCATCACGGAAATGTCGACGAGTGAAAAAAACTTCATCGAAGCTCAAGGACTATGTACTACACAAGTGATAGCTTTTTTTTATCAGCCGGAGAAATGATGTATATAGGAAAGAAGATAAGGATGAGAGCATGGGATCGTAGAATAACGAGAATGGTGTCAAAACATCGGATGCATCGTGTCTCTGTGTTCTAAATACAACAGTCGTGAAATCATTTTGTGGCTTCTTTATGCCACACAATACAGAAATTAATTTGGCATGTTGTCATCGAGCAGCTTTTCCACTTTTAATTGCAATTTATTGGTAGGCACGCGACAGTTTTTATTCAAGCAACAATGACATCGCGACGGCACCACGGAGCAAGTTTGTCGCTGCCGCTTGTCGCTGTCGCTAGAAAATTGCGTGCATGCGGTTAAGGCTTAGCAGCTATCAGTTGGACTAACATATTCGCAGGAAGGCTAGCTTTAATCTATCATGAAAGTGGTATAGAGTAAGAGCTCGTTAATTCGACACTGGTCAGTTTGCAAAACTGGATAATATGAGGTATTCCCTGGTCCCGAGCAATATCTGCTATTCTCAGTGGCATAAATCCGGCTAAATTCAAATATTTTGGAAGCAATGGGAGCGGGAAGCGCAGCAAATGTGAGACGAAAGGGAGTGAAAACAACGCTCGCTGACAACCGACCCAAGACGGCGTAGGCTGTATCGCCACCGTTATCTGTACGAACCGTAGTGTAACAATGGTAACGGCGTTTTGGGTAAGCACGTCCCATAACCTAGGCCAAATTGCGAACCTGGTTGTGAGGGGTGTGGCAAGAAAGCTGCCTTTTATACCGTTGTTATGAAAACAAAGAGCAGGAATTACATGCTTCTAAAAATACGTATATTTTTAACATTTCTTTGCTATTCACCTGATATATATATATATATATATTGTGAAGAAGAAAACGCATCGTTGGCAAACAACATCGCCACCGCTTGGGTACTGGGTGCTTGGCTTCGCTCGCTCGGCTCGTGCTGATCATCGCCGGCATCTGCTCGACCGTTGCTCTTGTCCGATCGTGTTTCATCGTAGGACCACCGTCGCAACAGTCGCCAATAAACCCTTTTTCAATTGGTGGAGGGTGCTGACATTCCCCGTCGCCTGAACCTGGGTGCTGCCATTCGCCGTCGCCTCAACCTGGAGCTGCGCAACCGAACGCTACCTACCATCATGGCTACCAACAACGCGCAACCTGGCTCTTCCACTCCATCCCCCAGCAACCCCGGCGTTCTTCGTTTGCGAGAGCCCAAAGTCTTTAGCGGAGCTGATGAGACTGACGTGGAAGACTGGTTCGCTAACTACGAACTGGTAAGCGCAAACAACAAGTGGGATGACGCGGACAAATTGACTTACGTCATCTTTTACCTCACTGACGTAGCCGAAATGTGGCATAACAACCACAAAAACGACATTACGACGTGGTCCATCTTCAAAACGTTGTTCGCTGACGTTTTTGGCCGACCCGCTGTCCGCAAGTCCAGAGCCGAACAACGCTTGCGGACTCGCGCACAAAAACCAACGGAATCTTTCACAAGCTACATTGAAGACATCATTGGACTTTGCAACCGATTGAACACCACCATGCCCGAGTTGGAGAAGATTCAACACATCCTCAAAGGGATAAATGACGGTGCATATCAGCTGCTCCTCGCCCGTAATCCTGCCACCGTTGCGGAACTTGTTACTTTGTGTCAAAGTTTCGACGAGTTGAGCAAGCAGCGCGCCCTGACTCGGCCATTTTCCTCACACGCCGACTCGCTCTCCAGTCTCACTTCCGTTCCCGACCACGCACCAACCCTGCAAGAGATTAAAGACTTCGTGCGTGAAGAAGTAGCTCGGCAACTGTCGTTGATTCCCTTCACGCAGCAGCCGCCGTCCTCTCGTCTGCCCTCACCACTCCGCGACGTTATTGCCGAAGAGGTAGCTCAGGCTGTTCCCGTCGCTGCCCACCAGCAGCCTGTGGCCGTGACTGTTCCCCATGCGCCGGCTATGCAGCCCGTGGCCGCGCCTCTTACCTATGCCCAGGTGGTACGCAGCAGACCCCGCCAGCAGCTTTTGCCACCCATGCCTGCAGTTGCTCCCCACTCTACCCCTCTTTCGACACCTTGGGCTGCACCGCGAGTCAGCAATTCCTGGCGCACTGCTGACAATCGACCAATCTGCTACGCCTGCGGTACTCCAGGACACGTGGCACGATATTGTCGTCGTCGTTTCCAATCGCAACACAACGCTACTTGGCCGTTACCGTATGACCCGCCGCCCACGCACCTACCTGCTCCCTATCCTTCACCGCAGTATGGCTACACTAATCTTCCCGGGTCTCAGTCACCCCAGCGCCCAGCTCCGACTCACTCTTCCCGCTCGCCGTCTCCTCGCAGGCGATCTCTGTCCCCAATGCGTCCCCGACCCGCTTCCTCCAACCGGGAAAACTGAACGCCGCAGTTCCAGAGGCAAGAACTGCGCCGTCATCGAAATGCCCAAGTCCTCGCACTTCACCTGCTAACGTCGTCGCCATATCTGTCGATGGTGTTTCTACATTTGCCCTCATCGACACAGGTGCTGCCGTTTCTGTTATAGCCGCCCAGCTCTGCCGCTCCCTACGGAAAGTGACCACGTCGCTCTCTGGACTATCGCTTCGTACGGCTAGCGCACAGCCAGTCAGACCTCTCGGCACCTGTACAGCCCACATTTTCATCCAAGGCTCTATGTACGTTGTCGAGTTCATCGTCCTTTCGGTGTGCTCGCATGACGTTATCCTCGGGTGGGACTTCCTGTCACAACATCATGCCGTCATCGACTGCGCACGCGCTGAAGTTCAATTTTCGCACCTGTATGACGAACCTTTGCACGAAACTCTTGAGCGGTCTCCAAAACTCGTCGTACGTGAAGACACTGAAATTCCGCCAGCCTCTCTTGCCGTTGTCCCTGTTTGCTGCGATGACCATAACGACGCTACAGTAATGTTTACACCTTCCGACATTTTCATGAGCCGCAGAGCCGTTTCCTTGCCTTTCGCTACACTCGACGTCACTGCGGGCCGAAGCAATATTTTCGTCCACAACCCCCTTTCTGCACCGCTTACGCTACTTGCCGGCGAATGTCTCGGTCGAGTGGAGTACCTCGATTCCTCTTTATTCCTTAACATGCCAGACGAATCGTGCAGTAGCGCCTCGACCGAACTTCATGCCCTTTCCCACTGGAATGCTCATCGAGTGACACCTTCTCGAGTTCCATCGCCGACACCTTAAGTGCCCATGAACGCGCCGAGCTTCTTAATCTTCTCCAGCACTTCGCGAAT
Organism: Rhipicephalus microplus; assembly: GCF_013339725.1. Classification (NCBI taxonomy): domain Eukaryota; kingdom Metazoa; phylum Arthropoda; class Arachnida; order Ixodida; family Ixodidae; genus Rhipicephalus; species Rhipicephalus microplus. Next base: position 74,636,087 of record NC_051173.1, on the reverse strand, counting down.
TCATTCGACGTTTCTCAGCCGCAATTGGGTCGGACTTCCGCAGTGCACCACTACATTGACACCGGTTCGCACCAACCATTGCGTCAAAGACCGTACCGTGTCTCTGCAGCAGAACGTCACGTCATCAACGACCAGGTCGAAGAGATGCTACGCCGTCGCGTTATTCAACCATCGCACAGTCCTTGGGCATCTCCTGTCGTTCTAGTTCGAAAGAAGGATGGATCGATTCGATTTTGCGTCGACTACCGGCGATTAAACAAGGTGACGCGGAAAGACGTCTATCCATTACCGCGCATCGACGACGCCCTTGACAGCCTCCAAGGAGCCGAATTTTTCTCCTCCTTAGACTTACGATCTGGATACTGGCAGGTTCCTATGGCAGAAGCTGATCGCCAGAAAACTGCGTTCATTACACCAGATGGCCTGTACGAATTTAACGTAATGCCATTTGGGCTTGTAATGCTCCTGCCACGTTTGAACGACTCATGGACAACACACTGCGTGGACTGAAGTGGTCTGTGTGTCTATGCTACCTCGACGACATTGTCGTTTTCTCTCCCGATTTTCCTACACATCTGCGTCGGCTCCAACTGGTGCTGACGTGTTTAACCAACGCTGGGCTCCAACTGAACCTTAAAAAGTGCCGCTTCGCCGCGCGAGAGCTGTCCATCTTAGGGCACATCGTGTCCAAGGATGGTGTTCGACCCGACCCTGCAAAACTGCGAGCAGTCGCTGAGTTCCCGAAACCTACTACACTGAAAGAATTACGCAGTTTTGTCGGACGATGCTCGTACTTCCGGCGCTTCGTGCGAAATTTTGCGTCGATCATGTCACCACTGACCAACCTCCTACGCGGTGATGCAGACCTTTCATCCTGGTCTTCTGACTGCGACGTCGCGTTTGCCACGCTCCGTAGTCTGCTAACATCTCCTCCAATTCTTCGGCATTTCGACCCAACAGCTGCAACGGAAGTTCACACAGACGCTAGTGGGGTTGGTCTAGGCGCCGTCCTCGCCCAACGCAAGCCGGGCTACTCCGAATACGTCGTCGCTTATGCGAGTCGCACACTTACTAAAGCTGAGGCCAATTACAGCGTCACTGAAAAAGAGTGCTTGGCGCTAGTGTGGGCGCTTCGCAAGTTCCGCCCTTATTTGTACGGTCGCCCATTCGACCTGGTAACGGACCACCATGCACTTTGTTGGCTCGCCACATTGAAAGATCCTTCTGGCCACCTAGCTCGGTGGGCACTGCAAATCCAGGAGTACGACATTCGTGTCATCTATCGCAGCGGACGCAAGCATTCTGACGCCGACGCCCTGTCGCGTTCGCCTTTACCTCCCGACTCGGCCTGCGAAACCAATGGTACCAACTCCGTCGCATCTCTCGACCTCGACTCTTTTACCGGTGAACAACACAAGGACCCGTGGATCGCTTCCCTTTTTAACTGTCTCTCTGGATCGTCAACCACTGCGGTACCACGATCTCTCCGACGTCAAGCTGCTCATTTCGCGATTCGTGATCGGCTGCTACACCGACGCAACTACGCCCCCGAAGGTCGTAAGTGGCTCTTGGTTGTCCCGCGCAGCTTGCGATCACAAATCTGCGCCTCCTTTCACGACGATCCCCAATGTGGTCATGCCGGAGTTTTCAAAACTTACGAACGCATTCGCCATCGCTTCTACTGGCGCGGAATGTATAATTTCGTTCGAAAATTCGTTATGGGCTGCCCTGACTGTCAACGCCGCAAATCACCGCCTTTCCACTCGTCCGGTGCGCTTCAACCGCTCCCGTGCCCTGCCAAACCTTTCGATCGGATCGGAATTGATCTCTATGGCCCTCTACCGACAACATCAGATGAAAATCGGTGGATCATAGTCGCTGTGGACCATTTAACACGCTACGCTGAGACCGCCGCCCTTCCAAGTGCCACTGCGCGGGACGTAGCATCCTTCATCCTTCATCGCTTCATACTAAGACATGGTGCACCTCGAGAGCTACTAAGCGACCGAGGTCGAGCCTTCCTATCAGAAGTCGTCACGTCTCTGCTTTCTCAATGCCATGTTGTTCATCGCAAGACCACTGCATACCACCCGCAAACTAACGAGCTCACGGAAAGATTTAACCGCACCCTTGGCGATATGCTCGCCATGTATGTGACATCCGATCATACTAACTGGGATCGCATTCTTCCATTCATCACGTTCGCATATAACACCGCGGCACAGTCTACCACTGGATTTTCACCTTTCTTTCTTCTTTATGGACGCGAACCATCCCACACCATCGACACTCTCCTTCCATACCATCCTGACGCATCCGAATGCCCATCTGTGTCCGAAGCTGCCCGTAATGCGGAAGAGTGCCGTGAACTCGCACGCACCTTTACGTCGCAAGAACAACAGCGCCAGAAAGAAAACAACGCCGACTCTTCACAAAGCCCCAGCTATTCCTCGGGATCACTTGTATGGCTGGCTGTTCCTTACCAAAGCCCCGGCATATCCTCAAAACTCGTTCCAAAGTACGAGGGCCCATACCGCGTTTTGGAGCAAACCTCGCCGGTGAATTTTCTCATCGAACCACTTTCCCCATCTGACGACATGCGCCGGCGTGGACGTGACATCGTCCACATCGCCCGCCTTAAGCCATATCATAGCCCTCTGCCTCCAGACTCTTAGGTCGCCAAGATGGCTCAAGATGGCTCTTTTTCGGCGGGGGCAAATTGTGAAGAAGAAAACGCATCGTTGGCAAACAACATCGCCACCGCTTGGGTACTGGGTGCTTGGCTTCGCTCGCTCGGCTCGTGCTGATCATCGCCGGCATCTGCTCGACCGTTGCTCTTGTCCGATCGTGTTTCATCGTAGGACCACCGTCGCAACAGTCGCCAATAAACCCTTTTTCAATATATATATATATATATATATATATATATATATATATATATATATATATATATATATATATATATATATATACATATGAGGGAAAGTTGTGTATACCTAAGGGCTCGTTTTTCCGTGTTTTGACACAATATTATTGAGATCTAACAGAGAGTATTGCCAAGGAATGTACAGGGGAAGTTATTAAAACCAATGGAATGTAAATAAAAAGAAAGAAAAATGAATGAAAAAATAACCAGCCGTCAGCAGGAATCGAACCTACGACCTTCGAATAACGCGTTCAAGCATCGAACGCGTTATTCGAAGGTCGTTCGTTGCCGACGTCCATTTGAGCCGTTACCCGCCCATTCGATGTCGTCACCGACCATCATGCACTATGCTGGCTTTCATCATTGAAACATCCCTCTGGCCGTCTCGCCCGTTGGTCTCTTCGCTTACAAGACTACGACATCCGTGTGCTGTACCCCAACGGACGCCAGCATGCTGACGCTGATGCCCTTTCACGCCCCCCTCTACCTCAAGATGGCGTGCCCTGCTCAGTAACCTCAATTGCTGTATCTGCCATCGATGCTGACATCTCGCTACTGAACAGCGAAAGGATGATTGGATCGCCCCGCTGATCGACTTGCTCTCTGATCCGTCCGCAACACCATCCACGCGTGCCTTGCGTCATTGAGCTGACCGTTTCGCCATCCGTGACGGCCTCCTACACCGACGCAATTACGACTCCGATGGCCGGCAGTGGTTACTCGTCATACCACGCAGTCTGCGGTTGGAGATATGTGAATATTTTCATTCTGATCTGCAATGTGCGCACTCTGGGGTATCCAAAACTTACCACCGCATTCGACAACGCTACTTCTGGCGCGGGATGTACCGCTACGTGCAGCAGTTCGTTCGCTCTTGCCTCACTTGCCAACGCTGTAAACCGTCAGCACACATGTCGCACGCCGGTATGCAACTGTTACCTTGCCCTGACCAACCCTTTGGGCGCGTAGGTATCGTTTTGTATGGACAACTTCCTCTGACGTCGGCTGGTAACCGCTGGGCCATCGTTGCCGTTGACCATTTAACGCGATACGCCGAAACCGGCACTCTCAATGCGGCTACTGCGCGCGATGTTGCGTCCTTCCTGCTGCATCGATTCATACTGCGCCACGGACCACCCCAAGAGCCTTCTCAGCGATCGAGGCCGTGTCTTCTTGTCGGAAGTCCTCAAAGCCATTCTGATGGAGTGCCAATCTG